>JBAMBP010001460.1:0-612603 GCA_037044515.1 Phortica magna
TTTTCCGTGCGTAGAATCACTAGAGAGTTTACGTAGATTGATAAATTTGTACAGATTGCCTAACAAAAACCTTGGTTATTTAGGAGACAGAGGGGTTGCCATGTTGGTCAGGGAAAGTTGACAGCTGGTTAACATTTTAATGTTTTTAAAAACACAATAAATTGACGGTTAGAAAACCGACACAATTTAAAGATATTTACATTTAAGAAAGCAAATATAAACAAAGTAAATGTTTTGTATAATTGAATAAAATTAAAAAAGTGTGGTTTGTTTGACGACCTTTATAACTTAACTAGATAAGAAAAGCAGGCTCGACGTCAGTTTTGGTTACAAGTTTCAGTAACCAAAATGTTGGCGATTTTTAACAATAATATTGCTATAATATAATATAATATTTCTTATCTAGTAAAATTAAAAAATTTAAAAAAATTTATTGTTTCAAAGAAAAAAAAAAATAAATCAAAATAACATGATAATAATTTCAAACTAATAAATAGGTTCTGGATGGAATTTAGTTGTAACTTCGACCTTGGATTTTTCTGCATAATTATTTTCATCATTATCTTTTCTGATTTTTGATTTGCGGCTATTGACATTAACATTGTAATTATCTGCAACTGGGTCATCATTATAATTGTTATTTTCGTTACTGTCATCATCATCATCGGCATCACTTGAGTCCGCTTCCACAATACCATCGTCATCATAATCATCCGGTCGTGCTAGGATCATGTTTGATGCCAAAATACTAAAAAGCGTCAAACAAATAATCAAACGCATTTTTCTGTCTAAACTTGTAAATAAAACATACGCAAACTGTAAGTCATTTGCTTTCAGTACGGTATTTATATAGCTTTGCGCGTTTATCAGACGCTTAAAGACAATTCAGTGTGATTACTCAATACACTTCGATAATGTGTTTTATTGTATTATTAATTTACATCTCCAGCAAAACAACTAAAGTTGTTGTAGTCAAATATCAACGACAATATGATACCCTGCGCACATTGTAGACAGTGCTACCCAGATAAAGTTAATCAATTGACATCTCCCATTTCAACATTGTTTAAAATTTCAGGAAAACTCGTTAAAAAAATGTTTAGTTTAAAAAAATTACAGCTTTACAGACTTTGGGGTGTAAAAATTAGAAGAGTATATAATTTTTAACAGGTATTTTTACAGGATCACTTATAGTTTACGATATAAAACCTTTTTCCAACAATGGGTTTCGCAGAACAGCCAAATTTTTTGTCACATTGTAAGATTATATACAGTTGTAATTGTACAAGTACCTTCATTTTATTTGACTATTCTATGTTTAAATCATGTTCTATCAAATCTTATATACGCGCAGCGCACTCAAAATTCGACATGGCTAAAATAAATATATTTTACGCTTTATTTAATCAAGACTCGACCGAAGATCACTTAAAGGTGGTAAATATGCAAAGCACGAACATCTTAATTGTATTTTATTTTTTTTTTTTTTGTAAATGACGTTAATGAATTAGGTGAGTATAAATAATATTAATATAAACTTGAATTATCATAAATATTTCAGTTTTTTATACTCAAAGTTGCAGAGCTCAATTGAATTAAAGAACAATCAAAAACAAGTATCTTCCATTAGATGATACACTTCATCAAAGCATCTAATATCTTAACAATAAAGAATAGCATAGTAAAGAAATGGCTTATAAAACCCACGCAATTCAAACCTTAATATTTCTATTTGATCAAGCTGTTCTCGCAACTGTCAACTATTTTGTTGAGAGGAATTGTAAGACAAAGCGATTCTCGCACAGCTCATACTCTCATGGCAACCGTTTAAATATTAAAAAAATTGATTTTAAAATACAGAGTATTTTAAGCCAATTCAAAAATGTATCTGATAAACTTAAGTTAAGCAATGACATTTGTGTTTCACAGCCACAATCTTAGCTCGTTGTGACTCATTGTGACAAAGTTAACTATTTATGTGCACCTATTGTGAGAATGAGGCGTTAAGCAAGTGTTTTCTGCATTTGTATTAAAGTTTACACATTTGTGTTTTGTTTGTTTATCTATTTATTTCATAAACATTAAAAAATTATAAACTGAAAGAGACAAAAAAATAAACTAAACTATTTCAAATTAAACAATAGGTATCAGTTCGCGTTCATAAAGAGGTTCGAATTTCGTTTTATCTTCACTTTGGACCTTATCGACATAGTTCTTTTCAACATTATGTTTTCTATTCTGTGTTTTACGGCTGTTGACATTATCATTGTAATTATCAGCAACTGGCTCATCATCGTCATTGTTGTCGTAGTCATCACCATCGGCACCACTTGAATCAGCTTCATAATCATCCGGTCGTGCTTGGATCATGTTAAATGTCAAAATTCCAAAAAGTATCAAATAAATAATCGCACGCATTTTTTCGACCTTAGCTCTTAAATCAATTGTATACAAACTGTGTGCCATCTGTATTCAGAACGGCATTTATATAGCTATGCCACAGCTTGTCGGACACAATTAAACAGCTTAATAAAAATTGACTGTAATTAATTTCTATTAGTAATTCTCGTGTTTTATAAAAGAAAAATATTTTGATGCAAACACTGGTTTGTTTTTTCTGATGGCAACGACTAAGATCAATATAACGAACTTCACCTACTTACTTATTCGGAATGTCCTTACAAACAATATCAAATCATAATATATTGAACAGTGTTCTTCGTAAATCATATGGTCAATCAAAACTTTTGCAGAGCATTAAAAGTTCGATATGACTGTCATAAATCTAGTTGGCGCTTTGTTTTTTTAAGACTTGGGTGAAGTTCACTAAAATGTTGTAAATTTGCAAACCACGAACATCTTAATTATTTTTTCGCTTTTTAGAAATGACGTAAATAAAAAAGATTGAAATAATTGATTAAATCAAAATAAAAATCGTTCGCAATATATTTTTTTCACTAGATATAAGCTAATACTAAACCCAACAAATATGGTGTTTGTAGTATGTAGAGTAGATTAGAAAGTACGGATAGGTTGAGGCATCCAAATTTTAAAAGTTTTGTTTCCTGAGCCCAATTTAACGTTATAGATTATCTATATCTTTCTTTCTATCTACTCTTCTGTGTGTCTTCTGATTTCAACTCCCTATTGTATTAACATTCTCTATGAGAAGTCACCCTTTATTCTATTGGCCTACAACAACCTCAATATATCCTATTACATTGCGTGTGCAGGGTATAATAAGAACAAACCAAAATATTATTTATCAAATCGGTGAAACGAATTGGCCTATAGCTGGTATTCAAGTTACAAAGCATAGAAATCACGCGGAGTGTATTAAGACAGGAAGGAGTTGCTATCATCGTACAAATATAAACTAAACAGAAATAAAATGTGGGTCTTAATGTCCGCTTTATTGAAGAAGTAAACACAGGCAGCTGCTTGAAAAATCTTCTCACTTTCCAAGAAAGCGAAATTGAAATTTACTTAATAAGATTATCACCTGAACGGAAAGTTGAATTAAATACAAAAAAATACAAATTCAAAATAACAACACAATACGTTTTGCAAGAAGTATTATTTATTATAAAAATAGACAGATAGATAGAAAAAACATTTTTTTAATTTATATTGTCATTGCAAGTTATTGGAAGTAACCAGGATTCAGAATTATATCATGGGGGCACCTACCCCAAATTGGTCACGGTAGTAGTAACACCAGCTAAAGCAGTCAAATAAACGGTTAATTGACCCACGATGATTTTCAATTTAGCCAAGATGCTAAGCGCAGTTAAAGCACTAACAGTAGTAGAATCCGTTTTTGCGGGACCGGCAGCGACATCTTGTGCTTGAACCATAGCGAAAGCCAAAATTCCACAAAGAACCAAGAAAAGAATTGGGCGCATTTTCGGTTTAAACGTGTTTCTTAAGTTAAATAAAACTGTATGAGATCTTCTTTTAGTACTGGGCTTATATAGCAAAAATTTCTCTTCATATAAACATAAAACAAATAAAAATTTGTTTAAATTTGATCTCAAATATTTGTACATATTTTATTTAAACGATGCACAAATGTTTGGAGCCAATTTTCAATTGTTTGGCAAATTTTTGTTGGAACAGTTGTGGGTTTACTTGATATTTGCAAATTTCGAGTTAATATTTGTGGGATGTTGTAGAATTAGTCCTCACAATGGCAGCAAGCCATTTTTTATATTCAATAACATCAAAAAACATTACCAAATCTGAGAGCAATCCACTGCCTTGAAATTAACTTGCACTTCACTTCGTATTAAATTCAGATTTTAGATAGAGCATTAATTTATTTGTCCAAAATTTTGTTTACCCATTATCCCATTATAATATAATAAAGCCCCCTACTTTTCTGGTTTAGAAGATTTGTGCTTTTAAAATTGTTTTTAGCAATATATGGAAAATTCCGTATAGTAACAGATTCAATTCGTATAGTTCGTAATTTAAGGCCAATTAAAGATATATCTTAAATATTTGACCGTATTTGAATTAATTTAAAAAATATGTAACATAAAAACACAATAACAACACATTGACTCTTTGTCAACTTTGGATCTGGTATCTCTCTCTTTTGAAATTACAAAGCTCAATAATTTAAAAACTATAATCGATAAAAAAGAAAGTCTATTCTTAATGCATGGAAAGACAAACAGACTATCTGACAGACGTGTGTAGATCGATTTCTTTTTTCCTCCTAATGGTTGTACATATTCTCTATGAGATGCCACCGTTTATTTTATTGGCCTACAACAACCTTAATATACCCTACCACATTGCGTGTGCTGGGTATAATAAGAACAAACCAAAATATTATTTATCAAATCGGTGAAACGAATTGGCCTATAGCTGGTATTCAAGTTACAAAGCATAGAAATCACGCGGAGTGTATTAAGACAGGAAGGAGTTGCTATCATCGTACAAATATAAACTAAACAGAAATAAAATGTGGGTCTTAATGTCCGCTTTATTGAAGAAGTAAACACAGGCAGCTGCTTGAAAAATCTTCTCACTTTCCAAGAAAGCGAAATTGAAATTTACTTAATAAAATTATCACCTGAACGGAAAGTTGAATTAAATACAAAAAAATACAAATTCAAAATAACAACACAATACGTTTTGCAAGAAGTATTATTTATTATAAAAATAGACAGATAGATAGAAAAAACATTTTTTTAATTTATATTGTCATTGCAAGTTATTGGAAGTAACCAGGATTCAGAATTATATCATGGGGGCACCTACCCCAAATTGGTCACGGTAGTAGTAACACCAGCTAAAGCAGTCAAATAAACGGTTAATTGACCCAGGATGGTGCTCAATTTAGTCACGATGCCAAGCAAAGTTAAAACACTAACAGTAGTAGAATCCGTTTTTGCGGGACCGGCAGCGACATCTTGTGCTTGAACCATAGCGAAAGCCAAAATTCCACAAAGAACCAAGAAAAGAATTGGGCGCATTTTCGGTTTAAACGTGTTTCTTAAGTTAAATAAAACTGTATGAGATCTTCTTTTAGTACTGGGCTTATATAGCAAAAATTTCTCTTCATATAAACATAAAACAAATAAAAATTTGTTTAAATTTGATCTCAAATATTTGTACATATTTTATTTAAACGATGCACAAATGTTTGGAGCCAATTTTCAATTGTTTGGCAAATTTTTGTTGGAACAGTTGTGGGTTTACTTGATATTTGCAAATTTCGAGTTAATATTTGTGGGATGTTGTAGAATTAGTCCTCACAATGGCAGCAAGCCATTTTTTATATTCAATAACATCAAAAAACATTACCAAATCTGAGAGCAATCCACTGCCTTGAAATTAACTTGCACTTCACTTCGTATTAAATTCAGATTTTAGATAGAGCATTAATTTATTTGTCCAAAATTTTGTTTACCCATTATCCCATTATAATATAATAAAGCCCCCTACTTTTCTGGTTTAGAAGATTTGTGCTTTTAAAATTGTTTTTAACAATATATGGAAAATTCCGTATAGTAACAGATTCAATTCGTATAGTTCGTAATTTAAGGCCAATTAAAGATATATCTTAAATATTTGACCGTATTTGAATTAATTTAAAAAATATGTAACATAAAAACACAATAACAACACATTGACTCTTTGTCAACTTTGGATCTGGTATCTCTCTCTTTTGAAATTACAAAGCTCAATAATTTAAAAACTATAATCGATAAAAAAGAAAGTCTATTCTTAATGCATGGAAAGACAAACAGACTATCTGACAGACGTGTGTAGATCGATTTCTTTTTTCCTCCTAATGGTTGTACATATTCTCTATGAGATGCCACCGTTTATTCTATTGGCCTACAACAACCTTAATATACCCTACCACATTGCGTGTGCTGGGTATAATAAGAACAAACCAAAATATTATTTATCAAATCGGTGAAACGAATTGGCCTATAGCTGGTATTCAAGTTACAAAGCATAGAAATCACGCGGAGTGTATTAAGACAGGAAGGAGTTGCTATCATCGTACAAATATAAACTAAACAGAAATAAAATGTGGGTCTTAATGTCCGCTTTATTGAAGAAGTAAACACAGGCAGCTGCTTGAAAAATCTTCTCACTTTCCAAGAAAGCGAAATTGAAATTTACTTAATAAAATTATCACCTGAACGGAAAGTTGAATTAAATACAAAAAAATACAAATTCAAAATAACAACACAATACGTTTTGCAAGAAGTATTATTTATTATAAAAATAGACAGATAGATAGAAAAAACATTTTTTTAATTTATATTGTCATTGCAAGTTATTGGAAGTAACCAGGATTCAGAATTATATCAAGGGGGCACCTACCCCAAATTGGTCACGGTAGTAGTAACACCAGCTAAAGCAGTCAAATAAACGGTTAATTGACCCAGGATGGTGCTCAATTTAGTCACGATGCCAAGCAAAGTTAAAACACTAACAGTAGTAGAATCCGTTTTTGCGGGACCGGCAGCGACATCTTGTGCTTGAACCATAGCGAAAGCCAAAATTCCACAAAGAACCAAGAAAAGAATTGGGCGCATTTTCGGTTTAAACGTGTTTCTTAAGTTAAATAAAACTGTATGAGATCTTCTTTTAGTACTGGGCTTATATAGCAAAAATTTCTCTTCATATAAACATAAAACAAATAAAAATTTGTTTAAATTTGATCTCAAATATTTGTACATATTTTATTTAAACGATGCACAAATGTTTGGAGCCAATTTTCAATTGTTTGGCAAATTTTTGTTGGAACAGTTGTGGGTTTACTTGATATTTGCAAATTTCGAGTTAATATTTGTGGGATGTTGTAGAATTAGTCCTCACAATGGCAGCAAGCCATTTTTTATATTCAATAACATCAAAAAACATTACCAAATCTGAGAGCAATCCACTGCCTTGAAATTAACTTGCACTTCACTTCGTATTAAATTCAGATTTTAGATAGAGCATTAATTTATTTGTCCAAAATTTTGTTTACCCATTATCCCATTATAATATAATAAAGCCCCCTACTTTTCTGGTTTAGAAGATTTGTGCTTTTAAAATTGTTTTTAACAATATATGGAAAATTCCGTATAGTAACAGATTCAATTCGTATAGTTCGTAATTTAAGGCCAATTAAAGATATATCTTAAATATTTGACCGTATTTGAATTAATTTAAAAAATATGTAACATAAAAACACAATAACAACACATTGACTCTTTGTCAACTTTGGATCTGGTATCTCTCTCTTTTGAAATTACAAAGCTCAATAATTTAAAAACTATAATCGATAAAAAAGAAAGTCTATTCTTAATGCATGGAAAGACAAACAGACTATCTGACAGACGTGTGTAGATCGATTTCTTTTTTCCTCCTAATGGTTGTACATATTCTCTATGAGATGCCACCGTTTATTCTATTGGCCTACAACAACCTTAATATACCCTACCACATTGCGTGTGCTGGGTATAATAAGAACAAACCAAAATATTATTTATCAAATCGGTGAAACGAATTGGCCTATAGCTGGTATTCAAGTTACAAAGCATAGAAATCACGCGGAGTGTATTAAGACAGGAAGGAGTTGCTATCATCGTACAAATATAAACTAAACAGAAATAAAATGTGGGTCTTAATGTCCGCTTTATTGAAGAAGTAAACACAGGCAGCTGCTTGAAAAATCTTCTCACTTTCCAAGAAAGCGAAATTGAAATTTACTTAATAAAATTATCACCTGAACGGAAAGTTGAATTAAATACAAAAAAATACAAATTCAAAATAACAACACAATACGTTTTGCAAGAAGTATTATTTATTATAAAAATAGACAGATAGATAGAAAAAACATTTTTTTAATTTATATTGTCATTGCAAGTTATTGGAAGTAACCAGGATTCAGAATTATATCAATTTAGGTGTAAACTGCAAATTTTGCATTTATCAAGTATGAAGCAAATTTTGCCGATCCTCTTCTTGGTTCTTTTTGTTTAAGCACAACAGGATGTCGTCTAAGAGACCGAAAAGTAAGTCCAAAATCGTTTCAGTTTCAACGTATACGCAATACATTAATTGATGGTGATAACAATATAGAGAAAAACAAAAAGAATTTAAGTGAACTATATGGCACAAAAAAAAAAAAATTGTTTCGAAAATCTAAATGACTTTATTAATATTATTTTGCATAACATGAATTGAATGCTTTTAACATAATGTGAAATAAAATTATATAACAAGAATAGAAAATAAGATGACGAAAATTCCGAATCGTTGACTTTTAAACGTTTGCACAGCCAACCTGACCAGGAACGTTGAAGGCCGAATTCAATAAAAAGCCATTATCGGCTGGTTCACCACCCGTATCGTCAGGAGTATCGGCACCTGGATCAGCACCACCATCTTCACTGACTTCATATGGTCTTGCTTCAACCAAGGCTAAAACAATTATTCCAAAGAGTCCAAAAAACTCTCTGCGCATTGTTTAGCCTTGTCTTGAATTTCAACAGTTAAGAATAGTGACTGTGCTTTCGCGTGAAACTCTGCATTTATATAGCAAAAATTTTTAAAAACACGTGCATAATTAATGCATGAATATTGCAGTCGGCTTTAAAATCTTAAGCTTGATTTTGCTTAAAAAAGTGTGGAACATCAACTTTTTTATTGAAACAGTTGACAGAAACCTCATATGTAAGGGGTCACATCGGTTTATGCACTTTGCTTGTGAATATTTTGACAATTTCCAAATTTATTACACACAACAACAACTTTTCATTTAAGATTAATCGTATTTTTAGTTTTGTATTAAAAAGTTTAAATTTTTATGTTATTTTATTTATTTATTGTTTTTTTTTTTATTTTGCTATTAGAGAAATATTTGGATTTACAATCTCTTAATCTTTCCCCTCATCTTCCGATTCATCCTCACGCAAAAGATCATCATCATCCCGATCCCCATCATCGTTATCAACTTCCTCCTCTTCCTCCTCTTCCTCCTCTACATCATCTTCTACAATAACATTTTTGATTTCAGTGTTTTTTTTGGCGGATTTCTCGCAATTACCAGCCATTTTGTTGCCTTTACACACATCCTGGGCATCTACCAAAGCGACACCCAGAAGGGCGAGTAGTGCAAATAGAACAATAGCACGCATCTTGCTACTTAAGTTTGAATCAATGATACGTTAAGAATAAAGCGGTTAAGCACATAATCGTACTCTTTTATAGTCAAGAATTTGAGTTTTTATTAGAACAGCTGTTAAACCAACTTGTTTTCTTAGGCAAACAAATATTTAGCTACATATGTATATTAAACTATTGTAAATGTTTTTTAAGTTATTAAAAATTTGTACATTATTTAAACATATGACTTTGTCAAATTTACTTTTTTTTTTTAATTTAAAGAAAATTTTTATTTATTGATTCTCTTCCTTGACAGATTTGCGATTATATTAATTCTCTTCGTTCAAATCATTCTGCTCATCATCATCATCTTCATCCTCATCATCTTCGTCACCTTCCAACTCCTCATTGTTATTTTCCTCATCATTAGAGATTCCATTCAATAAGCCACGGCTGAGAGCGCCACCATTTGGTACTGAAACGCGGCTCTCACCAACCACAGGCTGGGCGGCTACCAAAGCGAAGCCCAAAATAGCGAAAAGAGCAATCAGGAGAATAGCACGCATATTGCTTTTGTCTTTTGTTTTTTTTGTTTTAGTTTAAATCAAAGAAGTGTTTAGCACAAAACTGATTTCAAATTTCATAATCGTCGGCTTTTATAGTCGAGAATTTTCGTTGTTATTAGAACAGCTGTTTAGAAACTTATATGAATTTCAGTTTTAGCTAAATACGTGTGCGAATAAATAAATATTTGGCCATATGAAAACAACAATAGTTTTCGGTTTTTTTTTATTTCTTGGAAAAAATATTTATTTGGAATATTTTGGTTTAGCTTCCGGTAATGCTTGTATGTTTTTCTTTTAAATGTATCTAATTGAGTAGTTTACGTCACATTATTAATGTGAGAAACATAAATTCACTTATTCGTTTCCTTGAAACCACAATAAAAACAAAAGTTTTTGTGAACTGCACAGGGTTAATCCACACCCGAAACTTTCATATTTTTAGCACTTTTAGCAAAGGCGGAACCAAGAGGGGTCAACGTTGATGTGAGCCGCCTACACTTGAATTATGTCTTGGTATTGGTACTTGAATTATGTCTGATTTATGTAAAAATGCGATATTGGATACCCCCTATTGGACAAGCTCCCATGACTCTTAATGCAACCCCCCTCCTTATAATGAATTAATAACAATTGTCAACATATAAAAGAAAATAAAGTTAATATTTTTGTTATATTTGCACAAATGGCTTTTAAGACACGTCATTTTTTGTTTTTTTAATTTCACCACGACTTTGTACACATTTTAAAGAACTGCGCATGTTTTTTTTTTGTTTCTTAGTCAACTTAGTAAACTTATATTCGTCATCAAGTAGATTCATCATTAACAAGTTCATTGCACAAGATTGCAACACAATACTAATTCAAACAAAATGACAAATGTTGCAAAGGCGAACGTTGCGTAATGGACTAAAACAAGTTTCTATAAAAACGTGGTACAGCAACTGCACATAGTGCATTCAGCAATGCACATTTGAAAAATTGAGTTCTTATTACAAATGTTACCACGTTATCCGTTTGCTCTTGCTTTTGGCTTAGGCCTTATGTGCTATGTTATCGCTGCACCACCACAATTTCTTGCGGGTTCGAATCAACTCAATGCAGGCATGGTGGCTTTAACCGATTCGATACTCTTTTATGTCGATGAGATTTTAAATAGTATTGCCCAGAATGCTGTCACACCATCAACAACAACAAACTCAACATCAACCGATACAAATACAACTGACACGGAAAACTTGCAGAATCCTATTATAATTCTGATTTTAAATCCTAAGAGTGGTAAAAAACATCGTCCTCAGAAACAAGCAAATCCGCTTCCATATCCTTTCTTTCATGGACATCAAAATATACCAGAAGGCTTTCCAGGCTATTATCAAGGCTATCCAAACCAATACTATGGTTAAGTTAATGGATTATTTTTTGGTAGTTGCTAAAATTCTTTCAATCGCTAAACTAAATTAACAAAATAAAAAAAAAACTAGATTGAAATTTCATTTGACATATTTATTATTATATAATTAAAACATTTCGCAATATTTAGAAAATAATCTTTTAAAGTTTGGGTGGTTTTCACTCAGAAAGATGATTTTTGGATTTTAGAACATTTACAGCGACCAAAGTGTTTACATAAGTAAAAGTTAATCGCTCGAGTCTATCATCCACTTTCCTTTTAAATCTAATCTGTACTTCGAGAGCAATCAATGCATACGGCTGAACGCTCCTGACTAGAGTATCTTCATGATTATTTTTCATCTACTACGTAGTCACATAATGAGTGTGGGGTAGAGCATCACCACGTACTGTTGCCTAAAAAGTCACTATTTCAAATTCGATTTCGAAAAAACAAAAAACCTGTCGCTTTGTTAAATAAAAATAGAATTCATATTTGTTTAGCTGTATTAAAACCTGAAAAAGTTTCATATTCATGACGGATACTCAAAACAAAGTCGCAATTGAAATATATAAAAATATAGAGGCAAAAGAGCTCTTTCAGCATAATGACATTTGCATTCAACAAAACATTATCGAAATGAAATTAGCCCACATTTTATTGTGATTATGTAATCAGTAAACTGTATCGTAACATGTTGCAAAGTAAATAATAATGTTGCAAGAGATAATATTTTGTATTCGACTAACACAAGTTTGTATATAAACGTTGTAATGACAACTGCACAGATCATTCGCGGTAATAAGTGCAATCGACTACTTTATATCATAGTAAATACCGAGAACACTAAATTTTTAAGCCGTTATTAAAAATGTTGCCACGTTTTGTGCTTGTTCTTTGCTTAGGTCTTGTTTCCTGCGCGTTTGCTGCGCCACAAGTTTTTTTCGGCACGCAAGAACTCAGCGAGAGCTTAGCCAACTTAGTCAATCTACTGAATAATTATGAGGCTAAACTTAATTCAACCAACTCAACTGTACCATCAAATGCAACAAATACAATAGTTATAATACTTCCCGTTGACGAACGGCGACCAACAAACCCATCTTCTTATGGTTACCCAGGCTATTATCAAGGCTTTTCCAATCCGTACTATGGTTAAGCCGTGTTGATTCGTAGTAATAATTATAATTAACAAATATAAATCATTGCTAATAAATGTATTGAAAATGTTTAAAGAACAACTATTGAGCAGTAATTAAAGTATTAAAATTTGTTAAATATTTTACAGCGAAAAGCACCTATCACCTAAGCCAAACAATAAACACTTGGCTTATTGAAGCTTTCGGCTGGTTTTCCATTAGTTAAATATTAGGGTTTCTATCAGCGGGTTGTGTACAGCATGTACATGTGTAGCATGTAATTATTTACACGTGCATAGGAAGCATTTTAATTTTGTTTAATCTCATAGATATGTGGCTCATCTTCATGGTTTACATCAAGTGATGCGACAATCCCCTGGCAGTATTTAACACGGGAGTAAGCAAACCAGAGATTTGCCAATCAACTAATGCAAATAGCGAAAAGTTATGGCAAATGCGTATTAATTCAACATTTGAACTTAGTTGTTGTTATTTTAAATAAATTGATATCATTATTCAGACAGACTTCATTAAAATGGTTTGAGGGTTTTATTACAGTGTTGGAAATTAAAATTATGTAAATACATGACTTTTTCTGACAAACAGTTGATTAAAAAGTTAATTAAACACTTCTACCTACAACTCATCTATCATCTAATTAAATAAAAACATTGTTTGAAAACAAAACTTTGCCCAACTGTTTGCACATGTTTGTTAATTCTAAATTTTTGCTAAAAAGTTCATTTTACCAACTCAAATAAAATGTGTGCCAAAACACATGCCAGCTGAAAGTTCGAGGTTTTTACGAATTAATAAAACAAAACATAATTTACTCTTATGTTACACGGCGCTAAACAGCACATATGGCAGTCTAGCAGTTTAATGTAATGTAATAATGGTATATAACAGATCTTTACCACATTGGATCACTTTTTATGTAGCCTGCAGAGTTTTCCATTACCTCATACCATAAACACGTAAACACAATTTGAGTAATATTTAAAAGATGTTTTTCAAGCCTTCAAAAATTTTAGTTCCATATTGCTGAGTTTGTTTCCAAAACGTGCCAACTGTTTTATTGGCTTTTTCAAGATCCAAGTTGGTTGAGTTTGAAAAGCCTTTCGTGATGTCTCTCCAACCTTTTAGCGCTGCGATTTGAGGACCAGCATATGTGGCGGCTATTGCCAACAATGCTAAGATAACAACGTATGCGTGTCGACAAAACATTTCCGCTTCAATTGTTTTACTAAAAGCTTCTTTAATGTCTTCGTTCGTACTGACAACGCACAGCCACGTAATTTAGTTTTTATAAGAATATTTTTTAGCAAAACTTGCTCAACAACTACAGCGCAGATAAATATTTGCGATACATGTGAAATGGATTTAGTTCAACAGCTAATTAAATACTTAAGAACTTGCAAGCAAAATGCTAAAATCACTTTCTCATACCTTTTAGCATTTAAGTCATTTGTGCAGTATTTTCTTAAACGTATTTTTTACACTTCGTCAGCAAAAAACAAAAAAAAAACTTAACTCTTTGGAAGAAATAAATTGCAAACAAAATCGAAATTTCATTCAACTAATGCCGCCGTCAGCCATAACAAAAGACGCTGCTACACGAGCACAAATAAATTGTATACAATACAAATAGTGAGCTACGCTTACTCAAGTGATATCAACATTCAATATATTCGATAAAGCTTCGACACCTTCTAAGCTACAAAACTGATTTCATACTATAACATCGAAACGTTTACAAACATCATGTGTATAACAAGCAACCATTTGTTAAGACCAGCCAGACATTGCGACAAGATTTTATCATGGCGTAAGCGCTTGACAAAATGAATGTTGCATACTTTTGTGCAAACAGAAAACGCGTGCGTGTCAAAAAGTGCTGAAAAGCGTACCTAATCAACTGTATTTCGTTGATTCGATTGACAGGCGTGCTAATGACAAGTGACAAACACGCCTGTCACACACACACACACACACACATGCTCACAAACAATAACAAAACTTTGAAGTCGAAAACAAGCTTGTTTGGTTGGCACTTGAAAACGTCTAGTTTCATGTACACTGAGATAAAGTTAATGAAAATAAGTTGCACAAATAAACCAATTAGACTATTTTATGATAAGCTGAAAAGTTAATTTCTACTTGTGTTTCTATATAATAATAGGTTGCTTTTAATTTACATAATCGCCTTTTGATAAAACACAAAGCTATGAAATTGTTTACAGTGCACCGCGCCTTGATTGCCATCATTGACATTGTTGAATGACAACTTTGAAGGTGTGCGCGACATTGTCAACATGCTTGTTACCAATATTCTGCCCGTCTATGCTAACAAACTGAAACGCGTTTGTTACTTTAATGGCGGCGATAAAAATAAGTTAGTTTTACTACTTTGTAAGCATGCAAGACGTACACGTACACGTAGCCTCAAATATCAACAAGAAATCATCATCAGCAGCATCAAAAACGTCTTGAGAGATATTGTTGGTTTTCTTGTTGCCTTTAGGCAACGTTTTAAACGCTTTACACGCACTTGAACTTAACTCAATTGTGTTAAACAGGCATTTTCACATGCCACAACATGTCAAAAGTGCGCGCGACATAATGCGATTTATTAGTGACGCGCATAAAAGTATGCAACAACAAGTTGAACTTGTCTCAATGTCGCTGTATTTTTTTTTTTGTATCTTAAAGGCTCATGCTCGTCTGCTATAGTAACGCCTGATTATGTAAATTAGCTACACCATTTTGACGCTATGGCGTATAATTTAATTGATCTGCGCCTGACAACCGCTACACTATAATGTCAAAGACCCACGCCGTGGCATCAAAATTAAAGACGCCTAAAGCTTTTAAATATTAATGCGCGTTTTAATATCATAGCCTTTTATTTTATTTTATTTGATATGCCAACATTTTCACATGCTTTTGTGTTCGTTTTTTTTCGCTTCTATTTTGCCAACGTGGCGTATGTGTAATACTTTTTTAATGAGGTATACGTGATATTTTGTGATGTGTTTTTAATTACGCGGCAAGGTGAATTTTTATGTGTTTCAAATTACATGCATTAAGTCTAAAAACAAAATGAAGTACAAATTAAACAAAAATCTAAGGGCAACAAAACCGTCATTAAAGCGAAATCTAATTATTTAATTAAAAAGTCACAATTAAAAAAAAAGGCTTAAAACTTTTAATTGAAGTGAAAGCGGAAGAAAATGTAACATAACAAAAAGAAAAAGCTGTGTTTGTAACACAAAGACTCATTAAAAGCAAAGGACATTCGAGTGCTATTCAAACATTGGCAACACATTGCTTACAATAATCACACCAACAGCAATGAAGACTTTGTCGCTGTCGCTGTCGTTGTCATTGTCAATGGTCAATGCCTCATACATAGCAGTACAAGTCTTTCATCTGCTAGTTTTCCTGTTGTCTGTCTGTAACAAAGCATTGAATTTCAACGTTGCACTTTTACATTTCAAACAATTGATTACATGTTGAATCATTTCATTTGGCAAATTGATTTAACGACGTTTTACATGGCACGCAATCAATAATTCAAAATCCAAACTGTATTCAAATCAAATTCCCTCTGCAAATAACTTAAATTGTGCTATGAGTAATCTGAGCCACATAAATTATGCAACTTTGATTATGGTTTTCTTTTTTGCTGAAGCCATTCGAACGTAGACAAAAACTTAATTTTGTACTAAACTAATATTTACGGCTATTCATGCAACTTCATTTCATATTTCACTGAACGTAATTTGCTCAAGTCTGTAGCTCGATATTTATAGATAAACATTGCAGTTGACTTACGCTGCGAAACCTTTTATCTGCTGTTGCTCTTGCTCTATAGCATATTCTCGCTTTTTCTACTTAGTCCATTTACAATTGCAAAAGTCAAAGTTCAGATGAAAACCGCGTGCCTGACAACAGACAAACTCGTACACGTCGTCTCATCGTTGGGGCGTGGCTGCTGTAACTATTTTGTATTTGTGCGTTTGTTTTTCAGCGTCAGTTCACAAAAGTCTTTGCAAGTCAAATGAAATTTGAAAGTAAATTTGCTAAAAGTTCAGAGTTGCTGACATTTCCGCTGTGCGCAATAAACTAATTGCAATGTGATTGAATGTTCGAAGCACATTGCAGAAGTTGCTTTTGTGGCATGCAACAAAAAGCGAAAAAACAAGTGAATAAAGATGGCGAAATAATAAAATAAAAAACATTTATTTCTTCAGCATGTAATTAGCTAATGAGTTAGAAAAAAAACCTTAGCATACTTAAAAGGTTTGCACTCTAATTTCATAATTGTTACATTTTACGCTTCAATTAACTAAAACAACAACATTAACGCCGCATAACTTAATAAACCATAACAAATAACACGCTTGACCCAAATCAAGAAATCACTGCACAGCAAATCAAATTGATTTTACTCATTTTATTTTACGCTTTATGACAACAACAACAACACTTAAATAAACCAACTAATTAATCACTTCCGATTGCCGCTGTTCGTGTCATTAATTTGCATTTGATTTACATACAAATGAGCAACACTCGAGGCTAATTGGCACAACAGAATGATTGCAATTGAAAATCTATGCGAGTGTTGTCACTTTTTGCCTGACAAATGCATGCATGAAATCAACATCATGTGTCAAGCATTTGTAATTAAGTGAGTAAGAGGTTTTATAAGAGGTTATATATGACATTGAACATGCAGCAAGTCAAGTCAAATATAAGTCAAGCGCTGTTCGTATGTCGTGCGCATTATTGTCAGTAGATGCCTTAATTTATTATTTATTTAAACAACAACGAACATGAATAAAGGCAATTTACTACTTGACCTGCTGTAGCAGGAATTTGTTGAGAACTGTTGTTGGCCTCCATTGCTTCTTCTGCTTGACTGATTATTATTATTTTAGCCATATTCTTAGCTTGCCCAAATGATGCTCAATAAAGTGAAAATAATGCGTGACAGCGCTTTGTCTAGCGCTCACAGCTAAGTTGAGTGCACACTTAATAAATTCATTGTATACGCGCCTCGTTGTGTGTGCTGATGACGTTGATAATGACAATAATAATGTTACTCATTGCTGTTGTGTGATGACTTCTTGATGCGTCTTGTCTGTCAGCAACATTATCATCTTTGACATGACAATCGAAACAATTCTGCTTTCCGTGTGGCACACACAAGCTTGATTAATGCGTCTCTAACTTCTTCTACTCGTTTTTCATACATTTGTTTCGCGCCTTTTTACGCCAAGTAAAAGTATAACAAAATCATTTTGCTTTAGTAAATGTTGTGTAAACAACAAAATAAATATTTGCACAAAACAAAATCATTTGCCATTGTCTCAGACATGCTGTGCAGGCGACGACGACGGCGATTGAATTGAAAAAAAACAACACAAAATAAAATAAATAATACACAGCAGGCAACACATTGTATAATATGAAACAACAACAATAATGACACTGAAAAAAAAATTAAAAAACACCCAACAATAATTTAAAGTCATCACATGAAGTACTTTGTTTGTTTGTTTGTTCTTTCATTGATCGGCTTCGGTTTGGATTTGCTATTTTTGCACTCTAGTTTTATTATTGCTATTGTTGTTGTTGTTGTTGTTGTTGTTGTTGTTGTTGTTGTTGTTGTTGTTGTTGTTGCTGCTGTTGTTGTTGGTGTACACACCATCCTGTCTGTCTACCAATCAATCGGTCTGCGCACAGTTGCGAAGCGAGTCCTTTCTTTGTCCCGCATTATAGCAAAAAATGTGAATAATTTTTACTTTGTTGTTTTTTATTTCAGTTTCCTTTTTTTTTTTTGGTTTCGAGCTCTTGTTTTGTATGCAAATTAGTATGCGCAACAAATTCACAGCAGGATATTTTTGCTATGCATGGCTTTGTCAAGTTGTTTAATGGCCTTTGTTGGTGTCTGAATGCGTGCATGTGCTTGTATGTGTGTGCGATCTTTCTACGCGTGTTGACGGCAATAGCAACAGGATGCCCATTTTACCGCCAGTTTTAGCTGTTGCTATACTCAAAGTCAAGTTATCTGCAATTTATTTCTTTTGACATTTTATGCTAAACGAGAAGCGCAACAACAAGTACAAAGGAATTGCGCGTGACACATGCTTGTAATAGTGATGCACGCTCATTCACGTTGCTCAGTTAAATTCACGATTGGCAAGAAAATTCGAACAATGATTGTCTCTTAAACTAACTCAAATAATGAAGTATCTCGCTAACAAGTCATAAGTCATTTACAAAGAAAAATGTTCGCAATCAAACTGTAGATATCTTGTACGTAATTTAATAATGCGTGAAGAGTATCAAAACTTCAGCATGGTCAATTTTTTAATTTTTGCTTACACATTTTTTATTAAAATTTTTCAGTTGTTTAATTATTCGTTTATTGTACGCTTTGTATTAAACAAAACGTTTTCTTCTTGTTTTAGAACTTTTAAAAAGTTCAAAATTGCGACACATTTTTGGAGTGGAAATTATGTCACTAATTATGAAATGCTAATGACGGTCAAACTGAAGCCAACCGAAGGGAAATTGTATATGAAATAAAAGTTTAAATCCAATTTTACACGCATGGCTTATTCGACACAAAATCAACTTGGGCTGAATGCTTCTCTCTACATACAAAAGGACATTGTAAAAAAATTGCCATGCCAGACATTGTTGCGTGCATAACATTCAAATATGTCAGTATAGTCAAACTACCTACCAACAACAAACGAAAATTCCCATTAATGGTCGACAATGAAGCTTCGGTCGGCAAAACTTTCTCTTGCTCAGTGTTCGTTTTTTTCTTTTCCTTGCTGTGACCTTTTAATTAATACCTTACTGACATAAGGTTAACTTGCCCAAACCCTAATGGAGTTTTTATTGTAATGCCATGAGCCGTTTAAATAGGTTGCCTTGGTACTTGAAAACTAAGCCCATATCAAATACGCTTCAATAATGTGCCAAAGCAGTCAATGTCAGCTATCTGTTGTGCACATTGGCATATTTAAACAATGCTAAAATACCAATCTAATCAAAACGTTTATCTTATCAATAATTTGCCGTGAAAAAATAAAGCTAAAATGAACACGCACAAAACGCAAAGCCAAACCAACAACAGTGAGCATATGGCACAATATTGAAAAATCTAATCAAAATGTTAATTCAAAGCGCACGCATTTTGAACTCGCTTAAGAGAAAAACAAAAAAAATATATACATATATATTTATATATATAAAATAAAAATCATAAAAAATGCGCACCAAGCGAAAAACTGAGCATGAAAATAACATAAAACGTTCGTGTTTTTTTTTCACTTTAAATGGAATTTATGTAAATGCTACTTGGCGCACGACAACGTCGCCACATAGAAACCCTTTTCGACACTTTTATTTGCAACTTACTCATAGAATGTTTTGCAAAATGCCAACAGCCGTTTCCTGTTTTAGGGACGCCGTCCATGTTGGTTAATGTTAAAAGGTTGTCTACATAAGCATAAGGTACAATTACACTTGTTGATTCATAAAATAAGACGGGCGCGGCATCGTTTTTTTTTTTTAATTTTCGGCGCCGTCTATACTAATATGTTGGATAGAAGAGCCAAACGCAGCATAACCCAAGGCGCCAAGCAATGTGTGGTGAGAATGACGTGCGTCAAATAGCAAAAGTACACACAACAAATTATTACACTGCTGTGTTTAGATAAAAAAAACGACCGTCGTTGATGGCCGCAAAATAGACAACCAAAATTGCAAGAGAGACGAGCTCTTTGGACCAAACAAAATGTTGTCTTGTCCTATGCCCACGCAGTTTTACAGCTTTTATACTGCGCAATAAACACGTCGCAGCAAAATTATTAGCACCGCTTTGAAAAACAAACAAATTCAAAAGCATGCTTATTTTTAGGCTCATTCTTGATAATATTATGGTTATCCCTGTTGCATCAAATTTTAAAGACTATTTTAATTCTACGTACAGAAGCCAACATTGTTTTTGCTACGCTTTACTGAAACTCAATAATTTATTGTGATTAATTGCGCTACATTTTTTTTCAAGACAAAAAAGCGAGCGAACGCTTTTTCTCTAAATAGACACAGACAAAAAAATTGCTGTCAACTGATATCGTACTAAGTCAGCAAAAGTTTTCTTACGTACTCAGCAACTTTAGGAGACAACAACAAACAATTGCAAATTCGCCTTGACAACAATCAGTCTCGAAATTCTACTTTACCTCAACACGACAAATTTTTCTTTTACTTAACTGTGTTGAATATGAAATTCGAACTTTCTTTTTTGAGGCTGACAGTCGACTATGTAAGCGAAAACGCAACATTAAATTTTAAATAAGTAAATATTTTAACCTTGGAAAAGCAATTATAGAATATATTATTTTTAAATTTTAAATATTTTTTTAAGTTAATATTGAACATGATAAAACGATGAGGTCAAAAAGCCGTGTAGTGCGATAATAAAAAAAACTCTAATTGTTCTCAAAGAAACATTTTATTTACAGTTGGTCGTTAGCATATTTGTCTAACAGACAAACGTTATTGTTTGGAAATCAAATATTGATATATAATATCCAATGACTTTAAATAAATCGACACGTTCACGTGTCAACACGTCAATTCTATCAACAAAGTTAATTAGCTTACACTTGTGAGTGAAATTTAAGTTCAAGTTGAAGCTAATTATGCTGACATAAGAGTAAAGGGCAGAAAATATGTATTTAAATGTCGTCATCATACATAAAAAAAATTACATAACATAAAAGAGGTTGTAAAAACTGTTCGACGTCAGTTCAATTTATTTACAAGAATTGAGATGATTAGATAAGAAATTTTCAGTGGATGCTTTTAGGTGCCACATTTTGTATACCTTTCACATATTTTGTGACGTAAGTATAATATATAATAATATAATATACTAGAGCTAAAATTTGGTGGGATTCTGGGCTTGTTAAAATTTTATTGGATTTTAAATAAATAAATAGAATAACTAGATTTGTAGACCCAGTAAATTTATTTCTACAAACTGGACCAAAGTGGACCGCTAGGAGAGCTAACAATTGTACCTCCGGCAGGACCCCAAATTGGACCAGTAGGAGAAGCACTATTTGTACCACCGGGAGGACCCCATATTGGACCGACAGGAGCTTCAGTAGTCGTCGATGTTGTGGTCGAAGTAGTGGACGATGTAGTGGACGATGTTGTCGTTGGAGCTTCAGTTGTGGTTGTCGTCGATGTGGTCGTCGGAGCTTCAGTGGTCGTTGAAGTTGTCGATGTGGTCGTCGGAGCTTCAGTAGTCGTTGTCGTCGTTGAGGTTGTCGATGTTGTAGTTGATGTTGTTGTGGATGTTGTAGTTGATGTTGTTGTTGATGTTGAAGAGGATATCGTATTGGAAGGTGGACCCCAAATTGGACCACTGGGAGTACCACTAATCGAACCAACGGTCGGAGCCCAAATCGGACCGGCAGAGGGATTATTAACTGTGTCACCAGGAGGACCCCAAATAGGACCTACAGAAGTGCCAACGGTTTGGCCACTAATTGAGCTCCAAGGAACTGTAAGCCACCCTCCAAATAATGACGTTGCAACAACAAGGGTCGAAAAATTGAGAAGTGCGATAACTACTAAAACTTGCACCATCTCTTAGAATATATTCGCTCAACTGAAACTAAGTAACTTTAACTGTTCTCTTTTGACTTAAACATCTCGCTTTTATAGACTCGCGTTATTTACCTTAAGCTTCATTAATTTATAGTGAATTTGTTTTTTTTTTTTAAGCAAATATTAAACCATAATTATTTGCTTTTGAGATACTGGAAATATTGTCGCGACCGGTGTGTAAAGCAGTATAGTCGAGTATTCTTGGCAGTATAATACCCTGTCCAAATGTATAATCTTTATATTCAAGTGAACAATACAACAACCTAAACCTCAAAAACAGATGTAGAATCTGACATTCAAAATACTTAGATTAATATATAAAAAAGTTATGATATTTGAGTTTCACAGTCTATGAGAGGCAATATTGATGGAAGGGGTACATTTTGTAGCGTTTCCGATAAAAATAAAAAATGAGACATATTTCAATAAAATTGTCTTTAGATTCCCATTATTCCTACACATACTTTAAAAAAAATGTATTTAATCCTTAATTGTTTTGATTATATCTGATCAAGTGTCGTAGTCTAGCAAAGATACAAGATATGCATAATTATAATTGCATTCTTTATTTAACCATTATTTAAAAATGTTTTTTGGAAATAGCTTTTCTGAAGAGCTAGAGATCTTAACCTGAATTCGGTGCTACTGTTGTCGTAGTGGAACTTGTTGATGCCTCTGTAGTGGTAGTGGAACTTGTAGGGGAAACTGTTGAGGTAGTAGAACTTGTAGATGCCTCCGTTGTGGTAGTGGAACTTGTAGATGCGTCCGTTATGGTAGTGGAACTTGTAGGAGCCTCTGTAGCGGACGTAGGAGAGGAAGTAGTTGTTGAGCTGGGTTGTGGTCCCCAAGGATACCGAGAACCCCAAGGTCCCCACGGACGTTGATGTGGTGGTTGTCCCCAAGGTCCACCACGTGACCCACCATGACCGCCGCGATGACCATGTCTATGTCGATGGCTACCAGCACCACCCAGTTCACGATCACCACGTCCCCATGGGCCTCTATGACCCCAAGATCCTCCACGTCGGCGTGAGTCCTCAGGTCCCCATATATCCTCAAGTCCTAATGGATCTTCACGTCCCAATAGATCTTCAAGTCCCCATAGATCACCACGTCCACGGTCATGACCACGATGAGCTGTAGCAACAGCCACTGCTCCAAAGAGTGCAACCAGAACAAGAACACGCATTATCAAAACTTTGATTTTATCTTAAGTGAATATTCTACTTTAACTGAACTTCAATTGCCAAGGCTCGAGTAATCCGATCCACACCCAAAGCGTATGCTTTCGTCAATGCTTTTTAAATATTTATTTTATATCAAAGTTATTTATCTAATGTTTTCGGAGCTAATTCAAGAAACAAGTGTTTTAATAAACAAAAGCTGATCAGTAAATGCAAAACGAAACCATATATTAGTACTTTTGCAACACATACATAATTTTTTTGCTCAACAAATTTACTTAAAGTTTAACCCTGATATTGTTAATAAGGCATGGATACTATTATGATCAAAAATCAGCGTGGTACCGCTCACTGACAACCGTCTTTATGCTTGTTTTTATATTAGCTATTTCCTCAATTGAAAAGAAATAACTATAGTAAAACCACTTGTGAGGAAGGACACACGCACCTGTCTTATTCTACGGAATAATTTATATGGTCTTACTGCCTTACACACAATCACTTTGTTTTAAACAATGCTTATATATGTGAGCCAGTAACATAAAGAAAGTAGTTGCTAATACTTGTCTACAAATTTCGATTATCCTTACAAATGTTTAAATTTGTTTCTGGAATAATTGAGGATGTACGATAGATTAGGAGAAACTACAAAGAAATAACATCTCTGCTTATAATCATTAATTTTTTTATTGGAATTTCAATTGAGAAATATTTATTAAAAGAAGAATTTTTGGAGAACTATAGTTCTTAACCTGAAGTGGATGCCACTGTAGTGGAAGTGGAACTTGTGGATGCCTCTGTAGTGGTATCGGAACTTGTGGATGGTTCTGTAGAAGAAGCAGAACTTGTAGATGCCTCAGTAGTAGTAGAAGTAGATGTCGAGTTGGACTGTTGTCCCCAAGGACCTTGTGCCCCACCGGGACCACCTTGTGGGCCACCAGGACCGCCCTGAGAACCACCGGGGCCACCCTGAGGACCACCGGGACCACCACGACCGCCTTGCTGGCCACCACGACCGCCATGTTGGCCACCACGACCACCTGGACCGTCCTGACCACGTCCTCCTGGGCTTCCTTGTCCACGATTTTGACCACGATGAGCTGTAGCAACAGCCACTAAGCCGAAGAGAGCAACCAGAACCAAAAGACGCATTTTTTTTAAGTTTTAATGTAGACTTGAGTGAATATTCTACACGAACTGAACTTCAGTTGTAAAGGGTCGTACTTTTATACTAAACAGGCGCATTATTGTAACAAGGGAAAACATTCTATATACATTTTTTGTTCATTCTAATGACATCATAAGAACATGAAAGATTTGGACTTTTTTTTATTTTATGATACTCTACATTCAATGGGCGAAGAAGAGTATATTTTGATTGTGAGAATGTATGTAACAGACATCGTTTAATTAAAACAATATTAGAACAAATTGGGAAAGTAGAGCCATAGACATTTTTTATGAACTCTAAGATACGAGAAACTGTTAAATAGTTCGATTTGTATTGTTTTTTTTTTTTTTTAATCTGGTTTATAAAACATCAGCTATGTTCACAATCTAAACGGTTTAAGTAGTTCGCAAGAAGGGGATACGAAATATATGTTTACTATATAAATTTCCTTTTTCGGAAAAACCACATATTTCTGCAATGCTTTCAAATGTTTGTTTTAAGCTATACGTAGTTTAATACATACAGAGTTCATTTAAGAAACAAGTGTTTTAATTAACAATAAGTTTTTGGGTCTGGCACGAATCAAAGCGAGAGTCAAATTTGACAGGGTAAAGCAAACAACACTTTTGCTACTAATTTATCTTTGTAAGTTAATGCAAAGTGTACGAAAAGAATTCGTCAATGACGCATTTACCTTTACAAAATGTAAAATCTTATAATTTGTTCAACGTTTATGGAAACAACTTAAGAAAACTTTATATAAAAGCAGAATTACAGCATTAAAGTAAAGTAAAATAGATAAATAGAGCAGCACTGAATTAATACATACAAACTTCAATTATTTGTTGGTCAAAAAAATCTCTGGGTAATAACCGATTATTGACGCAAAACAGTAGAGTTCATAACTCGGAAATAACTCAATCTCGTTCTTATAAAAACCCCTCCGGATGCAAATCTAGTAACAATTCAAGTTAGACTTTATCTAAAATATCATATTAATCCATAAAAATGCGTTTTAGTACTTTTCGCACTCTTCGCAATAATTGCCGTCGTTGCGACAAATCATAATGGTGGCGCTCATGGCGGTCGTCAACAGCGAGGACAACAAGGTAGCGAAAACGGTAGACAGCAACAAAAAGGAGGACAGAATGGTCCCCAGAGTGGCGATTTACCAAACAGCAGTGATTCAGCACCTGCCGGAACCTTATCTTCGGATCTTTCTAACAGCACAAGTAGCACCGCAAGCACCACAGAAGCTTCTTATAGCAGCGTTGATGAAACAACTAGTGAAAGCTTAACTTAAGCTACAAATATTATCTTTTCATTGTTTGTATTGTGGTTAATGAAAATATGTACATACATACATATGATCAAAATTCAAGTAAAGTCTTAATGTATCCATTATAAAAAATATGTTACAGTTAAAAATGTTAATAAATCTATTTAAATTGCCAAAACTCTTTGCTTCTGATATTTAAGTTATAGCTTTTTAAGTAGGGTGAAAAATGTAGCTTGCTCTAAGTCTATACATTGTGTATTAATAGAATTAAGTGTGTTTTAAAAAAAAACAGAAGGCAGATGGTACGGCCGTTTTGGAAGTAACCAAACTCACTAAATATACCATATATATCCTTTTAAGTAAATTGTTGGGTAGAGAGGAATAGCTGTGAAAAAATGTCATCGTAACTTGAACTCCTGCTCGATAATTTTTCATTTCGAATTTTAAATTCTTAACTCTTTCGATCTCTGAGAACTATTTAAGAGGATTGACGGATATTCGTGGCACGTTTATTGATTATTGACCATAAATGTAGATTACCCTTGAATATGTTTGAATCGGTTTTTTTTAATAAACGGTAATATAGTCTAAGATAGAAACACGTCTTTTTATGGTCTGTATTTATTTTAAAAAATATCATTTTTATTTAATTTTCCAATGAGAAACCTTTAATCGAAGAAATCTGTTTTAAAAATAGTACTTCCTAACCAGAATTGGATGCCACTGTCGTGGTTGAGGTACTTGTGGATGCCTCTGTAGTAGAAGTAGAAGCTGCTTCTGTAGAAGATGTAGATGCTTCTGTAGCAGGTGTAGAAGTTGTAGATGCCTCTGTAGTAGAATTTGAAGTTGAAGGTGCCTCTGTAGAAGATTGAGGTACCCAAGGATCTTGTGGCCTACCCCGACCGCCTTGTGGTCTACCGCGACCGCCTTGTGGCCTACCGCGACCGCCTTGTGGGCCACCAGGTCCGCCTTGTGGGCCACCAGGTCCGCCTTGTGGGCCATCAGGTCCGCCTTGTGGGCCATCAGGTCCGCCTTGTGGGCCACCAGGACCGCCTCGACCTCCCTGTCGACCACCGCGACCACCTTGTAAGCCACCGCGACCACCTTGCTGTCCACCACGACCACCACGTCCTCCTTGGCCACCACGACCACCACGTTGAGCTGCAACAACAGCTACTAAGCCGAAGAGTGCAACCAAAACCAGAACACGCATTTTTAATAAGTTTTGATGTAGACTTGGGTGAATATTCTACTCGAATTGAATTTCAATTACCAAGGCTCTTACTTTTATACTGAAACGTCGTATTTTTGTATAAAGTCTAAAAATTGAATACAGATATTAACTTTGCTTTCGTTAACAGCTGTTCGTTCTAATGACATCATAACAGCAATAATATTAGTAATTTTTTTTTATTATACCTTATACCCATCGAATTAGAAAGAGCATATTATGTTTATCCGAATCTATGTATGAACTTTAGAGACGATTCGAATAAAAGGTTTCATAAATTCTAGGAAGATAATTTAAAAGCGAATAGTCTCACGAACTTAATACCAATCTGACTCTTCGACATTTTCACTAGATCTTGTTGGTATCCTCAGAATTCCTACATCCTCTAAACGCCTATGGTTTAAAAACTAGTGTAAAGACAAATAATTTTAGTAAAAATCTAACGAATCACTATGGAACAATTGATTATCAATCAAAAAAACTCTTCAAATCTTTTCCCAATCTTACAAGATAAAGGAATAAGATCTAGATGGTACGTACTACGTAGGACAGTAGTACGTACCATTGGTGTTATATGACCAGCCGTAAATGTTATCAGAAAGTTCGCAAGAAGGGTATTTTTTACAGTCGAGCAATGCGTTATTTTTTATAATTATAATTTTTTTTTTTGGGAAATACCGAAAATTTGTGCATTGCTTTCAAATGTTTGTTTTAAACTATACATAGACGTCTATCTATTTACTATTTGCAGACTTCATTCAAGAAACATGTGTTTTAATTAACAATGGTCGATTAACAAATAAACAAAATAAATATATTTTTAAAAATAAACATAATATAATTTTTGTGTAGAAAAAAAAACTTTTGCTACTAATTTATCTTGTAATATGATTTATTCATAGTGTAGGTAACATTTTTAATGAATCCGTCTATGACGCACTCATTTTAAACTAAAATTTAAAATATTTATTTAACGTCTATAGAAAAATAAAAAAAAATTGTATGAAAGCAGAATTACAGAATTAAAGTAAAGCTAAATAAATAAATAAATAACGCAGCAGTGAATACAAGTGAAGATATTTACTAAATATTGAACTGAACGGACTAGCGAAATATGATTTTCGTTTTCCGGAATTTCTACGTCAGAGGATTTTCTGGTGAACCACAAAAGCAGCATTGTTAAGAAGTTACTACATTAAAAAATTGTCCCAAACTTTACTATAAAAACACCATTAAATTCAGAATTAGACACAGTTAAATTCGAACTTCAGTTGAAAGTGTAATTCTTCAAAAAGATTAAAGTAAAATGCGCGCTTTATTACTTTTCGCACTCTTTGCATTAATTGCCGTCGTTGCGGCAAATCATCAGCGGGAACAACAAATTAGAGGAAACGGTAGACAGCAACAACAAGGAGGCCAGGTTGGTCCCCAGAGTAGCGACTTACCTAACAACAGTGGTTCACAGTCTACCGGAACCTCATCTTCGGATGTTTCTAACAGCACAAGTAGCACCGCAAGCACCACAGAAGCTTCTAATAGCAGCGTTGATGATACAACTAGCGAAAGCTCATCTTAAGCCACTGCTGGGTTACTTAAAATGCAGTATATGACTTGTAAATCTTGTATTAACATTAGTTACGTTGTAAAGTTGCAATAAAATAAAAAAGTCATTTTCAATTATAAGAAGTTGTCTATTACTGTTCATAGCTTGAAAGATTTTTTAAATTGATACAGTCAATTACATTAACAAGGCCATTTTAAATGTCGAAACTCTTTACAAATTGCAAACATTTCTTATTAAATTATTTTTGCAAGGAATGTAAAGTTTTGCTGAGATAAACTTGAGTAACAAGATGAGCGAGCAAGTTTTGCACAACCACCGCAGTTTGCTAGTCGTAGATTATAATTGCAGGTAAGTACATTAAAAAGTTATAAATAATTAAGCAAGTATACTGAAAAAAAAACGGTTATTAAACTGCAGTACTGTTAAACATAAAACTTAAAGCGTACGTGCAATTTAACAAAGTCGCAGTTGAAGGAGTTTTAACATAAAATTGACACCTTCAAAACATAGCCAACTAAACTAATCCACTTGGGTGCCATATTCCGTAATTTTTGAGTAACTAAGCCGTGCACGACTTACGATTTAATTAGAGTAGAGACTTTTCACTAACACTCTATGTATAAAGCACTTAAAGTGAGTCGTAAATTTTATGGAACAACCACAGTAGGGAATATTAAAAAAGCAAAAATGAAAAAGAAAAACTGAAAATTTTACTCATATGCAGGCCACACAACGTATACGCAATGCTTTTGGTTGATGGCAATGTAACAACTCATATGTAGCATGTCAGACCGCAGCGAAATGAATGGCATGAAATGAGTAGATTATGGGTTATCTTTTTCTTTTTTTTTGTGTATTTCAATATAGCCACAGCGTTGTTTAACTGTATGTTTAGCGTAAACTAAACAGGTTGTGAGGTCTGTAAGCGTGTCTGCACAATGGGTTAGGTGGCCCCAAGGGTCAAATTCGCGTCAACCACCAAATCACCAAACAAAATAAATCAATAAAGAACTTTGTAGCTAATTTATTGATGGCTTGAATAAGTTATTATATTCAATTTATCAAGCTATTTTTGTTAACTGCGAACCACACAAGCCAATTAAATTTTGACTTAACTGTTCAACATACACACAACACCCCAAAACGTATTCAAAGCATTTGTAAAAACAATCAAACTTCCACGAATTGCACAAAAAAAAAAATGAACTGCGAAACATGTAAAAATCAAAATTCAACAGGCGCGCGTCTGACAACATGCTGAACAGACTGTCAATAGACCAAAATCAGCCTGCTCGAAATGAAAATAGCCCAAGGCGAGCAAAGCAAATAACACTCAGTAGGCACAAGCGGTCTTTACTTTACTTGTTTTATTTTGGTCTAGGATTTTTTTTTGTTTTCTGTTTGTTTTTTGTTGCTTATGGTATTTTTTCATGTTGTCCTTTTTCGGCTCATCAAACGACGTTGCCCTAATCTTAAATGTTTTGACTTGTTTCGACCACGGGATTAACACATGAACAATTTCATCTGTTCACACGAGTTTTTGGCTTTCTACGAAAAACATTTCATATAAACCTTTTGATTTCTGTATTCTTTCTCATTCTTGCCTATATCGGAATTTGTAGCGATGTGTATATGTATGTATAGACGAAAAGTTTTCGTCTCACATTACTTTTAGACATTTTAAACTCGCTTATCATTCCATCATGGCCTTTTGAAAGCATTTTTGTCCTAAAGCAGTTCAAAATGACTTTAATTAGTTCAAACGTGAATTGAAGCACAAAACAAGAGTCGAGCAAAGAAGGAAGAACCAAAGAAAATCTTTAATATGGTAACAAGCAAAACCATATTTTTTCACAATAAAATTATACAAAGTTATATGTCAATATTGAAATCACGTCAAGTCTGTACAAGTTTATAGAAGAAAAATGTGATCGATCGATGGTTTTTGCTAGCAAATAAATCAAGATAAATTTTTCAAATACCCTAACTCATATACATATATGTATGCAACTAGAGTCTCCATAAAAATATTACACGGTTTTAGTTATACAAATATTGAACAATAAACAAGTTGATTAGTAAGTAAATATGCTGAAATTCAAATTGCACAGTAGCGCAAAAGTATACCATGTTAGAAAGCAAAAAAAAAACCAACGCACACATACTTACTGACACACACCCACACAAACATACATACAAACAAAGCTTTAATCATAGAACGAGTCAGTCATTTAATGCGTTTTGATTTCCCTTTTTTTTGTTTTTGTTCCGGAGCATTAAAACGCGTCAAAGATAATGTATGACAATACGTATTTGACTAAAGTTTATTTATTTGGGTTTATGCGAATTGTCGAATAGTCGTGGCTAGATTGTGTCACTGTAATTTATATAAATTTATTTATGCTGTTGGTGTTTTTGATATCTTTGTATGTATGTGTGATTATGTGTGCATGTGTCTCTATAGGGCGTGTTTGGCATGTGGGTGGCATGTACTTATTTGTTTTTAGATTGAGTTGTTGTTGTATGTTTTTTTTCTTCTTTTTTTTTGCTTGTGCTAACATATTGTGAGAATAGAAGCCAATTCAGGAAATATTTGTAAATGATAAAAATTATGAATATAATTTTGAAAAAACTTACCAGAACTGTTGAAATTTTTGAGGTTTTCGAAGATTTAATATATTTTTTAATTAATGTCAATATCCGGTGAATTTGATCGTGGTAATTTTTTAAAGATTATTGAATTTTGAGATTTTTGCTCAGCACTTTTGTTTTAATTAGCATAACACGGTAATTTTATAGTAAGTTTTTTAATTGTTTAAATTTCTTCAATATGCTTCAAACATAATTATTTTCATAAAATGTATATTTCATTTAATTGCATTTGCGCGAATTAAGATTTTAAAAATTCATAATTAATAAATTGTTCTTTAATTTTTGCTTTTTTTTATAGTTTTTTAAAAATTTTTGAAAATTTGGTTTGCATAATTTCTTGCCGCCGCTAAATGCAACTGTTTAACCCAACGCCAGGATAACAAATGGCACTAGTATGGTCTGCATTCGTGTCTATTCGGCTTCTGCCATATGCTACAGCCTCGTGTAACGGTAAAAAGCTCTGCTTATTACGACTCAAAAAAGCTTTTCTTGCTTATCAGTGGGTGGCATCGTCGTTGATAACGTGCCTGCAGCAATTTGTGCAATTTTTTTTGTCGACGTCGGAGTCGGTGATTTCCTTCCCGTCCTCATGGTCGTTGGTGCTGTTTCGATTTGACTGCTGCTGGTGACCAAACGTTCACCATGCCCGTGCCATGTTGATGCCCACTGCATTCATATTAAAACAGCTACAGCTTATCAAGCAAAGAGTAATTCGCCTCAAGACAGCAAAACAATTCCACGTCCACGCCGTCTCTTGTGCACGTCTAAGCAGAGCGTCCTAGTGCTTGGTATTTTCACACTTTCGTAGAAATGAAAAAACAACATCATTTTCTAATATAACTCGCTTGAAAGCAACCTGTTGAACTCATCAAATTAGTCTCGCACTGTTAAGCAGGTACTTTGATGGAGTTTCAACGCGAAGAGGAGGTGGTGAAGAAGCATGATTTTGCGGCCATATTGGCTTCTTGTTTCACTCGGTCATTTCGTATGCTGCAAGTATTGCAATACTTTTGTGTCTTTATTCACTTTTGCTTGTTTACTTGACTCAAATTGAATTATTTTTTATGTGCCGTGGCACAATTTTATGTTACACAATATTTTCTTTACCTCAAGTTATTTAAGTTTAAATTTAGTTAAACACAAACCCACGAACAAACATTTTTCGCAAACGTTTTGCAAAAGAACCGTTACGAAGGGTGATAGCTTACCGATTAATAAATATATGATCATTTTCTAGAGTGTCTAAGATATCGGTAAACAGTCAATTTACGATCACTTGGATTGTATTTTGATTTTAAATAAATAATTAAATAATTTTTATTGTATATTATTTATTTATGACTTTATTTTTTGTTGGCTTATATGCATATAACAAAATTAACGAACATATTTTTAATAAATTCGCATTTTTCTTTAATTCTGAGAGTTGGCAGCCCACTGCGATACTTGTAGAAAACGAAGCTTGGTCAACGATAAGCTACCGTAAGTGGTGTGTGTCGCAACGCAACTTAGGCGTATCTAATACAGAAATACTTAAATTGGCAGTAGATGACGCAATTTCTCGGACGCACCTGCGCCAAAGGCGGCTCTTTTGCGTCTCGCCAAATCACCGCCACCGCGAGTATATATGAAAAATCATTTCAAATTCCGTTTTCTACAACATTAGTTGTAGCAAAACAAATATGTACAGATAGAACTATAAATGTTCATCCCTTTTTACGGAACTTATAGCTCTAAATCTTGCAATTAAGGAAGCCAGAAAAGTCATGGCCAACAAAATAATGATATTCACTGATAGTAGAGGGCTGTGCAGCTGCTCAATGACACTGCGCAGCAATCTTACCTGATACAAGAAATCAGACAAAATCTTGACTGGCCGGAGCTTGAGAAATGCGAAATAATTTGGACACCTGCGCATATGGGTATACCCTTCAATGAGCAGGCTGATAGAGGAGCGAATGCTGCTCACAAACTTGGCAAACATATACAGTTCGACTTCAACACAAAGGAAGCTCTTAGAGCCATAAAATCAGAAATTTACACGAATTGGAATGAGACGTGTAAAAGAATATCCCTAAAAAAGGCAAGTTTTTTGCCTGCACATACCTTAAACTACCAAAAAAAATGGTGGTTCCAAACCTTGACGCGAATCAACAAAAACTTCTAAGCCATCTATTAACAGGATACACGTATGACCCTGTAGAACTCTTTAAAATGGGTGTGATGTCAACAGAAGAGTGTGAACTCTGCGCCGTCAAAAACTCTGCAGCGCACCAAATAGTTAATTGCCAAAGATTTACCAATATAAGAAATCACTTTTTCAGTTTTTTTTACCAATTTCAATTCAATAAAGGACGTTTTAGCGGTCATGAAAATTGCAAACATAAAGGAACTAATAAATTTCTGTGAAAGGGCTCGTATTAACGTATAAACTCCCTTTCGGTTCAAGTATACTACTCAAAAAGGAGCCTCACTACCTACCAGTCGTCTTGCACCTCGGGCCGTTCTGAAAACGGCACTGAACAAGTTATCGAACTCAGCGATTGCTAGGATAGTCACGCGCATCACTAGCTGATTTTCTTTGTCAACTCTAGCTTGCCATCTGTTTGCTTTCGCAGACACAACAAAGCCAAAATAAAAAGTTTGTTTTTATTTTTTCAAAAAAGTTTGTTTGCTTATTTTTTTAAGAAATGACGATTCTCTACAAAGTTAGAAGTAGGGACTTTATCAAAGACAGTGTTTTTCCTCAAAAAATAGTGCTATGCACTATCTCTGCTAAAAACATTGTCGCGTTCAGTGTGCTACAAGACAGCGGCTCTGGTGTAAATGGCTACAACAGTCATATTTACGTTTGCGATATTGTTTCACCATGGCAGTACTACAAGGTGTGCTCCTCAAAAGCGCTTATAAATGTGTTGGAATGGAGTCCCTCGGCTGAGTATCTTCTACTGGGCTACAGAGGCGGCACGGTCGAAATATGGTCACCAAAACATCATTGCCTCAACACTTGGACAATGCTGCACTCAGCCAACATAGTGAGTGAGGACATAGTCTATGCCAAGTTCTTTCATAATGGCAAAGGCGTCTACTTTAACACGCAAAAAAAAGATCTTACATTTTATGCCGATAAGTTTGAGCGACTTGATCAAAGGCCCACATTAACCGGGTTTGGCGGTGTCGCTAATGAGGGATGCATCGTGGTTACATCGTCAGGCTTACTGGGTGCTTTTACTATACCAAAACTCTTAAACTGCATGGATAATGTATCAGGGGCAGCTCAGACAGGCACAGAGCTAAATATTTCAACACATAGTATTGGTCTAGCACGTAGCTACATCTCGCATTGCTGCATCTCGTATAGCGCTAGTGGCGCACTCAATGTCGCCATAGTTTGTGGTTGGCAAGAGCAGCTTGTTCATTGCTTTAAGGTGAGTCTCAAGTTAGAGCACGACGATAACATTTCAATCATGACGGAATCACAGATGAGCATTTTTCTGAATGTTCAAGAAAACAAGAAAATCTCACATCTAAAATGGACACACATGGGTGTGGAAGATACAATCTACATCGTATATGAGTGCAATGATGGCAGCAGCGTGCTTGAGCAGTGGAATTTCACACGCCGACACCAGAGCGTTCACGCGCTGCTGCAACAAAACAAAAATGAATTTGTGCAGACTGAAAGCTGGGAAAACGCTGGAAAGGTACACTTTCAAGTGGCCATAAATGATTTATGCACATCGAAAATGTGCACAGACAATGCTCAAATATATGCTATACTTAACGACAACAGCGTACAAGTGCTTGAACCGGGTCTAAAGAAAACCAATCACATACAATTCGATCGTTACAACAATGATGACCGACAACTTGGCAGTCGATTTATATGCGGGGACCTGACGCCTACCAATCAGGTTCTACTGGTCTTCGACACAAATGCGCAAATGCTTGCAATGCAAACGCCAAGCTCGCATCTGGACAACAGCAAGACGTTCAAGCCAAGTGTCGCCTCAATGCAGGTGCCGTTGCTTGAGTATTGTGTCGTCACCGGCAGTGACGCCAGCGATATCCTGATGCTTAATCTTAATAATTTGGATGCGCTGGTTGAAAAATTGACCGAAAACTTCAAACACCAACATGCCTTTACCAAGCATTACTATTATTCAAATCTACTAGCTCTGAAGAGCAACATTTGTCGCATACAATCCAAGCAACAGGATTTTGACAACCTCATCATACTACACTCCGTCTCAATTACATTTAAGAGTCTACTACGACCATCTGATCTCAGCTCGCAGGACAAGGGACCGGCAGATAATCTTACGCTCATACTATCAGAGCCAATACCAGATGTTGACACTGTACTGCTGAATCTGGATGCTAAGGACTTTACGGTGGAACCGCTTACGCTACAAAGTTTGCAGCAATTGATACAGTGGGTTGCTGACCTGGCGCTCAATATGCTTAACAAGCTGCCCGAGGAGAAGGCCAAGATGAGCAAACGACAAGGTTATGACATAAGTCGAGATATCTTGGCCATAGGCAGCATACGAGAATTACTTGTAATGATCCGAATTTGGGGTTTACTCAATCCACACTGTCTGCCCATCTACACAAAGTCAATGGACAATATTGATGTGCTCGTCATACTCTTCAGATTGTTGACACGTCTGGCACAGAATACGGCCGAACCCGATGAACAACTACTCGATGAGTGCAGTCTACTCTCGAAACAGGTATTGATACCGCCACGAGAATGCCACAATCCCACAACGTTGCTTAGTTCAATGCTCGGTGCCAACAAGCCGATGATGTTACTGTTTACGACACAGATCGAGCCACCAGCACTACAAGAGATACAAATGGAAGAAGTTCTCTTTGCGAACGGCACACGTGACGGCGTCAGTAACTTGTATTTGGGCTCCAAGGCGCATCCGATACGAAAATGTGCACGCTGCGGCTTCGTTAACAGCATCAACAAAGTGACAAAGACTTCCGCATTGAAGGCATGGTGCAACAAGTGGCTCTATTGTCACTGCGGCGGCTTTTGGAAATTGATTAATTAGTATAGGAGAACATTTTTTAAGGGGTTAATAAATATTATACTATCAAACATACCGCAACGTGTTACGCTTCTTTTTATTTATTGAATATTCACTTGAATAGTTGCCAAGCAACAATTAACGTTGCTATGACAGTCTTGTTTATGGGTTGGCAACAAGAAGCATTCATTTCATTTTCACAAATAGTTATTGAGGATATTTTCGAAGCGCTACACTGAACTGCCCAACATGACTGACCAAAATGAGCTGGATCAACTGGCCACGGCAGAACTGCAGCGCCTCGAGCGTCAACATCGCACACTGCAACTGGAGTTGCGCGGTTTGCTGGAGGAGAAGGCAAAACGTTTAAAAAAACAGAATCATATGATCGGTGTACTGCAGCAGGAACACTTAACGCTAAAGGAGGAAATACAAACACTTGAGGGCGGCACACATGCACGAAAGAATGTCAATGTATGCGTGTAAACATTATAACGCTTTAATTTTAACCAACTTTCTTTACAGAAAGAAAAAAAATTGAGTTACCTGCAGAAACAGCAGACTGACCTGCAACGTGTGCTGCAAACTGAACGCACCAATATCTGGGAGCTTGAGGGGCACATCAAGAAGGTAAGCTGTTGTGTTTATTGTGATTTGGAATACTTATTACCTTAAACAACACTTAGATGGAAAAAGAGATCGATGTGATGCGCAAGAACGAAGTGCCGGACAATTGTTACAAGGAGACAGTTTGTAAAGTGCAAAAGAGCGTTGTTAAATTGGAGAATCGCCTGGATGTTGTCAACAAGAAGTGTAGCGATGTGCTTACTGAGAACAGTAAGTTACGTGATTCAATAAATCACATGTTGCAAGATCGGTGAGTTCAAAACTTTTTGAAAAACCAATCCAATATCAAATTCATTTCTATTTCAGTGCCAACTTTAATGACATGTGGCAATCAATGGTAACACAATTTAATGAAGGCAAGAAATTCATCATGGACTTGATTGATCAGTCGACACTAGCCTTTGATCAACGTGAGGAGCTCTGCAACAAATTACAAGTCTTAAAAGATCGCAATGAGAATGACAAAATTATGCACATTCAGGTTGGTTTATCTTCAATTCAAACAGTAAAAATAATAATTATATGCTATTGCTCTCTTAGGAAATGCGTGAGATGCAAAGACGCCTGGAACATGACGCAAAACTGCAAAAGTTCTTCGACATAAAAGGACAGAAGCGTCTCAACTCCGAGCTAGAACAGCGTGAGATCGACAAAAAACAAGCACAAAAGGAGAATTTCGAACGTCAGCTATATGAGTATAAGGAAATCATAGAGAAGATAAAGCATTTATATGCCGAAGAGGACACCGATCGTCTTGTGGCTCAGTTCAAGCGTCAGGAAGATGAGAACTTCGCGCTCTTTAACTATGTCAATGAGCTTAGTCATGAGGTTGAAGTACTAAATGATACGACACAGGAGCTAACGGACGAAATTGGTAACAAACAATTACAATAACGAACTCTAAAAGCAACATGAATAATACAAACTCATTTTAGCACGTCAAAAATCCGATCAAGCTGAGAAGGAGGTCAAGCAGAAAACCGAGGCTTTGGACTATCTCAACGAGGAACTCAAACGCATACAGACACTTGCCAATGAGGCCGATGAGAAAAAAAATGTATTGCACACACGTCTGCAGGATATATTAAAGGGCATTGGCGAGATATTCAAGTAAGTCGTACTTACACATTTCACGTGAATAACCTTTGCTTTCATCAACCGGCATTGCTTTTGCAGACAACTGGCTTGCGATGATGCACCAATTTTGAATGTGCTCAGCGCCAAAACATTCCTCACGGTCCACAATGTTAAACTGTTTATTGGCGTAATAGAACGACGTGTCAACTTGATCATAAATAACATTAATATTGAAGATAACTCCAACAAAATCTTGGCCAAGAAGGATCGCATACCAAAATTCAATATACGCGAATCAGCCAAGACTAAAAACTGAATGAACCTTGAATAAAATGAAAAAGTATTATTTTGAAGTCATTATTTATTAATTTTAAACAGAAAAAATGTTTTTATCACAGCAGACTTATTGGTTATACCTGACATATATTTACTTTAAAAAGCTAAACATAAAAAAATTTTAGTTTTGAAGCATATATTAATCTTCATTTAACATTTTTATACAGAACACAATTTTTAAATGTCTGCACGTCGAAGATCAATTGACTTTCTAAGCTTAACCAATGTCCTTGGGTGTTGTATCTCTTGTGATCTTAAATTGAACATTCTTTTTTCGAGGTTTAATCAACGGTGTCTTATCGTTGCATTCCTTAATCACACTCAGCTGCCGATCCAAATTCGCCAACTCTAGCTTTAAAATTGTATTAATGTTATGCAAGTTCTTTCTGAGCAGTGACGTCTTGACTATTTGTGAATTTTTTAACAATTTCACTTTTGTCGTGTACTTGGATGAGAGATTCTCAATTTTTTCATCCTTTTCGGTTTGTCGCCAATCCTTATAATCGGAGATCATTAGTTTTCGCTGCTCCTTTGCTTGTTGATTTTGCTCAAATTCAGCACGTTGTAATTTACGAGACAGAGAATTCTGTTGTGCGATTTCCCGTAGCATCCTGTAATAAGCCAGATGGATTTGGCCAATAGTTGCTAATTGATTTGGTTCATGGCTCGAAATTTGATTCTCTTGTGTGAAATGTTTAAAAGAAACTGATAAGTCACTTGATTGTGTCGTTGTGCAAGTTGCATCCGAAGACGATTTTAGCAAATCTGTTAAAGAAGTCTTTAGAGAAGATGAACTCATTGTTTCATTTACCATATAATACGAATTTTCACAGGTTTTAGTTTTCTTTGTACTGCTTACAGTTTTATTACCCGAATTTAAGGGTAATGTTGTAAGAGAGGCTTTAAATTTTGTGTGCGACTTACTACTTGATAAGATCGACAAAACTGGGAGTGATGTATGTCGTTGTAAGTCAATCGCTTCTGACGTTCCATTGCTGGGCGATGGCTCTAATGCAGGCTTTGCATATAAAATGCACGTAGACTCGTCCGATGTGCGCGATGCCGGTGTATTAGTTGGTGGCGTTATTGTTGAAAAACTTGTGCTATGAGACAGCGAATGACAACTATCCTCAAATGGCAACGTTGTGCGCAACAGCTCAAGTGCATTATCAACTCCATTTATATTGTTAAAAACTGATGTTGACGTCAAGGTATAGCTACTCATTACACACGGCAAATTGCGAATGTTTCGATTATTCACAGTTGTAGAAGTCATCTCGACATTTGTTATAATTTTTATCTCATTACTTGTTGTTGGCTTTAAAATGGTACAATCGCTTTCGAATAGTTTACAAAGGCTGCTACCTTCCACTGACTCAACCATTGTGGCCAAATGTGTTTGTTCGATGCTTAAATTATTCTCAGCATGGGTCTTTTGTTCGAAACATGAGTCGTTTTTAAGGTTCCCATTCCCAACCACATCTACAACATTGTCGTTGCTAACGATCTCCAATGGCTTATATACATTATGCATTAAGCCTTCAACATCCGATTGCTTTTCCTTAAGTGTTAAATTCTTAATTGCGTCAACTTTTGTAGGAACGACAGTCTGCACAATATATTCAGGTATAACAACAGTCGACGTATTAGGGATCTTTTCCTTAAATGACAATATTTTATATGATTAGAAACTGTTTACAAGTCAAATAAATTTAATAGCATTACTGTTAAACTATCAGCAGTTAACTTTCAAGTCATTTCCTTTAAGGAATCTAACACGAAAACACAGTGTTGTGGCGACTAACTGCCTTACTAACTGAAATTATCATGCAATTCAGCTTAAAAATCATACCTTTTACTAAAACATCATATAGAAAATCATATTTATAGATATCATTTACAAAAGTATTCACTCACCGTTTCTGGCACCGATAAGCACATATTGTTGTCCTCAGCGCTTGCCTGTCAAACAACCAAATCAAATATAAACCACATGCCAAGACACAATATTTATGCCTACCAAAAGTAGATTTTCAAAAAACTTAAGATTCTCCAAAATGTATCTAGTTGCAGTACGTCGTGCGCTATATTTGGGCAGATAGTGTATGTATTTTTGATTCATAGCCAGTGTGGGTGTTGGTCGCATGTATCTATCCGCAGTGTCAATGATATGTTCCTTGGAAACGATGTCAGTCTCCAGACGCAGCCACTGATAAAACACAATGATGTACTGTATGTATATTTTATCAGGCAACTCCTTCTGAATGTCAGCCGGCGTATTTGGCATAAAATATCTGCAGTGAAATTAAGTTATTGTAAAATGTTTATATTTATAAAATTGCGAAAATAGTTACCAACCTGAATACTTTTGTCATGATTTCGCGCTGATTGTACATTTCTGGTATGGCAACGAAAACACGTAACAAGTAAATTTCACATATGTCATTGTCAGCATGTATTAGTACATATGTTTTAATGGTCTGAGAAATTTGATCGACAATTTCGTTTGTATAGTCTGCTGATTCCAAAGCGGCACACAGCTCACATGATATATAGAAACTTGTTATCTCAGCAATAGAACAACAATAACTCGTGGACTATGAGCATAAAATAAATTCAAGCAATTATCATTTGCTTGAGATGCTTTTCTATATGCAATGTTAAATGTAGAAAGTTAATACGCTCCCTAACAGTGATCTACATTTCTCATAATAAAAAAAAATATCTCCAAAATTCTAAAACACTCATTACCCTAATATATAATGACAGAAGTTTGTAAGGAAAGTATAACAAACAAATAATGTGCGAGTTTCTTGGCATTTTATTAATATTGCTTGATTTGTCTTGATAATCGGCGCTAAGGCTTCTGGCGAATTCACTTTTTGTGACAACTTTATTATATTCGACAGTTATCGGGAGCTATCCGAGGTTCAAATATGAATTATATATTATTTCAATTCTGTGTTGTTGTAAAAATTCCTTTCCAAACTCCAAAAAGATAATTATAAATTGGAATCACAAAACAAAGAATTGTTTTTCATTTTTAATGAGGAAAATGAAAATTTAATCTAAATTATTTGTTGAATGTTTTTAATGTTTAGATAGAACATTGATGGGTACTAATTGAAATATAGGATTTAGGTAAGTCTATTAAATCAATCTGATTTGTCTACTCAACTCAATATTTCAGTAAATTATTGATCAAAATATATGAGTTTGTATTCACTAGTACAGAGAAACTAGAAAGTGAATGTGAAAATTCCAATTGGATTTGCAGACAATGTTGATTGATATATTTTCCAGCTTGAGAAATATTCAACAAGAGTTGAAACCTTCGACCGGAACACACTTTATAAAGAACAGCTGTTTTATTGTTCCTAAGATGTACAAAATTCAGCACTTTTGAGAATGACAAAGAAAACTTAGGTAAAAAATTTCAGTCGAAAACCAACAATATATGATATACGTCATATATGATCAATTCGAAATTGGCGATGAACGAGATGTTCGCTGTTTGGAACAGCAAAGGGCAAAAAGAAATAACATATTCCAACATGGTTCCCTTCCAACTTTAATAATTTCAATCATAACAATCAATGCTAAAAAGAGAAACACTTTAGCTGTTTATAAAACAAATTATTATAGACAAAAGGCAATCAGTCGATAGAAAACGCATCATGCCTTACTTTGTCTATTGCCATATAATCTTTGCAATCAATAACGAAAACTGTTACAGCGGCAGAGGGCCATGTTGGTGTATTTGACATAGAAATACCAAATTAATAACCATTCTAAAATGAGAAACTTTTAGAACGAATTGTATAGAAAAAAAGGGAATAATCCTTATCTTCAGCCATATTATATTTATATCATTCGGCAACAAATTAACAAACCATTAACTGATATTGTGTGCTTCCGATTGTATATATTCACCGACAAAGAAATAATGATGCACCATAAGTATTGAATCACAATCAATCGCAAGATCATATTGAGGTTTTTGTTCTTGTATTTGTGACCAACCACTTTATATATGTAAATCGCTAACGTAGACAGCGAAATGAGAGCATATAAACTATGGATTTTGTAAGTTTAAGAAATTAAAAGCAATGCAGAGATTGAAATGCCTTAAAAAGATAAATTGAAAATTATTTTAGTAAATTAATCATTAAAGAAATTAACTCCACCTCATGGACCAACACTTAGTACAAATCAAAGAGCCGACGCGTACTCATTAAAAAGTGTATAGTCCATACATTAGAAAACTAGTGGTATTTGTTAATGAGGTTAATTAAAAAAATATAAGATTGAAAATACTAATCACCATTTGTGTTCTAAGTGTTACAAACACAACAGCTTCTTAATATTTAATCGAAACTCTGATTCAACAGTTAAGAGAACTTTGCTAAGAAAGTTTTAAATTTAAAGATTTATCTGCTGAAAGAGAGCTCAATTAGTAAAAAATAAAGAAACTTTATTTTTGAAACAAATTACATTTTAAAGAAAGCAAACTAATTCAGTTCGACTTTACAACGATTAAGGAGAATTTTTTTTTCATATTTTTGGATACGACTCGTGGGTTCTTTAAACCCAAAGCGAAGAATTGGAAAATGTTATACACAAAAACGAAAATTATACGCATAAAAGTTGTCAAAAACAGACCCTAATATTATAAAATGCCAAGATTTAAATATATAAAAGCTTTTCGTTAACTTATACATTGAGAACTCTGATCCGAATATAATTGTAAGATACTTCCAAATTCGGTTGACTAAAAATACCACGTTTAACAGTTCCTAAAAAAAACTAAAACTATCAAAATGTGGCTTTTGTATTATCTGTATATCAAACGCAAATCATTTTAAGTGAAAGGAAGCGTATGATAACTTTGGTCTCAGTGTGCGCTGGCTAAAGAAAGAAATACAAAAACAAAAAAAGAAAATATATAATGTAATGTTATGTATCAACGCATATGTAAATTATTAATAGAAATATGCACACTTATTACAGCTATTGATAAGGTTTGCGCCATGTGCTTGAATCGAAAAAGTCGTTAACTCAACGCTTGTTTGCTTCGAATCGAATATAATTTTTTGCTTGGGCTGCGCTCAATGCAAACGATCGACTTGATATATTTTGACCTTAGTGCCTTCTTATCGGCAAAGGAATCAACATAATATACTTAGAAAAAATATCGTTGACTTATGGCATCTCAACATCGTTTGCTTTTCCCAGCGTTATCGTGCAAACGATATGTGCTTTGATTTATACATAATAGACCCCAACATAATATAAAGTAATTTTAACTTTACGATAGTAAATAACTGGTTTCCTGCCGCCACCTTGAAACACAGATTACAGAACATTTGTATTGGGAGGGAAATTTTTTACTAAGCAAAGGTCCCACATTTATACTCTTATCGGTTATGAGCCGAGTAGTTGAAACCAATTTGAGAACATACAAACAGGCAGACAGACAGACGGAAATTACTATAGATATTCTCTATGGGGTTAGGCTACAAAACATAGGTATTACTCTATTTTATAACTTCAAATAAAGCAGGGATAAAGTGTTTTACTTACGCCATAAAGTCTGCTCGACATTGTATGTATTAACTCCGTTGTACGGCTTAGATTTGTCGCCAGCAAGCGGCACAAGTGTGGTGACGACTTTACTGTCCTAAACTCCATACGCGTTGCCCTGCATATATAATGAAATAAAAAAACATGGTTTAAAATATGGCGCACACTTAAACATCTACTCACAATAATATTCATACCACAAATACTGCGCGATAGTCGCATTCATACGCTCCGAAAACGTGCCATCCAAAACGCCCATCCAAACACGTATTGCCTCATTGCCCGGGGTAAATGTGCTCATTTTTGGTTGATACACGATGTATTTTTTTAATCGTTACTCGTTATTGTTGCCAATGTTTGACATGACTTCTTTATACAATTTTTTTTACTTTTACACAAAAATAGATTTAATTTTCTAAATGGTTAACTTGATTTTGCACTACTTTTGCATCTAAATTAAATAGCAAAGCTTACTTATATATCTTCCACTTTGAAAACATTTTTGAAAATGCAATGAAATGATCGAAATGAACGCCGTGCTTTCCCCGGGAAAATTTAGTATTCTTTCAATTTCATCGCGCTTTTATAGGAATCTGAAAAATATTTGCGTTTTTCGAAAGGAAGGATTTTCAATTAAACTGACTCATGGCACAAGCCATTTAAGGCGAACATACACTAGTTGATTCCCATCTTCAACGCATAAATTGTACTAAGCAATGATGTACTAAAAAATACCTTGTATTCAACAGAGTGGAACTAGAAGTTCGCGATCTCGTTCCCGATGTGAAGGGAATTTATGCGTATTAACAAAAAAATAGAAATTGGGCAACTGAATCTTGGTTTTTTTAAAAATAAAGAAAACGAAAGTAATCAAGAACAATTAGGTGTATTATAACTACACCAGTACATGCGAGGGCTACTTAACACACATATTTGAATACTGAACTGTTTCAGTTCGCATAACAAATTTTATTAAATTTTTAAATGGACATTTCCAATTTTTTTAGATTTTTAAATAAAATTTAACTGTTTTTTATGTATTGAATAATTATTTCTTGCAACACTTCCATGGATCTTGCACACCAAATTTATAAATTACCTCATGGTAGTACTTTTTACCGGGACTTAATAAGATGGATGGAAAATTTGTATGCTTCATGGAGTCAGGAAACTTTTCTGTGGCTAAACAAAATGAACCATGTTGAACATAAACGACATCATCTTTTCCAACAATATCATCTTTAGATCTAGGTTTCGGACAATAATTACAATACTCTATAATCTCCGTAGGCAAGTTGTTCGCTGTGATAAACTGAACTCCTGGCTGATTAGTGTGAATCTCTAAAAAGCGGCCGGATTCGGTATGAAAAACTTTGGCAATCATTTCCACTTTGGTCTGATCCGTTTTTTCATGTAATACATAACAATTGTCGTACCCATCAACAACTTGATCACCAAACTGTTTAAATAAATCTCCGAGGAGCCGATCTAAGCGTAGGTCGAACAATGTGTTGTCAACAGGCATAAATTTACCTGTTGGCATTTGTTCGTCATCTGTTTCCACAATTTTACTCGAAGCTATCATGACCCTGTGTTCAGCGAGACCACTTTTGCCCGAATCATGCCCGGCCAGATTGAAATATACATGGTTAGATATATTGATCGTCGTGGGATTGTCTGTTACTGCTTCGATTTTCATAATAAATCGGTTTTCATCATCTAAAGTGTAATGTATGAGAGTTGTAACATTGCCAGGATAGCCTTCGTGATCGTTGGGTGAAACGTGACGCAAAGTTATGCCATCTGGCAAAATTCCAGCTAGCTCCCAAATAACTCTATCAAATCCAACAAAACCACCGTGTAGTTGATGTTTATCTTCTAAATTACGAGTGAGCTCGTATTTCTTCTTATTAATGTGAACCTCGCCATTTGACACACGGTTGGCTACTCGACCAATCACGCCACCCAAGTAATGCTTTTGTTTGACATAACCAGCAACATCCTCGAAACCTATACATACATCCTTTATTTCTTGAAATGCATCCGGAACCTTGACGCTTTGAACAATTGCACCCAACTGTATGATAGACACCGACATGTTGTTCGCATTAGTTAATGTGTAACGGCTTACGACTTCTGGAGTGTGGGTTAACGGATCGATATACAATCCGAACATATCCTCGACCATTTTATCGTTTTCAGTGTGGGGCGTGAACTCTATAAACTGCAATACATTTTGAACATGTTTCTCGATATTAGCCTCATTGGCTTTAATATCCTGCAGGCATTTCGTTCTGAATGCATTACAGCCATCCGCTAAAAAAGTGACAGTATCAATACTAATCTACTCTACTACTAGTCAATATTAAGATTACCAAGTAAAGTAATGGACCGAAGTACATTCGAAACAATAACTGGTTTAAAAACATTCAACTCGAAGTGGCCATTTGAACTACCAACCGATACGGTGACCTGGTTGCCCATCACTTGCCCAGCAATCATGGTTAGCGATTCACATTGCGTGGGATTAACCTTGCCCGGCATTATTGAGCTGCCAGGCTCGTTCTCCGGCAACATCAGTTCAGCTAAGCCACAACGTGGACCCGAACCTAGCAGACGTATGTCGTTTGCGATTTTCATGACACTACAAGCGATTGTATTAAGTTCGCCATGTACCTCGGCCATGGCATCACGTGAGCCCAAAGCTTCAAAAAAATTCGGCGCAGTTACAAAGGGCAGTTCTGTAATTTCGGCAATGCGCTTAGCACATTTTTCGGCAAAACCTTTACGTGTGTTAAGACCCGTACCAACGGCTGTGCCGCCTAATGCCAATTCATAGAGTCGTGGCAAGCATGTCTCCAGTCGAGCTTTAGCATTTATTAGTTGCTGCTTGTAACCATTGAACACTTGACCAAGCGATACAAAACTATCATCCATTAAGTGCGTGCGACCAACTTTTGTAATGTTGTCGAATTCATTAACTTTGTTATCAAATTCCTTAATTAAATCTTCCAGAGCTGGAAATAACTTTTTATGCAAATGTATGGCAACTGAAATATTCGTCGCCGATGGAAATGTGTCATTTGAACTTTGCGATTTATTAACATGATCGTTTGGATGCACAGGTGACTTTGAACCTAATTGACCACCTAGGATCTCTATAGCTCGGTTGCTCAAAACCTATAAAAGTTTTTAATATTTGACAATACATACCATTTTCTTAAATACACTTACCTCATTCACATTCATATTAGTCTGAGTACCTGAGCCCGTTTGCCAAATCACCAGCGGAAAATGATCCTCATCGTAAAGTTTGCCCGAGATAACGTCATCGGCAGCTTCTGAGATAGCATCACTGACTTTTGGGTCAAGACCATAGCCGACGTTCACCTCTGCGGCCGCTTTTTTCAAAATGCCCATTGCCTGTATTACAGGTTTCTAAAAATTCAATTTAACACTTGACCAAATGGTTAAGTCAACATATTTGTTGGAACCTACTGGCATTCGCTCGCCAATGCCACCAATAGGAAAGTTTGTAAGAGAACGCATGGTTTGCGCTCCAAAATATCGGTCACATGGCACTTGTATTGGGCCCATGCTATCTTCCTCCATACGAGATTCATCTTCTACTGTCTGCAAATGTTAAAATTATTTGAAGCCACAAACCCAAATTATCAATTTGCGGTTACCAATCGTGCAATCTTATAGACTAAGTGAATAAGTTCTTTTTGATCGAATGCCATTTTTATTATTATATGTATATAATATGAAAAAATTAACGATTTCTAATGTTTATGGCAAGGACTACTTTATTTCATATCAGATGCATGAGGAAAGCTACTCGTCACGACAACATTGCCACATTTCTTGTATACCGAATTTGTAAATCACTTCATGGTAGTATTTTTCACCAGGATTTAAGAAGATGGTAGGAAAATCCAGGTGGTTCATGGAATCAGGAAACTTTTCAGTTTCCAGGCAAAAAGAACCATGCTTAACATAGTGCGAACAACCCTTTCCAATAACAGGATCTTCGCCACATTCGACATCGGGTAAGTTATTTGCCGTATAAAATTGTACGCCTGGCTGATTTGTATGAATCTCTAGATAGCGACCAGAAACAGGATGCAGTACTTTCGCAATCATCACCACTGTGTTTTGGTCGTCTGTCTCATTAACAACGAAACAATTATCGTAGCCTTTTATCACATGTTTACCGAACTGTTTCAACAAATCACCAATAAGCCTATCGAGTCGCAAATCGAACACGGTATCGTCCACAGGCAAAAATTTTCCGTTTGGTATTTGAGCATCATCTGTGTCAACTATTTTGTTCGCAACAATCATAACCCTGTGTTCGGCAAGGCCACTTTTTCCGGTATCATGACCGGCCAGATTAAAATATGCATGATTTGTTATATTGATCGCTGTAGGTTTGTCCGTCACCGCTTCGACTCTCATAATGAATCGATCATCATCATCTAAAGTGTAGTGAATCAGCGTGGTGACAGTGCCGGGATAACCTTCATGACCGTCGGGCGAAACGTGTCGCAATGTTATGCCATCTGGTAAGAATTCCGCTAACTCCCAAATGACGCTATCAAATCCCACAAAACCGCCGTGAAGTTGATACGTATCTTGGAAATTACGTGTTACATTGTATTTCTGTTCATTCAAAACAAATTCACCGTCCGCCACACGATTGGCAACACGTCCAAGCGTGGCACCAAAGTATGCATGCTGAGTTTTTACATATCCGGCAATATCATCAAAACCCAGACATACATCCTTAACTACCTGGTATGCATCCGGTACATGAACACTCTGTATAATAGCTCCTAACTGAATGATAGACACTGACATGTGATTGGTGTTGGTCAAAGTGTAACGACGTACAATTTCTGGCGCGCTTGTCATTGGATTGACAGCCAGTCCAAATATGTCCTCTTCTATTTTTACCATCTTGGAAAAATTCTAAAATAGTTTTTTATATTTTTATAATTTTACATAATATATTTAAATTTTTAATCAACCTGTAGAATATGACTGTTTTTGACTAGTCTACTGTAGGAACCAACAGCGTCTGATGACAACTTTTGTTTTGGACGTCAGGTATACATTGGCTAGTGCCGATTAGCAAAGTCAAATAGGGCAGCTGATACAACGAAAAGTAAAACAGTCTATGTTTATAATCTCTTCCCGACCGTTCGACATTATCTCTCTATATTTGCCCATAGCTTATTTTAAGTTGTTTCACTTTGTGTAGAAACAGGCAATTAATTTGAGGTGACAGAGCGCCACAAAACAATGATAGATGTTTTTTAGGAGGGTGTGTACATTCAAATCCGACAAGTGGCGATAAGTGCCAATGTTTGTGTTGATAACCCGGTCGTGTTGAGACTGATGGCGTACATCACGTGTTTGCGGTGTGTGGCAGGAGAGTGTAAACTATAAAATTGTATTTTTTATGTAAGTTGCTGCATTTTCTCTAATCTCATTCATGCTTACATACGTACAGATGATTTAAGAAATTATCTTCATTACATCGGTTTTCAGATAAGCAACATTTTTTTAAATAACTAGCAGGACAAAACGACATCACGACACTACCACTCGGCCAATTCCAGTTAAAATAATATCTTACACTATCCAGAATAATACCAATTAATTTTCCGTTTCCGGGTGTTTTGGTAAACAAAATATTTGTTGTTGATTTTTTTTGTTTTTGTATCTGATGAATCGATTACTATTTTGAATAACGGGTATTCACAAGTATTCGTGTTTATCAAAAGAATGAATTAACATGTTAGTCAGCACTATCACAAAAGCGCATGTATTTGGAAGATGACAGCGGCAGAGTGTTGCCAATTTGACCATTTTAAAAATTTTGAAAAATGAAATTATTTCGCAAAAATCTTGTGAGACTTGGTTACAAAACCCTGAGTTTTCTTGGCTTCATATACGAAAAAGTTTCCACTTATGTATATTGCAACTATTGTAAATGCATGATAATTGCAAAAATTTATGATATTTGGTGGCATGATAATACAAAGAAGTAATGAAATGATAAAGGCGGCTTCAACCAAAAAATTAGATTGTGTTTTGAAAAAAGACGAACAAACAAAAAACCTCTTTAAAGAAAGTGGAGCAGAGAGATGCGCTATGTTAATTTATTGAACAGCACATAGTTATTGTAAAAATTAATCACTTAAGACATCTCTTTTAAAGTAATTTTGTCTGTATCAACCTATTAAGTGATGGAAACCGCAATTTCGCTTCAGAAAAATTTGGCATCACTGCTAATGACTCTGCCATGAAACCGCAAGTTCTGTGTTGGCTAGACGTATGTCTCGGTGTGTTCCATGCGAATATGTCCAGTTCCTTTATGTTATTTCGGAAGTCTCCGTACTTCTTCTGTGACGCGGACGCTTTTGCGCCAACGGGGACTCTTTCGCGCGATTTGCATTCCAAGATGGCCGTCGGCGGCATAAGAAAATTGTAGTTTTACCATTGCGGAAAACTGTTATTTTAATTAAAAAGTATTACCGAAATAAGTATCATCGGAAAGTTGCCTAGTTTCTTTTTAATGTATGGAAATGCATTTGTAATAACAAATTCTTAGACTAAGCAGCCAAAATGACTACACAAAATGAGAAGCCGCAAGCAAAAAGTAAGTGAAGCCTGAAAAAGTTTTCCCTTTTGTTATACTCATGTATTCGTGATGTAGGTGGCCCTTCTAGCGGCATACTCATTCCTAGCATTGAGGAGAAGAATAAAACAATACAGCAGGAAACTATGATGGAAAAACTGCGAGCCAAGCATCGAATGAAACCAAAGTCGTTTGACGATCTAAGAAAAATTATGCGCATGTATTATGTGGAAAAAAACTATCCCATGGATCCGGCGTGCAGAGCTACATTGCAATCGGCACTCGATAAACTGCAGCATTACATTAAAGTAACGTCGCGTCATGGTTTGGTTGAGCGTTTAGAAAGCCTTTCCCGACAGTTGGGTTTGAAATTTATGGAAGATGCTTCGACGCTTTTCATATCCACTGATATGTTCTACCTCGAAATACTACTTAATGCTAGTGGAAATCTAACGGACGTGAAGGTGCACCATGAATGTAAAATTGAGCAACAGTCTTGTAGTGAATTGGTAGACTGCCTCAGAAGGGGTGACTTTGCCGATTTTACTGTACAATTGGAGGGCCTTTCCTCTATATATCAATTAAACGCAGAGCCTAAAGTGAAAAAGAAAGCGTTCGTTGCGCTTCAAGCAATGGAAACAGATATCCAGAATCTCTATCAAACGCAAAAGCTGTCAGGTAACAGCTACCAGACTATGGAAAAATCTATTGTCGGCTTAGTACTTCAACGTCGCGGTGGGCATCCGATGAAGCTGACATATTTCTGTCCTTCGTTATACGTGACTGAAGATAAAAAGAGGTCTACAATGGACTTCACTATTGAGGAAGTAATAAGTAGTACGGAAAGTTTAAACGCTACTGTCAACTTGGAAGGTTCCTCAGCTAATAAGCTGCAAATTGCACCTACCGTCACGTTCAGTCGGGATGGACAGACTGGCGAAGATGTAACAATGTACGCAACACTCACGCAGGCAAATTCAATGCTAATGCCAGCAACATATGTTTTACGTCTCAACAAACCACTACCTGTAAGCTACGATGCTTTAGTATCCTTAGGCTTGCCGCATACACCACCTGGTGATGTTGCCAGTATAAGTACATCAAGCGAATCTGCTCAACATCCCACCGTTGTGACAACTATAATGCCGTTGACTGTGCAAACAGCGTCAAATAACGTCATTACAACTGCCAAAAAAGGACTCTATGTGAACTTACATAAGGAGACACATTGTTATTTTTTCACAGATAATAAAAATATGAAAGCCACAATGATCTCTTCGCTGCCGTTTACTGAGCCAGCACAAGTGCCAAAAATAATAGCGTTCCTAAAAAAGCAAGCTCTCTACTATACATTGCTGGCATCTTGTGTCAGAGAGCAACAGAATCATTACAATGGTAATATTTAAACAAGAAGAGAATGATTATAAAGTTAATGCATTTTATTTGTTCCCCTAGATATGGCAAGCACAATAGTTTTGGATGTTACAGCGGTGTCATTCAATCAAATAACTGTTGTGCTTCAACATCCATTCGAGGAATCGTTGGCCACAATGGATTTTTTGATTTCCAATGAAGGCTTGACTTGCAAAGTTCATTCGCTGACACATAATTATGCGGAGCTTTCAGAAAAAATGACAAGAACAGCGCAGAAAGTATACTCTATACCTATGGTTGTCTATAAATTGTTACAATGTTGGCATCAAGAACAAATGCAAAAACTACATGGTGTTATTGGACCTAACGCGGGAACTGGTGGCTTTGCCGGTAACCAAAGTAGTGCCAGTGGTGGCACATTATCGTCTGGTGGTGCTGGTACTGGATCAAGTGGTTTTGCTAACTTTGGTCTAGAAATGGGATCAAGTGACCCAAATACAACGGCCGGTATGGGTTCTAGCCATTTCTCAGGCATGTCTACCATGCATATGGATGCACAAGTACTTTCGCTAGCCGATTCATTTGCAGCATCAACTTCTGCTGCAGCTGCTATTGCTGGACTGATTAACTTGAAGCAAGAAACGGATCCTAATGCACCAACAAGCAGCACATCAGCAGCAGCTGCTGTTGCTAGTGCTGCTGCTGCAATAGCTGCGGCTGCCGCTTCACAAAATTTGGATACCGGCGGTTTAAATGTAAAAGTACCACAACAGCCGGCACAATCAACTGCTGCCAAAGTTACTGATATTGAAATCGCAGACAAATACAAAAACATATGGAAAGATAAGACGCCAAACTTGAAGCACTGTGTCAGTATTACGCCCATTTCTGGCGATTCTAGTGTAAAGCCAAGTACATCACAGCAAATGCCGCCACTTCAGGCTGCTGGCCGTGAAGTTACGCGAACGGGAACAATCGAAATTATACCATTAAGCGCTCAGCATCCACTAGTAACACCGCCAGGCATTGTTGGTACCTCAGCGCCTACCAGTACTGCACCATCGACAACACCCTCCTCCTCAACAATCACAATCACGCCAATAACTGGTGGCGCCAGTAAAGAATCAAAAGAGAAAAAATTAATTGGAAGTACTACACCGCCTGGTTCTACCTCATCATCCGGTTCAGTACCTACAAAACGCCCGCTTGATGGTAGCAGTGCAATAAGTGGCGTATCCACCGACTCACAGAAGGAGAAGAAACGCAAGAAAAAGCGAGATGACTCGCCAATGGGTCCACCCGAGAAGGTTTACTCACGTCAAAATTCACCGGCAGCAAACAGCGATGCTAGCGCAACAGCTGTTCGAAAATTCTCGTCGCCCTCCTCCTCGCCAAAAGGTTCTAGTTGTGGTGGTCTCATCGCAAGTGCTCCGTCTGGTTCATCGCTCTCGGCACGGCCCAGTCCTAAGCATTCACCAGTTTACAGCAGTCCCAAACACAACACTGCTTCAAATAGTCCAAAATCGCCTTTTAGCACCCATTCACCCAAACATGGTTCCTCAGGAAAGCCAAGCATGTCGACGCTTAAAAGTGCCACTGCAGCAACAAATCTTAGTCCTAAAAATGATAAGTCTGTTGGTTCAGTTGCAGGGAGTAGTATAGGAGCGCCACCGACTACAGCAGGACTTGTACGTTCATTTGCTAGCGCCAGCAGCGCAAATGTTGTTGGGGGTGTACAAACGGCTAATGTTATGCCGAGTCCTGTCGTTCCAACCAGTTCACTTAAGAGCCGCGACAAAGAAAAAACTTCTTCTTCGTCAAGTAGCAGCTCTTCTAACATTTCAACAGCATTATCTAGTGCTGGTGCCACAAGTGTTACAAATCCTGTCGCTGCAGCCACTGCGGCAGCGCTCAAATCATCTTTGAGCGTGTCTGCACTTCAGCAGCAGCAGCAGCAACAGCAGCAACAACAGCAACAACTAAAATCTGTTGCAAGTTTGACACACTTAGCGTCAGGTGGTAATTTAGGCGGATTCGCCAGTCATACTGGTCCTGGTGCCGCGGGCGGTTTGGAGCTAAATGCAGCGATGCGGAAGGGCATGGCAGGAGGTGCGGTAAGTCCATTTTCGTTGTAGCTAGCTAAAGTTGTAGTTTGTTGGTTAATTTACTTGAACTTGAACTATGTTTTTTCACTTAAAATTTAATTATGATTTGCGTTTGGTTTTTTGTTTTCGTTTATTCTAACCTCTATAATACAAACAAAATAATAATATTAATAATAATAATAGTAAGTTCTGTATTTCGATTGTAGCTATATAACTGTAAATATATAGTCGATTCACAAAAAAAAAAACTATTATGCCTGCTTTTAAGAACAAGAAAGAAAAAAAAACCCGACGTCTCTAATGTTCTCTCATTTGCAAAATGATGCCTCTGCAATTAAAACGAAATCGCCGGGTTTTGGTTTACATTACACTCTGGTAGTTGATCACCTTGGACACTTGGCACAAACTTACCGAAAGCATGCGGCGCCTTGGTTCATGATACTCTCCACGTAGCAAATACTTTTTTTATTTGTCACAAGAATTTATTCACTCTTGTTTAAATTAATATAAGACAACGGAAAAGATTTTATTATCTAATTTACACTAATCTACAAAAGGATCGTAACTCAAAATTTGGATTCTTTTTGCGGATGAACAATGCCTGCCTGTACACATCATCAATACACTGTAAAAGTCATTCATAATTCTCTCTCACTTTTTTCGTCAATTTCTATCGAACAATTTGTTAATCTTAATTTTTTTTTTTTTTTTTTATATATATTTTATATCTTTATATATATATATAGGTCTGTCTGTGTATCCGCCGGTTGTTGGTCTATAAGCTAAGTGAAAGTTTAAATACATTAAAAGTCAATTATTTACAAAGCTGTGAACAGAGTTGGTTTGGGATTTCCGTTTTGTGGGTTTGTATTGCGTCCGAACAAAATCATAGATAGAATTTTAGATTATCTAAGTCCTAGAATTCATCGATTCAGCTATCAAATGTTATGGTATTATTTAATATGAAACCAATAAGATGTTTTAAATTTGTATTTTTACGAAGGTCTCTAAAGGAAACGCTTTCCATTCCTACATTAGAAATAATTATTTTAAAGATTTTAATTATTTATAGAAGATATAATCTGGATTATATGCTCTAGTGGGAGTGTTTGTTGGTCAGTTCGTTAATAAAGTTGCGCGGAGAGTAACAAACATTTGGCACAGCCGAATATCTTTTTTGTTTATGTTTTATTTATTATAATAATAATTATTATTATTATTTTATTGTTTTTGGATTTTATGTTAATTGAGAACGTGTTGATTGATCTGCACTCCATTCTTTTTTGTTTGCCGTTTACTTTGCCCGGTTTTGGTTTTTTGTTTCTTCTTCTTTACGTTTGTATATTATTTGATAATAATTGCTATAGTAGCGAACCAAACTATATAAGTTCGAAGCGTTTACTAACATTTTGAAAATGTTGCTCTTTTTCTTCTTTTCTTTATTCTTCCCCTCACGTTATCACGTAACTTTTCCCCCCATGCTAATCATATCTCATATCTGCTAAATATGCATTATGCGTGTATTACATATTTTAAACGATATCTTTGCTCGTACGCTCGCTATTGCTCTTGGCGTCATCGTTTCGCAACATTTGTGGCCATACACCATATATATACCATGCCTGTTTGCACCGTCGACACAACACAACCACAACCACAATATTGTCATCATCATCCTTTTCTATCATACACACACTTACTTTGTCAGGTTAGTTTGATGACGTCGACGGCAGCTACAACAGCAACAACATCCACAGCATTGGCAGTAGCGTCGGCAGCAGCAGCAGCATCAACAACAACACAAACAACGGCAACAACAGCAGCAGCATCCACAGCATCGTCAGCAGCAACAGCAGCAACAACAACAACAGCACCAGTGCAAACAACACTGTTAGCGCAGCAGCCACAACAAGCGCCACATAATATTGGAGGTAGTAGTGGTGATGGCTCGTTGAGTAGCGGTGGCGGTAACAGCAGCGGTAGCAGCAGTTCCTCCACCGAATACATGGTTAAACCAAGCCATGAGGGCCTTAAGTTGACCATTAATAAGACAAGCAATATTAAGTCTTCGTCATTAGGTGGTTTACCTTCGTTAACGAAAATCAAAAGCGGTGTTGGCAGCATGTCTTCCTCGGCGTTATTTGCTAGCACATCGGCTGCCTCATCATCGAAGAAGCAACACACTGGCCTAAAGCCAGGCGTTAATAGTGGTCCTGCCTCGAAGAAAGTAACAACTTCCACTAGCAAAAGTGGCACTTCGTCAAGCTCAAAACATATTTTTCAAAAATCAAATTCTTCCGGTAATCTAAGCGCAAAACTGACCAGTGGCACCGGTCCCTCTGGTTCTGGTCTAACAAAGAGTAGTAGTACAAATACATTTGCACCGGATTTTGGTGCACCACGTCGTAGGCCAAGTACCGGCGGCATCGGTTCCAATACACAAAAGAAATCCTCATCAGCATCATCGTCATCGGGCTCCAATTTATCGGGTTCAATGTCACAGCCACCACCACGTTTTGATCATCATACGGATATGATGACAATATTGCAATATGCATCGCCAACAATGGCCGCAAACATGGAAGGCTTCATCAAGGGTTTACATACAAAATTTCAAATACCAAAATTATCGCAACGTACATCAACCACCGCAACAGCGTCCACTGCCACAATGTCCGACAGTCTGACTGGCTTAGCGGGTATAACACTGCCGGAGCAACTTGCCAATACAAGTGTCTTTGCTGCTGCCACAACAAGTGCAACAGCGCAATTGAATCCAACGCCGACAAATATTGCCGCAATGTCTGAAGAGCATAAAAACCGCTTAACAACGACAACAAGTGCGGACATTGTAGGCGTATTGACGTCTGCCACAGGTACTACCACTGCCACAACTGCCATCGTACCATCAACGAGCACCATGCCCAGTACTACTGCCATTACGAGACCTGCGACAAGTACGTCCGCTACCTTCACTGCGCCGTCCTCAACGTTAGCTATAATGGCTGCGCCGCCCAGTCGGATGACGCAGGCACAGCGTGATGTTGTTGAAGCTGTTATGCAATCAAGTTCGAAACCAGCGGAGACAACGCAAATGGATACGGCTGAATCAGCTGGCGACATCGATGAGGCGCTCTTGGCCAGTTTAGCTGGCGAATGACAGCAAATACAACTCTTTTTGCTGCTCTATGAAGGTGTTATGCTCTTTAAAAGAGAAAAAAACAGTCTTCGTATTGTAAAAAATATTTGAGAAAAAAGGAAGATTTTTTTTTTCTATTTTATATGATTTTAATTGCACACGACTGCATCAGTTCGCGTTTAATTATTTATTTTTTGTTTGTTTTTTGTTTTTTTTTTATCATTTTTGTTTCGACTGTGGCAGCTGTGAAGGCGTGGACCACAAGTTTTTGAAGGATTTCGTTTTTGTTTTTAACATAAAAGTTAACAAGTGAAAAAATAATAATAATGTGGTACAAAATTGAGATTATGTTGTTGCTGGCGTCAAATGCCAGATTGGATTGATACAACAAATAGTTTAAACTTAATTTAAGTGAAACAACAACAATCAGAAAAAGCAAAATAAAATTTAATTAATTTTAATAGAGCAAATGCAGCATGATATAAGCAGCAATGATATAAGAAAAAAAAAAACTATTAAAAAAGTCTTATGAAGTTTGCAATTTAAACATATTTGATTTGGCGTATAATTTGATATTTGATAATATTTTACTTGGATAATTTGAAGTTCGATCAGCATACGCGTCACAAGGATGTTGGAGCATGAATATTTATAGACATAAAATCTTATAAATGAGGGAATGTTATGAACTCGCTCAAGAAGCTGCACTCATAATAATGCTACGGAAAATTAACGTTTGAACGGAAACGGAAGTACAGTGGTATGACAACGACATCAAACGACACTGCCGGAAAGCGAAGCACTCAATCGTGGCACATTGCTAGGCGTGCTGTGACAGACCGCAACTTTACCACTTTGTGGCAAAGCAAAAAAACAAAAAAAGAAAACATTGTGAACAACGTTTTGTTTCCGTTTGAGCGACGGAAGTGGAAATTGCTATGGCAAATTTCATAAATGCGAGCAAAATTCAATTGCAGATTTTATAAATTACACACAACGTTTTATGCTTAATTCAAACGAATTCAATTTGTTTTGTACGTTTGTGAATCATCTACAATACAAAAAAAAAAAGAAGAAAAATTGGTAACAATTCTTTGTCTGTCATCTTCATTAATGTTTACTTCAACGTGGTAACATTTGCCCCTGCGTAGCTTTAGAAACCTTTTGTACATATTGTGTTAAAGTTTATTTGTTATTATAATACCATAAGTTGGTGTGCATTTTAAAGCCATCCGATAATGAGCACACGTCGTCAAAGTTTTATTCCATAACAAATATGTTGTTGCTTTCATAGAACATAAGCTTCAAACAGTTATGTTGTAGGCGTTTTGTCAAAAGTCTGATTATTTGCGTTATGCTTCATGTGTGCGTTTGTGTGGGCTCTTAATACCCTATTCACTGTCAATGTCGGATTTTGCTGTGTAATGACACCAAGTTTTACACAAGTGCCAATTATTTTTGCATTTTTTACGCCTCAATTGGCAAAAAGCCGCATGCCAAAAATCAAATTACCATTGTCTAAGCCCGCCTCTCACACAGTTAGCAACGTTTTTTCTTTTTTCCCATAGAGCACGGAGAGATAATTTTACTTAATTAGTTCAATCATGCGCATAATTTCTTGCAGCGCTGTCGTTTGTCAGCAGCTTCATTGCTTCATCATGCGACGTCTTCTACACATTTGACATTTCTATTTGCGCCGGCATTATTTCAACGTTTGTCTACAACAATGATTGCCTCCTGACCCCAGGGGAAACATTCCGTTTTTCCAATATGAACGTAGACAAAATGTCATTTATTTATTTTTTGGTTTTTTTTTTATTAATAAAAGGTTTCTTGTGTTTTGTGGTTAAATTGCAAGGTCAATATTGATTTTTTTTTTTTGTGGTTTTTTCCGAAAATTGACGAATTTCTAGATATAACCTTCAGCAATTTTTATACACTTGCTTTTTTTGAAGAATTTTCTGTTCATGGTTTTAGCAATTTCCTCGTCGTCGTCGAAATGTTTTACTGTCAACGACAGTGAACAATTTTAGCAAATTCTGTGACAGCTAAAAAATTATTAATACACACATTTATTGCATATTCATACAAACCTCTACAGCAACTGTTGCAAAACAACATTCTTCATTAGAAGTGAGTGTGCCATTGTTCGAAGAAGGCGAAGAAGAAGGGGTCGTGGTGCGCGTGGCCATACGATTCAACTTACGGCAATGAGTATTTCCAATAATATCGACGATAAACGTTGGCAGTTGGAGGTCACACACTTTGACGGCTGTCAGCATGTCCGTTTGTTGCTATATGTATTAGTACATACCATAGCAACAATAACTAACGAAGAACGGACCAACAACAACAGCAAATCAATAATACTTACAATGGAATAAATAAAGATTCATGGAGAAAAATTCGGAGTGTGGCAGAGCAATAAAATATAAAAAAAAAAAACAAATGGCGAATTGAAAAATCGCGATGCAAATTAATTTGATTGAAAAACTTTTTTTTTAATGCAATTAACGGAAAATACTTAATGCCACAGATTACGGGATAGAGTGATAGCATTGGTGGGAGGAAAAGAGAAAAGTGAGTTTGGAACAAGACGGAGTATTTGAATATAAACACACAGTTTGCCCAACGCAAGGAAACGCAATACAACAAAGGTATTACGCTGGTATTGACACATGACAGCAGAAGGAGCAGAAAGAAGGTGTGCCAATTGTACAAAAAGCAATTAAAGTTCGAAAACATTTTGTATTTGGCAAACAAGAAGAAAGCGTTCTACACTTTGCTGTTGAAGCTGCTACAGCAGCTGGCGACCTTGACGACACGTCCATTTGATTTGTTTGATTCTCAGCTTTTGATATAGAGTTGTTTTTTTTTTTTTCTTTTGCCTCAAATTATTTTTATCGATAGCTCGGGCCAAGCACTTTAGTCACACATATATATACGCCGACGCATCAGCACGGTTCATTGGTTAACTTTGACCGTGCCTTCGTGGTATCCTTCAAAGCGATTAATCCTGTGCGGCTTATTTGATGTTCAACATTCTTTAAACTTTTAGTTTATTAAGTGTGTTCGAACGTTCGGTCGGTCGGTCAGCAGATTATTTCGATTTGGGACAATGTTTATTTGTGTTTATGTTGATTTTAATTTTAACAGTTTTTGTAACCCATAAAACCAAACTTTGCCGAATGATTTTCGATCTCTCGCCGCAAGTGTTTTTCTAAAAACCTTTTTATTATTATTTTTGTTTTTTTTGTTGTAGTCCAAGCAGGTGAAGTTTCTGTTAGCTCATCAAGTAACCGAATCCTTTTTTTTTTAGGAATTTAATTAAGACAAACTATTTTACTTGGCTCAAGTTTTGTTTGGTATTAGTTAGTTTTTGTTTGTTTATTTTTGGCTTGCCTTAAATCATATCGAAAGTGATTTAAAGACACTTTGATGCAGACAAGTTAAGAATATCGTTATAATGGAGTCTATTGGCTTTTAGTTGGCGTTTCCTTATTAACCGTGCCGGTTCTTTGATATTCGCTTAATTAATTTTGAAGAAAATATAATCAAACGCAATTGAATCTCAGACAGAACTTGATTTTATGAAATCTTAAGCTTATTTTCCATGATTCATTACTGTTTTCAGAAAGAAATGAATACGATTGCAGGATTATCCAATTAAATGAATTTGTTCTTTGTGCAGTGCATCGCATGGGAATGCGTAATTTGCTCTTGAAACTTTTTACGATTCCTGGATTCCAAAGACTTATCAATTTTTTGCTTGTTCGTTGGAAAATTGAAGTTTTCACGAAATCAAGTACAACTTTAAAATCGCAATAATATTCTTTATGAAAATGCATTGACGAAATGTTCTTTGGCGCAATGAAATTGATGAATTTTTCAGATGGTTATCAAGTAGTAATATATTTTAGATAATAAAATCTAACAATAAATTGATATTATTTAATTTGATTGCATCATGCATTGCTATTTGCATCGTTAACTTGTCTTTCGCTAGACGCCTTTTGCTGTTTGTGTCGTCAGCATGAATGGCATAGAGTTAGTTTATGACATGCAACACATCAACATCACATGCGACCCAAGTTTAACCCCGAATGCTTTTAGTTTTGCCGGAAGTGAAAGTGCATCCGTTTTATTTGAGAGTTTCAGTAGCTGACTGATACATCCTTTGTTGTTGTGCTAGTACTTGTGTTGAGCATTGTGGCGTCTGATGTTGTGCACGTCTGTTGTTTTAGTATCAATATACAATGCCATTTTCAGATATTGTATATGATTTTATTAAAAAGTCAGGAAAATGTCTGCTTCTGCATAAAAGTTGACAACTGCTGAATTCCATCAAGGCCACAAAATGTAAACATTACATTTCAATTATAACAAATAAATAATTAATTATAAAAAAAAAATGGTACAAAGATATGATATATTGAGTCAGCGCATACATTTTTAAATATTCTTTCAGTGACATTAAGAATAAATACTTAAATGTTAATTAATTTTGTCCATGTTGTACTTTTGCTTACGCCCCCAGCCATGTACATATATCGTATCGCAGATGCGTACGTTTTATGTCCGACTTGCTGCCCTGACTCAATATGCCCAAGGGCTTACATACATGTGTGTAAGATGCCAGCGTGATAAGTGGTATTGTACGAAGTGCAAACATAATAATCAAACAATAAAAAACAATTCAGTCAAGCGCGAAATGACCACAACTTAACAATCATTTTGCCATTAAAATGAGATTTTGTTAAAAGGCGAACAGTCGTAAAAGATAAGTCATCGTATAGAGAAGTATTAAAGTAGCAATCAATAGTTATTGTTTCTTAAGCAGCACGTATTGTTGGTTCGCCTTTATAATTTCAATTGGGCCATTAGACCGAAATTTTTATTTAGGGTTTAGTAAGGGTTGCTCTTAGATTAAGACATGTTTATAAATACATGATGGTAAATTCCTATATTGGGAGTTTCTTTTAGCGGAGATATCAAAGTATATCTCAATGAGGGTTTTCATATAAAATATATGAGCTATTGAAAAATAAAATGTTGAAGACAACTTTAAAAAGTAGTCTGGTAATTTGACGGGAATATTAAAAAATATATATTAGTTAGGAGCTTCAACATAGGTCTGTCTGACAATTTTTTCCCTTATAAAGATTCGTGACTCCTTGATAATCATCTATGTATCTTCTCTTGAACTTGAAGAACTTGAAATTCAACGTGATCTTAGACGATTCATCAATGCACGCGCTCATTTTGAGTGACTTTGCAAAGCGCATGCGCATCACTGAGTCAAAACATTGAGCGCACTCAAAGGCATCTTCATACACACAGATAGAGCTTAGATATAGAATTTGTATATGTGTAAAACATTCTATGTTTTTTAGCCATGCTTATGCAAACCTGTTGCTTCTTCTGCGAAACATGTTTGAGGCTTGGAAGTTTCCTACTTCTATTGCCTGCGTTCTTGTTTTTCTTGTTCCATCTGTTGCGATTACTGCGCGCTGTACTAGCATTATCCCTTACCTTTGATGTGCAATACTAATGCAATGCAATCAAATTAACTTCGCATTTGATTCGAATGCATATCGTTTCACCTTCACCTTTGCGTCAATAGCAATTTGATAGCATTTGATTTGTTATCATTGCATTCTAATTTACATATTTTATTCCTCAAAGAATTTTTTTTCCGTATAATAATGTTCAGCTGACGAATTGCCCTTTGGCTGATAGTACGTAAAATTACAAGAGGACCACTACTGTGGAACGTTTTTTTTTTCTTCTTTATCTTAAAGAATGTTCTTATGAAATTCTTTTTTACTTTGATTCATTGTTTGTATGATAAGTCTTTTGTGCTCCTTTTGTCCCTAATTGGCCCTTTTGCCTTAGGCAAATTAGTTCAGTGCCCTTAATAAAGTTGGGTTTCATTTTTTAATTTTATTAAGATAATGGCATTAAAATAAATCTATTATACATTATATAATAATACAATTTAATTGTTATGAGCGTTTGTGGCTTTCACAGTTGATGCGAAATTCAGATACTCTTCAGTGTGTAGATGCTTTCAATTAGTTTCAACCAGGCTTTAGTTCAACGTAATAAAAGACTTACGTATACAACAGTTTTCCAATGTAATTCACTTCACTCTGTTCAAGGTATTTCCAAGTGTTTACCAACATTGTTTAGCTTTGTTTTCGGTTGTGTGCGCTATAAAAATGTACAAGTGGAGATAAATTAATTAACTTTAAGCGTAATTGTTGAGCACATACTTGACGCAACTCTATTAACCTAAGGACTACATTTCAAATTTTTCTCATTTTCTTCATTTTCCACATAATAATGTTGTGCTTTGTTGTTTTTCTTTTGCCTTTTCTTCATTGCTTGTTTCGCGCGGAAGTATGTACAAGTATCCACACAACGAATTCAGGTCACACACACTTGACGTTTTAGATAACCAATTCATTAAGTTAACAACGATAATGACAACAGCTTTAAATATGTTTAGGTGTGTGTGTATGAGTATGTTTTTATGTGTGTGTGTTGGTTGCTAAGGTGGTCTACCCGATCTGGCTTTTGTGTTGATAATTATTTAAAAGGTGCAAGGCTAAGAGGATTATAATTGTTTGCGGAAACCGCAAAACAAAACAAATAACGGCGGTGAAAAAACAGGATAATAGTACACACACGCGTCATATAAGTAACAATGTCCTTGTAGTATGTCATATTACAACGGATTTTGCTTCATGTCACTTGTCCGTCCGTCCAGTCCGCTTATGACTGTAAACAAAACAAAATTCTTTTATTAATTGAGCTGTGAGCAAATAAATTACGTTGAGAACATCAACAGGTCAGACATTGCACGAGTGTATAAGAAAAATGATTATCTATAATATAATAATAAGATCAAATAGAAAGTGTACATGAAAGACGCCAAAAACACTTTAGACAAATTACTTTTAAGGACTTTACATTGGACCTTACAACCATATATTTGAAAATTACCTTTGAGGAAATATTATGGTAAGAGTCCTTAACTGCGGTTTTTATGGATATACCATATTTTTCTATATAACTTGTATAAATATGTATTTTAATATGTCCCATTGAATTAGGATTCCTCGCTTTTAGTCTTATATTTCTTTTTTATATCAACTTATACAATAAATCTCTATAAACCATCTAATAGCAATTGACCATTTAAGCGCCGACTATCCCTCAACTTAAACTTTTTTGAAATAGATGACAGCATTACTCATTTCTACTGCCCAAAAACTGTCACTGTGATACTTATATAGTAAGACCTAGTATAACGAAATAAACCAATGCTTAAACATGATGTTTTTGCTTATAGCGTTGTTATTTTTTATTATATTGTTTTTCTACATTTTTTACTATCACGCATTATGGCAAGTCGGCTTATCCTTTTTAGACTAAAAATATTCTAGACCTTTAGTTCGCATTCGCATTTACATTGTTTGCCAGCTGGCTTAAAGGGTCCACAGGATTTGCCGCATTAATTAAGTCAAGATTTTGTGCATTCTTATTTTACTTCGTGCACAGTCGCACAGACGGACAGAAGTCTTAGGTACGTCAAACCTAAAAGTAAGAATATACAATTTTTTTTAGCACGTGACATGAAAACCAAAATCAGATAATTCGCTTAAAGTTTTATACAATTTGGTTTAAAATGTGCAGTTTTTCACAACGTTAGAATTTATTTATTTGTACTTGGTTTCTATGCTTGAAAGCGAACATTTTTATTTGTGTTTACCAAAGTTTTCTAATTGAAATCGATAAGTCACTTGTTAACAAGGCCAACTTTGTGTTGTTGTTGTTGTTATCTTTTCATGGTAAGATATTTTTCATCAAGGCAGTAAAAGTTTACAATTTTTTATGAAGATTTTCTCTTTAGCACTCAATAATAAGTTTGTAAAAAAGAAAACCAGTGTAGTAATAAAAAAAGTTGTCATGGTGATGTTGCTTACGCTACAAAGCATAGCTGAGCGATGGGAGGCGGCAGTTTTATGTGATAATGTATAATCATGTTGGGCTATTTTCGAATCTCTATGTTTGTTTATTGAACTTTACATTGTGCTATTTGTCTTTTAACCTAATTGGACGCTCCAGGGGTTTTTTTTTCACTTTTATCAAAGACATAAACTTGACAATTTCTATTTAAATTTGCTTTTTATGGCTGCCTTGTTTTTGTTATACATGAATCAATAATCTAATCAAGATTTTATGTTTGCTAATGTAATTAACACAAAGTAAAACAAATGTTCTTCTTTAATATAAATGTAAAAATACCTTTTTTTGTGTCATAAAATCAAAACATCATAAAATTTGCTGCACGCTAACTCACTTGTTCATGGTCAGTCAGTGCAAAAGTATCATACGACACGTTGACCGAAGGTTGTACACTTTATGTAAGCAACAACATTTGTTTTTTTTTTTCTTTGCTTTAATTTTTGTTCTTCTGTCATGCTTTAGCGAAACACTTAATATTTTTTACGACACTAAGAAATGTACAAGGATGCTGTTTTTGTCCTTGTAACACAAAAAAGTGATTGAGCACACAAAAAGTATTTGGTATATGTATGTTCTTTTCAGTTGTTGGTTTTTTGCTGGTTATTGTTCTTAGTTTTTGCCATGTTTTAATGCGTGCAAATAAATGTGCACATTGAAATTTCGGCATGGTTTGCAAAGAGCATGACAGAGTGAAGTTGAGGCAATGTAAAAATAAGCAGCAAAAGCAAAAATTGTGTGTGTCTTTTGCATAATGAATAAATAACGACTTGAAGACGAACATAATACGCAAAGTTACTGTCATGTGACTATGGACACAAAAACACACACGTGCACATACTAAGCAAGTTCGTCTATTTGTCTCAGGAAACAATATATTCTCATACGCTTTATACAATGTGTCAGGGTATATTAACTTTATTAAAGCGCAAAAGTATGTAGTGCAAAGAAGAAGGGGAGCACTTCCATATAAATTTTTATAAATAGAATGACTAGAGAATTCGATTGAGATGTTCGACTGTCCGTCTACATCAATTGAACTCGGGAACCATAAGAATAAGAGACCTAAAATTTGCAGGGTAGACTCGGGAGGTTCTTGTATTGAAAGAAATATGAAAATCGTACCGTTAATATAATCCTTAATATATTAATAGATCTCTTTAAAATTTTAGGCCACAAAATGTCTTCTTTCCCCAATTTTTACTCCTCAAAGGCAATCCAAGGGAAATTTTCCATAAATTGTTAATTTTTCAATCTTTTATCTTCAAATTTAAACCATATTTAAATGGGCATTGTAGAATACACAATTTTATTTTATATCATCATATGTGCAGTCGTATTGTTTATATCATCATATTGTCGAGTATGCCCGACTATAACGCTCTCACTGTTATGTTTGCTTTTTGTGGCAATAAATTTTGCATGAAATAGTGATTTTCTAAAAGTATATTTGCTCGTTGTTGTCATTTTTGCTTGTGCACAACTTATTGGAACCTTTTATTGGCTGAGCTTCTTTACGTGGGTAATTCAAAAAAGACCCTATAATTCAAATCTTTCAATTAACAACTGTCAAACTCTCATGGCACAACAAAAGGAGAAAAGAAAAAAAAGGTTCAACGTCAGCAGATATTTTGTTACTATTTTGTTGCAAGAAGACCACAGCAGAATAAATGTTGAATTATTGAAGTTTTTTTTTTTTGTATTGAAGATGATATTTTGTAAGGGAAATTCATGCCATCCTTATAGTTATTTCTCTTTGTTTGTCTTGTTAGTTATGCATGTGTTGGTGTTGTATGTTTTATATCAACATTATCGTCAGCTTCAATGTCATCATCATTATTATTTGCCGCATCATTTTTTTTTGTTTTTTTTTTTTTGTTTTTTAGCCTCCTGCTGTTAGACGCGTTCGTTCCCCAGTGTATGCCTTGAAGTGTACTGTTTTCCTTTTTTTGCGTGTGCGAACTTGTATGTTGGCTTTTTTATGCGCTTCTTTATGCCTTGTGGCACACGCTAATGTCGCTTTCAGCCGGCCACTTTCAGCACGGCTTGGTTGCGGTCGAATGTGCTTTTGAATTTTTGCTCTTCGCTCTTTTATTTTTCTTGTTTTTTTTTTTTGTGGTCCTTGCATGGTCTTGGTTTGGTTAAAGGCGGTTCAATGTTTAGCTTAAAGTAACTTTAACATTTCTCGCTTGGCTTTTTAAACTTAATCCTGCTAATATGTTTTTAGTTCCGAGGACGTCACAATGATGATTTTTACTAAAGTTTTTATTAAACATGATTTTGGTTGTTTTGGAATTTAATACATATTTTCTTTAGTTGTTTGTGTTTGTCATTGTACAATATGAAATTCTGTACATGAAGTGACATGAAATGCAATTTTTAATAAACATCAAATTTCAATCAATCATCTATGACGCAAGGTAAATGTCAAAACTCCTTCGCTCAGTGCAATTGACAACTGCTACTGTTGTTGTTGTTGTTGTTGTTGTGGCCTCTATATCCGAAACCAAAATGAAACGCGTGCACGTCAGTCACTCCGTCAGTCTATCACTCAGACGCTGTTCTTTACTCACGTACTGACGTTTGGTCATGTTTGTGCATGCGTTAGTTGCATTTGTTTGTTGCTATGCAGTTGCGGCAGCCTAGAGGTGTGTCCAAACGTTATTTCATAGCATGATACGATTTCAGCTTATGCAATTTTGTTTACACTTTTTTTCGCCTTTCCAATGCTTTGCTTAATTGTCAGACTTGAGGCACAAAAATGGTTTGTTTGTTCATGCGAGCAAACTTTGCATACTTCATGGCGCACTGCACAAAGATATGCTGCTTTGATTTTAGCTTTTTTTTTTTGGTAGAATAGAAGTTTAAAAATCGATGGAAAAATCAACTTTTGCTTTGTCCGTTTTGTTTATTTGCGAAATTTGTCGAAAGTGCGTTTTTGTGTTGTGTCAACTTATAGTTAGTTGATTTTTGTGCTTAATAAAGCATAATAAATTTGTGCTTTTTATTGTTGTTGGAAGTGAAATAAATAATAAATTGTTTGTGCATTTGAATGCGCTATAAGAACTTCGCCACTTGACGACCATTCAAAACTTGAGTAGCTTTTTCTTTCTACTTTGATAGCACAAAGAATCTTTTTGTATTTTTTTTCGCTTCCGTTTTTTATTTCATTGTGACCAGCAAAGATTTTAAAATAACAAAAATATAATTTTGTATATTTTTTCCTTTTTTTTTTTTGATATTCTATGCCGCTCAAGTGTCTTGTTTGCTTTGGCACAAACAGACCAAAGTAGAAGTAAAAGTCATACTTGGTATGTTTACAACTTATTAAAATTCTCGCTTGCGCCAACTTGCTTTAGGGGCCAAAAGTCCGTCTTCCATGTATTTGTAAACAATTTAGACTTGATAAAAATCAGTAGGGATTTACATAGCTAATATGAAATTGCTTATACGCCTTGTTGGTGCCCACCCACGAATGAAGTTCGTACTTTTAGTTAAGCCATTGAAATAGAAAAAAACGTCCTTTGCCTTTGCCTTTGCCATGGCCACTTAGTATGTCGCCTGCGTCTTATTGCGTCACAAATCGGGCATGTTGCAAGAACATTTTTTAAAGAAAATTATTACATGAAACTTCGTAATTTGTTTGCTTGTTTGTTGTACTTTAAGTAAAATTGCTTATTCTACGTTTTTGTTTATTTTGCAAGGCACTTTTATATGTTTTCCTTTTCTTACTACATTCTTTTACTAACTTATTTCTTTTTTCCCTTTTTTATTTGCAGCTGTTTTAACTATGATTTTCACACGAATGCGTATTATTGTTAGTGCTTCATTGGCTTTGTTGTGCTTTGCTTCAAAGAGTGCATTACGGTTGCAGTTTTACATATTCCACTTATCGAGAATTATAATGAATATAACAACTTTAAAATTGCAAAGGTATTTAAATATTTTATTAACTTATTATATACAACTTGACAACTTGAATTTTCTTATACGACTATAATGCGTGCAATCATGATAAAGTTTAATAATATTGATAATATTTTGGGATCTCATAAGTCTGAAATTGGAATTGGTCTAGCTCTTATTATGCGTGTAGTCATGATATATTTTTGGGATCTCATAAGTCTGAAATTGGAATTGGTCTAGCTCTTATTATGCGTGTAATCATGATAAAGTTTAATAATATTGATCATATTTTGGGATCTCATAAGTCTAAAATTGGAGTTGATCTCGCTCTTGTTGATCTTTGAATCAACTCTTTTTATTGTCTCTGATGCGCTTCAGTTATAACAACGGAATATGATTCGATTCGGCCTGCCTTTGAAGCCACTTAAGAGCTTCGAAAGTTTCTGCGTTCTTCTTCATTTTCTTTCTCATTACTATGCAAATAGTTAATGATTTATACATCATGTGCTGTCATACAAGCAGGTGTAAACAATTATCTGGCTTAGTTTGTCAAGCAAGTTCTGCGTCAAAACTAAAGTAATTTAAACTTTGTTTTGCACTTTAATAAATTGTGTGTTAAACAACTTTAAATTTATAATTTAATTTGTATTTGCACATGAAATGATGCACGCGTGTGTGTCGCCAACTTTTAACAACATAACTTTTGTGTGGTTTTCAGCAATTTTGAAGTGCACTCTGTTTGATGACATTTAAATTCACTTAAATTTATCTACTCGCATAATTCGTTGTTGTGGCTTAGTGTTTTTTTTTCTATTTTTTTTCACAGCCAATCAACAAATTTATTTATCTATGGTTGTTTTTTTTGCAAAATTTCAGCATTTTGTCGCTTCTATATAAATTGTTGCTCTTCACATAAATTTTTTGGACAAAAATATTTCAAATTGAATTTGTGTGTGGTCGGCATGTGAAATTTTCGACAGTAAATTATTTGGCGTGTTGCATATTAGAATAGCCTATTTGTCGCCTCACTTTTGGCTGGCTTGATTTGATCGAATTAAAGCGATAACAAATTGTCATTGCAACAAATACGTATACGCAGTGTATGACGTGTGGCATTTAATGGTGTTTTTGCCTTTGCCTTTGGCCATTTTGTTTGGCTGACCCGCACTTTGCGGCATAAATATTCGCATTGACGTTAATTGCAAGAAAGTGTAGTGAAGATGAAAAAAAAATAAACACACGCACACATGTACTCATTGAGGTTGACAGAGACTTTGGACAAGCCAACGGAAAATGGCATGCATTCCAACTGCCTTATAGTTGAATTCTTTTGCATGGAGCATGCATTCCGCTTGCCACACAGAATCTTCCACTTTCGTTACTAAAAGCGGCGACAAAGCATGGTTGTCGCTGCCGTTACCTCTTCGTCAGAGTTAATAGCTCATGCAGTTCGCATGGTGTGCTGGCATGCATGACACTTTTTTCCGTTGGGTACATGATGTGTATAAGTGTTGTGGTTCTTGTGTTTGTTGCTATGTAATAAATGAGCTTTTATGTTTGTACACTTAAGAATGTCTTAGGAATACACATACCATTTATATATTTTGCTTTGCCCGTAAATTAAAAGCTTAATAAGGTCAACAAATAAATTTCAATTCGATCGCCATTACATTGCACAACAATAACAACACTAAACAAAAGTATTCGATGGCCTGGCTTGCAGATAAAAACCAAAAATCATCTGCCATACTTACATGATTGTCGTCAATATTTGCTTTTCATAAACGTTCATTTTATGCCCGCACGTTTGTGTCATTGTCCTGATTACTTATATTACACATGCAAACATACACACACACATAAGCAAAATAGTATCTACAGTTTATAGGCACGAAGCATGATCTTTTGTTATTGTTTTTTTGCACTCAAACGCCCCGCCCTTTTGCTTAATTCATAATCAGTTGTCTGTGACGATTTGTGTGTGTGTTTGTGTTTGTGCTTGTTAGTTAAGCCGTTGCCGAGTGTTATGCGTTGCGTGTTGAGTATCTTGAGTTGCGTTGCGTTGCGTTGAGTTGTTTGACTCCTTTGTGCAGCTTATAATAATTCAATTCTGTTTGTATAAACACTAAACACATAATGACATTGACCAACAATAAACGATAATAGACGTTGCCGTCGCCACATAATCACGCCAAACAAGCTAAGTAGCCAACAACAACAACAACAACAATAATGCCTATTTAATGCACAAAGCCAACGTACACTAATGCAAACAACAACAACAACAACAACACAATTGAAACAATAATAACGAAAACAATAGCATTGCCTTGCAGCTTTTGAACCGTGCTCCTTTGAGCTTCTCTCTCTCTCACTCACTCTGTCTTTGTTCACCTACCCATACACACACACACACACACATACACATACACATACACACTTTTCGCATTTAAGTGTCAATGAGTATTATGTGCGCTTTTGTGGGATTTTAAGTTTAATTAGTCCCCAGATTGTGTCGTGAACTCAAGTGGTGATTACTTTTTGCCTTTATATACTTTGTGTGTGTATTTTGTAGTTGCTGTCAACTATGGCCAAACATACTGCGTGTTGTTGTTGTGCTGTCAACTTTTGACGTACGTACGTGCGTTACTTAAACCAACATACACTCACACATACATACATACATACATACGAACAATGTGTAAGGCACTTAAAGCCATATTTGCAACATGTTTTGTAAATCTTAAACTCAATCTGATTGTTCGCTTATTTCTTTCTGCTACCACACAATCCACCGCCACACCCCACGCACTCTTTCCATGCTTCATTTTGTGAATTTTTGGCAATCGCTTTTAGAATATTAATGCTTGAAAATAATTTGTGTTCTGTGCTGGCTTAAAAGACGTGTCGCAGCACGTTTCTAGCACTGATACGCTTAAGCAAACTCACGCAATTACAGGCAAACGTCGTAAAACACGACCCTTTTTCTGACGACATGGTTCGATAATTGGCCGTAACATGATGTCTGATGTTGTCTCATCTGTGATTTCACTTGTACGTTGCTTTTTATTACCTCACCTCAAATGGCAAACATAACTCTTCGCATAACTCATAACATAAGCAATAAACATTATTAATTTTGAATTGTTTTATTGACATTGCAAATGATGATTTCATGTTAGCAATTAAATTCTTGTTTGGAAATTGTTTGAGCGCATTTAGCATGTTTTTGCTGTACATGAATTTGTGAGTTATTGAAGTGCTTAATGAGCATGAATGTTGGAGGTAAGAATTTATCTTCAAACTTTGTATTCAATTAGGATTTTATGAATTCGCATATATTAATGCTGATGTAATAAATGTTTGCTTCAATTTAAATATTTGTTTTGCACAACAAAGCAAATACATTTCAAAATATACACTGTCGAGCAAAATTGATTAAATGTTATTCACTTTCTTACATTTTGCTCAGTTGTACGAAAACGATTGGTGAGAAAAATCTGAATAAATTATCCAAAATTCCTTGTACTCTAAGCTCTTAGTTGGCCTAAACAAGCATAGCGATAAAATGCATTGAAAAGTTATGAAAAATCAGAGAATGAGGCAACCTATTGATTGATTATTTTTCTTTTGATTTTTCATATCTCTCCTATGCCAATATTTTTCATATCTTGTGTTGTCCAATGGAGCTTTAGGTTCGAAGAAACGTGTATAATTATTTCAGATTTTTCTAACCAAACGTTTTTAAACAACTGAGCAAAATGTAAGAATTTTGAATTTTGCTCGCCAGTGCACATGTTTATAAACTATAGGATAACATATATTCTTAGTTGACTTTGAAGAAAAAAATCACAATTCAAATCAACTCTTTACGTGCTCAAGTCACACGTGCATAACTTAACTGTCGATTTTAATATTTTTTGCCATTAAAAGTAAAACCAAATTTAACGATTTGCAGTCTCATATATAATTTTTTTTACGACAATAGTGTTATAAACCTGCGGCAGCGACGCATTTAACATAAATCGAAGATTTACCGTGCGTTACGTAAATGCAGACGATATACCATTGATGGTGTGATATCACACACACTTGAACAACATAATATCGAGTTAAGTGTCTTGTATTCAACCGAAAACTGTCCTTTGAATGTTGCAACGCATAAAAAAACGTGCACGATACACGTGTGCATTGCCGTTTGGTTTTATCGCATACGGCTAAGTTGATGCTGTTGCTGATGTTGAGCTTATCAAGCTGTGTAACTGCCTCTTCTAAAATGTATGCATAATGTTGTCGTCGTCTAAAAGCGGAGATATAATATCACGTTGCACGTTACTTTGTGCATGCATGCACAATATTGACAAAAAAAAAAGAAGAAAACTGTTACAATGTGTTCAAGTTTTCCATCACATTGCACTTTTGTATATGAGTGAAAAATAAAATTACGCATACGTCGTGTAGCACCCATAATAGAAGCATAGTGGCGTAAAGTGATTTTGAGTCTTGGGCAAATGGAAATTTTATTTTTATTTATAAATGTACCATTTGTGTGTACTTTATTCTGTCTGCCTATATTCTTCATCTATAATATATTGTTTATTTTCTTATACCATACGCTGATTGTTTTAAACATGATAGTTCATCAGTAAGACTTTAATTAATGTTTAACAAAATGACAATTGTAATCGCTGGAGACCTGCTGAAGTTGTTTCCCCCTATTGCCCCTCAAAAACCGACCCACAGTTCACTTTAAATTGAAAAAAACTTATATATAAAGCCTTCATCTTGAAATTTTGCAAGGCAGTTAGTTAATTATTATTGTTTAATCGGCCATATAAGATGTCCAAAAAGTTCTGAGACATGGCAACGCTCATTTAATTATAATAAAGCTTATGCCTGAAGGGTATTTAATTGTCTACTCGAGCATGTCGTGCGCTTTCGTGTTCTTATCAATTAATCTCGTTGGCATTATGTCAACTATTATGAAGCTTTTTGCTAAACATAATTGATTTTTAATTAAGACACAACTAAGCAAATCAATTTTCATTGATTTATGCTTTAGTGCGCACTTTGATTTATGCGTCTGAAGAGGCGTTCTCAATATACAATATATGCATGCTACAACATCGCACCACAAGCGTTAGATAATTTAGTGTTTGAAGGTAAACAAAAGTTTGTTATAACTTGTTTCGAAAACTAAAATATTAACTTTTGACACAGGCCAATTTGCCGCATCGTCATCCTTTGAGTCTTTCTGAGTCTCTGCTTAAACACATTTAAATAAGTTTTAAAATCAATGGCACATTTTTGGCCTTAAATTTACACACCAAACTCAAAAGTGCTAAGTGTCTCCCGAGTAACCTAGGACAACCCACTTCCACCCAACTCTGCTCAGCTCAACAGAGCAACACACAAAATGAAAAGGTTAGTCTGGTGTATTCTGTGTTGTACTTTTGAGTTGCCTATTGACTTGAAAGTTTTTGTACTGTTTTGAGCTCTTCGCTTGATATGCTTTTCTTTGAATAAAATAATGGCCATTTCAGAGTTTGTCTGTTGAAATTCTGTTAAGTTTATTAAATGTTTTGTGTTCCCTTGGGTTGCATTGGCTTGAGTTGAGTTGTCCTTTTTTCATACGCTTCACAAGTATTATATATTTGTTATGAAGTTTGTAACAACCAGAAGAAGATATCTCTGGCGACCATATAAAGTTTATGCCATGTTTGTCCGTCTGTCTGTGCTATGGAAAGTTCTGGAATTCAGTAGATAATCTATCTTTTGGCATGCCCACACCAAGGTTTAATCGTTAGGAAAATTACCTCTTGAAAATATTTAAATATTATAGTAAAAATCAGTACTTCCATAGCTGCGAAACTCAATCTCTTGTAGCCATGTAAAACGATTCCGAAAAAATGGGCGTGGCACTAGGTAACAGTTGTAAAGAGTGTTAAATCTCTGGTAAGACCGAAGCAGAGTCCTTACTGTTTATTTTTTGGCAAATACTATGCCATTGACATTACTGGCGTGAGGCGCAGCAACCTTTTGTCTAGCAACTTGATGTTGCTTAATTATGAAGGTCTTATTTAAATTTATTAAATTAGTATTAAATTTCGAAATTGTATATTTTCTTTAAAATTAGCTACAAACAATTCTTTATTAATACAGAATATTCCTTAGAAAATATTATTTGTGCATTTTTATTGTATTTCTCTTATTTTTCATAACAATGAAAAGTTAAAAAACAAATTGCAAAATAAATTATTAAAGTGCACAACTGTAATATGAAGAACGAAAGTAAGAAAGCGGCAGCCTGCGTGCAAGAGTGAAAGAGAAAACAAAACGCATAAAGTTTAGGCCAACAGTTTGAGTGTGAAGTGTGTCAACAGAATGATGAATTATTTAATAGTAAATAAATTTCTATAAAATGAAATTTCGTCTTGGGAAATAAACCAATTTTATTTGTTTGCTAGTTTAAAGGAATTTTTGACATTTTTTATAGAAAATGCAATAACAATAACAACAACCACAACACAACATAACAAAAACAACAACAAAGTTTGACATTTGTGCCGCAGCGTTTTATTGCCGCAATTTATCAATTAATCAGAAAGTGTTGAGCAATCAGGCGTTAATTTAATTTCGATATGGTAAAGTGGTTTGTATATCGCAGACATTACCGCAAGCTCATGTTTATACTCTTGTACACATGCATATGTATGTGCTTATCAAGGGCGTAGCCAGCTTGTTACATAGGGAAAGCCAAATATCGTCTTTTTGCATAAATCAGACATAATTCAAGTACTCGAAGTACCAAAGTTGTGTTGTTGCGAACCGACTCCTCTCCTACGCCCTTGGTGCTTATGTGTGTGTGTGTGTGTGTCATGAAAACAATTAGCTTATATCGTAAATAATGCGGTTACAACGCATTGCTGCACGTAGCGGAAACTTCATGCCTGCCGAGCTGCAGAGCTTCCGTTCAAAGTTCTTGGTACTTGAGGCTTGTGCACCGTCCGACTAATTTCAGTTAATCGCTTAAAGTTAAAGCTGTCATGCTTTGGTTATTTCACTTTTCAAATGAGTTGAACATGTTTTTAATCTGTTTTCATTACATGAACTTTTTGTTTTTGTGAGATTTTGTAGTTGTGCAAATTGCCGTTTATCTTTTAAATTTCTTGCATTGGCATTTTTGCGCATTTTTGGCGTTGGTTTTTTTTTTATTATAAAATTGAATTTATTATTCATGCATTATTGCTCTTTGCATGTGTGTGTGTGCCTCATATATTTGTTTTTGGTTTCGTGTGTGCGACTTTGTCCTTTGTATGGTCGTCGTCATCGTTGTCGTGGTTATTGCTGCAATTGTTGTTGTTGCGATTGTTTTCACATGTGCCAATATTGCGACAAATACAAACAAAAACATGCGTGTGTGTACTTGTATTTTTGTATATGAGCAAATATTTGCTTATGTCACACGCTGCTATGGCATCTGAATATTGTAGAACACACACAACAAACAAAAACACAGGCATGCAAAGATATGCGCGCGTCCACCAATAACTGCAATACATACACACCCACGCCATCAAACACACACACACACATTGTTTATTGCTTGCCTGCCGCTATCGACTTATTTCCGCACAATTTGCTTTTCAAGTGCGTTCAGTCAGCCGGCATAGTAAAGTGTATGTGTTGGGCTCTGCCTTAATTAATACATGCCTGCTTATGTCTCAATAGTGAAAGATGCGGATGCATAGTAACTCATGCCTTCAAAGGCTTAATTCATTCAAGAGAAAAACCTTACGCATTTTCGCGCAATTAATTCACCTTTGTAAAGTTAAAATATGATATAAGATATTTGTTTGGTTTCTTTATGAATTCAAAGCGGTCAGAAGTGAAGACAGGCTTATAAATGAAAGAATTTTTTTTACTTCAACCCAACGTTGAAAAATGAATTCGACATGCCTTTGATTGTAAGAATAATCTTTAAGATTGTTAATATTGTTTGTCGAATTAAGTTGATTGTTGCAACTAAACAGAGTCTTGAATTTTTCAAATCCATAATTAATTCAAGTATTATTATTCATTAAAATTAAATAAAAATTATTCATTATATTAAAATTATCTCGTTTAAAAATTTCAAAGTTATCAAAACTATGTAAATCCCGGATCCCGAATTCAAGAACATTCCGGGAATCGAACTCATACCTTCTATCATATCAAATATTTATAAATTTGCAAGCATCCATACAATAATTGCAATGAATGTATCAAAATTTATTTTAAATATAAAAAATAAATTTAATATATTTGTTTGATTAACTAAAAAAGTGCTGATCACTCTTCGACTGTTTTAAAATTGTCCACTAAACACTTTTAAATTAGCGTATACGTTTCACTTGTTTATAACTCACTTACCTGTATGGCTTTGAAGCTGACATGGCACTTTAGAGACTTTTGTGTTTACATTCATTTGCTTCATTGGCAATGAATATGTCAAGCGTTAAAGTAGCACGCATAATGCAACCAAATTCAGTTGCATGGCAAATATTTTTTGACAAATCAGCATTAAACACACACACACAGGTGCAATTTGCTGTTTTTGCAATTTGCAAATAAACTTTTTAGTATTTCATGTTTCAACCGACGTACAACATCATCATTATTATCATTATTTTCAACACCATCAGAAACAACATTACCCATCAGTAGAGTCCATTCGACATGCTGGTCATGATTTCTGATTTTAACCCCATGATGTTTTTTTTTTTTTTTTATTTTCTCTTCGTCTGCTTGAATTAGCTTCGTTTGTTTAGCACAACAAGATTTGTCGTTGAGCGTTTATTATTGTATTTCATGCGCAGTTTGGTTGGTTGGTTGGTTTTGGTTTTTTTTTTTTACAACTTTTTGCGGTTTTAAGCATCCTTCAAATACAAACTCTAGACCGCAAATCCCGTAAATATGTTTAACTGAGCTTTTGGCCAACGGCAGTGATGCCACACACTGCATGATGTTTAGGATTTCTATTTTTTGTTTGTTTATTTGTGTGTAGCATACATGTACACATTCAAATTAAACGCCAGCAGCAGAAGGAGCAGTAAAATCAGCAACTCACATACACAACACAGCAGGCAAAAGACCCAATGTGGGCGTGAAAGTCGCTCCTATGGCGTGTGTTTGTGTGTGCGGCAACTATTGTCAAGACATACTCTTTTCCCCTTTTTTAGGGTGTATATGTTGCTTTGTGGCATGTCTATGTATGTATGTAAATCCCTTTTTGTTGTTGTTGTTTTAGTTACTCTTACAAAATATTTGTAAAAAAAAAGAATTGAAGGGTTTCATTTGATTTGGTTTCGTTTTTTGGTTTCGATGCTTTGCTTCGCTCGCTTCTTCTTCTACTTTTACTGCTTTTGACATTTGCAGTTGCTAAAATTGTTTTTTTTTCACGTGTATTTTCAATACATACATGTATATATGCCACAGCTGTATTCGTGCTTCTCTTTAACTCTTACACACTCACAAAATCCCAATTCATTCATTGATTTCATTCCATAAGCCAAACAACTGAGATTTTTACTTATAACAAACCAAATATCAACATGGGCGTATGCAATTGTTTGCGGATTTGCCTTTTTTGTCGGTCTATCTGTCTGTCTGTCTGCCTCTTTTTCTATCTTTCCCTGCCCGTCACCTGTAAATCTGTCATAGACATTTGATCTTATATTGGAAAATGTGAAATTTATTGCTGTTTTTCAAGTTTATTTGAACTTTTGCTTTTATTGAATTTAACTGTAATTTCCTTTTTTTGTCTGCCTGTCTGTCTGTTTGTTTGCCTTTTGCGTCTGTTGCAAATACTTAATTGCTGTTAAGTACATAATAAGAAATATCCTTTCATATCCACAGTGCGGCTACGTAATGAAATTTACAGCAGCTGGTAGAAAACACTTGAGACTCATTTATAAAGTATAATGAAGAAAGAAAACGAAGAAAAATTGTTTATTAATTCGCTGTTCTGCCTTGAAGTTCACTGCACGGAACTTCAAACAGATTGCATGATATGAACATCGTGTGTTAAGTTTTTAAAAAGACACATTAACTCGCACTTCGATACAATGAAATGTTGACAATTCGATTTGCCATAAATAAACTTTATAAATACCGAACCATTTCAAGATGAGTCAGGATGAGTTCGTTGGCTAGTTTCTTAAAAAGTTTGTTTGCCTGCTAGATTTGTTTGACTCATCAAGCAAGATTTTATGCTCTTCAAGCCCACTTGCCAATGCCAGACACAAGTGTTAAGATCCTCTTGTTTTGCTCATCAAGTCTATTAACACTATATGATCGTAGATGTCTCTTACGATGTGTTTCAAACATAATTTTAAAGTGTAGAGTATTAAAATCAACATCCTGAGATCAGTTTCAATCAATAATTTGCGCAGCTGGTTGGATCTAAGGTGCCATTTAGTCGACGAGGTTCATTTTGCAGCAAGAAATGCGCACTTGTTCCTATAAATTGCTTATTTCCTGTTGTCAAGTGTGCAATCTTTGTGAGAAACTTTGAAATGATTGCATTATTTTGCGCTGCCATAGGAAACTTTATGAAAATAAAAGTAGAAAAATGCGAAAAGAAATGTTCTTCACTTAGCGAAATGGATAAAAATGTCACAAACTCAATGAAACGCAAAATGTCATTATTTAATTTTTCTAACTTCCGCTCGCTTGGCTTGAAAGATTTTAACGTTTGTAGCCGCGCGACAGCTTTTCATATGCATGCAACTGCAAAAGACAGGAGCATATGCAAATGGCCGTTCTGGTCTCTGTTATTGTCGTTGAATTTAATTTCCCTCAGCAGAAGGCGCCAGCGATTGTTGCACACGCACACACACACACATACACACACACGCACGCCACACATACATAAAGACTCGCTCTGTGTAGAATTAATGAACCGGAAGTGTTTTATGATAAAAAGATTGCATTACTTACTCGCTTTCACTCTTTGCTCAGAGTATCTTTTAGTCGGATTTTTTTTGTCGCTTTTCATTTGTCGTCCTTGTCCATGTCATGTACCAAGTTTTTGCATATTGGAGCTTCAATTGAATTGTAAAAAAAAGCGCAAACGCAGACAAAATCTTGTTGGATACATGTACATCTTGATAATCCAAAGATTGCAGCAATGCCTTCGCTCTGTCTGCCGTATTTGTGCTGACAAACAGCTTTGTTGCATGCTCAACTAATCACCGGAATATGCATTGTGTTTGTACGTACGTATATTTGTTTTTAATGTCGTCGACATCCGGTGTACATTTACGTCTCGCTTGGCCATGGCGGCGGCGGCGGCGGCGTCATTGTCGGTGGTCACGTCGGCAGACCATCTTGTGCAACATATAAAGCAATGCCTTTGATTTAACGTCGTGTATAGTCTGTCTGTATGTCTGTTTGTTTGTCGGTTGGTCCGTCGGTTCTCCGGTCTGTTTCATTGCATGACATGTTTGCATATGCAACACAAGTTGCCATTTGCGTCGCTCTGGGCATGCATTAAAGCAGTCATTTTATATATTGTCGCTGTTTGTTTGTTTGCATACACCATTGGCGTCAACAGCAACGGCAACGGCAATGGCAACGGAACAATAACGTCGTCGTCGTCGTCGTCATCATCAACTCAACGTCATGCTGTCACAATGCCCCCTCATAGTTGCACTTAAGTGCTTGTGTGGGCAGAAGCAACGAACTTTTAAGTAGATTGCGTTGCTCTGTTTACGCGCTGCCAGCTAAAAGTCATAAGGAAGCAAAATACTAAATTGGTGTAAATGGCGGTCCTACTACTCGTCGTCTCATTCTGTGTTCTAATGACTGTACTTCATTTGCTAATGAGTGTTGGGCTAAAAGAAAAGTTTATATTGTTGTTTTGCTTTTCTGACCATAAGCGACCAACAAAATAATAATTAATAATACGGAAAAAATGAAGTAGCCGCAAATTTATTTTCATAATTATTTTTTAAGTTGTTTTTTTCTTTTGATTATTATTTCATGTCTTGAAACGCTGCATGAGCTTCATTTATTTAAGACCCTCTTTAATGTTGGTTGCTCTTGTTGGCAACAATGTCCCAATTGTTCATGTAGGTAAGGTCCTTGTAGTAATGACTTGACTTGTGTCAAGTGTGTGATGTGATTTCATGAAGGAAGTCTACATGTAGAATGACACTCTGAGTCGTCGCCTAGCAGGTCTCTTTATTAAAAGGCTTGATAAATTTCTGTTAATTTTTTAAGTGATTTATGTCAAGCCCTGGCAACTTTATTTAATAGAGAAATTAATAGGTCTATTATTTCAGTCACTATTGCATGACAAATTACATCATTCCTGGCAATCATTATTCCCTAATGTTCCAAGCTCTTAACATCCTATTTACATGGCCTTTAATAGAATGTTTCCATTAACAGTGCTTAATAGAATTGCCTGAAGGTTAAGCAGCTTGATTTTAGATTTATATTTCAGCTTATTAATAAAGAATTCCAACATTTGGCATTTTGTTTTTGATATTCTTACATCATATTCCAACGGCTTGACAGAAAGTTCGAACCGTAAATGCACTCAGTATGGTTTGAATTCTGAACTGAGCTCGTGTAATGTTCAGTTGGTTGCACAATATAAGTACAAAAGTACGTTCTGTCCACCAGCAACTGATACACTAATGAACAACATTATGCATTCCTTTTCATGTTTGCTATATTTAAATTTTAATTCAACCTAAAAAGAACATTCTTCTTTTAAGTTGCTTGTGTAACTGCTGGCAATATGTTGCCTTACGGCAATGTTTGTAAATATTATTTCATCTGTCGCATGCGTAATCCATAATACAAAAGTTTAAAAGTTATTTGTTGTTTTCCTTTGTCTTTGAATAAAATATTATTTTCGTAAAATGAAACATGATATTGCACTTGCAAAAGTTCAACTTGTCCAGCAGTGAAACATGTCACGCATGGCCAAAAAAAAAAAACTCAGCTTAACTTTTCTCTTTTCCAGCGAAACAAAAATTGTAACTTAAATAAATTCGTCCTCGTTTCAGTATGCAGATTTTTTTTGTTTATATTTGTTGTTGTCTTTATAGTTTTTGCATAATAAACCGTTTCCAAACTTAATTTGCCATTTGACTTTTTCCCTTCATGTCGAAACTTTTCGCACTGCAGCTGCAACATTCCGCTGCGCGCCGCACGATCTGCCCAAAGTAATAGTTTTCCACTATGTTGAGCATGATAACGTTTTACCAAACAGTTGTGTGAATGGCAACAAAGATAATGTTTTTAATAAAATTTTATTTTATAAATAAAAATTATGAATAAAGAAAAAAATTATAACTTTTGGTTTCAAGAGCTCTAAAAATTTGCATTTTTAAACAGTCTTTATTAATAATGACATTCGCTTTAGGGTCAACCCAGAAGGGTTTCCTTTATACGCATGAATATTCTTAAAGTTAAACATTATATTTTTCAACACATTAAAGCAGTTTTTGTTTAATTTATTCTGTACCAGTTTTATGTGTGCTCATTTATTAAGTGTGTGTGTCTCGGAAATTCTTTAACAAAGACGTTGAATGAAAGTGGTATCTTTAAGAATAAGAGAAGACTGCACAAAATAACATATTACTGGGCTTGCCTTATTTCACCGACCCATCGGTAATTTTGTTAGGATTCATTTCATATTTTGCTTTTGGTATGCTTAGGTGGTTCTGTCACTACTCAGACTCTTCATGTTATCTTAATCTCAAAAAATTTAATCTCAAAAATATCTTTCCAAATATTAAGATTAACAGTATCTTAATGGACAAATTAAGAAGGTTTTGAGATAATTTTTCTTAAGTTAAATTCACAACACTAAAAATTCACTTTTCGTCTTGAATAAGTCATTTTAAAGAACGGATCATTAGGTTGTCTTAACTCAGAACAGAGATTTTATAGGATATTTTATAATAATCTCAAAATTTTTAAGAATATTTAATATTCTTAAAAACAAGTAATAATTTGTTCCTTCTTTTAATAAAATTACAATTTCTAAACTTTAAATCCCATGAGAACATCATTTAAGCTTCCGCATAGTATAAGTTTTCTTGTTCTTTTTTTTTCGTCAGACAGCTTAAAGTTTGTTGATGTTTTGACTGCCTTGGTAACGAAGAGTTTGGTTTATGGCTTGAAAGTTTTCCACACCAAAGTTGTCAAGAACCATTGTAACATTATGTGTATGACATTTCAGTATGAAAAGTTTTCAGCAAAGGTGAGAACTGAAAATAATTGCATTTATAAGCGCGTGTTTGGCTTAAATACTTTCGCACATAAAAACTTAATACAATTTCATGAATTTTTTTGGAATATAAAACTTATATGAAATGAAATTGGATACAATTGGTTGAGTGAAATTGCGTTATAATTTATTAGCGGCAAACCGAAAAATTCAATTGCCATTGGGGACAAAAAACGTTTTATGCGCGACGCCACAAATAATTGAATGGTTTTATTTTCGCTGGCAGAAATCACTCAATCACGCAATTAAAATGCGCAGTTGCTTTCAGCTGTCACATTCAAGGTGATAAGTGGCGTTTCCGCTCGAACAAAGTAAAAAAAGGTGCATACATCGAAGCTTTTGTCAACGAAACGCGCACAGGCATAATAATTTCTATGGCATGTGTTCTGACAGTTGCTCACGCTCCTTTAAATCCTTCGGCATTCCGTGTTTGAAATTGTTATTGCTAACACAGACGCGCACCTCCATACATGATTATCTGTTGCATTGTGTATTGGTTGGTTGACAGGCTCGTCAAATAATATAACAAATAATTGTGCGTTGGCACGTCTGCATACCATGTACATGAGGGAGCGGCCAGACAGTTAGACAGACAGTTGTGTATATACACACTAAAATACTTTTACCACAAAATATTTACATATGCATTACGCAACATTGAACAAGAGTTTTTATTAAATGTTTACTAAATTTGTTGTTTGCCATTGTTAAAGTTTTTTAACAACAACAGATTACTGGCCATTAAAACCTCACCTGACCAAACAATAACGCGTGCAATTACTTAATTATTATTGTTTAAACTTGTACAGTTTTTTTAATTGATCAAAACACATACAATTACGCCAAAGGCTGTCAAATAGAGTGCGGCAGTGTGAGTTAGTTGAAAATGCCAATATTTTAATTAAAATATAATAGTTCTTGCTTCAAATTTAGCCGGAAAACATTTTTAATCTCATGTTCATATTTAGTTTTGTTGGAAATGATTATTATTATTATAATAAAATAAATAAATGATATTTGTTTAAATACAAATCCTTAACTAAATTTCAGCTGCAATATGCATTAAGCTGTTTGTCGTTGGCAATAGCGCAGCGTTTATGCAATTGTCACAAAAAAGCCAAAGGGGGAAAACATGAATAAAAAGATAATAAAATAAAAGCAAATTAAAAAAAATAAAGAATATATTTATGATTGTCACAAATGTGTTGAGTTCGCACTTGGCAATGCGTTGTTTGTTCAAGTGTATGAGAGATATGAAAGCGAGAAGTGACATTTATACTATATGCGTGAAAGTGCAATAGGGACATGTGTCGGAGAACAAACAGATTGTGTATATCCTTGACATTTTGACGAAAATAATAAGCGTGCATACCAATTCTGATTTTTGTTCATAAAAAGCACGAAGAAGAAATCAACAGACAAGCTTAATGAACAAAATGAGCTCGGTGAGGAGTTAACTAACGGTAATTGGAGAAAAGTTCAATGGCAAATGAAAAGGACCTCTGTCGGCTGTATGAGTAAACTTTGTATTAATTTCTGGAATTATCACTGAGAATACGTTTGATTATGTGACCTTTTCCAAGAGAAGATGAGACTCAAACCCTCTTGTATCGCACAAATACCTTTAAGCATTTTTATTGTTTTGTTGCTTATTCTCATATTAGTTTTCACACACATATCATGTCCTTCGTCTGTTGCTGAGCCAACATCATATGGCAAAAAGTAAAACAAAATGCAATTGCATTGTTTACACTTCGTTTCAATGCATGCACAGTTGTTGAACTTTGCTCACTTTGCTTTAATACAAACAAAGTTGTTCGTCAATTGTTGGCCGAGACAATAACGAGTTTGAAATTGAGAAAGTTTTTTTCATTCTTAGAATTGAACATCAATAAGCATTGACAGCTACAATAAAACTTGTGCTCATAATCAGCACACAAAGTTTTTACCATGTACGCATTTCAATTAAGTGAACGAAACAAGCAAAACAAAACTGAACAAGACAACAACTGTTGAGGATCAACTTTCCTGTTCTGCTTCCGCTGAGCCGGTTTGTGCCTTCCTGTGTTTGTGTGTGTATTGAAGTTGAAGTATAAAATGAAAAGTGATAAATGGTTTGTCTAAGCGTGAGTCGTCAACGTAGAGACGGGGGTTTGTCAGGCAGCATGAAAAAGCAGAAATGCCTTGTCACGCAATCATAAAGAAAACTGAAGACTGATTAAGAACACAAATATGTTTCTATCTGTATCTATGTATCTACACATATAGCTGTGGGTGCATGTGTGTGTGGGTTTCTGCTCAGTTTGCACATTTGAGTAATTGGTAACATGGCAAAAAGAAAAAATATGAAAACTAACTTAATTGATGACACATGTTGGGCGTTGCAGCTTTAACGTGTATTAATTAGCAAAATATAGCTAATAATAAAATATTACGTATACGCAATGTTTGTCGCTTGAGTTGATTTGAGCGTGGTGTGCTTCAGAGAACTGCAACGAGTGGGCACGAATATGAGCAATCACCCTGGCAAAATTTTAATCAAATCAAATCAATTCAACTCAATCTTACTAAAATGACGTATGTTACTCGCTAGCCCTACTTGACATAGACAATTACATTGATAATTTAGCTTCAATATATGTAATTACGTTTATGTATGTATGTATGCGTGCACAATGCCAAACGAGCTCTTGGTTCAAAACAAAAGCGAACAAAAGCAACTATTTCGATCACGAAAGTTGCTTGAAAACTTTTGCGATCATCTTTGAGTATGATCGAAAATTTGTTGTGCCTTCGGGTGTGCTAACTTAAACCCTTGGGCTTGAATAATAATAAAAAAATCACTTGTAATTTTTTGTAACATACAATATTTTTTTATTTTTATTTAATAAGTTTTCCATTCAGCGCTTACCATATTTCCTTGCTTTGCTTACATCATGCATTTACTTACGATAAGTTATTATTTTTATAGATATTTTCTGCTATTTGTCATTTTTTGTTTTTCTTATGCACACATAAAAGTTAAATTCTTTGGCTATAATGCTTAAAACTAACTTGTTTTCAATTAAACATTTTTCGTTTTGAGACAGGAAAATCTTTATGCTTTTGTAAGTGACCCAAGTTCAAAATATGCTTTGCATAGTACTGGGCACATGCTGCTTATGTATAAGACTTATTTTTTTTTTACTTAAACCTTTTTCACTTCGTAGTAATACTTTCTTTTTTTTTGTTTTTATTTAGTAATTTTTTTTTATATTTAATAATAGTTTTTCTTCAAAATACTTTGCCAACATTTAATCTGCTTAGTTATATTTTATTTAATTTCTTCAGTGCCTTTTGCTGTTTCTGCTTGCTTGCCATAACTTAATTGTAACAAACAACAAACTTCCATTTATTCATACACTTTTAGAATATTAGAAATTTTTTTTTTGTTTTCTTTTCTTGTTTTTGTCTAAGAGCCAACATTGAATGCTTTGTCATTTAAAATGCTTAAAGTATTTCTACGCTTTTATATTGTATGCGTACTTGACTTAATTAAATTTAAAACAACACTAAGTTTTTGTTTTGTTTTAATTTCTTTTCGTATATGTTTTTGTTGTGTCACTTTTTCTTTTTATATTATTTTTTGTATTCATTTGAAAATCCTTTGAGTATTTGTATACACGTTTGCCATGTTTTTTACACGCAGTGCACAACATTCATTCATTTCCACACACATTCCGACAGACAGCAAAAACAATAGTTAACATGTCAACAAGTGCTCTTACATTTAAAGGTATATTATATCATATACAAATATAGCTTAACGTTTTTTTTTTTTCTAGTTTTCAGAACCAAAAGTAGACAAAAGTATGTGACATTTTGAAAGCTTAATTTGCAACGCATGCATACACACACACACACACACATACAAACAAACATACACACGTTTACAATTTGCTAACTTACCATGCATAAACCTGTACATATACACGACACTTTGTCATATTATTGCATGCTTTTGCTGCTTGCTAGCGTTGTAAAAGTATGAGTATGTCATGTCACAATGTCATTTGTCATGCGTCTGACATAAAAACTTTCAAAACGGGGGCTCATAGTCGACACGATTTTGCATACTTTTGGTTCTATGACATTGACATTGACAAAAAGTACAACAAGGACAACAGCCACAACTACAACAATAACATTAAGATGTATATTGTACTATTCATTTGTATTTTATGTCATTTGTTGCATTTACATAGCAATTTTCCATATAGCAAATATCGTTATAGTTAAGTCTTACTTATGTCTTAAATGAAATGTCTTAAAATGATTTTTTTTTTTTGTTTGACTAAATTGTACTTAAATTAGTTACTTATGCTAAGACATATGTATGTGTTTCGTTTATGTATTATTTGCTTACAGCACTCTGCTCAGCACAGTCACAAAAAGAGTCTTAATATTAACAGAGTCTTAATTGCACTTTATAGCACTTCATAGCAATATGCCAACGTAAATTTAGCGATATTTTGCGCTATGTAACGTAGAAGTACTTCATTTGAGACTGAATGGCATGCAATTGTGACTCTCTTAACTTTGTGACTATACTGAGCATACATATTTTGTTAATATGAACTGCTAATTATAATGAAAACACACTTAATTTCGTTTATAATTTCATAGATTCAACTTTTTGTTGTTTATTTATTATTCGTTTTTCGAACAAAAATCAAAGTTGACTGAACATGCTTCGTAATACCATTTTCCATGCTCGACAAAATATTCGAGTTGTGTGCTTGTGTGCATGAGCGAGAGATTATGTGTGTATTATGGCATTGCGTTTATTCATGCAAGCTGACGCTAATTAATTTCGTTTGTGATATGTTTCATAAAAGCGTACTTTATGCCAAAAAAAAAAAAATAATAATAATTCAACACGCTGCAATTGCGTTCATAGTTTTCTTTCAATTGCACTCGAGTCATTTGTCCATTGTATGTTTTACTTTCGAGTGTTCTTTGTTTGTTTGTTATTTAACAACTTTAAGTTGTGCTGCTTGAAGGGTGAAGGGCGTCAAAAAGATACAATTTCTGTCAATCAAATTTAAAATAAGCATGAGTGTTGAAAGGTTAAGGTTTTTGTTTTTTGTATTGTGCTATATAACAAATGCATACGTCAATCTAACATACAACTTATAGTCAAAGTTCATTTGCTAGACTATCATCATATGTATAAAACATACTTCTTAAAATGGTTTGAAAATCATATACAATTTGTCGAATTTAATTAAGGTTTCTGTTGCTCGAATGTTGTGTTTTTTTTTGCCTTAAATTTCTTTCACAAAGTATAAAAGAAAATGTCCATCAAAGTCGAAGCAATACAAAAGGCAAAACTCATACAAAATTCGCTTGAAAAGAGTTTCATTATTGATTTTTTTTTAAAAAACAAAAGAATAAAAGAGAGGAAATAAAATGCCTTGTCTTGCATTTGATTGCGTGTGGTTTTTCTTATTGAATTTGACGCTTTCTTTGCACAGTCATTTTGTGGTTTGTCAAAAAACCAACAACAACAACAACCAAAACACAACTATAGCAACAATAAAAAGCAGTCATGCGTTCACATATTTCCACACAATTGAGAGAAAATTGGCACAAGGAATTTAATTCCATTTTTACAGGATACATTTCGCCAAATAAACAACAAACGCACGGACAAGCAAGAATAGTGTAATAGACAAACAGCCAGACGGACAGATGGAGAGACAGTGGAATAAACTGACTGACAAAAGGCACAATCAAAATAAAAATGCGCGAAGTTGTCTGTGAAACAAAAAAAGAATGCTTGGCATGAATTCCTGCCAAACAGCTTCTGTCATCGGTTTTATGTTCCGTGCTCTTCTGTTTCTGGTTTAAAGCAAACAATAATTTTTCTGTTTATTTGCAAAGTTAAAAACATTTTTTAAATGCTCAAATATAAAATTTCCTTTGTAGAATAAAACAAAAAAAAAAAAAAATTTATATAAAAAAGAATACAAATAAAATATGAAATAAAATCATGTGCCGTCAAAAGATGCCTTCAGGCACTCATTTTTTTTATTTGTATGTTTTTTTTTTTTGCTTAAGTCATGTTCATGTCAGTTCAATGCTGCATACCTAACGCTAAAGACATACATTTCTAAAGACACATATACGTATATATATTTACATAGAGACAACTACATAGACATGCAGACACACAGTATAGTATAAGCTTGCAGTAAATATTTGATATCAACGTTTTGACAAGTACTTTTATTCTCTCCAAACTCAACTCAACTTAACTTCATTTTATTTTTTCTTTCGTTTTTTTTTCATATAATTTTTGCACCACATGTCGTATAAGCAATCTCGCTCCATTGACTTCATTCAACCGGGCGCCTTGAGCGTATTGCCGCCAGTTATTTCCTGTACCGTTACACATACGCACGTACACAGTGCTGTTGTTGTTGCTTCAATTGGCATTTATACGCTTGTTGTGTTTTATCTCCTTTTGCCTTGCACCCATTTTTGTTTTTGTTATTTTGCATCATTGATGTAAAGAAGAAGACATAGGAAAATCTCATTTAAGTTTAGTTTCCGCTTATGTACGCCGTCCATTGTTGTTGTTGTTGTCTGATTTGGCCTTCTTAGCATTCCTTACTGTCAGCCGTCAGCCTAGGCTTGGCTTGGCGCGCCTAGAAATGCGTTTCAATAATCTGCAAATAAAAAGACGTACAAAAAATGTTGAGATCAGACATGAGATATGTTTTTTTTTTTTTTGTTTGGTTTGTTGTATTTATCATTTTATCTTTATTTTTTTCGTTTTCTTGCATAACACACAAATGTGTGGCATGCTTTTGGGCGCCTAATAAGCGCATTACTTGTAAAATGAATAAAAAATATACAACATCCAACAACAAATAAAGCTTCATGTTTGCGCAATTTTAAAGCCGCTTAAGGTCTTTTTATAAAGATTTGCTTGCTCTATTAGTGAAAATCTTCTTCAAATCTGTATTTATAAACACACACACTGGCACGCACACACCCAAAGCAAGCAATCATTGATGCCGAGTTGGCATTTACGCGCCACATAGGAAATTAATTTCCTTTCAAACGCAATGTTTCGTATGAATTCACATTTTGTTGCTCTTGTCTCAGTTGGCAAACAAAAGCTTTGCACATTTGTTCATTTGCTCGTTGCGCGTTCATTTTTTCATTTTGTTCCTTTTTTTGTTGCTGTCAATCAACAGGATATAAACGACCGCAACGTTGTCCTTAATTAGCGTTCGCGTAACTTGTTGCATTTCAGAGCTCAGGGTCATTGACGACGTCAATAACAACAGCAGCGCCACTTGTGGTTTTATATTAAAAGCAAAAAACAATTTTCAATTTCGTACAATATTTGAAACTCAAAATACTCGAATGTTTATGAGTTGCGCTGAGCTGTCATTACAATGCATATTGTTTTTTTTTGTTGTGGTATCTCTCACGCAGTGAATGTCATTATTATTTTGTCATGGCTTTTGTAACAGAATAATAGAAGGAGTCTCCAATTGTGGACATTTCCTGCAGGCGAAAAATTTTGGGACGGGTAACTTTTTTTTTTTCTAACCAATGAAAATATATTCAAATATGAGAAATACACCGAAATAGAAAGAGTTCCCATAGTGTTTTTTAAAGGTTACCTCAAAATCCATAAAAAGTTTTAAATTCTTTATAATTTTTTATATACTTATGAAAACAAGCTCCTAAATGAAAAATTTGTAAGAACTTAAAGTTTCGTCTTCAGGCTGAAGATTTTGCGATTCTAAAAAGAAGATCATTTTAGTCTTAGTTTCCTTACTTACTATAAGTTTACTGTTTGTATGGGTGGTGGGTTGGGAGATCTATTGCGAAAATACTGAAGAACGTCTTTGTCGAAAATCTCTATGATGAACATTAACACTTGTAGAGCATGCAATCTTCATTATGGTCGAAGTGAAGTCTGCGCCGATTTTCTTTAGATTTTTTTTTGTTTTTTGTTTCGAATATGTTTCAGACAAAAATCATTTTTTAACTTGACTGAGCTGAGTCATATGAATTTCTATGAATTTGTTATTGCGCATACGATCTCATTTTCAATATTCTATATTTAATCAACAAACAAAATTTTTGTTAAAAAACATTAAAATTTATATTTATTTATTGGCACAAAAATATAAAACACGCTAAATAACAACGAAGGCAAAAAAAATGCCTCACACAAAATTGAAGAATGAAAGCTTTTTACGTTGAGTGTCGCTGCGAATGATGCTCATCTTTATCAATGTCACAACGGCTCACCTGTACAGCATCTTGAAGCCAATTTCGCTCAAAGCGTTTTTTGTCAAATGTAACAAAAAGAAATAATCTTGACAGAGTTGGGCATTGAAAGACAGACAACATAAAGACAGACATGCTATCGCTAGTTACGCACGCAGGCAAAGCGAATTGTCGGTGTGTGTGTTGTTTCTTGATAACCGATTCGACTCAAGTAATTCAAACGTGTACACATCTTTTTTTTTTTAAATCGTGTGTCGTTGGCTCGTGCATGCGACGGTTGGATGGATTGATTTCCATATAAATCAGAGAGCTGAAAACGTAATCCTCCAACTCAACGATGAGCCAAAGGTAAACCGATACAGTGACAACGAAGACTCAATCAAAAATAATTTATACAAAAAAAAAAAAACCACCAAATCAGTCGCCAAGGCAACGTCTTCAGCAAGCCATAACCACAAGTAAATTAATTTTATATTAAGCGCAATCAAATGAAAATTCCTTCTTCACACACACAAGGACACTCATACACTCATACAAACGAACACACGAAACTTATGTTTGTATAATCGTTGGAGGGCGAAGCAAAAAAAGGGACTATTAAATTGTAAATTTAATTTTGTATAAATTTCATACAAGGGTCCAATTCAAATGCAATAAAAATTGTCGTTGAATTAAGATAACATCGGACATGACATGTCGTCTACTTAATTTAAAGTCATAATCAAATGGTAAACAAACGCAAACAGCAAAAAGTTGTTACAACAAAAATGTACATCTCTTGCTCTCGCTGTGTGCAATTTCATTTAAATGACAAGATTTCATTATCTTTTTGAAATTGAATTCGCTTTTTTACGAAAATATTATTTACAAACAATTGGAAACGATGACAATTTATTAATGATGGCAGGAAAATACATAAGTAAAAATAAATCATAAACAAGTTGACAAGATGAGTAAGACAAAATTCAAATAAAAGTTCATTAAAAATTTCGTTGTATAAAAAAGATAAGAATAGATTGAATAACACAGGTAGGGAAACATAAATATTTCATGTGCAAAACAATTAAGGTAGTCAAAAACAACAACAACAAAAAGGAACATGGAGACAAATTTCAGGCCCGAAAAATATACTTATGATTATTATTCAGATTCAATCTGAGAGTAATTACATTAAGTACTTGAGAAAAATATTGATCTCGTGTTCATATTTAACATTTTCCATTCTATATGATAGTTAATTTATGGTAGAACGTATTCAAAGCTTCCTCTCTTTTTTTGCGGAGTTTTAAAATTTAAGCTCTCAATTAAATTTTCTTAATATAAATTAAATTCTGCTAAGTATCAAGCTTTAAATGTGATATGAGTGTAGGTGCTTTTTCAAACTAGAGTGATTGTCGAAGTTAATGCTCTTATCTTAAATAACTTTTATTGTATTTTAATTCCCTATAATTTTCGGTACAAAATAATGTTACAAAAAACTTTGTTAATTATATAAGTGCGTGTGGTGTATTTATATTATTTTAAGCCAAACTTGGTCTCTTGGGGAAACGTAGTAAATCGACAAAATATACACTTCCGATTTGCTTCGTCATATATTTAGTCAACTGTCTCTGGATCTGAGAAATTATAAACTTGGCCAAACTTACTTTTGGTTTTTTTCCAACGTATATAACAGAATACATTGTCTTGAATGGGTTAAAGATTTGGCTCTTACAATGGACAATGTGTACCTGAATTTTGCAGGGTATTCTTCAGGCGCTGTAATCAAGCTATAATGCTCCCGACTTGAATTCTGTTTTTGTTTTCTTGCATTTCAAATTACCGCGCACATTTTTTATTTTGATTAGTATGTCTCTCTGATCTAAACAAAGCGATTAAAGTTTTTTCTTTTATTTTTTTCTTTTTGTTGCTGTTTGCTTTTCTTCTTGTTTTCTCTTTGTTACTTTTAGTCTTTGTTTAAATAAGCCGGAAAATTGACAGAGTTTTAACTAAAAAACGAGAGACAAAATGAAAGCTGACAGTAAGAAATGGCAGAAGAACTTTGATAAGCAAACCTCGAGGCATTTTCGACGTAGTGACAAATATTTTGACTATTAATTTTTGTGCTCGAGCGTAAAAAATCGGTGTAAAAACTTTGTTTTTTTTTTTGGACAAGTTTTTGTAAGCAACGCGGGGCATGAGACTGTTGTGTCAACCATAATGAGTTCATTCAAGTTTGAGTGGCGGCGTCACTTTTTTTTTTATATATTTTTGTTGGTTTTTTTTTTTTTGCCCGGCGAAGCCCTTTTTAAATATTTGCATAAGGTTCTAATTTTGCTTTGTTTTTTGTTTTATTTTTTTTTTTGCTCATTTCGTTTTTGTGCGTTAATTTATGAAGTGTGCTTATAGGCGTAAGCACACATACATAAGCACAGCTGTTGGTTTGTTGTTTTTATTTTTTGCGCCATTTGTTCTTACATTTGTCTGCTGTTTGCATATACCGCCCCCCCACCCTTTCGGTCCATAAACTTAAATCTATTTTAATGTATGCGGCAATTAAAAATACATCAGCATACTTTTGGGCGCGTATGTTTATGCATGGCAAAAAATAATGTATTGTAACTCATTATGTTTTATTGAAAAATTGTGCAAAGTTCGTTTTGCTGTTGTTGTACATTAAAAATAAACACAATTTAATGCGATGCGAATGAACGAACGAGTGAATGAATGGAAGGCGAGGTCATTCAGTCTTTTTTTATATGTTTATAAGCATTAATGTTGAAATTATTATAATAGACATGCATATGCTGAACATATTAAATATGTGATTTATAATATTATTACTCTTTGCATAAAAAGTGCTCATAAAATAATTTACATTCAAGGTTTATTTAACGGTCAATGAACGCTTTTGTGCACAACTGTACACGCAACTGTCTAACCGAAGGACCGACTGACTGGCTGACTGTTTAATAATGATGTCATGGCAAACAAACTGAAAAACTTTACTGAGTGTATGAATGAGTGACAAGCTTGGCCGGATGACAAATGTCATGATTTAAAGTTTGACATTTTCATGTCAGTTAAACATTTTAACGCACACAGATGGCGCTACAATGAACATTTTAAAACACTTTATTAATGTTATAAATTTATACGCAATTTTTTTCTTTCAGTGCACAAAACTTCATTAAATATGCGCGTGGTTTAAGTTACATTTAAAATATATGCTAATTGCTGGCGCATAAATTTAATTAAAATGTATGTATATGTATGTGCAACAGTCAGAAAGACAGACAGACGGACAGACAAGACAAGTCTTAATGACAACCTAATGATAGACGGCAGCATGTCTAAATGTCAGTCAACGTGCACTTCTTGCGGTTTGGTGTGGGCTTGAAGGGAGCAATATGTGTCCGCCGCGCTGTGCGTTTGGTGTGCTGTTAATTATGAGTTTGCTTAGGATGCTGACACTAATTGCGTCCACTTCGTTGTGGCTTGTGACAAACAACACAGCTGAGGCGTAAAAATGCGCAAATGCAATGACAAGTTGAAAAATGAAAGCAAGAAAACAAGAAAGCAACAAAACAAGAACACATATATAAACAAGTTTTTAATAATAATAAAAGCGTATCTGTGTGTGTGTGTGTGTGTTGAGCGCTGCACCCGTAAATTTAATATTGCTCATACGCGACGTAAATAACATTGTTGTCTTTTTTTTTTTTTTGTTGACATCAACGATTAATTAAATACTCTCTTTGAAAGTTTCTACAACAACTATAAAAGTGCAATAAAAAAAAAAAAACAGACCGCTTAAACCTTAATCAGTGAAAAAGACAAGAACAAAAGGACAATGGCGAAGAAGCGTTGTGGTGTGTTGTGTGAGTTTCACACTAAAAGTCAAAGTCAAAGAGTGGAAAACTTTTCGGTGCGAATATAAAAATGTACTCATTAAAATTAATTACGAAACCGTTAATGCCTTTGGCAATTAATGTTTAACCTTCTTTTTTTTTTTTTTGTCGATGAGTTTTCGTTTTTCCTTTTTTCCTCTCCTTGTTTGTCTGTCTTTTACGCGTGTTCATCTTTGTCATTGTGTGCTGTTGTTGTTATCCTGAACGTCATTGTTTGATAGATGAAAAACCGCCAGAAAGCCAACAAAGCGCAAAGTAATTTCACTCACGTTGCTCGAGTTCGAACAACGAACTTGGCGTATACTTGTTAATGAAAGAAATTCATTCCTTCGTTCGTTCGTTCGTTCGTTTGACACACTTGGTTGATTTTTGACTGGCTCGTCGTTTGTTGTCACCATTCGATGAGGCTTGTTGTTTTTGTTGTTGGCATTTTGTAGACTTCGTCGCCGTGTGCCACAAATAATCAAACTTGACAATAATGAATACTTAATAAAGCGGTTTGCCAAAAAGAACGTGAAAAATAAAATTAAAAATAAAAAGAAGCGCCAAAAATTACAGAAGCGTGAAAACAGTCAAGAACATCATTGCTTCAGCACCCTTCATATCGTTGGCATCAGCATTTTCACGCTTAACTGTTACGCGGCAACAGAGCTTGTTGCAGCCGCCGCAGCCATTTTCGCCGCCAGTGTCGTTGCCTCCGACCAACCAGTCGTCTCGTCGTCGCGCCTTTGCAAACAAAAACAAGTATTAACGCTCAAAAGTTTACCTTGTTTTTGTTTGCGAAGGCGCGTAACGTTCGTACGTTTTATTTCAATTACCGAGACCAATAAGAAGTCATGATGATGTTTTAATTGTATTTTGTAACGTTCAAAACAAATTTTATAAAGTTAGCGTTTTAGTGTGAGAATAACATGAAATATTTCGGTCAACATTTGTAAGCTGCATGTTTTTTAATTGAACGATCAGGCATGCTTGAAATTTAAGAAAAGTTGGCTAACTTGATGAGAAGTTGAATAACTCAAGTCGTAATCAACTAAATGAATATGCGATTAGGAAAAGGACTTTCAAAGAATTTTGTTTACCGTTCAAGTTTATCAAACTTAAAGCATGTAATATTTAGAAGAAGAGAAGTGAGAAATATAAGATAGAATGCACATTAAAAGATTTAGCAAGCACAGCCCCTCAAAGTGACAACATCCTTTCAAACCCCCTTTGTTGAAACTGCTATAACTCTTAAACTGTAAGAGCTGGAGACTTCTAATTTCTTTTGAAGACTTATTAAACATAACTCTTAACAATTCCGTACACCAAAACACCCCACCTCTTTTATTATCACCCCTTACAAATCATCAAACTCTTCTTAAAAACAAATAATACATTTTTAGACCGCGACACTGCCCTTTGTGTCTGTGTAGTGTATTGTCGTGTTGGGTATGTTGGTCAACAAATTCCATGCCCTGCAATCTACGCTAAAATCATGTGTTGCCTGATGCAGAAAGCAAAGCAAAGCTGAAAAAAAAGGATCTAAAAAAGCTGTGCAGTGAAACATGATTTACGCTCTTTGCTGTCTGCTGACTACGACGCTTTCAATCAGTACGTGAGTGTATGTGTGTGTGTGTGTGTGTGGCGCGCCAAAGCGTCGACTTGACTTGACTCGTTATGACGGCACGACGACGACTTTCTCGCTCGATGCCTGACAAGCATCGCTGAATGAATGATTATGTTACCGCAACACGTTGTGGCGGCTCCAAACGTATTCGATCTATCTATGCTGATGATGTTATTTTTTTTCTTCTATGCTTAATGACATGCAGGTCTGTCTCACTGAATGAATCAATGACAAAGCGGAGATTGCCTTGCCTAGCGTGTTGGCATGTAGAGTGCTTTAATGCCCACACCATGGTCGCTAGCTAACGATGTTGCTTGGAGAGTGTTGTTGGTGGCATGGCCATTGTTGTGTGAAAGCCAACATTGATTTAAAAAAAATGAGAAGAAATCTAAAAAAAAAGAAATGATAAAAAAGTAAGCGCCATCATGAAGGCATTGGTGCGTTTTTTCAAGCGGACAGACGCGCCTTTTGTCAACTTTGATTAAAATAATGATAATGTGATTTTTACAAGCCCATGCCAGATTTCCCAACTGACTGACTGACTGACTGGCATGCTTGCACTGTACAACTTTTTGCTCAACATTTTGATTATATGTTTTTTTCTTGCTTTACCAATGGTTGTCTTCATGTAACCGAGATGCTTTAATTAAGTCACACAGCAAGATGAATTATGTTAAAGCAAAGCCAGTGCTTAAGCCTTAAACTCGCTTGTAGAATTTAGGGCGTAAAGCACTTAAGAGGTTTTTTTCTCTTCTTGTGTCTTCTACTTTTTGTGTAGCGCGCGACTCACTCATCAACACAACGGCGCCACACCCACGCACGCACACACGCACACTTACACATATGTTAAGCTATACTCACGTAAAATCACTTTCCTTGAAAACAAAACAAAAACAACAAAAATAAAAGGACTCAGAAAAACGCTATGAAGGCTCAGCACATAAATTATAATGGTGAAAAAGTTTTTGTTCGGCGGTTTGTCGTCCCTGCCCTTGCTAACGCCTTTTGAACTGTACTCAACTGAACTGAACTGAACTGTTGCCATACATGCCGCCGCGCTTGGCCATTCAACATAGGTACGACACACAGATACACACATGTGCTTAATATATATTTGTGTTTGTATAGTGCACGTATGAGTGTGTGTGTGTGTATTTGTTTGGCAAGTTTTCCGCCATCGTACTTTACCACTCTTTCGGGTTTTCTCTTCTTTCGTCTGTCAGCATAAACTTTTGTATAAGTTTAACACATATAAGTTATGTCCTTAACGAATGCCAACAGCAAAAACAAAAACACTGTCGTCGACACCGTTATATTTGTAGATAAAGATGATGCTGTCGCTGATGACGTACACAGGAAGTGTTAGACAAATATCACTCTTCGTCTGCCGCATGTTGTTTTTGTAATTTTTCATGAAGGTAACATTCATTATACGTGCGTAGTTTTTCACGTTAAGACAGTTAAGAATTTGCCATGGACATCAAGTAAATTGTTGTAAAAAAAAAAGTGTATGAGTAATTTTTAAATGAAGATTTGCAGCTAAATGACATTACTTATAAGGGGGGTGACCCAAAATATACGAAAGTTTTGCATTTAAAAAAAAGTCAGTCACAAAAAGTCACAGCGAATCACAAGGCTTTCAGCTACACAGTCTGTCATATGCCTTTATCACTAGCTCAATGAGTCACAACAAGTCACAGCTGGTCTTATGACCGACTTACTCTAAATTTTTATAAATTGTCTTCGGTCACAACAACGCGCTTGTGACTCTTTGTGAATTGCGCGAAAATAGGGTCGTATGTTCTATATTATTACAGATAAACGCAAAGCACAGCAGTTCACCATTAAGCTCTGTAATCAATATCACATATAAACTGCCGCACGTGTTCTGTAGACCTTTGTAACATAAGAGTATATAATATTTATTTTTTTTTTTATTTATACATTTTCAGTTCTTTCGGTTCTTTCCGGATTACCAAACTTTCTTGATTTATAGAACAAAAGTAAATTAAATATATTATTTCGCACTTTAATTCGTTGCGTCGACAACTAAGATTTTGTTAATTTGATATTTTGTTGTTGTTATTGTTATTTTTGTTCTTGCCAACGTTAAGCAGTTAATCATTAAAGAGAAAATTTAATTAACAGTTAATAAAGGTCTTAATGAGCGCGTGTGGTGGCATGTTGTTTGTGTGGTGTGGATTTTCAACACGCCCCTCGGCTTATAAACGCAGCTCAAGTTAATGATGTTGCCGCACACGTTCGGCAAACTTCTGTTTAAGCATAATCTTTTGCCGAAATTTTTATGTAGACGAGATTTTTATATTGTTTAGTTGCTGTTGTTGTTATTTTTCTTAGACGCATCTATGACAGCGCACACAAAAATTGGCCTGTAGCTTGTCAGAGCCCAAGGGCTGCGGTCAGAGTTCAAAACGTGTAGCGCATATATTAGGCTCAGTCAACTTGACTATGTACTTCGACATAAGTCACTATAGGTCTACGGCGTACTCGTTTATTATCACTGCCGTGTCGTGCCGTGCCTCATCGTCTACAATACATATATGTGTGTGTGTGTGTGTGTTTGACGTACGTGTTTAAGTGCTTGTGCTTTAATCGACTGAAACATGCGTGCTGCGTGACATATTCGAGCAGGAATTTAACGCAAACTCCCTTCAGCATCAACGCAGTTAACTGATTGATGATAATACGTTATGTGACGCAAGATGTCGCTCATGGCTATGTAAGACAACTTTAACATAAACGACATTTCTCTGCTGATACGAAATTTAAAGCATATAATTGCGCCTAAAACATGCGTGGGCGTGTTGAGCATGTTGGTGGCAATATTATGCTTAACATTAACATTTGATGAATAGACAAAAAATTTATTGTGCACTCGACGTGCGACGTGCTGCGCCTAAGAATATCCTTATGGTCTGCCTAACTGACTGTCTGCCTGACTTCCTTTTCCTGCTTGCTGTTGTTGGCGCATAACTTTTGTATTTGATCATAATAATAACATTTATTTTTGTGTGTTACAAGCAAACATTGCTTGGCCTCGAGACTTGTTTCGTTGGTTGTTAAAGAGGTATTTTTCTTTTCTTGCTTTTATGCACACCCTATAAGGTTATGACTTCGATTGCACAGTACACATTAGTTTAATGCTCATTGATGGTTTCTTTTCGTTAATAAGAAATGTTTATGGTCAGCTCATTTATATCGTCATGTCATTTTCCATTTGACTTCATTGTAAAAGTGGTAGTAATATCATTTTATGTGCTATGCTTTATTTGCGCATTGAAAATACAACAATAAAAATTATCGATGTTTAATTTGTTTCCTTATTGTTGCCAGAGGATTGACTACCATTGTTGTTGTTGTTGTTGTTATTGTTGTGGCAACAAAACAAAAACATGGTCGTCGTCGTTTCATGTTGTTTGTTTGTTTGGCTCAAAACATTGTCGTAAAGTGTGTTTTGTTCGTAAAGGGGTTGACAAAGGGTTTTGTTACAAAATGTTGTCAAAATACAAAATTTACATATGTTTACATTTCGTGTATTTCTGCTTTGATGACATTTCCTGTTAGTCGTCTTAACATTTGCTAACGCTTCTCCCATGTTGTCCAAAGAACGTTTGGCAAAATGTTAGCTTAAATAGAAAAGCCTTAAATTGCGTTGTATATTTAAATGCGACATTAGCACTTTTGGCCACGTTCAGTCACACCTTTGCTGCTGACGCAGGATTAAAGACAAGAAAAACAATTTCAACAAAATTAGCATACAGTGACTCACACCCTATGCGATTGAGTGACTAACTTATTGAAAATTATTGAAATTGTTTTAGTTTGGAAACTGAAAAATTTAAATGACTCGAAAAAAGATGTAGAATGGATGCCTTATTTTCGAAAATCGACAAAAAAAAATGTGGTATTTGAGGCACAATAACTTGGTGAAGGGGTATTTTGTGGTATCTAGCTTAAAAGAGTTATAGTTTCCCCACGATAGTTTCAAGTTTTTCAAGCACTTTTAGTTTAGATAAAATAGTTTTTAATAATAGATTATTTGAGGCGAAATGGCGGGCAGAAATGTGTGTTTCTAGCACTTTTGGTAGTCGAGCTATAATATTTTGAAATTGTGGTTTGGATAGGAAGGAGTTGACATGGAAAAACTTAAAGAAAATAATACACAAATATTAACATATTGTCTCTTCTATTTTCAGCTTCCAACTTCGTACAAGTTTTGCTCCAAACTTTGCTCAACTGTCAAACTTTACCAACTTCAAAATTGAACTTTGCCAAAGTGAGTATTATTAAAATAAATTGAGTCATTTGGTCAAATTGTATATTTCACTTGAACTTTTCTAAATTGATGACAACACTTTTGCATACACATGCCGCACATGCTGTGCGCCACTGTACGTAGTCGAGTCGAGTCAAGTTTTATTGTCAAATCTTAGATGCTGCTCAAATGCACAGCATTATTTCGTTTGAAATCTGTTTGAATGCTCAGTCACAGCGTTTTTTTTTTAATTGTTCACACACAATGAACATGCAGGCAGGCAGGCAGGCAGGCCGGCCGACTGACTGGCTTGGCTAACAAGAGTCATGAAAGATAGCATAATAAAAGCTTGTTAGCGTAATTGCTTAATTGGCAAAAAAAAAAAAAAAAAAAGCAGCAGCAACACAAACAAGGTAAAGCAGATCAGAGCAGAGCACAGGTAATGAAACTGTCGTCCAGCTGGACACATTAGCCTGATTAGCGCGGGACGGCACGAGATGTGCTTGGGCTGGGTGAGGTTGAGTTTGGTTTGAGCTTCACAAATGGCGTAATATGTGTGCGTACAATTGCGCATAAAATGTTTTGTTTGTTGACCCTCTTACTTGAACCTTTTTTCTGTATTTTTGTGCTTCTTCTTGTGGCAAACGTGTATATTTACTTTTACGCCCATTCATGTGCACATTAAATAGCAAATGGCAATGGCAAGTGAAGCTGAGCAAGGTGGCAAAGCTGCTTGACTGACATAATTGGCATTGGGAATTGTTATAGAGGATGTACAGCAGCGGCAACATTTGCTCTTCAGCAATCTCAATGTCTTAAAGTTGTTTCTTACTTTCTGTATTTATTTATTTGTTTGCTTGTTGGTCGCAAAAAAAACGGAAAAGAAGCAGAAAAAAATTACAATTTAATTGCATTGCATATCACTTTTACTTTACTCGTTGGCATAAAGAAAATCAGCAGTTAATTATCACCAGCCTTTATTTTTGTTGTTGTTGTTTTTTGTACACACAAACAAATACATTATAGTGTGATTACTGCGTGGGCGTCATGCTTCAGCTTCGGCTTCAGTTTTATTTATTGATTATTTCATCAATGTACGGTCTGTCTGTATGTCCATCCATCTATCTGTCTGTCTGCTTGTCTGTCAGTTATATGTTCGCCTTGTCTGTCGTTTTGTTTCGCCTGCAGCTCATTTCGGCATTTAATGCTGCCAATGCTGTGTGTTTTTCTATCGAGCTCATTCATTCATTTACTTAACTCTAGCTGTCATTCAGAGTGCTTATTTTCCGGTTCAATATTATTAAATTTGATATGTTTCGAATGTGTAATGTAATGATGAGACGGAAACACTCAAGCATTGCCCGGCACACAGTGTGCTTTTGAACGAGTGCCAATGTTGTTGGTGTTCTAAAATAAATGCGTCATTAAGTTGAAAGGCGCAAACAAATAAATAAACAACAACAACAACTTGAGCCAACAGCGGCAGGCGTGTCTCTCACTTGCGTTTTCGGCCGGACGCGCTTTGCACAACAGTCTAGTCTAGGTTGTCCGTCGGTTCGCTCTTAAAAGAACACATGTTCCAACGTTCGCCTCATACTTATAATGCATGGCATAATGGCCAACAATAATTCCACACCAGGCCAATGTCGACATTTTATATTACGGCATTGAATTAATGCCTGTTTTGCGATAAGAGCACTTTTTGTTCGCAAAAAAGTCGAGGCGCAAATCCTCACACTCGCAAATATATATAGAGCCATCATCAACAAGTAAATAGAACTAATTTCGCAAGTCACTCAAAATGGACAAAGCAAAAAAATAAAATGAAAATATATATTGTTCAATTATAGCTATGGCCAGAGAAATAGCACACTTGCCATAAAATTTTCCTTGCTTTGATATTTATACCTTTTAAAATTTTTCACTGGCAAAAATGTTTTCTTTTATATTATTTCTAACGAAAAATTCTTGTTTGTTAGTAGAGAAATTTTATTAAATTTTATTTTAATCGTTATTGAATATAAAATTGGGTTGAAATATCGCTACTTATTTAACAAAGGTTCACTTTTACCAAAAAAGTTGGAAACATTTTGAAAAATTCAAAAATAATACTTTTCTATTAAAGCACAAGGTTCAAAAAAGCTTTACCTATCTCAGATCTCATGTAAATGTGCTTAAAATGAAGGAAGCACATGCGTCGTCAATATAAAGACAATAATTCCGGGTCTCCAAATAGTACCAAACAATAAAATCACAAAACTAATTTGGAAAATTACGTGAATAGGTCAAGTAATATTATACGAAGATGGTTAAGTGAAAATAACTTTTCTTAGGCAATATATAAAATTTAAAATAGAATAATTTTCTTTAGGATTACATTTGATTGGAAGAATAATCATGAAATAAAAATAATTTTTTTATTTTGTATTTTTTTAATTTTATAGCAAGTGTGCTATTTCTTTGACCATAGTTGTACATCAACTAAGCAAATGCGCAGATACATGCGAATACGCTCACGGCAATGCCACAATTACGCGCTACAATGCAGTTAGATACATTTGCCAATGGGCGTGTGAACTTTTATCTTTTTTTTTTTTTTTTGTCCATTTTCCCATTTAGTTTCGCCTTCTTGAGCATGATTGATTCTCATGCGGCCTAAAGCTATTTAAGTGCACGTTTAAATGGCGCCAATTTGGCCACGTATAATAATTTAAACCATGGCGCACATGAATCTTGTATCTGTAATAGTGTAATTTGCATTTCATGAGTGTGAGCCTCACGCAAAAAAAAAAAATGAAGAAACTTATGGTGTAAATGAAAAATATTGCTTATCATCATTTGCCAGTCGCGAGACTTCATTTGCTATTCAAGCATTTCAACCTTTGCCAAGTAAAAAACTGTCAACGTCAAAAGTTGTCGACCAACAAACTTAAAGTTAGCCAATTTCGACGACTTTTACTTTTTCTGCTGCTTCTTCTTCATCGGGCTGTTTGTATGAAACTAAAGTTTTCAGTTATTGCATAAGAAAATAGCGCAAGAATATGTAAAACACTTACTGTTCTGTTGCTGCCATTGAAAGCCATGAGCATGAGGCTTTTTTTTTAGTTTTTGTGGCTGTGTAACCATAGAGAAATACATGTACATGTGCATGTATGTTGCGTTCCTTTGTGTGGCTTACAATAGTTGCCTGCAGCATCAGCTTTCATGCATAATGCAACAGTTGAAGCACACGCGCACACACACACACACACACACACACATAAGCTAAGTATGTACGCATGTAGCACAAGCTAACATTTAAACGTACTTAAAGCTTCATTCAGTCAGTGATTTTTACTATCATATACAACAAGTCTTTAGTTGCGTTTACTTAAGTGTATAAATGCAGGGATTTTTATGTCACTCACTGAATCAATATTAACATAGAGACATGTCTGTATTTGTATGTATGTATGTATGTAGCAGTGCTTGTGTATAAGCCTTCATTGAGTGCTGCGTGCATAAAGCCTTAAAACTTGCGGGCCACAAGCGCTTGCCTCATTGTCATAGACACAACAGTGCTTTTTCCAACTAACAGTCTCTCACACACAAACAAACTACCATCCTTCAATACGCACATTGTTGTTGTAGTCCCGACGCGCAACATTTGTCTTGCATGTTTAGCACAGTTTGTTTCTTATGCGCGTACATGAGTGTAAAAAGGACGATATTTTGTAGTCCAGCTAGCTGACTTGAATAACTAATTAAGCATGTACTGTTGTTGTTGTTGTTTTCAGCTTTTAGTACAGCAAATAATTAAATAGTTGAATAATTTATTAGTTGATTTAAAGGTTGGTAGCCTTTTATGACAAACTGAAGTTTGAATTTTTGGCCAACGTTGTTGTATGAATGACGTAAACGCGTGCCTTTGCAATAAAACCAAATGACAACATAAATAAATCTATTTGTCTCTTAAGATACTTTATCTTTGCGCTGCAAACCAAAATTTATATACATTTGTATATAAGACATTCATCACAGACCTTACAGTAACTTTTATCGCAAACTAAGACGACTGCTTTATGCTTGTATTGTTTTTACATCATTCATTTATTTGCTGTAAACAAAAGTATAAAATAAAAAAAAACCCCTTCATTTTACGTTAATGTAATTGTGTTGAAACACACATCTTAACGCTCGGCCACAAAAAAAGACGCAGCAAAAAAAACCCTTTACCTGTTGAGACATCACTTAGCCAGTTAAGCCTTGCCTAACTTTAGGCAACTTGGCAGCCCAGCCGGCTGAACAAACAACAATATAAATAAAACTAAAATGAACACAAAAATTTTGCCTTGCAAAAGGTCGCAAAACATGCCTTTTATTTGTGTAGAAAAAAAAACAGAGAAAAGTCATCTAAAGCCGACCGGCCATTCAACTGACCGGCACAGCCAGTAAGGCTGTAAGGGTATCTGCTCTAAGCTTAAGATACCGACTAAAGTTTGCCAAGTGCAATTTGTGTATGTCATGCTCAATTCTGTTGATTTGGGATAACTTGTGTTTAGCAAAGTAACTCATCGAATTTATTTTGAAAAGTTTTCAAATAAACTTTTCCATAAATGTTTCCACAACATTTTTTTTGTTTTTACTTCAACTTTTTATTGATTAATGTACACATTTTGCGCATGGTTGAATTAAATTCGGAATAAAGTACGAAAAAAGAGTTATTGTATAAATTATTATATTTTTTTTCTAACATTAATTGCATGATATTGCAAAAATACTTAATTTAAATCATAACTGACATTTCGATTATTTATGTTTTGCCAATTATTAGTATGGATGGTTAAGCAAATTTTAATTTAAAAATTGTTTTTTATTGCTGAGAGAGAAAGAGAAACTGTTTGCTTAGTTTTTCTCTGTTCCAGCTTTAAGATACGATTTATGAGATTCCATACATTTTTCCATACATCATCTACTTAAATCTAATCTTCACCTAACCCAACCAATCGAAATTAATTACAGAGCTTCGATAACCACCGAACCTTTTTGCGGGTTTTAGAAGGATTTGTGCAATTGTATCGCTTAAACGATTTTAATTTTGGTCTTAAAATTTATAAAATGAGATCAGTTACAACATATTTCTTTAGGAAAAGCTTATTTTAGTTGGCAAAGTTGTCGGAACAAAAAGTTCAACAAGATTCGAATTTTAGACTTTACATTGTACGCCAATTATATCTCAGAACTACTGCTCTTGTCTCTAATGTACTGCTTTAGTAAGGTGAAACGTCATGGAAATGTAATGCACAAGATTGTACAGCTTACATTAAACTGTAAGGGAATCTTCTTTGACAGGAATTTTAAGGAAAAAGTTACATATTTCGAGAACGAATCGTTAATTTATTAAGGACTTTGAGTTCTATGTTTGATACTTCAAGTTAAAGTATTTTTTTTTTTATTTAAAAACAACGATTGAAATTTCATTACTTCAAGATATATAATCTTAAAGGCAGAATAAGAGTTAACGCCTCTAAATAATTTCAATAATATGGTGTTTTGTACCTAAACGAAAGGAAATTATTAGTTTCTTTATCAGATTTGACGTTAATGGGCTTCGAGTTAAAGAGGTTACATTATACTTTTAATGTGTAGGCCAAAATCATAAGTGAAAGTAAACATTAATATAATTGAAAAATTTTTTGCTGTCCAAGTGTTCCGAACAACTTTTATATGCTAATACGCAACCACAAACATAATATTATATACCAAATATAATATGCAAGCCCACAGAGTCGTTGTTCAATTAGCTGACTCAGCCACAAACTTACCTAACTAGCGGCACACCACACCGGCAAGCATAATTTTATATTAATATTATTGATAATATCAATAAAAATGTATGTGACTAACGTTATTATTAAGGTCGGGCAAGCAATTCAAATTTATGATAAGTACTTGATTAGCATCGATTAGTTGTTGTTACTCACCCTGTCTCAGTTACATCGACGCTGTTCGCCGCTGCTGCCGAGAGCGCCGAGGCCAACACTGCTGCTGCTGCACAACTCGGGCATAATCTCTGAGGTTTCATTGCTAAGACGACTGGGATTATGACTGTCCAACATGCTGACCGTGGTTGTATTATCAGAGCTGACAAAGGGTGTCTCATTGAAGCGCACCTCAATCGTTTGTTCATCGCCCGAATCAATATACGTATCATCATCCGTTTGACGACGCTTACGCTTATGCAAATCATGATCGTTAAGCAGTATGTCAACTTGTTGTTGCGTTGTAGTATGCACCAAAGCCTTATTGACGCCGCAGCTGCCTAGTATGGGCGACAGTGCGCCAGTGCTGCCGTTGCCATAAGTTGGCTCACGCGGTATAATCAACAGTTTCTCCTTGGGCAGGCAAGTATCCTGTGTGATACCATTCTCATCTTGATCGTCAGCATCGAGACTGCCGCCAGCGCCGGCGCCGCCCTCGCCATTGCCATGATGATGCAGACGTGGACCGCACGTATTGCGATCGGAGCGATTATAGCCGCGTGTGATGTTAATCAAATTGTTATTGGATGGATTGAAGCAAGGCAACACATGCTTGAACTCCTTGCGAAAGTTCTCATTAAGCCAAGCATATAAAAATGGATTATAGCATGTCGAGGACATGGCAATTGAGTGTGCGACAAAGAAGAACAACGTATAGAAACGCCATTCATTAGATTTTTCATAGAAGTCATCGAATATATTCACCATATTGATGGGCAACCAGGACAGACCGAAGACAGCAACCATGGCGATTAACATGCGATTGGTGCGCTTCTTGCGATCGCGATCGGCTTCCTCACGGCGCGAGGACTTTGAGCCAGGCTTGGCGCGTGCGCGTGCATTCAACTTCATTGAGATCCAGACATAACAAATCGATATGATGACAAAGGGCAAAACGAATTGCAAAATAGTCGTGACCGAGCCGAACACTTTGCGATATTGCTCCGACGGCCAATTCTCCTCACAGTACGTGGCTGTTGTGACATTAATGACCTCAGGCGGCAATGTCACGCCAGCAGTCATGACTTGCATGTAAGCTTGTGCGGCCGATGTTGTGTCCGGTGTCATGAGCAATGCAGCATCATAGCTGCCGTTGTTCGCTGCCAAATTGCCCGTGCTATTGTTGATCAAAGCTTCCGTGGCATTAACCGAAGCGAAATCAGAGACTACTTTCATGTACATGCCATAGGGCATGGTTGCCAACAGCGCAATCACCCAAATGCTGACAATGATGCCGATACAAGTGGAGAGTTTCATGCGTGGATGGAATGGATAGATTATGACAAAGTACCGATCGATGGCTATGGAGGTCAATGTCAGTGTCGATATATAGATGCTGCAACCCTGCGCAAAGGAGACCAAATGACAAAGCGTGCGTCCGAAGGCCCAGCGACCCATAAACGTATAAATGGGCGTAAAGGGCACGGCCAATATGCAGAGCAATATATCGGAAAGCGCCAGATTTGTTATGAAAATATTGGTGACCGTTTGCATGGCACGATTACGCAAGACGACATAACAGACGAGCACGTTGCCGAAAACGCCCAAGACGAAAACGGTGGCATAGAGTATACAGAAGAAGATCTGCACGAAACCGTTATTTATAAGGTCACCAGCATGGTTATAATCTTCGCTGCCCGACGTCATTCTGTTAACCGTTTCGGGCATAGTCGTAGTCGAGGTGGTTGTTGTCGTCATCGTCGTTGACGACGTCACAAGCTTTGCTAGTGTTGTTGTTGCGCTCGTTGTCAACGCTGCGGCCAAAGTGGGTGTTTCCAGCCAATTGTTGTTGTTGTTGTTGTTGTTAGTCACGGTTGTATTTGCCATCGTTTGTCTGTCTGTTTGTGCCAATGAAATGTCTTTACTTTATAAATTCACTGGTGTGTTAATAAGACTTTTATGTCGGTCTGCGTCGCTCGACTTGTCTTGTTCGGTTTGGTTTGGTTCGGTTTGGTTTGGTTGCAAGTTTGTGCCTCTTGTAGTTGTCAGTTTAAGTTTAACAAGGTTTTCTTCATTATTCTCAACGTTGCTCATCGTTCATTTCAACGGAAATGTGCCATTTGTGCAACCATTTCCGCTATGAGCGCTCATCACTCGAGTCAGTCGACACTTGCCTTATTTTATTTCACTTGCTGACACACTCAGTTTGTTGCTGATGTTGTTGTCGTTGTCGTCGGTTTGTCAAAATGAATCTGGTTGGTTCGTTACTTGCCGCAATGTAAGTGGCGCTGCTCAGCTGATTATCCTTCGTGCACAACTCAACTCAGCTGTGCTCTGTGAGCTTAAGTGCTTTTATTTATGCCAAAAGTTTGTGCGTTTTGTATTTTACTCATTGTTAATTGTATTGCGACGAAGGCGAAAGCGAAGGCAATGATGATGAGACGCTGACGACTCCTGCTTTCGCTGTGACTTGCTGTCTGTCTGTCTGTCTGTCTGTCTATCAGCGTGACTTGCTGCTGCTTATATATTTGCAGACGCAGTCAGTTTCGCTGTTGTTTGTTGTTGTGCTTATTATTATTATTAGCGTGTTGCTCTCGCTTGGATTCCATGCAATGTATTTGTATAAGATTTCTTCGTGATTTCTTCGCTACTTGTTTTGTATTTTTTCATTTGTTTTGTTTGTCTGCAATGAAATAAAGAAGGGGAAAAAATTAAGTATACGTAAAGTTTTGTTTGAAATTACGTCTTAGAATTTTAAAAGTATCTTGCAGTCTAGGCTAAGAATTAGCGACATGCGGCTGAGCGTAACGAAATGAAACAGCAACGAACGGCGCGGAACCAGAACTGAACCGAAAAAGTATGGCAAAACAATTGTTTCTACCAAAGGGATTAAATTGTAGAAATTCGACTTTATTAAAACAATGTTGACTATGCGAGTTTTGTTTTTGTTATTTTGTATTTTTGTGCTTTTTTTTTTTTTTTGTTGTAAAAACTTTTGTGCGCAAAACAAGCCGGAAGCGGTGAAGCTCATTGCCTGCCGTCGCTTGTGTATTGACATTTTGTATGGAAGTTATATTTGAATTTCATGTTGTGCGTCGTCTTTATTTTTTGGCCAACTGTGTGGAAAATTTGAAAATCAAATAAAGCCTTCTACAAGAGCAAGTCTGCCGCCTGCAACATAATGAATTGATAATAAGCTACGTGACTAACTCAGGCATGCTTGCCTCAATTATATTTATATGCTGCCGTTGTCGACGTCATGCTTCACGTGTGTGCACAGGTTTTTGCTGTAGTAAATATCATAGGTTAAATTGTACTTAGAAGAAGAGTTGTAGGCGAAATACTCATATGCATATTTTACGTAATAACTAGACTTAATATATTAAACGTATGCGTAGATGTGTTTGCTTGGTTAGTTTTGTAAGCAAAGAGACACTCATCGCAAAAGTAATGAGTACATGAGTTTCTAGAAATTTCAGTCATCGTCAATTGAAGCAAGCGGTTAATGGTCTGAGGACTACCTCACTTTTGTAGTAGTTAGTATAAATTTTACCAAAAAAACATTAAATTCATCTGACAAAAATAATAAGCACATTTACGACAAATGATCGTATCTTATGACTTTTTGCTAATTTTATTTTATTTTTTTTTTTGGATTTATTTTTTATTTTTTTTAAATGAATTTCATTATTATTTATTTTTTTTTTTAATTAATTTCATTATTATTTATTATTAATTTTTTGCATATTTCATTTTATTTTATTTTTATAATTTTTTTTTTTTTTATATATTTTATTTTTTCCTTTGGACCAATCTTCTTCAAAAACTTTCACTTGCTTGTTCAAAGTAAAATTTTATTGATTCTATGAACATATGATTCTATGAGCATGTACTTTTTGCCTTGACTGTTGCTGCATACATGTGTTTTACGCACCAAAAAAGGGTTTTAATTAGATTTTTTTTACTTGAATTCTGTAAACTGTAATACGGCCAAATCCTCAAATGAAATACGCACGAAATATGCTTAGCATGGTCAGCATCGATAAGTGTGTGTTTTTGTGTGTTGCACAAACATATGCAAACTATGGTCGAAATTTTGCCAAAATACATTTGCTTGGTAGCTGATAGCATGTATGTACATAAATGTACGTAATTCTGAACTTTTCTCGTTGTAATAAATGTCTGAATGCATCCAAGTTTGCTGGAAATATGACCAAAGCAGAAATTATTACAAGTGCATATGAGCAAAGGTTTTTTTCCTATTTTTTTTAGACAAATAAGCATCTATTTTCAAAGCTTAAGCTGAAGCAAAATTCATCATGTCTTAAATTTATCATATATTTTATGAAAGTAGCGCCTTGAGGTATGCAACAAAAAAAAAATAATAAGTAAAAGCACGAGGTCACACACTGGCAAACTGGCAAAGGGACATGCTAAGGTGTATAATCATTTTGATAAATTAATCTGAAAAAATATACAAACTAACAAGCAAAAGAAGAAGATGTCGACGACAGCAACTAAGAAAAGTGAATTTTGTGTGGCAACGATGGAGAACGTCTACATTATTAACGCCATCAACATATAAATGTATATATATTTTTTAATCTGAGTCATTTTGCCGACGCTCATAATTTTGTTGCATTTGTCACTTTTGTCAACAATTTGTCTTCTGTGGACGACGACGATGCCACTGAGGGTGAAGCTGCTACTGCTGACTGTTGCCAACCGCCAGCAGGTGGCGCTCAATTTAATGGCATTTCTGTCATGTTATTTATTTATTTATTTTTTGTTTTTATTTTTTTCTGTTTTTTTCTGTTTGCACATTAAACGTTTTATGAGGTTTTATGCCGCGTTGACTGCTTGCTGGCAGCTGCATGGCTTAACTTGGCGTCAGCAAATGCTATTGTCTTTGCTACCATTGGGAATATGGGAGGAAAAAAAATGGAAGCTATGACTTTATGCGCGCCATAGCAACTTGCTTAATTGAAATTTTAAAGTACTTTTCACCGCTGAGTTTATTTTGGCAGCTATTTTAGTTTGCGTGTGTGTGTGTGTGTGTGTGTGTGTTGTAGTTTTTCAACTTTCCAACGTTTGTTTGATTACTTTTCTCGTTGCACAAATGCACACGTTTCCGTTGGCACACGTCGTGTGTTATTGCAATGCAAATACAAAATTCATGCTACAATTTGTCGTTTTTATACCAATTCCAAATAAATCGATCGTTATCGCATGTGTTCTCGTTGTTGTTGTTGTTGTTGTTGTTAGCTGTAAATGCGCCCAAAGTTTGTTTTCACTTTGCACAGTTACTTGCGGCAAGTATAATATTTGTGTAATTCTTATTTATATATACACATAGATACATGCGCACGCATACACATATGTTGCATATTTATTGTTTTCATTTTGTCTGAAAGATTGTTCAACTGACAGTTTCACTACCGTAAGTTTGCTTATCCAACAACACACAACACGTTCGTATCAAGTTGACAAAAAAGCTTTATACAGTTTTGTTAAAGTTGTGTTTAAGTAATTCGATTTGGTTGCGTGAGTTTTACTTTGACAAAAGTTAAGGTATGAATTATATTTTACATTACAATTAACTGGCAATACGTAATTATTTTTATTATAATGAAATATTTAAATTCAATTTTTATTAAAAAAAAATAAAAATGAAACAATAACAATTAAATTCCTTTAGATAAAAACAAGGCTCTTAATTAGTGTTAATTTGTTAACATTTTTTGTATAATTAACAAAAAAAAAGCTACATCATTGAATTAATATAATTAACATTTAAAAACTTTACAGGAAATTATTTGAAAAAAAATCATAAAAAGTATTTTTTTTTTCTTTTTTCCAATAAATACAAATGAACTGTTTGCCAACAATTATTTCACGCACTCTGTGCCCAATTTGCAATGGCAGATGGTCGAAGTCAATAAATAAATACATTTTTCAACGGCACAACATTTTTCACATACGCTGAGATCATTTTAATTGAACATTCAAACGCGCACATGAAAATTGTGTGCGGCAAAAAAATATATTTTAATTAAAAATGATTCGATTTACTTGGCAATCGTCGTAGCCTTGTTGGTGGTTTTATATATATTTTTTTTTATAATTTGAGTTATTTTTTTTTTCTGGTTTTGCTCGTCAATATTCGAGAGCACTTAAGTGATTTGCTCGCAATTTTGCTATAATTTATTTAGCTGCAATAGAAATGAACACGTTTAATTCGTTTATTATTTGCAAAATGCTTTTCAGTGATTTCGCACTTCGTTGTGATTTATCATCAAAACTTGAATTTGCATTCGTTTGGCACATGATGACAATTTGAATAGAAATGTTAGAAAATAAAATAAAATATAAAAAAACCGAATACATAAATGCTTTTACTTTGAATTACCAAGCACAATTTTTTGCGTTGTAAAAAAATAAAATCATATAAGATGAAAATCACAGCGTATCATTTTATCATGTCAACGATTTGCACACATTTGTCATAATCTAGCACGTGTATAAACGTCTGTATATCTAACTATATGTCTGTCTAGCTAGCAAACTGGCAAGCAGCCATAGATACATACATACACACATCTATCCGTTTGATAAGCGTATTCATATAGATATATATTTAATGCTATCACATAAAGATAACAATAATCAAACTAAGTAAAATATTGTATTATCGAACTCGTTATCATTGTCATTGCATCTACACACGCTCATACTCAACAGCAACAGGAAAAGTCACATAAATATATGAAAAAAAAAAAACCGAAAGAAAGAAAATTCTATAAAAATCGCAGCTCAACGTTATTAACACAATTTACGCGCTTTGCTGCCATTAATGAAATTGTTTTGACATAAATTTACGAGTCGTGCGGCAAGTTGACTTCAGTATCAGTTACACCCCTTAGCCCCTTTGGCCATCAAACACATTCTATCACTGATACTACGTACCAACGTTAAGCTTTTGGTTTTTATATCTTTTTTTTTTGGACATTGTAACATGTTCCGCAATCAGTTGGGGCGTCACACGCTGACAATACCCAAATGAAGTTCCTTATGTGTGTGTGCGATTAGCGCAATTTGTTCAAAGTGTAAAGTAAAACACGTTACGTATACGTAATTTATTTAAAACTAAATTTTCTTTCGTGCTTTTACAGTAATTAAAATACTTTGGCAAAGCTTTTCAAAAACCCTTAATGGCATAAAAACCATAAAAAACTGCTGCTTTTGCATCATTAATTTCGTGTTTTAGCCAAACTCAAATATGTTACGTTTCACTCACTGCGTAGAATGTTCTTTTAGCTCTCAACGGGCAGTGATGTGTATATCTATTTGTGATGACATGACTTTCGGATGAACGTTTAAACTGATCTAACATTTTGTTTTGCTTGAAAGATGATTAATCAAGTGAGTTTGGGGCTAAGCATGTTTCAAGAACATTTTTTCAATATTGAATAGGCATAATTGACCTAAGATCTGATGCTCACATACGCTAGTCTCATTCTGACTCGGTTTTAATGCTTTTAATGAAATCCTTTACATTTTTATGTGCACGATTTTTTGTAATTGGACTTAAAAATATTTTAAGCGTTTGACAATACGTTGATTTCGCTCATGCTTATTAACAAGGCACATTATTTACGCAATGTCAGATGTATTGTGGCGTTGGCACATTAAAATGCATTAATTACTTAAGCATTTCAGATTTTCTACGAAAAGAAGAAGGCCGAAAGCTTTTTGCATTTCATTGTCAACGAGCGATGAAAAATGTGCACATTACGATAGTGCCAAGTCCAAAAACTTATGCTGCAAACCTGGCCAAAGTATACTGGGCTGGCCAACCGTCATCCCAACAAGTCAAGTCGAATATTTATCGCTGAAAGTTAATGTGCATAATAAATTTCGAGCATTTGTAAAGTGGCTGGCTTTGTTTTGGCTTTTAACAACAACTTGTGCTTTACAAGAACTTATGCAAACAGTGAAGAAATAATGAGCAGATTACGCGCAAAAGTACTGAAAATATGATTTTACAGAAGGACAACGCACATAGAAGAAATTTTACTTTGGCTCTTTAGTAACATATAACTGAGAGTCGATTAATGATGTGGGCGGACGTAATCTTAAGTTGAATATAAATTCTTCTTATTGTTTCATTCAGTTTAATAGCCAATAAATACAAAGACAAGTAGTTCCAAGATTATTTCTATATGGGCTGACATTTTTAATATGGAATAGAAACTGAACTCTTTAATTCAAAAATAATTTTTTAAGACTGTATTTGACTTAACAGTTCTCAAGCTTAACAATATTATGTGCTTAAATTTTGGATATTATATTTTAAGAATTTGTTTGGTGGTCACTTTGATTTATATTATGGTTGTGGCTATGATGGACTCTTTCTTTTCCTCTATCATTACCAATTGTCATGCATAATTTATGAATGCCTAACAAATTTCGTCTGAAGCATCGTTGTATTTTTTTAAAATAAAAATATTACAAATACTCTAAAAGCAAATTCTGCGTATGTCCCTGAACTCTTTACCAGTTTACTGACATATATACGTTATTTCATTCGAACATAGCTTTTGTTGATATTGTTTTGGTAAAATTGATTTTAAGTACGAACACAATTTACAAGTAATTGTTGAATTGTGTTGGATTTCAACCCAAAACTGTAAGAGAAAATCCCATTCTGACACGTAAATTCTCAAAAATGTTGGCATACAATGCTGGACTTAAAACTGACATGAAATTGCAAGTAAACAGAATTTCAACTCTCACGTTCTATAAATCCTTTTGATGCTGTTGTTGGTGTACCAAGTTTGCTTTATTTTTCTGTGTTCATTTGAAAGACGTTTAAGCTTGGAAATATTCAACTTCGTCGAATTCTTAAAGTGATTTAAATCCTCAACTGCAATTTTTATCTACGTGAACTGACTATCAGGTGCGCTGTGCATTACCTCGGTGCATAATAAAAGAAAAAAGAAAGTAAATTCAAAAACAAAAAATACAAAACAAAAGTGCTTCAAAGTTTTCGCTCCCATTGTTTCAGCAGAGCAAAGCACAGCACATCACCGACGACGCAATTCGTCGTACTTCCAGCTAAAAATATCCATATTTGGAAATTTCGCATATTCGCTACCGAGGCATGAGTCGCTTTTTTCCGTTTTCCCGTTTTTTGTCTTCCTGTTTTTATGTTTCCATTTAAGTTCAACTAGCATGAAACAAACGCATAACTCGAGAGCGAGCACAGATTTGAAATTTCATGAAAATCCAACGATGTTGCTTTGCGTGCAGTAAAATTTGAACAAAGCATTTACGTTTAGGTGCGCCTTTGTGCTTTTCAAGTGCTTACGATATGCTTAAAGCAAAAAACAAAGTACAATTCGTAAAGTCACTTTAGACCAATGTTTCGTATTAAAACCGCCAAGTTTACTCAAAGTACAATTCATGTCTGAGCATCAAGGCACACACGCGCTTCTTCACTGTGCTTTATTTGGCCACTTAATTATACATATAACATAAGTACTCATGTAATTTCTAAAAACAAAACAAACAACAAACAATTTTAAGAAATGAGAAAATAATGATTATTACGGCTAAGTTCACATTTTTATACGCTTCATGGTTTGCCAAATATTTGAAGATTTTCTTTGTAATAAGATTCTCAGATGTGTGTGCGATAAGAATGTTTAATATTCTGGAGTAAATATCATTTAGTGAGAATTAATAAGAATGAATAATCAAAAATGTTCGTCTTTTCGAAATTAAGTATTGAATGAATGAAAGTATTATGTGTTGCTCAGGTTTGTACTACACATACAGCAGTCCAGCACTCGAATTTTGCTCTCGAGTTTAATGTATCTAAATTTCTATGTGACTTTTTAATAGAAACTGTATTCAAATATCTCTAAAAGACATATGCTTGTATGATGATTTCTTTAAAAAGAATTATCATAATTATCTATCGATTCTAGGGTTCTAGGGGAAGTTTAAACTTCTCAACAAATCAAAGTTGTTAATGTGCGATTTTTGTACTTCAAATTCAAAAATCCAGTCAAATATTTGATAAACGTTCGGTTGATGAGTTGATCTCTCAATTTTCAAAGTTTTTTTTTCGCAAAGTTGTACGTATTTTGAAAAGTCGCTCTAACTTCTGAGCCGTCATTATACAATGGTGTGTGAGAATCAAAACAGAATTTAATGTGCTTAACATGTCTGCGCATTTAACTGTAGGGTCTTTTTCGTTACTTGTAACATGTAAAGAATGCCAAGTGGGCTTGACTTAATAACACTGATTTGTCTTGCAAACCGTAATGTAACCTTCTCTTATCAGTAAACTTCTTGACAAACATAGCCAGATTACTCCAACTTTGTGCCGAGCGCTTAAGGAAACGATTTCATTTTTTTGGCTGCAAGATGAAAGTCAACCTTGTGCCGTCTTTGTCATTGCCATCTGTGTGCCATCGATTTTATAAACGTTATTTTGATTTGTGTTTGCACGTTTTTTTCTTATTTCTTACAGTTGAGTATTTTTTAACATTAAACAAACACACGGCAAAGAAAAAAAAAATACACGTAAAAGTAAACTAAATTTTTTCTTTGAAGTACGAAAAGTTGGTGAAAAAGTTACAAGGTTCAATTTGTATGAAACAAAACGCATAATGATTATGCAATATAATTGAAAGGAGAAATCGTTGTAAGTTTGATTTTTTTGTTTTGTGCCTTTTGTGCGGCGCAAACAAAAAAACTTATTTACTCTTACCTAAATGGACTGTTAGCATTTATTGAAATTTTTCGTATTTGGTTTGCGTTGCGCAGATGTTGCTTAATTATATTTCATCATGGCTGAGAACAGAGGAGACATTCATAAGATTGCTTACTTTCTTTATGAATTATTTATTATTTGCTGCACTTTCTGTAACGAACGAATGAAGTTGATGGTGATGGTGATGATGATGATGACGATGACGGGCGACAAAGAACAACAACTGAAAACAAGTTGTTTCTGAAACGCCACGGGCTGTTGACCATTATTAATAGTCCATTTACAACTGTGTAATAACTTGAAGCGTTGCAACATGCTTTTTTTTTTGTCGCCCCCTTTTACACTACTTTCTTTTCAGAGTTTCTTTTATGCCAAACGTCTTTGTTATAGCGCGTCGTCTGAGCTTGGGCTTTATTGCGTTGGCGTTCTTGCTGAGTTTGTTGTTTGTTGTTGTTATTCTCGAGAAATGTGCCATAAATTCTCGCGAAGTCAAATCAGCTTTTCTCAGCTGTTGGCACTTTAAGCAGCAGCAGCGCGGCGGCGGCAACATCAAAACTGTTAAAAGCAACAATGCTAAAGGATATACAACAACGCAGACCATAACAAGCCGCTGGCCGTTTAAGGACTATCGTCATTTACTGCACATTTTGCTGTTGTTGCTGTTGTTGATGGTGTTGTTGTTTCGTGGCAAAGCGCTACCAAGGCCAACTACACATACATATGTATGTATATGTAAGCAAAGGACACAAAAAAAGAAAAGGCGCTTTGCCACGTTTTAAGCGTTTTCTCTTATCTCTAAGCGTTTTGACTGTGCGGCAGTTTGGTTAGCCCTTTATGTCTGCGCTTCTTTCTTATTTCGTTTTTTCTCCGTTTTTTATCCTTCAACTATTTTCTCAAAAGGTCTTCAACAAATCGCCTACGCTGAACAACACTAAATGGCTTTAAGTGAAATAAAAAAAAAAAGGATAATGGACGCTTGCGGCGCCTTTTTAAAGCCGTTAAACTCTTGACAAATATCTGCTTTAAGCCAACACAGAAAATTTGCATTGCAAAGCGGTGTGATAATAATTAATATTTTCTTTCTTTTTTTCGGCCAATTTTGACAACGACTCAACAACTCATTTGCCGCAATTCATTAGAAAATATAACTAATGAAAGATGATGTTGCTACCATCACTGCTGCTGCTGCTGCCTCTGCTGCTTCTCTTGGCTATAACAAATTTTGCTAAATGGAATATTAATTTGTGCCAAAAATTAATTAAAAGTTTAGTTAACGCGTGCAGCACAACGCAGAGGTCGTACAACAACAACAATAGCAACAACAATGTGTACATTTTGTGCTTGTAAGCTGTTGTTTGTTCTTGTATTTGCTTTTCTGCTGATCGAACTAACCATTTTCTTTCGTACTTTTAACGACGCAAATATCGATCACAATTGCAAGCATACTTTTATGCGCAACGTTTATTGTACTTGTACTCAATGCTGTGCTCATACAGTTTCGTGGTCGTGGTCGCTGTCATAAAAAGGCAAACGCGCATTTCGCAGTGACGGCGACTTCGACGTCTGTTCTAATTTGTTTGTATATGTGTGCGTGTGTGTGTGTGTTAGGGAAGTATAACCAAACGTTGGCGCTTTCTATGCGCCTGAGCAAAATTCATTTAATTGAAAAGTAATTAATTTTGGCTTCATTAAGGTTTCAATTTTATGTGCCACTTTTGGGGTTGTCATGCGCCGTCAAAGCAAAATTCAATAATTTATTCATAAAGCAAAGGCAAGCCAAAGTGGAAATAACCGCTCACACACACACTCCTACACACTGTGCCTACTGATTGTTTTTGACTGGCTTGCCATTGACTCTAATACACGTACAGCGCAGCGGATTAATAACTCGTCGTCGTCGTCTTAGTCCTTGCCGGATATGCTAACAGATTTGCCGCTACTGTGCACAAAATTATTGCACTTGTGGCTTTGCTTACGTTTTGTTTTTTTTTTTTTTTTTTTTTGCGCTTGTTGTGTGTGTGCAAATTGAATACTCAAATCGTTTCGATACTCTAGAGAAATTTTGAAATCCTGAAAGTGTCTCAATGTAGCAAGGCGTATTTCTTAAGTCCATATGCGTGTTTGCTTATATTTGCCTGACTGTGTGTCGGTTGGTTGTCATGCCATATGTACATACATATGTATGTGTGTATATGCTACTGATGCTGTATTTGCCTTTTTTTACGAGCATGTAAAATAATACAAGAAGCAATAATGACAGACAAAGCATAGAACGGCTCAGTAGTAAGTAGCGACAGGGGCGTCTAAAGAGCCAAGCAGCAGCAGCAGCATACTTTGAATGATTAAATTGACAAGTCTTCCCCCTCACACAGACACAAATACACATACATGTGTACATACGCACGACACACGGCACTGAGACATTTATTAGGCGATTTCTTTTTTCTTTTTGTTGCTTTGAGTGTGGCTTTTGTGTGTGTCTGTGTGCTTGACAGTTTATCCTTACTGCGCTGCGCAGCGCAGCTTGTAATGTTCACACAATACAACAACAGCAGCAAAGATCAACGCTAAGCAGATGAAGTGAGAAGATGTTGTTGGCTTGAATGCGCAGATTGGCTATAAAAATGTCACCTGTGACTTGTGAGTGAGAAATCAAATAAAATAAAATCATGAACATTGAAACTGAGTGTATGTGTACAGCAACATGATGCTTTCACTCTATATGTGTATGTGTGTGTGTGTGCTTTGTATATTTCTTTTAACTTTTGCGGTAGTCTTACTGTCCTTCTGCTGTCTTCATTATTCATTATATATGCAAAACTTGGCAAGCAATAAAAACATTTTAGAACTCAACACGAATTGTGTTAAGCTATCAAAGAAACGCATTTGTCGTCACCAACTCGTATCGTCTGTCGCATCAAACATCAGACAAACAGTCAGTCATTGAGTCAGCGAGTCAGTCATACTTCTCGCCAGGACAACGGCAAACGACAACGACATGGTTGACGACCACGCAGCAAATAAAGTCGATTTAAATGCAAATGACTTCCTGCTACTACCAACTTCCTGCAGCATTGACTGCTGCTGGTCTGGCTGCCCTACTGTCTAACTGTCTGTCTGTCAGCCTGCCCGCATTTTGTATCTGTTTGTCTGTGTGCCATGTGTCTTTTGCTCCTTGTCATTATCAACATGTTTCGTATTCATCATTTACATTCGGTCTCTGATCTCTCATTCTCTCAATCACGCTGCTCGCTCTCTCCCACAGCTTTTAACTTTTAGTATCTACAAGTGCCATTGCATATAAACATCAAACTCAGTTGCCCATATCATTTTTATACTCGTGGCAATGCACCTGATATGCGATATGCTTTTCAGCGCTTCCTGCCTCCTTTTATTTGGTATGTGCAGCACATTTGACTGCCTGCATATTTCAGCTTTCGGCATTACCAGCATTTTCAGCGTATATGTAAATTTATATATGCCTCGCCCTATTTTGGTTGCCATTTTATTTCATATCATTTTATTCTTAGCCATCTCAATTACACTTTGCAAATTTTGCGGAAAATACAGTCAATGTTTTATGCAAATTATTTAAGCATAGATTTTGTCAGTTGTTTTTGTTTGTTGTTATTGTTTTGGCATCTATTTTGTTGTCCTTTCTTTGCTTTATTTGCATTTGAAATTCTTTTTTGTGCGCAAAAATTGATTGTTTATCGATCATGTGTATTACATTGGTTAACCCATAAAGAGAATACACAATGAGCTTGATTAATTGCATTGTCTTGTCTTTAATTTGGCCACGCATAAGTATATGCAAATATTATACAAATCGGCTTAAATATAATACTCTATTTTATTTATTTTTAACTATTAAAATTTATGTTTTGCCATATTGCATTGAAAGATTTTGAAGCACAACATTGATTTGATGTTCTTAACTTAACTTTAAGAAACATTTTATTATTTATTTGGCCGCCTAAGCGGATTAAATAAACATTTGGCTTGAGAGATGCGCAACTTAACTCTAAGTCAAATAGCATTTTAAAAGCATTTAAGATAAATTTTTGGAGTGAACTTTACCCTATCTGAAAGAAATGTCCTTACTGAATCACACTTTTATTATTTAAATATACCAAAATTATTAAACAAATTCATTATTCTAATGTTATTTTTGGGCTTGTTTGAAATCACACAAGTCTTGCTTAATGAAGGGTTTGCTTGGCATAGTTCTGTAAAATGTTTTGCTTGTAAATTTTTACACTTTTACTCTTTTACAACGATACAACAGCTTAAATATTTCTTTTAAATGCCAGCAAATGGAAAAGTAACAAATTATGAAATGTATTGTTACATTTGCGCTTCTTACTCGAAATTTAATTTGAAATTTCCTTGAACTGTTCACTTTCGACTGACAGTTTTCCATCTAAATAGAAATTTGTAATATGAAAATTATTATTGCTTTTCTTTACAATTTTACAACGAAAAACTATCGGTTAAGAATGTAACGATTCCGGCATAAATACCGGGAAGAATATAAGTGCAACAGCATTCTCAAAAACATCATTACCAGAGACCAACAAGTAAGCATCTTATTGCTCAAAATCGATTCAGTCTCTACATGCACTTCAGCCTTTAAATTTTGTTTACTTAGAAGCCAAGTCTTACATAAACATGCGCTTCACTGGAAAAAGCTGCTTGTGTAAGCCTGATTAAATATTATTATGCAACATTGTAACGGAAGTTTTTAATAAATTCCGTTGTTTTGTTACACAAAATGTAGAATGAGCGATCGCCGCACGCGATTTTAAAGCAAGAGATGATGTATAAGTCAAGCAAAAAATATCGTTTATCTAAATTACAATTTTATTGCAAAGCAATTTAAATATTTGACCATTAATAAAAGCATTTGACATTATTTGACAAAGCAAAAGACGTTAAAAGTCAACTTACCTTCTTTTTATTGTTTTAGACGCAATCCTTGAATTCTTCTTAAGTTAAAGACTTGCACTTGTTTGAATCTGACCAAGTAACTTCTGTGTTGGGACAAAGTGTATAAACTTGTATTTTATTATGATTTTTTAAATCAACACTTTGCTTACTGTTTTATTTTGTTTTTGTGCTATTTGTTGTTGTTGTGCCTTTTTATTAGTATTAGTTTATAGCGTAATATTTACACAAAGCGTTGTTGTTGTGTATAAAATGCAAACAACAAAAGCAACGACATCGTCATTCGTCACGAAAAAGAGACTAAAGAACGCAAAAGGATGCGAATGCACAGTGCGAAACGACCGCAGTGTCAACACTTGCCGTGTACGCCACTCAGGCACGTTCCGGCATTTGTTTTTTACTTTTGCTTTAACAACAAAAACAACAACAACAACAACGTCGTTTTAAAGGCAAGTCAAAGTCCAACAATGCCATAAAATAAGCAAGGAACGCGCAAGCGAAACCGTCATAAAAACACGAAGTGAAGTCTTAACGCCTTAACAGATACAAAAACAACAAAAAATAATAACAAATGAAAGGGTTAAAAACAATAGAAGCTGACAACAATTGAAGTGCAAACGTACGCGAATGCACACAGGCGGCCGCGGCGACAATGAACGACGCGCGCGAATTTTACACACACACACATGCACACTTTCAAACACTTTTGTTAAGAATTTGTTGAGTACTGTTCAGTGTTCTTTGATCAGATATATGGTATTGTATGCCGCGGAATACGACCAACGCCATCAAAGTTTCACAAGCAACTGAGCGTACGAAACACAACGCAACGTACAAACGAACGAACGAACGAATGAACGTGAAGCAAATGCGCGCTTGAGTATGTGTTGTACAACCTGCTGCTAACGGTTTATTTGTTTGTTGTTGGTTGTCTGGTTTGCTGCTGCTGCTGCTGCTGCTGGTAGTGCTGTTGGTTCGTTTTCGTGTTGCATGACTTCGTGATTTGTCATATGTGAGTGCTTGCTTATGTCTGTATGTGTGTGTGTGCGCGCGCGACAGACACCAACAAAATACGAAGTATTGCGCTAGCGGCAGCGACAACAACGCTAACAACAGGTTATATGCTTAATATGATAAGCCAAACGCATTCGGCAAATACACTTCGGCTATGCCGACGAGCAACGAGGCAACACATTTCCCCCATTTACACGAAGCGCTAAACATCGCATTGAGTGAGTTTGGTTTTTTTTTTTTCGTCCTCTTTTGAGTGATATTCGTTTGAGTGAAATGGCATGAAAGCATGCAAAGGTGCTGAGCATATTGTTGTACTTTTTTCTTGTTGTTAGAATACTCTCGAATGCACTAATTAACAGTTCTTTTTCGACTTTTTTTTGTTTTTTTGCAGTGGCGCGCTCAGCTGGCAAAAGCCAAAAACAACAATGCGGCAAGCAAAGCAACTGGCGTCTCCATAGATTTCTTAACTTGCTGACGGCCGCGCTAATCCACAGACATGATTAACTAACACGTTGACAGCTTCTAATACTTCGACTATTTAACTAAGCCAAGTAAGTACTAACATTATTTTTTGTTGCTTATTTTTTCAAGTATTTTATTTGACATATTGTCTGCCGTGCGCAATATTTTTCACCCTCTTCCGGCCGCTTTATGCATAAATTGCTTTATATTTTCACGTTTTCACATGCCTTCTTTATTTTATCTATAAAAAAAAAAAAAAAAATTACAACAAAAAATTATAAAACGCGTTTCTGCATACATTACCAGTCCAGCATCGTCTCGTGTGTATCAGCAACTTGTGCTGACATTATAAATATAAATAAAGTAAATCCTTGTATGCTTGTCACTTTTTTCCTGCTTGCCTGCCTTGCCTACATTGTCGCCAACAGGTCTTCTCTTTTCACTTCACGCCTCTCCACACCGTTGCAATGTTTCTCTTACAACAAGCGTTCCATCTTATACTTTTATCTGTTTATGGCATTAAATCGTATACGCTAATTTACTTATACATTTACATGCCGCATTCAACGTGCTCAAGCGTTTATCATAGCCTTATAGTCACCATTCTGCTTCCTCTTACCATGCTCTCTATATAGTATATAGTGTGTGGCATGTGTGTATGAGCTCTCAACTGAAAATTGATAAAAATATGCAAAAAAAAAAAAAAATATTGTTTTCAAAATGTTTTTTCTTATACCAAAAAAAACATGTGTGTCACAAGTTGTGCCGCACGTCTTGTCTCTTGCTCTCTTCTTTTTGCTACAAAAATGTGGTTCTGCTCTATATAGCCGAAATATGGCTTTAATATGCCAAAATCTTCGCTGTCTCGCAAAATAAAAGAAGACAACAAAAAAAATTGGCTTAGTGCCTTCTAGTTTCGTGTTTTTTTACACAAATTTTTATTTGCTGCTTTCAAGTTCGCTAGACCTATGCTTTCTTTCATTTTTGGCATTGAATAATATGATTTTTTTCTTGTTTTTCTCATATCTATTTACGACATAAGTAAGTGAGTCATTACATTAAATTTATGGCGTATTGTAGTTGCAAGTATTTGTTTGATGAGAATTATATTAGTCTGTATAAGATATATTACAATTGTTGATAGTCTTAATTTATCAATGAGTTGAAAAAATTAAAGATCAATTCATCTCACTGAGTTCTTCATTCATGCATATTGATAGAATGTTGTCAATTAAAAGTTTCATCTCTTTTTAGTTTCAAGATACTTTAGATGATATTCCCTTCAGAAGACTTGTTTATTTTTGGTCAAGTCCATTATGTTGGAAATGAAGAAAAATGTCAAGTCAATTGAAGACAATCCACTGATCCAATCAAAAATGTTCAGCAAAACCATAATCAAACTCAAAATATGATCGGTTGACTTGTTATAATGAAGTTTTGAAGATCTATCAGAACGCACAGCAACAATTTACTGTTGCTCTAAAGCACAGTAGTTGTAGCAGACCACCTTTTAAAATTACTCATGTTCGAGTGATTGCAGATAATTTACTTTCCATATCTCTTTTTCAAATGTAGCAATAATAAATACTTACTTCATTTACATCAAAATCATATTCCTTCATAATTCATACCTTGTATCTTTGCACAAGTTTACAACACGCAAATTTCAAGTCAATTCGTGTCCGATACTTTAAGTGGCCATGCTTCAATGCTGTGCCGTAGCGTGGACCAAACGCAACGTTTAAGCGCAAAACACATAAGAGAATTTATGTTCATATCGCGTGACCATTGCTTTTCAATACGCTTCACGCTACATTATTTATTGTATATTGCATTTTTCAAGAGGTTTGCCATATGCAAAGCAAACAACAGAGACCACAAGGATCATATTAAATAGAAAACAATTTAGACATGATTGTGCAACTCACTGCAAACTTTTGATGTATTTTTTTAACTCACAGAATCATCATGAATGGTTCATTAAAACTCTCCTTTATATTACTCTTCAAATCCTTATTAGTAGAGTAGGTTTCTCCAAATTTTGGACTCAATATATGATAGCTTTCATTGAGTCCGACCTTATAAATATCTTACGTATTGTTTTCCTTATATGTACGAAACAATTTTTGATGTTTGTAAAAAATTAGCACGTGTTAAACTGTTGGATAAACATGAGTCTTGAGTTAATTGAATAGTGTATTAAACATTTGGCATGACTAAGTAAATTTCATGTTTACTAAACAAACGTTTTGGTATCTTTTATTTCTTTAACTAAGATAAATGTTATGTATTAACATTGAAGCATTTATTGTTCAACTAAATCGTAGACAATTGTTAATCAATGACTGTCGGTCAGTCAATTGTCTTAAGCACATGTATTAACTTTAATTATAAGAAGATAGTGCTCCTTTTTTCCACCACTTTTATGCTGAAATGCGTGCTGAAATGTGCAATATAAATTTTTATAAATTTCTAATTTACGACTGAAAATGTCGCATTAGTCGTTTTATGGTTTGTATAAATAAGGCCACAAACACGACATCAACTTGGTTAAAATACGATATGGATTACTCTGGGTGTGGCTTTTACAACAAAATGAGAATGTATTGTAAGCAACAACTTTTGATATTTGGCAGCTGTTTCTGAATTTATTTGAAATTTATGGCAATTTATTGATTGGACATGCCGAAATTCGGAAAAGACGATAGTCTGGAAAAATTTATGTAAATTTACGTTGAGTGCGACATTTACGACGACAAATAGGAAGAGAAAAATAAAATACACCAAAAGAATAATAAATAAAAAAATAACAGTAAACTTGGTCACAATGCCACAAGGCTCAGAAAAAAAAGTGTCAGCCTAACTCAAGTTTGCCGCCACTCTACCGAAAAAAGAGAGTGCAATAGAAAAGTATATGAAAAAAAAAAAAAAACAACAACTCAATGTACCGCAACAAACTGCAAAAACAAACACAAACGAACTTCATGTTGTAGTCATATGCCGCATGCCACATGTAGAAGGCATGCGAAGGCACAATGCCGAGACGAATCGAGTTGACTTGAATCGGATCGAATGGAGTCGAGTCGAGTTGACTTGAAATGAAAACTTATAAAGCACTTCAAACGGTCGGTTGCTGATGCGTGGCCCCGAAACAAAAAGAAAACAAACAGCAACAAAAACAAAAACAAAATACAAAAACAACAAATAAACAAACAAAGGAAAACAACATAAAAAGAAAATACAAAATGAAACGACAAACGAAAGGATGCCATGGCATAAATGTACAGCATAAAAGTAGTTTGAGTATATGGAAATGCGAGCGTTCGGCCAACAGACAGACAATGGTCGTTGAATGCATGCGCAGAGTATCAAAAGTCCGGCGTAAATGATGCTTGAAGCCGAAAGCAATCAAACAGTTACTGAGCTGTGCTGAGTATCTAAAAGCAACATGAAAAGCGCATGAATATTTCGACGACAACGGCAACGATGATGACTGAGGCCTCTGTTGGAAATGAAGCTCAAGTGCTTTTCGTACTTTATGAAGTATTGTACACTTGGCTGCATGCAAAGCAACGCGCTGCGCACTCATATTGACCTTTGACATTGCTTTTGTTTTATTGTTATTTTTAAAGTTATTAGAAACAAGCCAAAAAGCGTTTAAAGAAACGCCATGCCATGCATGTACACATGAAAATATTATAGATGAAAACTGTCAAGCGCAGCAATTTGTTAAATAAATAACAAGAGTTTTTATTTTGCATGCAAAATTGTCATTTCTCAATTCAAATTTTTCACAAACTTCAGAACATGTGCTTGTTGCTTATATCTTTTATTGAATGCTTAGAAAAATAAAAGCATTCAACTCATTTTTAGAAGTCCTGCAATGAACATATTACTACTGGACTTAATAGTCAATGACATTTGCTATGAGAACGTTTCGATCTGTGGTTCGTTTTTATAGAAGGCGCTTACAGTTTCACTTTCGATCTTGAATATCTTCGCTCGAACGCAGATTTCGTCTAGATGGAACTCAGGGTCACCATTTATGTATATCTTGTGACTTGGAAAAGCGAAAATTTTGATCTTGTTGTGAGATATCATGTAATGTAATCTTATACAGAACATTTTGCGAAATTCATCTACAGCAAAGCCAACATGAAGCTCCTCACCCAATTCCTCACAGTTAGCGCATCTGATAGAAAGCATACCTGCAACACTTTAACTTGATAAATTGCCGACAATTTGCGAATTAACTCTTATCTAATGAAATTGTCAAGCAAGTATAAAATTCAATCGAATTACGCTTCAATCGAATTCTGGCTTAAATCAAATCAACTTCCCTTTAAATCAACAAAATAAATTAAATGAAAGCGAAATCAATGTGTGTGCTTTTGTCGCATGCCAGTACAGAAAAGACCAGAACAGAACGGACTAGGGAACAGAGATATTTTGCTTTCCCTTCAAATGCTGCTAATGGTCAAAAGTGTGATGTAAGTGAGTGTTTTGTTTGCTTGCTTGCTTGTATTTGATTTTGTGTCAGCTTTTGAATTTCGTTTGACGTGCTATGTAATTTGTTAACGCAAAAGTCGACGACATCATTACCATCATCATCATCATTGAGGCGATTATGCGGTTCATTAACTTTGGCGCGTTTATTCAGCGAAAATTGCACAATGCTTTGTAATTTTATGACTTGAAGTTGCTCAAGAACAGCAACAGCGAACTTTTTGGCCGCGGGTGTAAAATTCTTCGACAAGAACTTAAATTTTAACACTTTCACGTGCCACAAATAGTTTCATAACTTTGCGGTTAGCCAAAAGGAGAAGCACAGAACAGCAAAAGCTTAATGAAGGATACAATGCTTAATTGATTAAGTCATGTACTAACCTGGTATGAAATGACTGACTGAGCACATGAAGCTGCGCTAATGCCTTTTAAACGCAACTTGTAGTCGGCGCCGACATTGTACACCAAAGGCACGGCTATGCGACCACAGATAATGCTGGCAGTCGGTCAGTCAGCTAGTCAGTTAGTGTGCTTGTTGCTACTACACGAGCTTGTCTCATTAGATAGACAGAACCGAAACGCTTGTAATTTGAATCTGTACATTTTGCAGGCGTCGCTATTCTTCATTTGTGCGTGCTGGTCCGGTCGTACGTACATTGATGACCAACAAGGACATCACGCTCATACACAATGGCAATGATGACAGTAGCAACAACAACTGGCTGGAGGGCATGCTCATATTTCTTGCTAGCCGTTACGCCTATGACCGCCTACCGAAAGCATGTGTCGTATGTCAACGCATCGTCGGTCGTGCGTGCTTTGTGTGCAGAGCAATATGTGTTGAGTTGTTTTGTGCTGTGTAGTGTAGTGTAATGTGTAATGTGTAGTGTCCTCGTCGTTGTTTTCACAGTTGGCAAATTATTTTTGCTTTGCAAACTTCATTTAGTACATTGGCCCATTTTAGCTTAATTAAAAAACACTGAAAAACAAAATCGAATAACAAGTTGACTTAAGCTCAGTTGTGTCGTGTTCAACTCGACTGCTTTGCTGATGTTGACGATGACGATGACAATGCGACGGACATTGTAATTACATCGGCGCCAATTGTACCACACATTTGTTTATGTTATGTAATTGTTATTTTGACACACACACGTACATTTGTACTTGTACATTAGCTCACATGTCGCTCCAGCGGCGCTTTGCACAAGTACTTACAAAACATTTGTAGGACACTTGTTGTAAAAAGGGTTCATTAGCATTGACAGAGAGCATGTCGCAAATTTATGGCTCTGGAGACAACAGTGAGTCAATAAAGAGGTGAATTCTCTTTGTTGGAAATTGCTGCCAACAAACGCTTCAGGTATCATTTTCAAGAGCTTCAGCAATGAATTCTCTCAAAGAAATCTCTTCTGTGTTGTCCAAAAAGTCATGACAATAAACAATGAGCTTATAAGGCTTATTGCCATCTTCGAACGATTCATTGGGTATAGAAGTATTATCTGGGCTCTAGAAAAACTTCTGTAGTTCAAACATTAAACTAAATCAGAGCACTTGACCACCCAACTAATTAGAAAATTTTCCCAACCGAAACTTCAAACAGATTAGCACCTTCGAAGCTCATGAATCCAAATTCAGAAAACTTCATTAAAATAAATATCTAAATATAATCACAGATCAAACCAAGTGTTCATCACAAGTACAACTTATGGCCTAAAGCAATTTCCTCTTATCTAAGCATTAAAAGAGAAACATATCGTTTAAAGCGATCTATCAACAAGAGTCAATCTAACTGAAGTGCATTAATTATGTATGTCTTTTGACATGATGATGAGAAAATGTCTGTCTCGCAATTGCTTTCTATAATTTTATATATTAGTACATATATAATTAGCAACAATTTATGTATATATACTGATAATCATTAAGTATGCAGGGTGTTAAGTTGTCGACACTTGCCTGTCACATGCGACTAGCTCTTGCTCACTTCATTTTGTGTTGGTTTGTCTCATTTGTTTTTTTTTTTTTTGTTCCTTCGTTGTCATGTGGTTAAACGTGCAAATTACGTGTCTATAATTTTGTTTTTCACCTCACCCATTTTGCCGTTTACATACACAGAGAGATATTCCTGTACTGTATGTCATTTGTCCTGGCTGTCATTGAGTCGCTTACGCTTTGTGCTTACTTTCATTTGAGCCACGTTTGTACTTAAACTAATTATAGAAGCCAAGTTGTGAGTCAAGTTGACTGCCTGTGCTGAGTTTTTCATGTGTTGATGATTATTGCCTTTTGTTGTTTTTCTTATTATACTTGTAATTGTAATTGTTGTTGGTGTTGTTGTAGATGTTGATGTTTTACACCGTCCCGATTACCGCATTCATTTGGAAATTCAATTAGCGCATTATTGCTGCAAGTAAATAATGATAATTCGCATATAAAAAGCCGCACTTAGCATGACAAAGCAGATGTTAATGATAGCTTGGTTATTTTCTCTTGTTGTTGTTTGTTGTTGTTGTTGTATAATTGATGTCGCCTTATGATGCGCCTAAGCGTTGTCATGTATCGCGTCTAATTGCATGACGTTAGACACTTTACATCTTATAAAAGATAATGTTGTTTTACCTTTTTCTTTTCTTAATAGAATATGCTCAAATGGCCGCAAGCACTTGTTGCAAGAAAATTTTACACTAAGTACACAATACAGCCTGTTTGTATGTGTGTGTGTGTGTATCTATGGCATGGCCACACTCAGCCAACAACATGTCCTGTTGGCTCTACTGTAAAGTTTCTTGTTGGTTTTGTGTTTTTCTGTAAACAAAAATCAACTCTCAAAACAAAAAAATGCATGACCTTCTCATGATTTTTAATATTTTGCTTAATATTAGCAACGTGATTTATGCATTCGTTATACGCTTCAGTTACTTTAGATACATTTTTTTTTTTTTTTTGTCTGTTTTCTTTGTTTTGGCGGTTAAGTTTTCATTTGCCATGCTTATGTTTAAAAATGTGACCGAAAAACTGTTTAAAAACCATTTATGCAAATTTACTTTGTTCTTGTGCAAACTCTTCGTAATTCGTTATGTTTTTTAAGTAAGTACTGTGCAATTTATGCTAAAAAGGTCGCGGTACATTTTATGGCCACATAAACTTCATATTATTTTTTGGGGTAATTAATATATCCCATGAATTTGCATATCAAAGTAGGCTAAAGTATACAATTTTGTTTGATAGAAAAAACCAAAAAAAAAAAAAATACGTTTAACTTCATTTATGTAATTTTCGCGTGTATTAACTTGAGTGAATTTTTAATATTGTATATATCATGTTGTGTATACGCCCGGTTTAACTTATGTGTCGTCGAATTGCGCAATTAAAAAGTAATTAACTTAAATATGGCATTCGAAATTGCGTTTTAAGGAAATATTTTTGTTTTTGTTTTATCGGTTTTTCGTTTTTTACATAAAGTTTTTAGTCCATGCACGAACCATGGATTTAACGATAAAAATACAGTGGTTCGTGTCTGTGCTCAACTGGTTGTAGTCAACTTGTAAAAAGTCGCCATGAATTTTGCCAAATTTGTTACATGAAATAATTTCTATGGTTCGAGTTCGTGAAAATTTTTTCAATTTATAAACCCAAAATGGTAATGCAGTGTGCGCAGATTCAAGGACATTTGACAACAACTCTTTTAATTCAGTTTCCACTCGTTTATTCTTATATTTTGTAGAATTTTTAGTTGTGTGAATATGAATTTCCTCACCTTGCTTTGCACATACTTGGTATACTTACGGTTCTCCAGAACGATTTCTTCCAAGACAAATTTAAAACGGTCTCCATAATAATTTTTTACTACTTGATCTTCTGAAAAATAAATCCAAATTGTCTGTAAGAATAAAAACAAATCTTAAAACATTTTTCATTTTAATTGCTCGTAGTTATTATTATTATTTTTATTTACAATATCTAAATTTTCGTTTTCGTGGTATTTTTTTGTTTCTGTTATCGTTTTTCTGTTTATCCTGCGTCATATTTCCGTTTTGGGGTTTATTATTCCGATTTATTGCATAACTGAAGTCTCATAATTACTTAGTTTCAATTTCAAAGAATATTTTCTCATTTAGCATAGAGATTTGAATTATTTCATATAATTGTCCAAAAAGACATTAAAACAGAAACCGAAGCATGAACTCTGAGTTCGATTCTAATGTCTGACAAACGACAACAAACATAAGTAATACTAATAGAAATATCGCTTGAGAAAAATACCGAAAATCAAGGGAACAAAATTATGAAAAGGACATTCAATTAGTTGTTTAGCACTTGATCAAGAAACCTAATATATTAGTCCGAAAATCATATAAGGACCCTTTCCAATATGCATAGAATGTTTTTGTTTTCATTTGAACTTTGGCATTGAAAATATACTTATAGACCAATATAACCAATAATTGCGGCCAGAAACCTACGAAAATAGAAGATTACATATATTGATTTAGTTTTTTTTTAGAAAGAGAATGGTTTGTACTTTTTAGGGGTATTTGATCCAGTTTGAAGATCTTCTTTTTAGAAAATGTTTACGAACGAGAATGCAATTTTAAAATAAATTTATATTATTTTTGCAAAGAGTGATTTACATGATCTAAATTTGGTTTAAGGAAGCCTTCAAATATTGAGAAATCAAAAAATATATCTTGTATTTGAAAAAAAACTTCTCTCAAGCGATTTCTACTCTTAATTGCGAAATGTAGTTGAAAATTACATGAGTTAATTTTGTTTGCCTTTACATAAATCAAAACAAAACAGCTACAATTTTTTTTATATATAAGCAACTATTTCAAAAAAGCAAGTTTTTACTTCTTTTTGATTTTTGTATATGTAACAAAGCGTTAAATAGTATATTTGTTTATATATTTGTTCTCTTCTAACATCAAAAAACTATATGCCGTTATATAAGTAGGTATGTAAATATATCTGTATGTCTGTATCTATATATGTATGTATATATGTATATCTGTACTATGTATATTTTACATTTATACAAATTGAATTTGTTTGTTTAAAAAAGTATCGAAAAAAGAAGTAAGCAAAACTTTTGTTTTGTCTTGAATTATTTTTTTTTCTTTTTATCCATGTGTGTTTTTGATTATAATTTTAGACGCTTATTTACAAAAATTATGAAAAAAAAAACAAACAAAAAATTATAATATTATAATTATGTATTGATAATAAATAAGATTTAATGCCGATATGTGTACAAAGGGTACTTAAAGTGTATCTTTATATCTTTCTCTCTGTATGTACTCATAATGTTATTTACCGTAACGTAAGTAAACCTAACTTGCGGTTTAATGTGAGCGTATTTGGCTTCGTTTGCCCTAAACACTAAAATTATGTCTAATATTTTTTCTAGCGGCCTTTGAAGGGCATTCATTTTGCACAAAGCTAATGCAATGTTGTTTTTGTTTTCATTTGTTTTCGATATATATTTTTCTTATATAATTTATTATTTTGTTTTAATTTTAAGGTTAACCATCATTATTATTTTTATACTTTGTCAGAACATTTTAAAGCTTGATTATTATAAGTACTTTTAGTTCGTCAATGCAATGCAATACAAAAGAAAAACAAAACGCGTTATTTTATCGCCTCATTGGTTAATACAAAATCAATAATAACAATTTCATTTTCAACATATGTATTTATGTATCTTTATATAATATATATTTATTTTATATTTTATTTTCTCTTCTATATTTTCGGTAAAAAGCTGCAACTAAAAAATTGCTATCAGTTTTTTTTTTTAAGTTTGGCTCAGCCAGTTGTCAACTACTTAACATATCTACCGCTTTCGTCTTAGCCTAACCTATTACTATATACAAATAACGCTTTTGTTTTTGTTACTTTGTTTTTCGCATCTTACAAACATACATTTAACTTAGCCTCAATTATTTGTCAATTGATATTTTGTTAGATCAACGAGATGCTCGTATAGCATATCTTCGTTTGGCGTCAAGCCGATCATGATCCAGCCACAAATCGCCGCAATGCTTCTCGTCACCGATAGACTGCTCCAAACGCTCTGTACACTGTTGCTAAGCTGTATGTGTAAATAAAATATAAATTAATAAAATTCTTAAAGTTCATTTCATATTAAACAGACCATTTCCTGTTGTGTTAGCGTGACATTTGCGTTATTATTGAAGAGATATAACTTTTCGTCAATAGAATCAGAACATATTGTTAGAATTATTGTCGCAATATATATCATGGTTATGATAAGCCAACGGAAAGATATAAGTTCGCTTGCATTCGAGAAGTTCCAACGGCAGATATCCATGCTGTAAAGGATTTCATTTTGTTAATTCATTTATGCAAATAAATCTTATAAAAATGATTACTTTTCTAATGCAATTTGAAAATCATAAATCAAAAATGGCGACACTTTTTAAATTTTCATCTTAGCAATTAAGAAATACTAAGTTTTCTGTGAGATATTTTTTTTTTGTTTTCAGTATAGATTAACTTTCGTTTTTTTGCAACAGTCGCAAAGAGTCATAATGTTAATAGAGTCACAAATGTACTGCTAATACTTTTGCACTCTAAATTGTTTCATGTTCTGTGTGGCTGAACGTAACATAGAATGATAGAATGGGAAGGTTGAAAGTGTCAACAGTGCTATTCTATTAAACATATCTTCTTTTGTGACTGTTGCGAGAATAGATATATAAGATGATCAAAGAGTCTGAATATCTGCCTTTCATTAGAAAATGGTGGAAAGTTTAGATTTCTTTTTGATTTATTTTCATAATTATATATTATTAGCCCCTCTGCTCAACGGTTCTTAAAACTATATCATTTTAGTAGAAGAAGTTCGTAATTAATTTCGAAACCTTTTTTCCCTATCAATCGGTCGAATGTTGAAACTTATACATCAAAAAAACTATTGCAAAAACAAACTGAAAGGCAATTTTTGCTGACATATCGTCAACGCCCTCATAATGTACAAATATCACCGTTTGGCCTTCAACTAACAACAAACATCTCGAACTAAAAACTCATGTTGATTAAAAACACACACATTGTTAAAAAAAAAATTCAATTTTGTGCAAAAGACGGCAAAAAGAACAACAAAGTCTTAATGAAGCTGTTTATCAAAGTCAAAAACAACAACAAAAACAAATACAAACAAAAATTTACAAACTTTGTATGAGGCTGCATCCTTAAACGGGCAAATGTCTTGAATTTGCCCTTTAGCCACAAGTGGTGGCATTAATGTCACAATGGTTTGACATTTATTTTTCTATAATATAATTAAAGCTGAGCACGCCGACGTAATTTCCTATTTTAAATAATTTCCAACACGCTTCTTCGTGTAAAAGGTCAAAACATGCTCAAATGCATTTTCAAGCGCAAAATGGAAACGACAACAATTGTAAGAGCAACTACAATAACAAACATGATGACGACTACAACTACAGAAACACACGCACACACACACACAAAGTACATGCTTATAAAGTATATAAATCTGTACAGGATCACACGCACACAAGCAAAGCGAAAAACACAATTTCACACTCACCGAAAAATAAAAAAATAAAAAATAAAAATGATAAAATAAAGTCGACGTCAAACAAATTCAACAACGCCAACGACAACAACAGCAAAAGTGCAGAAGACAATTCGCTTTCCAAGTTTAAAGGTCAAGAGTGCAAGGCGGCGGATGTGGAAATGGCAGTAGAAGTGTGTGGGCGTTGGGATGCACACAAATGCTGACAAGTGTGCAAAGGCTTGGACGGGGTAACATTTTAAAAGAGCAAAGTTTAAAAGTATTACAAATATTTTAATACGACATGTGTTCACAAAAAAAAAAAAAGTGAAGCAAAAATATTTCAATGGAAAAAATAAACTGAAAAACATTTGCGAAATTAGTGAATGAATGATTGAAAGCATGTATAAATAAATGAATGAATGAATGCCTACGTTTGAAAACACGCGTAATGAACTACCTTGCCATACTTGATACCCTACGACAATCTATAGTACATCAGCACACTAGGTCATTAGTGGCATAGCTATCCTTACATACCTATTATTTTCGATAATTAACAACAGCTGCGAATTCATGACAGAAATGCCACAACTGTCAATCGACGACTTAATTAGACGCATTTAAGTTAACAATGCCAAATGTCTTTCAATAAGGTTAATTGACATGTACAATTTCAACCATTTATTTGAAAATCATTCAATAAGGTTCTTCAATATTGGATATGAGAAATTCAAGAATCTTAATGGAGGTATTTTTCTTCAATATTAAATATATGAGATTGAAGAATCTTAATGGATCCTTCCAGAAAAATTGTATCATATTCTATTCTATTATTATAGCAGATCTGAGTAGAACCTCAACACAAAGGAGAACGTACTTAAATAAGGCATACCTTAAAAATTCCTTGGCTTCTAACTTTATTAAATTCATATTCCTAGTCACCTATTATTTGCCATACAGTGTTTCTTCTTTTAGATAATGCATTGCTCTTAATAGAAAGTAAACTCCGTTTCTTTTAAGTTAAAATATAATTTAAATGTCTCAAGTTCAAGTAGTTTCGACATTCATCAACCTTCTGAAGCATATACTCCAAGTTAGACTCACTCTGACTTTGAATTGATTAAGTACTGTTGAAGATAGCCGACAATCTCAAGGCACAACTGTACTTGACTTTCGTCAGTGTTGTAGGGTGTCGAACAGTCGCGCACTTATAATAATGTATGGCACTCGAATACAATTTGTTATTTTTTATGAAAGTATATATATATATGTATGTATGTGTGTGTGTGCGTGAGTTTGTTTAGGTGCGTGGGCACAGAAAATATTTTATTTTTTGCGTTGTTGTTTTGTTTTGTTTACACTTTTAATTAAAAGCCGTTGAGGCACATTGACAAGCCGCAAACTTGACGGTGTTCACGCGACGCCACCATACACACACACACGCACACACACACACCCTCACAGCAATATATATACTATATAAGAAACGCGCACGCATATAACGCAAATATTTATGCAAAACTTATATAAAGTTGAGGTCAATGTGTTTTCGAAGTGGCTTCACACTAAGTACAATTACAAACGGCCCATGAACTTTCTGAAAGCTCTCGCATGGGACCTCATTTGAGTTCCACGCTCCGTAAGTCATTCAAGAACGCTCCTCCAGCCAATTAGAATTACGTTTAAATGTTGTACGTACATATACATATATATTGTTGTTGTTTTTTGTTACTAAAAATGAAGGTTGTCGCTGCGTTGTTTTGTGTGTTGTTTCACACTTAATGTTCATAGAAGGACAATAAAATACAGACCTATGCACAAAAGAGAGGACAAATAATGTCCTTTTGACTTTGCTTATAAATTAGTCTAAAAATACTTATAAGTGCACATATACAAACACACTCACCGATCGAAAACGGAAACCAAACAGATAATGGCCAGACAGTAGAAGGTATTCAAGTATATCTCAGCGAAGGCGGCATAGTCACTGACCATTGTTAGCGGCGATACGTCACGACTATCCTTAGTGTCGCTAACCGTCGGTATATTTACATTGTCTTCAGTTAAGGGCGTTGTGGTTGTTGTTGCCGACGACGACGCCGACGACGACGACGATTCGGTGACGGTGTTTAATAAAGATGTAGTCTCGCCCGCGAGACTCATCTCTTTGATAACCTTTGACCAATCCATTGGATGGCTGCTTACAACAAAGAGCAAATGGGCGAGAGCTAGACCAGCTAGCAGGCCATGGCATATATTTGAAATGAGCAGCCAAATTCGTTGAATTACGCAAGATAATTGTATGTTGCTTGTGATCTCCTGCCTGAAATTGAACAAAATGATAGACAAAAAGGCGCATAAAATATAAAATTAATACAAAGGCTTATATTTGAATTTGTTTAAAAATAAATATTAGGGTGGCTGTAATTTAAAATTAGCAAATGTTGTGCAGTCATGTCACAACCCACGCACACACACACACATGTGACACGCTGTGTTGTATATAACAAAAAAAAAAGGACAAGCCAATAGATAAACACAATGACAGACAGTTCGACAACTTACCGATTATATTCTGAGTCAAGTAAGAAACGTGTATCGCCATAGCTGCTACTCGAGCGCAATAGACGTGAACCGCATGCGTTGCCTCTTGCCTGATTGCCTGCGGCATCGCCGAGACGGCCCGTGCTGACGCCAGCAGCGCTGCTGTTCGTGCGATGTACGCTGCCGCCCACGAATGTACGTTTATAGTAGCCACGTTCGACCGGTCGATATCCTGATGACGTCTGCAGGAACATTTTGTCGATGTGCGCGGGCGTATCGTCAGTGGGTGAGACAACCGGTGTGAATGGATTGTAGATCTCTTCGCCCTCCGCGGGCACGATGTCATCGGTAAGCTCTTTTAATATGGATGAGAGCCCACCAGCTGAGTACAGTTTGCCTACGTATTAATAAGAGCGAAAGAAACGAGAGAGAGTGGGAGTGAGTGTGAGTGTGAGTGTGAGAGCAGGCTTAATAATGTAGGCAAAAGTTACTACATGACGGCAAACAGTATAAAAATAGAACGAGATAGACAGATAAATGAAAACATTGAGACACATACAATTGCAATGTGAAAGCTTTTCGAAAAAAGAACTTTTGTTGGTTGGATTGGATGGATGGTTGGTTGGTTGGTTGGTCGGATGGATGGATGGATGGATAGGTTGTTTGGTAGGATGTATTGTGTTATTTGTTTGATTGTGGGAAGACATGCTAAATAGAAATGTTGTTGGGCGTATGCAAACATTGAGAAGTCTGTATATCTGTCGCCATTTTCAGTAACTGTCACGACTTTCTATGCTATTCTGACGAAAATAGAATATTCTATATACTTACTTAAGAGATGTCCACGCTTGTCACGCTGTGACTTCGTCTTCCGGTGCACACGTCGCTCATCATAGTTCTGATCGATCTCCAGTTCGCCGGACAGCGAGGCATCATTCATTTCGGAACATTGCTTGAGATAACGCATTAGCGTCTCGTTTGCCTGACGTACCTCCATCTCACCAGCAGCGATCAGTTTACGTTCGCGACGCCTTCGCGACTCCGATTTGCTACGTTTGCGACGTGGACTCTTCTCAAAGCTGCCACGTGAGCGCATCGAATTCTGTGCGGGGCTTGCCTGTGGATCCGAAAGCGATTGCAGCTTACGTGATGAAGCGCCAGTGCTGCCACCAGCAGCAGCAACACCAGCAGCAGCCGCACCAACGCCATTGCTGGCAGCGCCCACGCTCAATGCAGAAGGCGTGGGTGAACTTTGTTTGAGTTCACGATCCATGTAACCGAGTATGCCACGATGAAAGGACGAATCCACCTCGAGGCCACGAGTCGCCGGCGACTGTGGCGAGTGTGTACGACCACGATGCGCGTGATGGTGATGATGATGTCGATGGCCAGTCAATGTGGGCGGCAGCTGTTGCAGCGTCTCGCGTAAGCTCATCGCATCGCCCGACGAATTGCGACTGCCATCGCTGACCTTTGTCGGCTGCGTGGGTGACTCCAAGTGTACACTTGTTGTCTGCGTCGGCGTATGCGTGTCTTCGTTAGCAGTCGTAGCCGCCGCCGCCGTTGTAGTTGATCTGTGCTCTGTGGGCTCTGCCAGCGCAGCGCTTGCAGTTTCCGTGTGCTCCGGCTGGTGCGAATCTTGTGCGTTCAACGCGTGTCCGTTCACCAGCAGCACCGTATGCTGCGATGTCTGACTGGGCGAGCCAACCATCTCCATGCTATCCGCCGAGCTCTGACGTTCGTTCTCCTGCGATAGACGCGTTGTCATGCGTCGTCCAACGACGCTGCCGCCACCCGCTAGTGTCTCCATGTGCGTGGCATCATTCAAGGCGGCACAACCTTCTTCCGCCGCCAGAATGCAACGTGAATCTGTTGTGGCGCTCAACGTGACATGCTCGTTTGTGTTGGTCGTTGCTGCTGTTGTTGTTGTTGCTGCTGCTGCTGCTGTTGTTGTTATTACTGCTGTTGTCGTATTGCCCAACTGTCGCTGTTCATGTCGACGCTGCTGTGCCTCACGTCGCTGGCGGTGTCGTTGCCGATGCACTTTCGGTGCAGACTCCATAATGCGCTCTTGTTGCTATAGCAACCTTTCGCCTTTCGCCTTTGCTTGGCTTGGCTCTGCTCGCTCAAACGTTTGCCCAAACAGACGATGCGCCAAAACGTCAGCTGTCAGTTGCGCTTTGACCTCCAACGCTAATCCAATTACCGTACAATCAAACGTACGTTTGCCTGGCCTACTGCTGCTGCTGCTGCTGCTTTGGTGTCTAAACTGATGACTACCGTCGTCATCGCGTATCGAATTTTCAAGCAATTAAGCTTACATGTTGGCCACTGGGCGAACCGAACTATGCGTCTACTCGACTTCCTCTGCCTCTGCCACTGTCCTGTAATTTGTAATAACAAAAATTGCAACGCCAGCACTCTATGTTGGTATATGCAATGCCAGTCGTTTTCGCTCTGCTCTGCTCTGCTGCAGTTTTGTTGCTGCTGTTGTTGCTGTTGTTGTTGTTTGTGTGCGATTTTCGCTTTGACCCAAATAAATTTGCAAGCTGAATTTAGCTGCAGTAACACACGCGCGTCCTGATTTCAAATATCCTTGTAAGCTGACACTTTGTTGACTTGCGAAACTCGGTCGGGCCGAGCGCAGTGAACTTTTCTTTAAACGTTTCTGTTTTTTTTTTCGAATTTTCTTTTAATACAAAAAAGTTATTTTGAATTTTATAAGCCGTGTTTTTTGCTCTACTTTTTCTTAACCGTTAGTTAACGTTTTGTTAAATTTCAGTTAAGTTTTTCTGAATTTTTTTTTCCAATTATTGTTTTGAAGTGCCGTTTTCCGCTCGTATGTTTGAACACGTTCACGGCTGCTAAGCGACTGACATTTCTATTTGAAGACCAAACGCGAATTGTGCTGTTCTGCTCGCTTTCGACTTGTGGCGCTTGGCTTGGCTTGGCGCTGGCTTCGTTTTGGCCTGGCCTAGTGCTGGCGACGACGACTACTCGTTACTGCCACCAAATAATTAACATTGTATTGTTGCTGTTGCTGTTTGTGTTGGTATTGGTGGTAAGGGGTTGATTGCTGCTTGCGTCGTCGTTGTTATTGTTTTTATATCTTTTGCTTTTGTTGCTGTTGTTGTTGCAAGCTCCCTCTTACTGTTTTTCTCTTGCGACGTAGTAAAATTAGCGTCTCACAAAGTGAAAAACGAACGAAAGCTTTTCAATGACGTCAGCAATGCGTGTCGAAAAGGTTGATAAATTTATGGTTTTGCTTTGAAAACAACACATGTATCTTGTGTCATTGTTGTTGCAACAGTTAAGCGATTTTGCTGTGTGTGGGTGTAAGTGTCTGTGTGTATGTGTGTCTGTGTGTGTGTTTGTATTTGTGTACACCCACACATTAAGCTATTTATAGCAATGCATGAACAAAAACAATTTAATATTTTATAAGAAAGGACTTGGCAGTTTGCTCATGGAAGCCTTAAAAAAATTATTAAAATTTTTTTTTTTAATTTTTGTTATATAAACAACTAAATTAATAATTGTTATTTGAAAAGTTAAATGCATTTTTTTTTGTAATATTATTTTATATTTACATGTTTGTATTGCTGCCGAGCTTTGAGCAATGCAAGTCTCACACGCTCTTTGCACTTTGTCTCTTTCTTGCATTGCCCTTTGACGCACACTCACTCACGCTCTATCACATGCGCTCTGCTTGCTCGCTCTCCCTCTCACTTTCTCTCTCTCTCTGGCTTTTGGTATTCTGTAAGTAAATCAATAATTGCGTAAAGCATGGCTTGGCAAGCACCTCTATTGCGCAGGATTTGTAGTAAGCGTTGATGACGTCAATCGAAAAAGCTTACATTAACAAACAAACTGTTGTAAATACGCCAAAAACGCCGCACAAAAGCCGACACAAAAAGACAATAAAAAAGCTTGCCAAATCACCGAACAACTCAACTGTGAAATCAGTGTAAAGTCTGCAGAGGCGTCGTTGTCAAAATTTTGTAACTTGAACTTTGAATAAAACATTTGCTGCAGAAGACAACGCAGACAATTTGTTACTGTTTGCGCACACCAAATACGTCATGACTGTGATGACACCATGACGTCAGCAGGCGGCAAATGACGCGACGCCCATACGCAGAAGACGGCAAATAAAAGGCAATAAAAGGAAAACCGAAGCGTTATGCCAAATATTTTGTTAGCTAACCAAATTAAGTTACGACACACACCATGTACCCTACAGGTGGCCATGTCAGCCAGACACAGTTTGACGTCGTCATTGACGTTTCGTCACTATGACAACTGACATGCGAATTTAATCGATGTATTTGATTTGAAACAAAAAGAAAATAATAAATATGGAAAATATGTCCATCAAAACATCATCACATCAACAAAGCGCTTAGTGAGTTCTAAATTCATAAGAAAGATATATAAAATGCCCGCACAGGAAGCGCCCGCAGAACTCTTGGCCTCATCGCCGGAAGAACATTCATTTGTGCAGGAATTTCCGGCCATTGCCGCACCGCCTGGACCGGTCGCCAGGGCACAAATACAATTGCCACGCTTGCCAGCCGAAGTGCTGGTACAAGCCGATGTCCAACAGCGTAATCGACGTAATTTGCAACGCAATCACTCATTCGACCGTGATTTGTTGACGCTTGAGGCAGAGGAGCGTCAGCTGCCCGCATTTGTACATTTGCTGCCCGTTGTATTGCCGCAACAGGCGCCGGAACCCACGCTAGATGAGCTCTTGGTAAGCGTCTATCGCAGAAACCTTCAATGTTGCTCAACCTCTGGTAAAACTCATACTTACAGCGTCGCGTTACCGAACGCAATGATCTGCAGAATGTCGAGAGCGTGCATCTGCGCGTCATCAGCTACTCAATCAGTCTGTCGCGTCTGTCGTTGTTCTTGCCACGTCTGCAGCAGCTCGATTTGAGCGGCAGCGTCTTGAGTTCGCTACGCGATTTGGGTTACGGCTTATTGCATTTGACGCAGCTTAATGTGAGCAACTGTGGCCTCAATAGCTTCGATGGCACGAGTGGTCTGCCTGCCATACGTGTGCTCACCGCCGATGGCAATATGATACAACGCGTAGGACCGCTGGCCGAACTGCCATTGCTGGCCACGCTGAGCGCGCGTAATAATCGTATCAGCGAATTGGGTTTGCTCTCGTTCCTGGGCATGTGTCCGAATTTAATCGAGGTAGAGCTGCGCGGCAATCCGGTCTGTAATTTGCCACTCTATCGTGCCACATTGCAGCGCAGCGTGCCCACATTGCAGCTGCTCGATGGTCAATCCTTGCATACGTTAAGCGCTACAGCGCCGGAGAATGCATCGGCGTCGGCAAGTCCACACAGATCCAACTCCACCGGCGCTGAGGATGATGAACTCTCCTCGCTCTCTAGTGAACTGTACTCCGAAGCCTCATCACCAAGCATTGAATATGCTCAATTAAACAATCGAAACGCTTCGTCCGAACACAATGACAATAATGCCACTACGATCCTAAGCTTACGGCCTATAACTAACGGTTTGTCACTCTTGATTGACTCGCGACTCATTCTTGAACTCGTTTGGTAACCCCTTGATCCCATTTATAGATGATGCACACTCTGTCACAGGCAGCATTGGCACGCCTGTCGCTGGCTCGCTGCTTGGCCTTGTGCGTCGCACACGTCGGCGCAGTGGTCGTGCTTGGGCCAGCTCCAGCAGTAGCTCATCCGGTGGCTCATCAATAGCTTCATCCCGACCGCCTTCGGTCGCTTCCAACTCGTCGAACAGTGTCAGCCTTGATCTCCAATCAACTCCAATGACCTTTCAATATACGCCGCGCTAAACTCAGAAGTTTCGGAGGATTCAATTAATGAGTTTGATTTGTAAAGTAGTTCGGTAGCGAAGGAACACCAACTTGTAGCATGAAATCACATACGAAACATAGCGTTAATAAATTAACGTTAAATGCCTCCAAAGGAGATATCAAAACGCTTGTTTCTGTTTCAGTAGCGTTAACAAAAGAGAGATTGCTGGATAGCTGCACACACATATACATCAATATATATTTTGTTTTGATAATTAACAAACACTAATAAAGCAAAAAGGACTTGTAACGGCACACGCGCATCTACGCCATTGTTAATATTGCAAAAAGTGACTAATAAATAATTTTAAAAATATCGTTTCCATATAACAGCATTCTTAACATTACTTACTCCTATGTCACATAGAGCCACACAACACATACGTCAATTTATGTTGCGAAGCTGTCATATGTGTTGTATGACACTAAGAAACATAGGAGTACATAATGTTAGGCATGGCGTGTAAAATCGGATCAGTTTTACTCTGTGTATGTGTACTGGAAAAGAGCCGCCGAGGGTGAACGCACCGGCACAAGTTGGCTCTGTCCATTGGGATTGCGAAAGATCATGTATTCACGGCCGTTGATTACACGCCTTATGCCGCTAGGCTCAGCACCGGGAGGAACGCCGTTACCAAGTAGCACGCCGGCGGGTGGATTGGCTTTGCGACGCCAACGCTGCAGAATGTTACCAAAGGCATTTGGATCCTGTTGCTGCAATTCGCTGTGCCTGTTCGGATGTTGGTGGCTGCCATTGAAGATGCTCTGATAGGGCGGTGGTGGCGTAACATTTGAATGCGGTGATGTCAGACGTTGCTTATCGCCGGCCAAGTGACGATTGGCTGGCAGCCAACGTGATGGCGCCACCGAATGACCGTTGGGTGTGCGACCGATGCCATGACGCGCCCACTTGTTTGCCTCGTGTCGACTATTGATGCAGCGGAACATAAGCTCCGTGGTGAAGACCACAATAGCCGTGGCAAAGCCGGCCAACATAATGTAATAGGTCATCATGAGATCGCCATTGCGTAGCTGACGCTCAGTGCCGCCCAGATCTTGTGGACAAATCTCCGCATTCGGAATATCCTTAGCCGAGAGATGTTTAATGATGCCAGATTCGACAAGGTTGAGCAATCTAAATGGTATAATGGCATAATATCACTACATGAAACATGAGGCATAGCAAATAAAATTACTCAGGATCGAAGAGTTCGCTGAGATTCGAGCCAATTGGATAGGCAAATGCGCGTTTTTTGGTCAAAAAGGGTTTCTTGGCCATGGCAAATGGACAATGCACCTTCTCATCATGCATGCTGATTGTCTTGCGATACAAATAGTCTTGATAGAGTAATTGCGTGACTGCGGGCTTATCACGCACGAACACATAGCCATTACGCTCGACGAAATCTGCCAAATTCATGGTGTCGTTGGTGTTGTCCGTGAAGAGCGCATAATTATTTTGACTCATGCGATAGAGCATGGTAAGCGATTCATTGGGCTGCATTAAGAAATTAGTTGAAATTGAAAAATGAAATGATAAGAAGTGTCCGGGGAATGCAAAATTTATACTCACTGTTTTGATAGCGTACTCAATGCCGCCGCCGCGCGTTGTCACAAAGTGCTTATTCTTCGCCAGTATATCGTCGACTGTGTTAAAGGGCAACGTGAACTTTGATAATGTCAGAAAAGCAGTCAAATTGGCGGTATAGAAGGATGTGAGTATTGTAATGAATATCCACCATGTCGCAAAAAGCAAACGTGTCGAATCTGTTGATTAATATATACATTTTTTTTTTTTTCATTTTAATTGAATGTACAAACAAACTGAGGCACAGAAGCGCGCATGTCGCCAAACAATTTTAAATTTGTCTAATTGCCGATGCTTATCGCGCACGACCGTCAACAAACGAAGTGAGGTCGGCAGGTCGGCGGTTTAGACATTAAGGTTAATTATAGGAGCGTTACCTGCAATTGGCGACAAAGTGCTGCCTTGTTTCATTAGCGCGCCATACACAAACCATGCACAGTGCCCCAAGGAGTAGGGTTTCTGTACATGATCGCCCGTTATGTAATTACGCAAAATGATCAGCATATAGATGATAGGTCCTACGATGAGCAATGAGACGAGTATGAGTATCCAAACCCAAAAATCAAAGGGCGCCAAAAGACCCGAGCCGCTGGCAGATTCACGTGGGCGTTGCATGACCATAATCCACTCGCCCTCATCCAGCGTGGTCGTCGAGTAAAAGATATAACTGCGTTGCTCCGACAAGGAGGGTATAAAGGCGGCAGCCAAGTCAACGGTCTAATAGATGATAGAAATGTAACTTGCACTCTCCCCAACTCGTCTTTCTTACCGTGCTATTCAGCATTTCGACCAAACTCCGATCAAAATCACTCGGTCCACCTATGATATTGTCTTGCGGCACAAATACTTCATAAGTAAAATTAAACTTCTCGCGTAGAAAATCGATAACCTCAAAAGAGACGCCCAGACCGATGCGTGTGCCATTTGGTAATAACTTTGTATAGCTCAATGGATAGTCCTCGAGCGTTGCAATGCGTAGATGCCGCCCATTGACCCATTCGCGCATCTTACGCAATTTCGTACGCTTTGCACGCAACGTTTCAAGCGTTTCGACGGGCGCGTCATCCAATGCCGGATCGATGCCTTCCATATCGATGGGTAACGGCGTTGTCATTGTGACGGTTGGGTTCGGTTCATCATTTAGCTTTATGAGACCTTTTGGCAATGTCAGATTCTCAGGTGGACATGAGACACACAACACGGTGGCCACTAGTAACTCAATGCCGGTCATTATAACGTGTGCTTACTGTTGTAATATCAGTTTATTTAAACTCGGCATATAAGGCAGCATAGTTAGCTTCTGCTTCTGTCCCGACTATCTGAACTTTTCCTAAAGAGGTAATATTCCGAATTTTCTGCCAATAGAAACAACTGTTCTCAGTTCAAAGCCAAACGTAACTGAATGTGAGCCATGTCCGTGAGTCTGAAATAAGTCAACAAGGCGTACGGTAAATAACGTCAATGCATGTGTTTTCCTGCATGTTCCTGCGTGTGTGTGTGTGAATGTTTGTACAACCAATACAAATACAATTAACACAACAACAAGCACGTATACGTTTATAATGACAAGTGCAAACATTGACAACCGTCGCAACAACTTCATCGCCTGCGACCCGAACATACATGATTATGGTTTTTTTTTTTTTTATTGTGTCTATAAGCCACAATTGGCCCTCTCAGTGGCTGTCATACATTGTATAGCGCATTGTAACCATAACAGACTTGATCAAAGCTGCTGATAGTCAAAGTTTTATCAGAACTCACCTCTTTCACCGGTAAGAGACATGAATTCATTAATCATTATGTTCGTTACTAGGCCGACGGTAGGAAATCAAGGAGGCGTCCATATACTCATTCACACCTCTCTTCTATTGTAGAGTAACCAATTATTGAGGCGTGTCGATATAACCATATTACTTAATATAAAAAGTTCAATAAGAAATCATTAAAGATGTCTTATTATAAGAAAATATGACTTAATATAAAAATAATCAATAATCTGGAGCATATAAATCCCTAAACTCTCCGCCAAGACAATATATTGTAAAGACAGGGACACAATTGGTTCGATTCTTAATAGGTCTTTAATCCAAACAGTTCGAACCATGAAGCAATGCAATGTCTACCCAAAAATCATCATATAATTTTTACCTACCCATTTTGTATCACCTTTAGGGAACTGCGGAACATTAACATGAAATATATTATTCATTCGACTTGTAGAGTGTTCAAAGTCTAGCATAGCCGTATCCATATTATTGCCTATTGTTAGCGCATTGTTAATGCAAAGTAAATATTATTACATCAATTGCGCTTAATGAGGCCCTAAAATTATCTTTGTTTATAAAATGTTTTGCTTGCAAGTGTGGGTTTTTAGTTCAAGGCCAATAAATCCTTAAGGTTTACTGTAGCAATAAAACCCATATAACTCATTCGGCAAAGTAACACAGAAAGCCAAATTCGAATATATAAAACTGTCAACTTTTTGAAACTCGGCCAAAACTGTAACAAAAAAACTTAATGAATTTTTCGACAAAATCATTTTATTACTTTTATTAAATCGAAAAAGTGGAGAGTAAAATGTTTTCTTCGATAAGTTTTATGTTTTCGCTATCGCTGGCCTTCATAACTTGGTCAGTACTTACCTACCTAAAATTGATTGAAGAACAAAGACAATTCGACGATATTCATGTGGAACTTTACACGGGTGAGTTACATAAGTAAGAATGGGTTTTCTGTATACTAAGGAAGTTTCCACAAACTATGTAGAATATGCCCAGCGGGCTGCCGGTTTAGGTTCAGATGACAAGACCGCACAATGCTCAGAGTCAAAGAGCGACATTGATAAGTATTTGAACTTCTTTTGGGTGTTTGCTTGCCTCTGTGCCTTAACCAAATTTATTAAATGCGTTGAGAGTTACATTGAAAAGCGCATTAGACCATCGCTGCCACCGCCGCCACCAAGACAACAACCAGTCATTCCAGCAGCCGAGTCGAGCAAATCGTCACCTGAGCCCGAAGCTAGGCCAACAATATGCAGACCGCTGCCACCACCAAAAGTGCTCAAACCAAAATTAGCCTCAAACGCACCAAGCGAAGAGGAGACGTTAAAGATTGTCGCACAGCTGCAACAATTAGAGAATCGTTGCTCGGAAATGCAAAAGGTTCTGGCACAAATCAAGGATTCAAACACGGAACTCGTGCGTGCCAGTGACAAATGTGCCCAGGTCAATGAAATGCAAGCTTCGTTGCCTTTTAATAAATTCTATGTGTCTGCTAGTCATACGTCTCAACCGTCCGTGTCTTCAATGCTGCCAAATAATATTTACATTTCGAATAGTCACATTCATTTCACCGGTCAAATCTTTGTAAATCAACGCAATAATAATATAAACTTATCCAATCCTTTCCCGGTGCGCGCTCGTAAGGAAAGTGAATTTCTACAAGTCTGGTCTAAGTTCATTAGCAAACCAAATGAGCCGCAACCTCTGGTAGCCAGCGTCGCAAGACGTAACATTCTTATCTGAAGCGTCTATTGAAAAATTCAATTGCAAGAATATAAATTTGTAAAAAAAAAATAATAGTGAAGTCAAAAATATATGCTAAATTAATAAAATTAACGAAAAACGTTATACGACATAATATGCCCTCTGGCGGTTATTTTTCTTAAGCAGCCGTTCACTTGTTAGCGCAGATTAATTCTACAATTGAATACTCTTATGTAACGACGAACACCCTGAAGCAATAAAAAAGCATAATACGTAAAATGTACAAAAATGGCATGAAACGTTCCATTCCACTTAAAAATCAAGTATTGCTGCCACTTTCTAGAAACGACGAGTAGCCATTATCATTTCACGCTCTGTTAACTATGATTTACAGTCCAAACTCATTTGGATAATGTTTCCTTATTATATGCAGTGCTTTGTCAGTGCGACCGCTACGTGAAAGCAAGCCGGCAGCTATTTTTGTTAAAAGTAAAAAAGTGGCAGCACTGATAACATATATCATTCTGTTGACGCGTATCACACGGAGCAGTGGCGGCGACAGTTATAGCACTTCAATTTTAAAAGTTGTTGCTTAAAAAAAAAAACGTTATGTACAAAGTAAATGCTCCGTAAAATACATTTCACTATTTATTCTAGCATCGCCAGACAAAGGAAATATTCTTTCTATTTTAAAATCCAAGAATTAACTTTATTATAATACATAAATTGCCAAGTTGTCTAATAAATTGTATTCTAATGTTAGTATCAAATATATTCGTTTGCTTGTTAAATTTATTTTTGTTTTCCTCTGGCAAGCAAACATGCCTTGTTTATGTTATGCTCAGTTTCCCGTTGCATTCACAGAGAGTCTATGTACGTGAGTTTAGCCGTGCTGGGTACTGCAACCTGTTGTTGCCCAGCACTCACACACACACAGACACTGATTTGCGCATTCCTGCCCACGGCAAAAACAAAAAGAATATGATGAGTAGTTGGCAACGCGGCCACTTAAATAATATGTAGTGTGCAAAACGTTGAGTTTAAAATTAAATGTTAAAAATAGTATAAGTATTTTCTCAGAATTGATACAAAGTTTATCTTAGACTTGTCGTTGTTGTTGCTGTTTTGGTTTACATGTTCATTTTTCTTTATTTATATAAGCTGACGCTATTAATCATGCTTCCCCACGCTTAATATCAGCTCAGAATAAGTTTGGTTTATAAATTACTTATCCCTTTTCGTGTTTATATTAAAGTTTTAATTATTTTCCCCGTTTAAAACAAACTTAAACTGTTAACAGTCCTTGACATTTACGTCCTTTGTTGAAATAATAATGCCCGCGTTGATGGGCGCAATGTTATTAGCATGATGGCAATGAATCAACAAGTGGCTTACAAGCATGACAATGGTTCACGCCCCGTTCCACCCACTTTTTGCGCACTTACGCTACGTTTAGGAAGGAGAAGTTGAAGTATTTTTATAAGAAGCTTTGCGTTTTATATTTATTGGCAGGACTGTCACTCACTCACTCACTAACAATGCAAACAAAGGCGTATTAGTTTTATTTGAAACAAAAGACGTTATTGACTTTCCTGTCAGATTTGTCTGGTGACTTAAAAAAAATATTACTGTTGCATTCCAACAAAATCCCATTTTATTAAACCTTTTTTCAATATTTATAACTGTTTTTGTTTGTTTTATCGAAAACCACAATTACCGCAATTATTTTCTACAATGTTTTTTTTTTATCATTTTACAAGCTTGTTAGTGTAAGTGTTTCACACCAACACAATCACAGCTCGACATTCAGACAGCAAACAGGCAGTGCCGACGCATATAATAAAGATTAGGGAGGGCCTCTTCTTATCACAGTTATTTTTGAATTATTTTCATTTCAATATATTTTTTTTCTTGCCATCATTTGCACGCTCTTTTCTCTCTTTCTCTCTCTCACTTATTCGAGTTTAACCATCAACTCCGTATCACATGTTCGTTTTCTCATACAAATATACTAAATAAGCAAAAAAACAGATGCAAGAAATGATGATGAGAGCTGCTGCTAACAGGAAAAATTCCAAATGAGTGAGTGAGAGTGAAAGATAGAAGTAGAAGAGCGTAAACGAGTGATATCGGTAATTGCACATTGACTAAAAACGCGTTTTAAGCCTTAAATCGCTGCTGATTGTGTTGTTGTTCTTATTGTTGTTGTTACTTCCCACACACCTTAACACAAAGTGCAACGCTCCCCTACCCTATTTTCTTTACGTTCTTCAGTTGTTTTATTTTCTGTTAACAGTGTCATAAATATAGTAAAACGAGACACACACGCACACATTTATATGTTTTAACCGAATACGCTCTCCCGCAGCCTCACAACACCAAAACAGCAACAACAACGACAACAACAATAAAGACATCAAGAACATACAAAAAGTAAAAGATAAAAAAGAGATTTGTTTTTCCATTTTCAGTTGTTTCTTTCCCCTTCTTGTTGTACTTGTTGCTGTTTCGTCTGTCGTATGCGCGCTGATAAAATAAAGAACAATATTTTTTTTATTAAGTTGTTTTAAAAATAGAATTCCGCTGTCGCTGCAGATTTATTCTGGCTCTCTCTTTCGAGCGCAGATCGTGCATATGCACTCAACAACTGTTAATTTGTTGTGCTCTAAAATGAGTGAGTGTGAGAAAATTTGTGCGCCTACTCTCACGCAAAATTGCGACAAGTGTTAAGGCACTTGCACGTTTTTGTGCTAAAAAGTAATTATTTACCTGAAAAATTGACACATGTAAAGCATTACTACATGAAACATACTGCATTTCAATTGTGACGTTTCTTGCCATTGTACTCTTTTCATAAGAAAATGTAGTGGTTGTTTACGTGCATGTAGCTTGACTTGAGACATACGGCAGTTTAATAGTTAACCGAGTCTGTTGCTGTCGTTTAACAGCTTGAATTTGAAACTTGTAAAATTTATTTTGGTCCAATCGATCGTGACGCGTGGTTGTGTGTGTGTGTTACACAGTATTATTCTGTACGTATGCGTTAAAGGTTGTGTGTCGCGCGCGCGTTCGCTCATCTGTTGCGTTTTGTTCGTTCGTCTCGTTTTGATAAAATTTTCGATTTCTTTGATTTAAATTATAAAAGTTGTGTGAAAATATGTACTAAAAAATGAATGGTATACTAATTAATTGCGCGTTAAGTCAGTAATATAATCCGCTTGTGCAGCAAAATAATAAATAAAAAAAAAAAACAAACAACAAAATACATTGCGCTGCAACAAAATTATAACAATTTAATCATGAAATTCTTCAGTGGATTGTGATAATTCTTGTGTGTGTTTTTTTATTATTATTATTTTTTTTTGCTTTAATAACAACGAGTAGCCGCACTCGTTGCGCTGTCGCTGTCACTGCTATTGCTCTCGGTTCGTGTGTGCGTGTGTTTGTATTTCTGCTGCGGGCCTTTCAATATATTGGTAGCTCTGCCGTCTTGCGTGCATGTGTGAGTGTGTGTGTGTGTCGGCATATGTGTGCGTGTGTAGAAGAAAATATAAAACAACAAAAACAAAGTAAAATGCGCAGAGCAAAAGACACAACAACTACAACAACAAAATCAACATAAAATTTTAGACCAAAAGCAACAACAACAACACAAATACAATTTTATTTAAAATGTGCGATTAAAATATAACAAAATATACACGCTGGCAATCATACAAGACGCATATAAAAAAATTTATAAAAAAAAAAAAGTTAAATATTAAACGTAAAAAAGAATCTTACTCGTCGTTGTCGTCTTTGTCGTATTCGCCATCATACTTACTTATAAAACAAAAGATAAGAGTATATGATAAGCGAGAGCGCGCATCTTTATCTTGTAGAAAACAACAAAAAAGAAGAAGCAGTAGAATAAGAATAAGAAGAAGAGACAATATAAAATAATCAAAGAGCGAGGAGCTGCAAAACATCTAAAAAGTGCTTCAAAGAGCTTTGTTTTTATTTTAAATGAAAAAGGAAAAAAAAGAAATTTTTAATTTTTGTGTTTGTTTTTATTAAAAATCGTTCGTATATAATGGTTGACGATCGCCACCCGCTGAGTGATCAACTTGTTCATTTATTTATGTTTATCGTTTTTATTTATACTTATATATTTGGACATTTCATTGTTTTTGCAGAGCGTCATTATTGGTAAAAAAAAAAAATTAAATAAAATTAAATAAAAAAAAAGTGTGCAACAACAATAAATAACAAAAGTTAAACGTTCTTGAAAAATAAAAAAATAAAAAAGACGTATTACAAAAAAAAAAAAGATACACAAAAAAAAAACAAATAATAACGGTATTAAAACATCATTTGGCAAACGGCAACTCAACAAAAATACAGTTATTTTGTTGTTTTCGTAAAATGTAAGTTTTTTTCATCCTATACATATTATTTATTATATCTGTTCAATTTTTAGGTACCAATTAAGCAAAGTAACCAAAATATATAAAAATTCTTTTTAAAAAAACGTAAATTTCCAAAATGCATTTAAACCAACCGTAAGAATCTATGTTAAGAGTCATTTGAAGTCTTAAAAAACACAGAAACTATAAATTAGTACTTAATAATTCCGCTACTAATGTCTCTTCTCGTAATATAAAATATAAATATAATCTTGAAGCCTTAAGTTATACTGAAACCTTCGTCTTAAAATATTATTGAAACTACAAATAAGTACTCAAGACTTCAATTACTAATATCTATTTTCGTAATTAACCCTTATTATTAGTCTTCTTAATTTCAATTGCAAAAGTATCTATTATACTCAATGACATTCTGTTACCCAAAATTGTAATTCAATTAAAACTATTTGTGCAAAACTTTTCAATTTCAACGAAATATTTTTACAATCCAAGCACAAAGTGTTCAAACCCATTAACGCAATGCCATGGCACGCCTTTTCTATGAAAAACCAAAATGATTGCAATTTAAAATATTTTCTGGGTTTGGTTTACTGATAAGCATTCGATTGGTCTATTTAACTTTCTTCTTAAAACTCCACAAAAGCCAAACCCTTACAAGTAAAGTAACACAGACACACACACACAGATAGAATATTCTTGCAATGTCTGTTTATTTTCAGCCAAAGAAGCGCCGCCACCTTCCGTCCCTTCGACGGCTTAAATATGACTTATTATAGATTTTCAAGAAAATAAGAGAGAAAACTGAACGCATTTGCACATTTAAAAAGTTCGTTAAAACTTATTTTGTATCATTCCTTTTTGCCGCCCACAATTACCGCCAACTCAGCTCAATGTATCCTTCAGTCAGTGCTTCAGTCAGAAGAAGCCTCTCTTACAGCCAACAAAAACAAATAAAATGGCATTTTGTGCATTTTTATTAAGAATATTTGCTATTAAAACAAAAACAAAAACGACAACGAAAAAACGAAGATACAAAAAAATTAAGCAAAGAAAGTATTTCATGATGACAGACAACAACTCAGAAACATGATTGCAATACTTTGCTAAGCTTTTTTTCTTTGCTTTCGTACGTCTTTATCTTTGATTCAGTTTTTGTTTGCTATCCAGCAACAGACGACTTGCTTACCACACAAATGCGTCATACGCCTCAAGCCCCCTTTCTAGGCAGTCAAACGTCAGTTGCTTTAAAAAATTAAGTTTGCTAATTTTTGTATTTTTTTTTTTTTGGCAAGAAACTCGCATAGGAAGAGCGTTTTTAAATATATACTTTTATATACAACAAATTTACATACATACATATATGTAGATACATATACTTATAGATGATTATTTATTTTGTTGTTGCTTAATTTTGTTTTGCGTTTCAGGCAATGAATTTGTTTACAAATTCAAACGAAATTGAAATGTTTCTTTTGGCAAAGCGAGAACAGAAATTTTTAGAAAAACCAAAACACAGAAATACATGCTCGTAAAAATACTTTGCGAGTTATTTTTAAACATCGCACTTGATCTGTTCTATGTCAACAAAAATTTTGTATGCGATTTTTGAAAACAAAAAGCGAAAAAGCGAAAAGAAAGACAAGTACGAAAAAACAAAGGCAAAATTATTAAGCAAGGCAAAAGTTATTGGCAAACAAATGTTTTTCCGTGTTAGAAAAATGGAAAAGTTAAATGAATTTATAAAATTTTTTTTATCTTTTTATACTCTTCACACAATGAATAGCATTATAACTTTGGCATGCAGTTTGTAAAACAAAAAAGAAGACATTTGCGACAATAGTATGTATTTTTAAACATTAAAAAGACGAGTTGTTTATAAAACATGTCCGTCTGTGCATAAACGATCTCTTTTTCTTGTTGGATCTTTGGAAATAATAATAGATAATAGAGAAGTTAAAAAATTGTAAGTTCTTGTGTGATTTGGTTTTTCTTTTCAAAGATAGAGATTTGAAATTCGGGAGACAGTCTTCTGGCACACCCAGTTATCATATTTTATAGTAGGCTCAAGATCCAACACTTAAAAAAAGTACCTACCATAGAAAAGTCTTGAAAATTTTGTAATCCTTGTCCAAATTTATGTTCATAGTAAGACGTGAGAATTATTTTTATCAAAAATTGGGCATGGCAGCGCCCACTTATAGTTGAAATAAGGCATTTCCAAGGCTCTGGAGCACACAAAAAATAAGGCGTGGCATTATAATAGAATGTGACAACTTTCAAACCTTTTCTATAATAATTCGTGGAAATATTTTTGCAAAATAAATGTTTGTTTTATAAAAGAACTTTGACTAAAAATAGCAAACATTTTGTTTTTGATTATCTTTTCGGTTTATTTGTTTTTGTTAATTGCCGTTAATTTATAACTTGGCACTTTTGTGCGCCATTTTTTTATATATTTATATTTTTTGCAAATTAGGCGGAAGTCATTTCATTAACCGGTTAAATGTACGACAAACTAGTTGAAACAGGCGCACAAAGCCGAAACATAATTCAATTTGTGTGCAAAAATAGGCAATTGGCTTGAAACCTGCCTTGGTTTATTTCTTTTTTGTTTGGGGTTTTATCAAAGTTGAGTATCTTTTATTACGATTTTTGTTATCTTATCAAATGTTTATTTTTGGAGCGAATTAAATGTAACTATGTGTGTGTGTAGGATACATGAATTTTTTTATATTTTATATGTATTTTTTTTCAAAGCGACTTCAATCTGATACAAACGTCATTGTTGGCTTAAATTTTGCTAAACATCTGAGATCGTGTGATCATTTAGCGTTGTGTTAATTGAATTTGTAGTGTATGGCAAGCAAACCGACAAACAAAAGGTGCGCAGGCAATATATGCATAAGTATATAATATTCACATAACAAAAAACTAAAGTATTTTGAAAAATATATATTATACTACTTCGTTTTCGCATAGAAAGCTTATATCTATTGTGCATGTGCTTAGACGAAGTGCATATTTCACTTACTTTTATTACTGACGCAACAATGTGAGCGGACAATCTTCATGCTGCTGCCTGTGTAACAAACGCATAGTTATCATAGCACAGCAGACATGACAGCAATTTGTTACAATATTGTTGCATTACTATTTGTTGTGCGTCATCATTCAATATGTATGAGGCACGTGTATTGGCAACGCATAACTGTTTAATTTAATTACAAATAATTATGGCTTTACCAAACCAAATTAATACATAATTATTAAGTATTTCACATTGAAAATTTGCTCATTTTGCTTAAAGCATGTATCTTTTTTTATATAACAAATTATCTAGAGCCATGTTTGCATAGCACAAACACTTGTTACTTACTGTGATAGGCCAACAACAATTACACGCTAGAATCTTTATCTGTGTTAGCCAACAATAGGCGACAATTTGCTTTGCTCTTGTACATATGTATGTATGTATATTTGTATCTCTATGTACTACGCTCATTTTCGCTCTAGGTATAAAAATCTTCACTTTGGTGTTAACTACAAAAGTACACAGACGAAAAGAAGCTCGAAACGCAGCAAACCCACAAATGATAATAAAAATATTTAACGCAAATCATGATTTTATTTGCATTTATTGCGATTTATACTCGCTTATGTCCGAGCAACCAAGTTGTTGTGCCTTTTGCTCGTGCCTTCTTCAACATGCGCAATCTTCATACATGTATGTATATAAATATATATTTTAAAAACGTGTAAACATTTTATGGAAATTTTCCACAACTACATTGACAGAAGAAGAAAACAAACAACATATGAGATTTGCAAAAAAAAAAAAAAAAATTATGAACATTGTTTGCTCTATGAAATGTCACAAGTGACAAAAATTCATGAAATGCCGTCAAAAAAGATACACAATGGCTTAGCTACAAAGTTAAGATACACACGCACACACACACACACTGCGTTACTTAGTCACGCTGGCTTGTACATGGCCTAAGTCGGTTTAAAGCCGTGCGTTGTTGAGCTTGTGCTAAGCCGTTGGCTGATTGCTCTGTTTGGGCTTTGGCACTTGCTAAATGCAAATCGTGAGCATTTGTCAAAAACATGCCAATTTTTTATTAGTTTCAGTTAGTATATGAATTCTAATTGGATTATAGGCGCTCAGCGTGCCACATACATATGTATGTGTGTATGTATGTGTGTATGTACATGACATTGCGTCCGGCAAATCAACTCATTTCATTGAGAAAGTGCAAAATAATAAAAAAACAAAACAATTATTAAAAACGATTTGAGAAGCATCATTTGTCCTTTTCAACGTTTTCAGGCCCGTGTGTTCTTGTGCAACATGTGTAATGTTGCCATGGTTGCAATGATTTTTGGCTGTTATATAAGCCGTAGCGAAATTCACGTTTAGCCAAATTCATGGTAAATTAACGTGCTTATGCATTGTCTGTGTTGCTGTGCGGGCGCTTATCATAAGCTTCACATGCTGGTGATGATGTTCAACATGAAGTTGATATTAGCAAACAATGAAATTGTCGAAAATTTTCAACCAAAACGACGTTATTACTATTGTGTTGAAAATCAACTAAATTGTTAAATTACATAACATTAAAGTTTATACCTTTTGTCTTCTGAGCTTGCATTGAAATGTTGGTAATTCGTTAGTAGTTTGTTTTTAAAGTGAAATTGTGCGAATTCACGTACTAAACGGTTTAATTAAACTTTGAGTAACGTTTAGAACTATTTACAGTTTGAAAAGTGGCAAGTGAGTTTCATTGTTCTATTGAATTTCGCTGCTTAGCGAAGCTCTTCAAGGATTCAAAAGACAAAGCAGAAGTCTTTAAATTGCTGATGTGACATGAGTGTGACATTCAAGTGTTTAACTTGTTACGTGCAGATGCGCCAGAATACTAAATTTATGGCAGTATCAATTCATGGAGCAAACTCAAGTTTAGATGTAAATTTGATATGATTTGAAATTTTTCAATAAAGTCTGTGACGCAACAATGCATAAATAAAACTTTTATAGTCGAACTAGAAGTTGTAATATATAATTTATTAAGGCTGTGAACTTTCATGCGTGTGTTGGAACACTGAACTATAAATATTTCACAAAAAATTTAAAATTCAAGAACCAAATACCCAAACCAGCAATATTATGTGTTACAAAGTTCTCTTCTCATTCACTTAAATCAGTAAGGGTAGAATTATAAATAATCAAACAAAAGTATGGATTATACGAATTTTTGATAGATCATTTTTTCGTCAATAAAACATTTATTTTTGAATAGAAGAAGATTTTGAAAAGTAAGTGGAATTCTTGAAATTCGTGAATCTAACGAACCATGGAGTTCTAGAAACCATACATTGTTTTGCATATTGTTAATTATATTCCTATTTGATTTGCAAGTTGTTCATTAGTTTTTTAAATGTGTTCTTTTGAAATAAGATTTTGAATTATTTAATATTTGTTTGGGATTTTGTTAGTTTACATGTTGATTTATGAAATGATATTATGTTTTTAGTAATTTCGCCAATAGTCATTGTAACAACAACAACACAAATCAAACAACATTATAATTGTTGACGTTTAGTTTTATGTTTTATATGTTATATGTTGACATGAAATCAAAGCTGTCAAAATGCATGTTTGAATATTTGATGTTGTTGCCTGAAAGCAAGCATGTTATTAACACTTGTCGTTAGTGCAATAGTAATAAAATGCACATTTGTTGAATAAACCATTAACATTTATTTGATTGTAGTAAATAAATATTATATTAGTACAAAAACACATATAACTATAAAAAGTTCTTAATTTAGCTTGGAGCGCTTTGACATAATAATTATTGCGCCTTTTAAAACAAATTTGTTTAATTAAAATTTCGAAATAAAAAGAATAAATTAAACGAAAGCGAGATGAAGTAACTTAGACAAATACCAAACTGAGCCAAAATTCTCACTTTGACTTTATTTACTATTATTATATTTCTCCCTCTGTTTATTAAATTCTGTTTGTTGTTAGCGTTAAATATTTTAGACAATTTATTGTTTAGAAGCCTGTATTTGTATGTGTGTGTGGTCTTTTTACAAAGGTAAAGTTTCTAGTGGCTAGTAGTCTGTTAATGTACTCGGAATTTCTTACTATGCTTGAACATTGAAAAGCACAAAAACTTGTTAAGCTTCATTGTGATGCACAAAAGGTGCAAACAGTATAGTAAAAGTAAAAAAAAAAATTAAGACTGCAAAGCAACAACAAATGCACAGCTGCCCACTCGCAGCGACAGCAATAGAAGCCGCAGGCAGGCAGCAGCAACAGCAGCAGCAACATCAAGTAACAAGCAACAGTTGCAAAAGTTTCCAGCTTTGCGCTTGTATGTATTACAGGTATGCTAAGCGTTTTGCAGTCACAAACACAAACACAAATACTCACGCATTGTTCGTTTGGCTTTGTATCGCAGCACCGCTCAGCACAGCAACGAAAGCTAATAAAATTATAATATTTGTGTTTTTCGTAGCGAAACTAAGTAAATTTGCCATGCAACAAAGATGCTTTAACCATCAGTCAAAGACATTACAACTACAAGCAACTGGCTTTTGGCAGTAGGCAGAACACACACAAACACACACAAATACACACAAATACACACACGGGACTAATGATAGTATTACTCGTTATTTGCCTACTGCGTGTTACTGTCACTGTAATTCTATCTATGTATCTATGTGCGTTGTTCTAGCGCACAGACGGACGCTATGTGTGTACAGCACTTAAAACAGCTAATAATGTCTCGTTAACTGTCTCTATGGCGTGTGTTTGTATATAATTCTTTTTTCAATTTTTATGCTATTTTTTGTCGTTTAGCTTATCAGAAAATTCATTGTTAATGCGCGCGCGATAAATTCTAAATACGATTTCGTTATTATCATCTATTTTTATTTCCATTTGGTTTGCTTGTTGGCTTCGCATGTAGCGCTTGTTATTCTTGCTGTTGTTGTTGTTACCACATCAACTCGCACAGATAGAATAGAGCAACAGCAACAGCAATAGATACTTATCTCAGCGAATGCGTCTGTTGCCTAAACAACGCTGATAACGCAAAATTTCACAATAACAAAAAAAATATATAAATAAAATACACAAATGATTGCAAACGTTTTTATTTTGTTTTTTAGGTTTCATGTCTCTATGCGTGGGTTTTGAAAAGCACAAATTTGACTTCAACGCCATCATAATCATTATGGCTGTAGTTGTTGTTAAAGACTAACGACGTTGGCAGTTTTTTCTCGTTTTCTGTTTTGTTTTTGTGTTGAAGCAACCACAAGTTTATTCAACTTTACTGCTGCAAAAATCAGCGAACACTAAGACAATTGCAGCATTGACACTGTCAGAGTGGCACAGAGCAGCATAACAAACAAAGTAAATCAAGTTCATTGTTCAGATTTGAACTTTACTAACCAAATAGAAATGCAATGTTGCACTCTTATTTTTTTAGGTTTATTTTTTTTATAAAAAATGTCAAAAACAGAAATTTTAGATTATGTAAACAATTTGCTGATCCAACTTTGTTGTTTTTCTTCGTGCTTAGTATTGTGAGATGGAAGTTTTAAGTTAATGTAAAGATACATATTTGTTCTGCGCCATAGGAGACTCAAAGCATTGAAAATTATAAAGTACTTGTATAAGATGCTTTGGCTAAGGATATATAAGAGTCTAATTGTGTGAAGAGAAGTCGAAAGCACTTACATAAATGTTACACGCACCTGACTCATTGACTCATTAAAATACAAGTATCCCGAATTGTAAATAATGATCCTGCTTTGATCTGCTCAAATGCTTCATGATTAAATGATGTATTGTCTGAGCTTATATAACAAACCAAACTTTTTATACCACCCTACTTTGAATTGAATATTCTCTGTCGTTATTATATTTTTTTATTATATAAAAAAAAAACTCATCAAATATTCGTATGTTACACAAGCGTACAGAGCACATACAGCAGTCCAGCATTCGAATTTTCATTGTTAATGTTATGTATGCCTGAATTGCGACAATTAATTTTATTGTATTAAACAGTTGTTTTTCTTTATGCGTTAAAAATAATAAAGTGAAAATTCCATTTTAACCATGAATCTGAATTGTTTGATTATTCTTACCGCATTCACATGCAACATTGATGATTGCGCTCAAAGGAAAAGTGAAATTTTTTACATTTTACATAAAAAAAATTCTGTGTTATTGTTATTTTAATGCCTTCAAAGGAAATATTTTCGTACTTTTTTTTTTTTTGTTTCGAATATTGCGAAAATTTTCCACACACTTTTTTTTTATTTATTTTTTTTTCTTATGCATTGCAATTCATTCTGTTGGCATGTATACTTTTATAAGCGCACAGGACTTGGGATTTTGTGGGCTTGTCTTCAAGTTAAACGCTTTGTTTAATAAGCAAATATGTAGTTAGGCAAAACCGCACCAAAAACGCGCAGAAAAAAAAAAAAAAAAAAAAAACAACTCAACAGAAAAAGGAAAGTAACTCGTTGTCGGCGTCTCCGACTTGTTAGCTTTGGCGGTTTATGTTGGTCATTAACATTAATTGCGCTCAAGTGTGTCCTTACTACTGCGCTGTCGAATCAATGAATGTTGTTGTTGTTGTCGTTGTTGTCGCTGAGACAAGTGTAGTGCTTTAACACGTTACACGCGCTTGGGCAACTTAAGCTCGTAACTTGGTGCGGGATATCATAAATTGTGCGACTTGTTCAGCATACACGTCCACGACCACGACCACAATCAACAACGGCGCCGATACGCAGAAGTGTGAGACAGAGAGAACAATTTAACAACTGTTTGCGCAACAATTTCCGACATTTAGCCATGAATTTATTAAAGGTATTTTAACGTTAGTTTATGCACTGCAATTTACAACATTTAACTGTGCGTTATTGATAAACGCTTGTGTGCGTAAGTGAGTTTCGGCCATGCTATGTGTGCTAAGTACAGTATAAGATATGAGATACTTGCGGAAATTCGTATTTTTTTTGTTCTTAATTTCTTGTTTATTGTGTAAGTTATTTATTATTATGCTTACTACTTTCATTAATGGCAATGCCGAAGTTAAGATGAGTTCATTTTGCTATGCTCTAAAAGTATCTAACGCAAGTAACGCTGCTATCGACTATTATACGGTAAGAGCAATTAGTGTAACACTTGCATCTTTCGCACGTTTTCAATGTCTTTATTGCTGCACTTGACTTGTTTACGCTCAATTAAGCGTCTGTCTTTGTGCATGTGCATGTGCATAACATAAACTTTGCCACATTTTAGGTTGCCTTAGCAATCGTTATGTTTTTGCCAAATGCAACCACAAAGACACTTTGTCAATAACGACTTCTCATATTTGCCATAGTCTGTCTGCGCACCATTAATTTTCGCGCACACTCAAAACACATGTACAAAAGTGTACTTCAACTATATTGCAGCATTTGGTTGCAAGTTGCATTGTGTGTGTCTGTGCTTTGATGTATGGCCATATATGAGAATTCAAACATTAAGTGAGAAAATTTTCAATAACTTCAATGTTTCTAACGCCGCCTTTGGATATCCTTGCGCGTGTTCATTCATCATACAATAGTTACCCTAGTTACGTGTATCTGTGCTACCTTTGTCGCTGTTTGCTTGTCAATTTATACTGACGTGTTGTACGTAAACACACACAAAAAACAATTGCAAAAGCAAACGCTCACCTACGTACAAGTTTGCTTGACTTGACTCATGTTCTTGATTTTATGAAATTTTGCGTCGGCGTTTCATTTCTCGATTGTATATACAAACATACATATATGCATGTTTATTCCGTCATTTTAATTAGTGCAAGTTTTTCCGCTTATTAACCAACAACTTTGCTCAAAAGCTTTCAAAAACGTATGAGCTTCATTAAGTATAATTGCTCTTATGTTGCCAGAAACAACATCGTTTTGCACAAGCGAAATTTTTGACTTTACTTAACATAAAATGTTGCTCACTTTCAAGGCAACTTTTTATTTTTTTTGATAATTATTCATGACTCAGCAACCGTTTTAAAGTTACAAATGCATGCCGGTGCTTTTTGAAGGTTTTTAATTCATTTTTGAGTACAAAAATAAAGCTGTTTCAAAAGACATGAATGATTAAATTATACTGTGTTAAAAAAACTATCAAGGATGCAATTAAGTAAGCGTGAAAGCCCTGAAAGTTCCTCAGCCTTTATTGCAGTTCCTTTCATATGTCAAAGGAGTCATATGGCCATCTTACATTATATTCGTAGTCAAAGTTTAAAGACTTGACTGGTCTGTAACTTTTCTTCTTCTGAATAATGTTTTTGTAACTAAATAGTTCCGCTTGATGGCGCTGTTCTCTAAATCTTGAGAATGTGCTACATTAAAACATTCACTCAAAGTCAAATAATGTGGATCCATCCAAATGAACTTCCCACTCACAATTATTGTAAATATTTTCCTTAAATGTTCTTTGATAAAGTCCATTCATTATATCATATTTAACAATAAACTTTTGTAGCCTTTTAGGCTGAAAAGCGTTTTCATAGTTATTAAAAGAAAATACATACTTTTCGTATTTCGGTCGAGTTGACATTTTACTTAATTGACTATACATGATCCGTGTAAGAACTTCGCTGGCGGACGCGCACTGAGTTGATGTTGATGTCTTATTAAAAACGACAATATTAACTTCAAGTATTTATTTTGTTCTTATCGTGAACAAAAAACAATATTGAAGTTTTCTGTAGTTAATAAATGTTCTTACAAGTTCTTGCGGAAAATTTACTTTGAAAATCTGTTCAAGTTGTATGAACAGATTGCCGTTTGCTCAAGCACAGTTAGTTATAACTTTTGCCTAAACTGTTAAGAATGAGCAAAAACGCAATAAAAGAAGGGCTTAAACATTGTCAGCAACTTTTAAATTGTTAGATACTTTCGTCAAGATAGCATGAAGGCGTTATAGTTGATAGTGAAGAGTTTCTATAATTCGTATGAATTAAGCGGTTTCTTTTGATCTCAAAGGTTTCAAGCGTGATTACTCTTTCTCACTTGCTCAGGCACGCATCATAAAGCTAATGTATGTATGATGTAACTTGTGCGTCATTTTGTGTAATTATTTATAAATGTTACTAAGAAGCCAACAGTTTCCGGTGAATTTATATTAAATATCGACAAGTTTGTCATGATTTCTAGGAAATCAAAAGTACTTTTTCACATTGCTGCACTCATTATTGAGCAAGAGCATATAATATTTGTCAAGCATGTTGGAAAGAGGGTGACATGCTGGTGCACTCTTGACTAACTGACACTTATTGGCGGCGATGCAATGAAAAATGGCCATATCCTGTTTACCCGTCTGAGTCGCAGAGAACACCATTTTGTAAGCAATTGAAAATAAATGTATTTTTTTTTAAATTTTAAAATTTTTCGTTTATTTTGTTTGACCATGAATTTGTAAAAGATATAAAAAAAACATCAAACAGCAAATTAAAAGAAATTAAAATTCTCTGTGCTGAAAGTGTATTACATGATGAATGAACTGCAACGAAATATGTCTGTCTGTGTGCTCAAAGGAATTATCAGCAAGGCAAAAGCTTTGCATGATTTAATTTTACACAGCTTGAAGTGAGCAGCAAGCAATTACACAGATACATGTGTATATATGTATTTGTATGAGAGATTTAAGTTGTGTTCATTTGGCCTTTTGGATAGTCCATTGTGAAAGTTACAGAATGTGCAGGCAATGCGCAATGACACCGGCTGTCAGAAATCAGTGGCTCAGTAACCAATTTGCTCTTGTGCCTGAACAAAATTGATAAATTATTTAATTATATATATTTTTTTGTTCGTAGTATTAAACTGAACCTTTGAAATATGCCATTTGTTTGCTGTGTCAATTTCCGGACGAAGTAACTTCCGTTGCACAGATTGCGTTCATTTCTCGGTATTGTTGCATATTTGTTAGAATGTTCTATGAAATGAAAATGACAAAAATTCTATTTTGCATTTTGATATTGTTTAACATAACAGTTTTTTTTATTCTATCATTAAAATTCAAGAATTCCTACACAAACAGCATATAAAGTGATCTTAAACAATGTTCAGAGCAACAATAGAAGTCGAATTAAACTTCTCCGTCCGTAAGCACAAAATATCTATCATTTTGGTATGTAATTATTACAAGTCCAGTGAAGTATTTAGCACGTTTACTCTTTCATTAACTTATAAATTTAAAATATATATAATAAATGTAAGCTGGAAGCAATTAACTCAAGTTATCGACAAAGCGTATGAGTGTAGGATGAATCGAATGAATAATGTTGTAAGTATGTCATATTTTTAACATGTTAAAGTTCCAGAACTTTCCGGGAATACGGACTTTGTTAATAATGTTATAAGTATGGCATATTTTAAGCATGTTAAAGTTCTAGAACGTTCCGAGAATTCGGACTTTGTTATAATTAAACTTCCCTGATACAAATACTTACACAAGCTAAATTCTTGGTCGGGCCCGAGTTTGAACGTTGGCTGATTTATAAGTGACCGTATTATTGTAGCTCTACTGTAGATACATATGTGTATTTCTTGATCAGCAATCAGCAATAGAAGAACAATCAATTGAGCCTTGCTCTAACATACAAACTAAGGCTAAAATTACTTTTCTTCTAAAGCTGATCAAGAAGTACACATTTATGAACAGTGGAATTATGATAACACAGAACTTTCTGATTTCTAGCTTAGAAAAGTAAGACTAATGAATAAACTGACTTCTTTAATGCTGGAAATCTGATATTTTATTGGGAAATGGTGCGTGCAGTGAGTCAAAACACGGACCAGACTGAAGTTTACTTTTTTTATTTGCATTTTTTTTTTTTTTTTTTTGTTTGTTCTGTTTTTTATTTAATTTCTTGTCACCATATAATGTGAACTTATTTAAACTGACTGATTTTTTTTCGCCTGATTTATTTATACAATTTATTTATTTTACATTACAGTTATGGCCAAATGTAAACAAGCAGAATTACACAACGTTTGGATAATCAACTTCTTCGGCAGAAATAATACGACAAACAGCAACAAAAACTGCCGTAAAATCAACAAATTAAAACAACAACATTAAAAACACAAAAATCGCGTGAGTAAATTAAATACAAACATATGCTTACATACTTAAATTAATATGCGAAAGATTTTTTAATTTATTTATTAATTTTCATCTTTTATTCGCAAATCGTTTAATATTTAAAATATTCAACGTACTTTACTTTTAACACAAATTCATATTACACGGTACATGTTTTTATGCCATATGAGGCACAACAACAAAAATGTATCTACAATTGCGTTTGCCATGTGCACACTTAGTAAGTACATTGAAATGCCTTATAACCGAAAACTCATTGTTGCATTGTTTTTGTACGGTTATGGAAGATGTCCGCTTATAGGGCCGGTCCGACAATTTGTTTTAAGCCAAGTACGAATTCGACTTTTAAAGGCATGCTTGGAATTTTTAGAATCTGGTCCGTTTATGAGAGATTCTTTGATCAAAATGGTTGGAAATGTATGAAATACTTTTAGTCACGAAATTTGTCGGGCTATTGGAACTGTTCATATTGAGGAAGTTCACTGTACACATTCATTGAAAATTTTGTGTAATGTGCTAACTACTTGTTTAAACAATGCGTAAGATGAACATACATAAGTCGAAGCGAATCATTTCGTGTTATTTCAAATGTATCTGTAGTTCTACGTCTAGTTGTTTTCTACTTACGACGTAATAAAGTTTCATTTGTTTTTCTCTTTTATTTTTTTTTTTTTTTGTTAGAATTCAATTTTAATGCATAACTTTAAATGTTGGCTCTTGGTTGTTGCATGAAACACGTCAGGTTTTTTGCTCAACAAGTGTTGTATACTTTTTTTTTTTACGTTCTAGTTGGTTTGAATGTTGTTGTTGCTGTGGTTGCTGTTGTTGTGACTGCCATGCAGAAGCAATAAATTAATGATAATTTATATAAACAATTTCACAGCTAAAAATAGCTTAAGCGAACGCAAAGAATTCTGATTAGTAACATAACATGTCGGATCGTGTTATCAACTCACTTTTGCTCGCTGCCGCCTTATAACAATCCAATTCAATTCAATCCAAACTCTGCTCTGCTCTGCTCTTGCTTCGCACTCATTGCCATAGCGCCGTTGACGTTGACGTTGCCTTTGTCACCTATCAGTGATTCGTGATATGCAATACATACATACACTCATTTCGATTCGACTCGTATTTAATAATGTGTCGATTTCATATTACGGAATACAACAGAACAAAAAAAAAAAAAAAAAATCGAGACAAAATTTCTGTTCTGTTCGGTTCGGTTTTGTTCTTATTATTGTCGTTGTTGTTGTTGTTGGTTTTTGTATGAATAATTTATCAAAAGCAAACAATTACAAATACAAAACCAAACAACAACAGCAACAACAAAAAATAAATAAATATTCGCAAACACATATTGATAATACTAGAGCGTGTTAAAAATAGCAAAGCCAAAGGAAATGAAAAAAAAAAATTATACGAAAAACAAAATGCTTATTGTTTTAGAATATTCAATGAAAATAACAAATTATTTTATATTTTATGATACTTGAATTTGTTGTACTTTATAATAACAATAATAATAACAACGAATTAATTAATGCATTAAAAGTTTTGGATTAAAACACTTTAATTGCTTAAGTCAATAAATAGAATAATAATTTTAAAAGCCTTGAGCTTACGGATTTATCTACAAGCTTTTGAATTTGAGTATAATTTTGCTTTTTCTTTTGCTTCTTGGCAAATAACATTTAATGAATTTAATGAATGACTTATTTATTAGTCGTTAAATGTTATTAAGTTGAGGCTTGAAACAGACTTTTTAATTTAATTCGTTTAGTAGCCAAACATAGTACAGTAAAAGTTAAGAAAACAGAAGAATCATACACTGTGTCAGATATACTCGACTAAAAATAGCAAAAAACATCCTTCTTAAGATGAACCTTATAACACAAATTAGGGAACATCCGAATTGGACATATTCTCATTTATTAATTAAACTGTCCAAGACAACAGTCATAATAAGTATATGGTTATGACTATAAAAGTTGCTTTATAAACAAGGTAGAAAAAACTTAGCTTACGAATGCAAGATTGATCAAAAAGGGTCTTTCATACATAATTTCCATTACTGTGGAAGAAAATCTCCTTCTGAAACATGGATATTCTGTGGAAGAAACATGCATATTCTGAAAACACGATGCTTAGTGATAACTTCACAACTTAACTAAGGATAAGGGAAATACTTATCATCGAAATTTCAAAACAGTTTTTATAAAGTAAGTTTCTGGTTATGATCTATAAACGTTTCCAAAAACTATGCTTGAATAATTTACTTGTCTCATGAGACAATTGTTCGTTGCTATCCAGACATTTCCTTTTGACATAGATTCAGCATATAAACATACACTTCATGTATGTAAACGCAAATATTTACTCTCGCCTATTTGAATCCCTTTTTGGGAACGGCACATTAAATAAAACTACAAAATATTATTATTATTGACAAAAACAAAAAAAAAACATATGTTAATTAGCAAAAATATTATTTAAATTTGTTTTCATTTTATGCGTGAATAAATTCACTTGAAATTTCCTATTAAAATAAATCACATGTGATTTTGAAGTAATATTGACAAATTAGTTTTTTTTTATATAATTTGTTTTTTTTGCTTTCGGCGCTTTAATTTTTTTTCATGTGTGTTTTGATTAGTTCACTCATAACTGTTAAGGGTTGAAACAAATAATACTTCAAGTTGTACAAGACAACTTCAAGTAGAAGATACCTAAAAGCCATTATGTCGTATTATCGCAGCTACTTTATATTTGCCATCGTCAGACAGTCAACAAACCACAAAAAAAAAACCAAAAAAAAAAAAAGAATACAACAACAATAATAGAAATAGAAATTATATGAACAAAAATAATCAAAATAACAAAAACAAAACCTGAAAAAAATACAAAAAAACTTGCTTGGGCGCACGTCAAGTTGTCAGCGGCATCGACAACGATGAACATTGAACGGCGGCCGGCAAGTGAACGTATATGCTCTTCAGCTTCAGACTGAATGATCTCAAGCTGTAATTATCGCTACTTATTGTCTATTGTATCAACATACACAAAAATACAATAAATATTTTGCCAAATCATTCATGAGAGCGTTTTATTGTGGTTGTTGTTGTTGGCACATTTATTTGGCTTATTTGGATTGCCGCACAAAATTAGCTGTCAAAACTAACAAATTAAAATGTCATTTGAATTCGAACATTTCCAAAACCAAAATGCTCAACGTTGACCCCGAATCGAACACACACACACATGCATATTGTATCGCGTGTGCTTTGTTTGAGTATGGCAATTAAATGGTTTTTCGATAAGCTTAAAGAACAAAAAGCGTGCATAAATGCGTTGAATGAGGCGCTTCCAAGTAAATACTAATAATATTATAGATTAATTTTCAAATTACAAAAACAAAATGCACAACGTACGAAAAAAGGCAAACAAGTAAAATATATAATAAACAAGCGTTTAATTGATTCACAATAAGCCCGGCCATAAGACGTCAGCCAACAAAGAGCCGCAAAGCACTCAAATAAGTTTCTTCTAACACTTCAAGTGTGTGTGTGTGTATGCATGTGTGTGTTTTTAAGTATCTGTGTGTGTGTGTTTTTGTATTTGCTTGTATGCTATCAAGCGCAAAAGTGATTTATCATGCTAACAGTTTAAAAAACCGCGTCGTTAGCATTGACAATAGAGGCGAATTTTTGTTCAAATTCTATTAGGCATAAGAGGCGCCTTTGATGGATTGGCCACTCTTATTGATTGCCAGTATTAACGCAAGTTTTTTTCTTCTTGTTCTTAGACGTTTTTATATCATTTCCGTTTGTTTTAATATACTTCAAAACAAAGAAAGTAATTTATTAAAGAAAAAACAATGGTTTGGTATTGGTAGAAGATGTAACTGCTGTGACATGTGTATGAAGCAAGGAGAAGCTATTAAGAACTTGTTTTTCAATTATCAAGGTCTTTTGGTATAAGCAAGTGCTATCAATATAAAGTTAAGACTTACTTTTGGGCTCACCATTAATTTTTTTTAGAATTTAAGAACAAAAAATATATAACTTCGATCTATTTTGCTGAAATTTTGATATTTCACAAATTAACCTACCCAACCTCATATAGAGGATCTTGCATATTTGTCATGTGAATAAATTCGATTTAGCTTGTTTACCTTTGAAAGCTGACTCAAAGAAGAGAAAATCGACTTAGCTCCGGCTTATGTTACATAGTGACACTCAGCACATATGCCAACTTAAATGTACGTCCTTTGCGAATACTGGACTGCTGCATGTGACGTGCGGCGCTTTGTAACATAAGCTATTATAATGAAAATGTTAAGAAACGAAGCGAAAATCATGATGTCTTGAAGCCATTTGCTCAGCCAAATAATCAACAATGGTTTCTATATAAATTAATTAAATTCTCATTATTATCTGTATTAATATTGATGAAGCTAAATTCAATTTGGCACAAAGACGAAGTTGTCATATATAATTTGTGTGCTTTGCTATTGCTTGTGTGTGTGTGTGTGTGTGTTGTGTTTAGTTAATCATAATTGCAGAAGCAGCACGCTGCCAATTTATGCAAACCTGCTTGCAACAATAGCAACAGTAGCAGAGGCAGTGGCAACAGCAACGGCATTGACAGCGGTTGAGTGAGCATACAAATGAAAATGACACAAGGCGTAATCCTTAATTATTGTGCGTCAAGTGTGTACGCATTTCAATTAGTTTCAATCAACGCGACTAATTAGCTTAATCAATCAGCTTTTTTGAAGCACTTAAAGGAAATCTTAAATAGCTGTAAATTGTCACTACGGTCACTTCTATGCCCGGCCATGATCCTTGTTGCCATGTCACTGTCATTGTCACCAAGGCCAGTTGGGCTTAGTTGTGCACCCGATATTATGTCACTAACGAACTTAAAGGTCTTCAGTTGGCCTTAAAGTGATTGACAAACTATGACGCATAAATCAATAGGAAAAACTTGTTGCAGACGTAAAGGCGTTGCCAACGTGATGCTCAAACCTTTAGCTTGTCTTAACTTGCATTGAGTTGAATTGAGTTGAGTAGCACACAAAGCCGTCTGGCTCAGACCACGGCTTGTTAGACGCATTAATGTTGGCGAAACAATACATGAAGGCGTACAACAAGAACAAAATGAACAAACAGTGCAAATAAATTGTTTGAACATGAATGCATTTCCACTTACAACTAATTTAATTTCATACTCAACGCTTGCCACGTTTTCTATCCTGTAAGGATGTTGTCGTTTACTGCCACCCATGTATTTCTATAGCAACGAATAGGCGATGTTGATGATGATGATGTTGTTGTTGATTGGTTCAGCCCACAACTTTCTTTCCGTTGCCGTTGCTTTTAGTTTTGCTATATTCAAAATGTCAAATGCAGTTATTAAATTATATGTGTTATATTTTTTTTACTTATAACATTTTTTATAAAACATTTTATAGAAGTAAAAAATAAAAGATTGCAAATTTCCATTAAAATACGACACGCCTTTTTGGCAACGCGCCCAAAAAAAAAACAAGCTAATTACTTTCATGTGTCTTTATTACGCAAAAAAAATACAATTAATTGATTTCGATCGAAATGTCGATTCAGTAATAATACATAATATTAATAATACGCCCGATCAGCCAAAAGCACAAATGACATGGCAGAACAAATGACGTAGAAACGATCAAAAGCACAAATGAAGGAACGAATGCTTCTTCTTCTACTTATTTATGAGGCTGTGATTTTGCTATTGTACGAAGACTTCATTTCATTTCGTTTCATTTCATTTCGTTTATTTTACGCGTGATAACCGATAAGTATGTGTGTGTGTGTGTGTGTGTTGCGTGGCGCGGCATATGCGTGTGTACAACGCTGCTTATACATAATACATAACCGTTTACGATTTTGTTTTTTTATTTCATTTCATTTCTTTTCAATATTTTGTTTTTGTTGTTTTGTACTCTACAATCGCAACGCAACGTAACGCAACGCAACGCGAGTTGAGAATAAGAATAATTAAAACAACAACAATGAACACGATGACAGAAACGGCGCTGCTTTTGTTGTTACAGTTGTTGTTGTTGGTTTTTATATTTGTGCGCTGCTGTGGCACTGGAAGATCGCATGCGTCGGCGCACAGGGCGTTACTGGAGTCGTTTTTTGTTTTTGTTGTTGTTGTTGTTGCTGCTCATGCCGTTTTTGTTGCCGTTGCCGTTGACGCAGTCGCTGTTTTTTGTGTTTCTGTTTCTGTTTATTGTTGTTTGTTTTGTTATTTTTGAGTTATTTTTAGCTTAAAGTATTTTTAAATGGCCTTGGCGCATGTGTGCGTATCGCTCATAGCGCCGCCACACTCAACTTGTACATGTTGTTGTTGTTGTTGTTTAATATTTTTCGTTGAGTTTCTGAAAAGCCTAACGAAGCCACTACACAGAAACCACACACACAATCGCACAAACAAACACCGACATGCTAATCTAAATTATCAAAGAAAATTAAATTAAATTATCTGCGTCAGAGGTTTGTTTGTTGTTGTTGTTGTTAGTTTTTTAGTCATTTTTGTATACAATGAAAAAAAAAAAAAGAATATCATTTATATATTCATATATAACACATAAAAGATGCTTTATTATCATAATAAGTCAAATATTTTGCTATTTTAAAAATAACTGATGATTCATTATATATTTTGTGCGCTAATTTAGGTAATAAATGTTTGTAATGAGATTAGATTAACCCAACTAATTTTAACTTATTAAATGTTTCACTATTAAACATTTCAGTTGCTTTTTGTATACCAATTTCTGCACTGATTTAAATTGAAAATTAAACTTTGTCATTGCATTTTGTCTTCCATTCATTTAAGTTGTTCAACTAGTATTTCTAAAGAATTTTGAAGCCAAAAAAACGAAAATTCTCAATTATGTGCACGTATGAGTAACGTACATGTGACGCCTTGAGTTCCGGCAGAGGGCGCCACTTAGAAATTCTTTCAATTGCAGTTTGCAACTGTTGTTTCCGCCATTTGCATAGTTTTTGTTGCTTATCTTTGTGCTCATCAATGGCTGACAGAATGACAGACATTTTTTTTTTTTTTCACTTCTCTTATTTTTCTGTTTTTGTTTTTGTTTTTAGTATTCGTTAGTGTCACTTTTAGTACCAAATTTTTTTGTACAACTTTCTGACAGTATATCTCTTGTAAAGTTTATTCATTATTTGAACCATGATTGTTGTTGTTGTTGTGTATTTTGTTTTTCTCCTTTTTAACAGTAATTTATTTTTGCACTTGCATTCAACTGCCACAAACTTACGCAAATACACACATACATACATACTATAGAGCAAGTGCATGTGATTACGAAGGATTGTAGCATATACCGTTATTTGTGGTCACTGAGCTTAATAGAATTTCTAAATTACTATTTTTTTACAAAAGATACAAAAGATGTGCGTTGCGAAGAAACTTTGTTGAAAAAATGCTGTTATTTTCTAGAAATTTTTGCTGATGAATTTTTATTATGTTTGTTTTCAGCAACGCATGTTTTTTTACTCTGCATTTGTTTTGATCTTCAATTTATTGCGCAATTTCGCACGCTTGTTCTTCTACTACAGACAGACAGACAGACTTGACATGAACAGCTAAGCAAAGTTTAAAAATTGTTTACTAATAGAAAAACTTTGCGCAACACCAACAACAACAACAACAACAGTCAAATAGTTCTTGCAGCATATTTGCATACATACTTACATATGTATGCATGTATGTATGTATGCATGTACTCTTCAATAGAATGTTTAAAAAACTCGCATGAATGAAACAAAATGAAATGAAACGCTCTGAAGTGAAACTCATTTGCAGTTTTTGTTGTCTGTCGTAGAAGGCAAAGCGTACCGGCGCGATTGACTACAACTGTCAAATGTAATTAAGCGCCAAAAAATACAAAAACGAAACAAAACAAAAACACAACAAAAGAAAAAAAAAATGCGACACTCTCTTTTTGAAAGCAACAACAAGTTGGTAAAAAAAAATTAAATTAAATAAAGGACAATTGCGAAAAGAAGACAAAAACACATACGAATTTAAAGCCAAGGTGGAATGTTTGCTGCTGCTGTTGTTGTTGTTGTTATTGTTGCTGCCGCTGAGTTGGAGAGCGCCGCTTTTAAATGCATTGCTGCCTTTGTTATTGTTGTTGGTATTATTGTTGTTGTTGCTGCTGATGATGTTGGCTTTAAAGTACATATTTTTGATGCGAGCATGTTTCACAGCTCAGTCGCGCTCAGCCTCTGCTCAGCCTCTGCTCAGCCACAGCGCTGCTATGATATGCGAAGTGGTTCCACTGCTTTTTCTCTGTTTATCTCTTTCTTTTTTTTTTTTGTGTGTTGTTGTTGTTGTTTTTGTTTTTGCTAAGCTTTGTTGCTCTCGGTCGGTCGGTCGGTCGGTCTGGTCGCTTGTTTTCTTTACTTTACTTTGCTGCTGCGACGACGGCTACTCATGTTGTTGTTGTTGTGTTGCAGTGGCACATGTGGCGCACAGTCAAGTATTTCCCCACGGTCTATTTTTAGAAAATCCAGTTTTGGCAGCGAAAACTCATTGCGAATTGCAAAACAAAACAAAAATGCTAAAGTTAAAAAACTTGAAAGTGGCAAAAATAAGACGAAAACACACACACACACACACACACATGCGTTCTTTGCATGCCACCGCGGCTTACAACTTTAGGTTATTTTCAACATTATCAATATTGTTTTTTTTTTTTTATCATTTCTGTTGTAAAGTAATGTGCCAAAGCATAATCACAATGTTGCTGTTTTAAACTTGTGCAATTAAAATTTATTATTATTATTATTTTTATATTTATATATTCCGCTTCTTTACACAGCGCAACATCATTATTATTATGTTCATTATTGGCATTAAGTTGTCTTCATTGAAATTGCCAAATATGTCCGAGCGTTTGTATACCAGCAGAAAGTCATTGCTGACAGCAAAAATCATCGCCCATCACGTCTGAGCCAACGGTCAGTTAGTTCAGTCCGTTCAGTCAGTTGTCAGTTTTATCTGTTTGCTGCTGGTAGCGTCAATTCCGGACTATTGCGGTTACTCACTCACACACGCACACACACACACACACTCACTCATTCGTTGGCTTGCTAACTGTCTTTCTACTAACAGTCCAACTGTCCATCCGTCCGTCCGTCCTTTTATCTGTCCTTCAGTCAGTTCATGAGCTCCTTTTATGTTGGTTTGCATTCAATCACGCAGTCGATGATGCTTTATGTTGTGCCACATGCTTCTTAACTCTCACTTCAATGCTTGAAAGTGAAATTGTTTTACGCACACAAATGCAGACATACCTAAGCACAAACAGTTGCGGTCACAAAAAAATTGCAATGCTGCTAGAAATTCTGTGAAATTCTTATATTCCCCAACTGGCTCCTTCATAATATAAATCGAAATTGTGTATTTTAGTGAACATTCATAAATTACGTGAGATAAAATAAAAGTTTGGGAATTGTTCCAGCAAAATCTCATTAAGGGGGAAGAGGTGTCATTGAAAATCTTAGTATTTGTCTATTAATTTAGTCATGATATTTTATAATTTTAAGCCAAATCTCACGTGAGTTAGCGACGAGGCGAAGTTTTATCAAATCTCAACAGGGAGCGCTGCAAATTTCAAGAACACGTTACGTAATTTAAGGTTTTTCTTTTAATTAATACTTTTTACGACTGATGAGTCGAAATTTTGGTGAAAACCAAGTGTTTATGAATCTGTTATCACGATTAAGACGGCTTCTCTCAGGGTTTGTTCATAAATAAGGCTTTTTACTTGAAATTTGGAAGCCTTCCCCACACTTAGTAAGATTTCCATGTGAGATTTACTTTAAAATTTGAAAATAATTAGTTAATTAATGGACTTTTTACTTGGAAAGATTTTCACGTGAGATTCTCGTTCAAGTTTGAAAATAATGAGTAAATTAATTGATATAAGGTTTTGAAAGATCTCACCTCCCACTTAATTGAGATTTCGTTTAAGCAGTGCTATTTTTTTGAACGCAGCTGTATGTTCTTTTGGTTTAGTTCGTTCGATATATAGACAAGTACTTTGTATTACCTTTTTTTCAATATAGTTTTTGCGTTTCTTGCCTATCCCACTCAACTCTGCCTGAAGACATAAGCCATGCCATAACAACGAAATGCCACTGAACGCATCATTTGCTCCATGCTTGCTTGCTTCATTTCCGGACCACATCCGCTTCTATTTGTTTCTCACTATCTTTTTTTATACTTATGACGCCACAGACAAACTTACACATGTGTCGCATATCCTGCTGACAACAATTTTCTAATCGGCAATTTTCGTATCGAAATGTTGTCATCTTCTTCAGCTGTTGGCTCAACTCTTCTCTGCTCTGCGCTGCGCTGTTGTTCCTTTTAAGCATTTGTAACAGTTCAACAGTTCGTTGTCATATCCTTCCCTAATTTGATTTTATAGTTCACACTTGCTATCCTTCGCATTGTATAGAAGCGCTTGTCTCACTTCCGCGCGCTCGCTCTGCTTATTGATACATTTAGCTGTTTCAGTATTCGTAAATGGATTAGGTGACAACATGGTTTTCAAACGAAACCAAAAAATATGTAACAACAAGAAACGTTGCTGACCCACAAAGCTGCCGCCCACACATTCGTTGCCTATGGCTTGTACCCACGCAGCGGCCACGCAACTTGACCATGACTTTGTTAGTTGCGCGTGTGTGTGCGTGAGCGTAAGCGTGAGCATGATACTCATGCTCTTTATTCACGCCGCTTGATAATTCTTTCATTTGGCAGCGCATATTTTATTATGCATGTTTTTTTCACATACAAAGCCACTTCACCTTTGCACTTTACTTTGCATTCATCATGGGTGTTTGCATGCCTTCTTTCATGGCACTTGCCTTGGATACTTGTGCAAAAAAAAAAAACAACTATTTTATTAGTTTATTTCAAAAATAAACGAGTTTTATGCAAATTGCGGTTTTTGCAGTTTTTTTCAGGTGAGAATTAAATTTGGAATCTGTTGAAGATCATTGAAATGTTCACTTTGTTTAAAGAAAAGTTCATTAAAATCGGATTTAAATTTTATATATTTTTTAGGCTTATCAAATATACAAAATAAATAAATATATGCAATAAAAAATTTATGTTTTGTTGAGGATTATTTCAAATACAACAACATGAGCTTCGATTCTGACTTGTTTGCATTTTGGTTTGTTTTCAATTCGATTTTGTCTTGTAGCATGTCAAATTACAGTAATCTCTATGCGAGGGTCATTCAAAAGGTACTTGTTTTTTTTAGACTTGTGATATTATATGTTCATGAATTTCTTATTCTTTATAGATAAGAATGAATTCGGACCAAAAGTGTTTAAAATAATGATGCTTTAAAGTAAGAAATATTTCAAGCTCTCTTCAATCTTAAAAGTAATGAATGGAACTTCCAGGATGATGGGATACCTCATTGGCCTGAATAGTTTAGTTTACAAGATCGGACAATTATATCTTGGAAAAAAAAACTATTTTATCCTATTCGTCCACAAAAGGGATGAGAGAAATGTATATAGTTGAGAATTTGCGTTCCAAGATCGGATCATCATATCATAGAAACGAAGACTATTATTACTAAACTGAGCTATTATTTGGTACGATTTCTTGAGTTCTGATAAAAGGATGAGCTTTTAATTGTTTACGATTTTTTTAAAAGTTGATATATTTTGGGCCCTCCAAATACTCCTTTCCCAATTTTAGCCACTTCTCTCTTATCTACGCTAATGCCGACTCTTTAATTGATCATCAAAACGGAAAATGGCAAACATTTCAATTTGATATTTCAATTGAAACAAACAACAAAATATTTGTTACCTTTTTTATATCCTTTGACATTCTAAACTCAAAATTCCGTAAATTAATGGCCATTCAGTCATCGTCATCGTCATTGACATCGTTAACTCAGTTTACACCCGCAAACAATAAAACGACGCCTAAAATCATGTTAACAAAGTGACTTTTATTGCAATGTTGCCCAACACAACTGCACGAAATGAAAACGCGTTCCAGACATTGTTGTTGTTGTTGTTGTTGTTGTTGGTTTTGTTGCGCTTGCTTGATTTTATAGTCAAGTTGCAGTTGTCACAACACAGACACACATACATACATACATAGATACGTGTATCGTCGCATAGCTATTTTTAACTAGAAAATGTTTATTTATACACTTCTTTGCTACTATTTATAGATATGAACAACTTCAACTTTGAGTTGATGAGCGTACAAAGCTTCGACACGTTCATATCGTCTACATTGTTGCTGTTGTTGTTGTTATTGTCTACATTGTTGTTTACTTATTTAACAAAGTTAAGTTGATAGGCTGCTTTACATTGCTTGCACAGTTTATAGCATGTAAAACGATCTAAGAATACTTCTTCTTTCAAGTTATAAACGTACGTTCGTACGTCGATCATTGTTGTTGTTGTTGTTGTTGGCTTTGTTGCTTTATGTTACATAACACGGCTACAGTTGACTGTCAACAAATCATTCGGACAACAACGTAATACATATACATATATAAATATGTGTATATAAGTATCTGAACCTATTGCTTGTGTATAAATGTATCTATTGCATTATTTGTTGCCGCCGCTGAGCTGAGCTGAGCTGAGTTAAATGGCCCCTGCAGCCGCGCGTTTCATACACGTTTTTGTCGTTCGGTCGTTTGTTGCTGCTTCGCCATCAATGAATGTTTATCTATAAAACAAAAAATAAAACAAAAAATATATAAATAAATAATAATAGCAATAACAACAACAAAAACAAAACTGCTCAACGTGCTTATTTCGCTTACTCCCTTTTTCGCGCTCTTACTATTTTCTACGTTCACTTAATCGCGCGCTCTCTTTCACTGTCTCTCAGTAAATGTCTGTCTTATACGCTTGTACACTTGGCTTTTCGGACTCGAACTTTTGTCGTATTTTATTTGAATTTATTGTTTTGTTAAACGTTTTATCACAATCGCACTAGTCTAGTTCGTCTCAGCGTTTTAGTTAAGTTTGCTTGAGTTGTGTTGTGTTATGCTTTTAATACATGTATCTCTCTGGGTCTCTTTGTCTGCATTTATAGTTATATATTGTATATATTTTATTTATTTCTTTTTTTTTTTTATTTTTACTGTTTCTTGATTTTATATTCGTGTCTATTTTTAGATACATGCCGCTCTCACTCACTCACGCCGTTGTCGCTCTGTTGCTCTTTTACAAATTTGCTTCATAAATATTTAAATTGTTGTCACGTACTAAGTTCTTAATAGGTTACGTTATGTGTTTATTTAACTCATTTTGATTATGACTTGAGAAAAATGTATTTTTATATGTTGTTATTTGTTGCTTGTGCGGCCACAATAATAACAATAGCAACAACAACAACAGCAACAACAGCAGCATCAAAACACACACACGCACTTACACAGTTATAAGCAAAATCAAATGCAGAGATACCCGCATGTGTTGCTCTCAAAAAAAATAAGAAGCAACAACAAAAATAAGCAAATTTTGTTTATTCAAGTGAAATCAACAATAACAACAACAACAATAATAATCACATTATTCAAATAATAACAAGCCGCAAATATGCTTTAAAGCATTTTTAGCCATTTTTTTTTCTTAAAGATTTCCGCATACATCCGTTATGCATATGTATGTGTATCTGTGTGTGTGCGATATTTTTTTTTTTCGCTATCGTAAAGAGTTATTTTAATTTATTTATTTATTTTTGTAACTACAAAATATGATAATAATAATATTTTTTTTTTTATTATTTAAATTTATTTTTAGATGCCTTGTGCAAATATTTTTAATCAGTTTGTGAAATATTGTATCGTCATTATTATTATTTTTATTTTTTTTTTTATTCTTTCCGGCATGTTTTTTTTTTTTTTTTTTGTTGCAATTATACAACTTGGCAATCGTGCAAAAATGTATGAATGAAATGTGTTTCATCGTTGACCCTCTTTAAAATTGCATTCCACGTATGATTCCTGAGTTATGAAAGTTGCCATTTTGGCATTGTATGGACTTTGTCATGTTGATTTGACGTTTGAAATACTTCTTTCTCATAGATCCTGAGATTCATATCTATAGCCTCATAAAAGTAGCTTTTTTTTTTAAATTCTAGACCTTCAGACATTGCTATGACTCTTGCTAGCAGTTGTATACGGCGAGTCTTATAAATGATGATATGAAATACTTCTTTCCCAAAGATCCGGAGATTCATATCAATAGCCTCATAAAGGTTGAGAACTTCAAACCTTTTTATGACTATTTTAATGCGATGACTCTTTTAAATGAACACGAAAACATATAAATCTCATCATAAAGCCAAGCCAAAGTAAATCCCACTAAAATGAGCTCGACTTCAAAATCATGTCTTCAATTAGACATGATAAATAAATGTATATTGTTTTATTGGTAATTCGTCAAATAATTTGTCACGCTTGTCATTTTGCTCATTTGAACTCTGCACATAAAAAACAAATAGTTTTTTTGAGATCATCGTTTAAAAATATGAAATCGTTTACATGGGTGATTTTTTTTTCCTTTCTTTGTTTTGGCGTCTCTTTAGTTTTGACGCACACACACACGACTTAAATATTCCAAGAAATTTATGCTTACGCACGCACGCCCACGTTGTCCCATACGCACGCCCAATATCCATGCTCCGCTTCCTTATGAGCCAAGCCAAACTCATGTTCTGCGGTTATGAGATTTCTGTTGTCGGTTCGATATAAACCGAAATTAATCGCCATGAAGTGAACGGCGCAACAAATCGTTTTTCATGTCCATTTTATTATTGATTGTTGGCATTATTCATTTTTCAAGTGATTAAACCAACATAAGCCAACACAGCCGAACAAGTCAATAGTCACGTAAATGCTTAGTACTTTTGTGATAAATCCTTTTTGAATTTTGTTGATAATTTGTAACCACAAATAATACTTGAAATTTGAAAATCATCATATTGTTTTGAAATTTATTTATTTTTGTGCTTATTACGTATACGTCACGTTGACAATGCAAATATTGCGTATACCAGCTTTGAAAAGGATTTCGTTGCATTTTGTTTAGGATATTATTTTTTTTTTAATGGTCAAGTATTAGTTTAACTTTTGTTAAATATTTTTTTGCCAATTAATTCAAAATAATCATCTACCAGCGGGCTTGAGTTTTGGACCAGACCAACTTTTACCAAGAAGGTTTCAAATATATAAATAATATGAGCCACAAAATAATACCGTTAACAAAAAAAAAAACAATCCAATAAACGGATCAAGAATACATATAACAGAAGATCTCTTCAGAGTTCCAGAATAAAAGACAGATAAAAATTATTGGTCCTTAAAACCTTCCTTACTTATTATCATAAGAAAAATCAAGTTATTCGGTTTTAATATTTCAAAATATGAAATTTTTGAAACTAGTGTTTGTCGTACACTCAGTCGGAGTAGAGTGTCAGCTATTTATTGATACTCATTCGTTTGTGTTCGGCATAATGTTTTGTTAATTGTCAGTTGGTTTCTAAATTCAAAATTTTTGGAGCAATAAAAATTTTTTTTTCTTTTGTTCCGCTTACCTCTCTTTACTAAGGAAACCCCAAAATTCAATGTTCGTTTAGAAGGAAAGCCATAATTGCAGACTGCACAGAAATTACAACGTGCGACAAAAGAAAACTAAAATTATGTGACTGCACGTATACTGCAACCGGTATCGGCCCACGATTTAAACGACCAGACCAGACCAGACGCTGACGTTATGGCGATACATGAACAGATCGATAATCTGAATATCTGGTGGTTTCCGCGTGATTTCTGTCAGTCTCGCTTTGGCGATTATCAGGAGAGTGGCACCAACTCATGTACGCTTATATCGTTGATACTTGCCGACAAAGTGAGTAAAATGTCGAGTTTCTTTCATCGTGTCGCCGAGATGCCGCCACGCGGCTGGGATCTCTTCGGTCACGCCATGAACGATGGCAATAATGTCTATCATAATGTCATTACCGCTAATACACCGCAAACGCGTAATCTTAATCTGAATATACCGGACGCCATATCGGCGATACGTTCACAACCCAAATTAAACTTTCGCCTGGAGGAATGGTTCTATACGCACATGGAGGCCGATCCAACGAATTCGATGTATAATCGTAATGTTGCCTTACAATTATCGCGTATCTTTCAAATAACGCTACAAGTGTTCCAACAGGCCGGCGGTCGTGATATGCCACCGCATCTGTTTGCTGCCATTATTGCCGATAGTCGCACCGTAATGGTCACCTTTGACTTTCGTGCCGGCGTTGTGGCCTTATTCGATTCACATCAGCATGGACGCGATGCGGGCGCTGTTTTTGCTCAGTGCACAATACAAAATATGGATGATTTGTTATTTTGGTTCATTAGCATGCTGCAAAATGTCTATGCAAGTCGACCGTCACTCTTTGAGATCTCGTTTCTGAGCTCGCAACCGGGCGTGGCCAAACGTATACCGCCGGCCATCAAGAAAGTCACGGGCGATGCGAAAAAAACAAAAACAACGCCGCGTACATGAGCGCGTGCACTTGATCGAAGAAGAGCAACGAAAAAAAATAGTAAAACCACAAAAAAAAAATCAAAAACAACAGAAGACAGAAGACTGAAAAAACATGCGCAAATTAATGAAATTTTTTTTTTAATTTTGGGGAAAAAAAACTACAAAATGATTACCAAAACGTAAAACAACAACAACATAATAATCCAATTTGTTTGTGTTTAATAATTTGATAATAAAATTTCGCAATAGACCAAATTAACATACACACACTCTCAAATGGTTATAAGTAAAAGGGACATGCAACATGTTGACTTTTAATGAATGAGCAAAATCACAGGCATAATCCTTCAAACGTTGTTTACATAACGGCTAAAGCGCATTTAATTAATAGAAAACAAACCAACTCAGTTTAACTGCACACCTCACCTAACCTCACCTTGCCCTGTGCTGTCCTGTCCTTGCTCCTGTTTGAATACATAAGCTAACAGACATACACGTATGCCACACCTTGCATTTCATTTACACCAGTAACAACAGCAGTGCCAGCATAGTCACATCAAGTACGACAAGTTGGCATCCTCGTAAGAAAAGAAGCATGGAAGGAAGGAAGGAGAGGCAAATGTGTTCATGTGCAAGATTAGTTGCTTGCTCGCTTGCTTGCTCGCTTGCTTGCCTGCTAGGGTTGACAGCTGCCGAATGTGAAACCCGTTCGTTTTAGTAGTGTGTGCAATATGAATATTGATGGCATAACAGGAATTTTTTGACAAATTGATGGTCGTTGCCGTTCGTCTATGTTATGCCACACTTTGCTTCTGCTTCTCCACTCCCTTCCAGTAGCTTGTTGCTTTACCACTGCCGTCACGATCCTCTAACTATTTTGGTTTACATTGCTCTCTATGGTCGAAGCTTGAAGCATTTGCTGGTCTATTTGTTTTTTATCACAATATGTTATGTGTGTGTGTGTGTGTGTGTGTAAGTGTGTGTTTATTTGTTTTTGCGTGCATGCATATTGGTGAGTGTGTATGTGACATTCGTCCATCTGCAATAGCTGACAGTAACAAGCGAAACTGCAAATAAGCTGACAGGCGTGCAATGTGCAATGAGAGCCGTACACGCGCATGAGTCCGTCCGTCCATCCATCCGTACTGCTTGCTAAGATATCAGCAGTTTTTGTGTTTACACTTGCATTTTATATTTGCACGTCAAACATGCATTTTTATTAATACGCGTTCCATGCATGCCAACATCAACAACAACTGTTTTTTTTTTCATGCATAGAGTGAAATCGTCCGTGTGCGGACAAGCACGGTTCCTTGGGTTTTGACTGTACACCGACCGGAATGTATTTTACTCTAAACATTAATAGTTTGCCAAGAGACATGAAAATTTTGTATTCTGCGACTTATGTTCATATCAAGACCATTGCAACATATGTAATTTAAAAAAACAAAATTTTTCAACTCTTATGTCAGACTGTGCCAAATAGCACATACGGCAATCTAACTTTGTGTAAAAATTTAATTTTAAACTTCCGCATGTAGTTATATGTTTAAGTGTTTGATAATTAAAAGCTTATTTTCTCTACTTATTTTTTGTTTTTTACAGAGTGACCAATTGGTACCCATAGGCGTCGCGCTGATCGGCCCCGGGCTAAGGGGCCATGACGCGTTGGCCCTTTAGTTTGTTATACTTGCTCTTGGTGGCAGTCATCGGTGTCTTGGGTGTCATGACCATACGTGACGGTCAGGATCGCACAGTGCTTACTGTGGGCTATCTGACAGCACTAACTGGCGATCTAAAGGATCGTCAGGGTCTGGCCATATCCGGCGCGCTCACAATGGCATTGGAGGAGGTAAGTTGTTCAATAATATTTACTAAATATTAATTTATAAATTTGTATTGGATTTCGTTTTAGGTCAATAATGATACGAATTTATTGCCGAATGTTTCGTTAGCGATGCGCTGGAATGACACCAAAGGCGACACGGTGCTCGCCACCAAGTATATAACCGAAATGATATGTGACGGCATTGCAACGATTTTCGGTCCAGAGGGTCCCTGTTATGTTGAGGCAATTGTCTCGCAGAGTCGTAACATTCCAATGATATCTTATGTAAGTGTATAAGTATCTTTGCATCTACACATGTAGCTATTTGACATGTGCTGACTAACTTTTCTTGCCTTGTCTTTTCTTGACTTAATTGCAATGCATCTCAAGCATACACAGACACATATTTGCATTTGCATACTTCTATGTAGTGTTTATGCTCTCAGTCGTGCAATTCAATTTCACGCCTTGAGCACTTCACTTTCACTTTGAATTCTTTTCACTGTTCTTCTTCTTCTTGTCCTTGTAAACAACACATTTATATTATACTCTTTTACAGAAATGTGCAGAAAACCGAGCATCCTCCATACCAACATTCGCACGCACCGAGCCACCGGATACGCAGGTAAATTTTCATGTTCTTGTTGTTGTTGCATGCAACAAGTAACTGATTTAAAGTTATTACTTTGCTCAGACATGTTAAATACAAAAGTTATTCTTTGTTAGGTTGTGAAATCAGTAATTGCACTGTTGCGCTACTATGCCTGGAACAAATTCTCCATACTGTATGAGGACGTATGGGGGACCGTAGCCGATCTTCTCAAGGATCAAGCCACAAAACGGAACATGACCATTAATCACAAACAGGCCTTCTACGATGATCGGGCCAAGTGCTGTGAGTTGTCGCAGCCATGTTGCCGTTCAGGTTATTGGTATCAAGTAAGCATATTTTTCAACACCGAAGCAAAAAAGTTCTTCATGACACTTTTTAATAATGACTATTCGTATGTTACATAGTTTTACATGCTGCATATGGCAGTCTATTGTACATTAGTTCTAACTGTCGATCTTTTGCGACTGTTATACTGCTGAGTGTGCCGTATGCCGCTTTGCAACATAAGAGTAGTTAAACTTAAATTAGAAATAATTGGTGTTGGACGTTTCGTTTAACTTAAAATTTATACTTATTTAATTAACTTATTTCTCTCTCACACAGGTCGTTCAAAAAACCATGAACCACACGCGCATCTATGTATTTTTGGGCTCAGCAAATGCGCTTATCGATTTCATGGCTTCAATGGATACGGCGGCCTTATTTTCACGTGGCGAATATATGGTAATCTTTGTGGACATGATGGTCTATTCCGAGCGGTGTGTTTTAAAATATGACTTTTTATTGTTATAAAAATAAAACTTTGTCGTTAATATTGGCTCTGTCTCTTTGGCACATTACAGGGAGGCAATGAAGTATTTGCGTAAAGTTGATATTATAAATCAACTGAAGAATTGTGAAACAACTGAAAGCTTCAATCGTCTGGCGCGGAGTCTACTAGTGGTCGCTTCAACGCCACCCACAAAGGACTATGATAAGTTTATGGAGAAGGTGCGCGAATTTACATCAAAAGCGCCATTTAACTTTACGATACCGCCACTCTTCTCTCAGAGTAATTTTAATAAGGTAAGTGATCATAAAACAAAAATTGCTTTTAGCATTAAATTTATTTTTTTACACAGTTTGTATCTATATATGCCGCCTACCTCTATGACTCCGTCAAATTATATGCTTGGGCATTGGACAAGTTATTGCGACAAGAGCAACGTGTACTAACAGATGAAGTGATTTTTGAAGTAGCTAGTAATGGCACAAGGGTAATTGATACAATTATCAAAAATCGTACTTACCTAAGTAAGTGTTGATGGACTATAAGAAATTAGAGAAAATATTATATAATAATGTGTTATGGCAGGTGTGACCGGCGCAACGATAAAAATTGATCATTATGGCGATTCGGAGGGTAATTTCTCAGTGCTCGCATATAAGCCACACAAATGGAATATCAACAATGAAAATATAACATGCTATTATCATATGGTGCCCGTGGCACATTTTCATCAAGGCGAAGAACTTCCAGTGAGTGAGTCGACATTTTTAGTTGCTTCTGTTTGATTTTGGTTTGGTTTCGACAAAACTTTCTTGGGTGCCAGTGAATTTATGCGCATATCGGTTTTACCTAGGAATATAAACTCATAAATGGTTCCATTGATTGGCCCTCTGGCGGCGAAAAGCCAACCGATGAGCCTATGTGCGGCTTTAACAACGAACTGTGCAAGAAGGACGATACACATTATACGTCAACAGTGGCAGCCGTCGTTTTGGGCGTTCTATTGTTTTGTGCGGGCGTGGTCACTATGAGCATTTATCGTAAATGGAAAATTGAGCTTGAAATTGAAGGTTTACTTTGGAAAATTGACATTTCGGAGATAAAAGGTTATTCCGGCAATGATATTGTCTCATCGCCGAGCAAAGTAAGTCATTCATATTAATTTTATCATTATTTTTTTATTAACATTATTGTCATCGTCTCTTTTATTGTTATAGGTAAGCTTAATGAGCGCTCAGTCATTTAATTCACGTTGGTCGAATCAGTTTGTCACTTCGACGGCACGTCTCCGTGGCGCCGTGGTACGCATTAAGGAATTAAAGTTTCCACGTAAACGTGATATCTCACGTGAAATAATGAAAGAGATGCGTTTATTACGAGAGTTGCGTCATGATAATATCAATAGTTTTATTGGCGCCTCTGTTGAACCGACACGTATACTACTCGTCACGGACTATTGCGCCAAAGGCAGTCTGTACGACATAATCGAGAATGAGGATATAAAGTTGGATGACCTTTTCATTGCCTCACTTATACATGACCTCATCAAAGTGCGTAACAACATGTTTTCTGTATTTAGTTTGTTTTACTTACGTTTGAAATGTAACACAGGGCATGATTTATATACACAACTCGTCGTTGGTCTATCACGGAAATCTCAAATCATCGAATTGCGTTGTTACATCACGTTGGATGCTGCAAGTTACGGACTTTGGTTTGCATGAGCTGCGACAATGTGCCGAAAGCGAGTCCATTGGCGAACATCAACACTATCGCAGTAAGTGAAATGCCTTTGCAGTAAGCAAAGTGAGATTGTAATTAAATTGCTTGCATTTTAGATCAATTTTGGAAGGCGCCCGAATTGCTGCGTAACCATCAAATTTATGGTTCGCAAAAGGGTGATGTATACGCATTTGCCATAATTATGTATGAGATATTTAGCCGAAAGGGTCCTTTCGGGCAAACAAACTATGAACCAAAGGAAATTGTCGACTTGGTGAAACATATGCCCGTAAAGGGTGACCTGCCATTTCGACCGGAAGTCGAATGCATAATCGAGGGTGAACTGTGTCCGGATTATGTGCTGAGTTGCATTAGGGATTGCTGGCAAGAGGAACCTGATGAGCGGCCAGATTTTACTACAATACGGTAAACGATTTGCTAATAACAACCAACATACATTGTACATTAAACAGTGCTGCTTAAAATATTATTACAGTAATCGGTTGAAAAAGATGCGCGGTGGCAAAACCAAAAATATCATGGATCAAATGATGGAAATGATGGAAAAATATGCAAATAATCTCGAGGATATTGTCACTGAGCGTACACGTTTGCTGTGCGAAGAGAAACGAAAAACCGAAGACTTGCTACATCGCATGCTGCCGCAAACGGTTGCCGAAAAGCTGACCATGGGCCAGGGCGTGGAGCCTGTATCATTTGACTTAGTCACCATCTACTTCAGTGACATTGTTGGCTTCACAGCCATGTCGGCCGAGAGCACGCCGCTGCAAGTAGTCAATTTCTTAAACGATCTCTATACCGTGTTCGATCGCATTATACGCGGCTATGATGTCTACAAAGTTGAGACCATTGGCGATGCTTACATGGTGGTAAGTATAACTGTAAAGTTAAACAATTGCATACATTTAAATTAACATGCTTGCTTGTTGCGCACAGGTATCTGGCCTGCCGGTAAAGAATGGCGATCGACATGCCGGCGAAATTGCTTCAATGTCGCTGGAGTTGCTACAAGCTGTAAAACAGCATCGCATTGCACATCGACCGAATGAAACACTGAAGCTGCGCATTGGCATGCACACCGGACCAGTTGTGGCTGGCGTAGTTGGACTTACAATGCCGCGTTATTGTCTCTTCGGTGATACGGTGAATACAGCTTCGCGTATGGAATCGAATGGTGAGGCGTTGAAAATTCACATATCCGCCAAATGCAAAGAGGCGCTTGATAAGCTCGGCGGTTATGTAACGGAAAAGCGTGGTCTTGTCAACATGAAGGGTAAAGGCGATGTGGTTACATATTGGTTAGTTGGTGCAACGGAGAAAGCCATACAAAAGAGAACTGTAGATGTCACGGATTTGCCGCCACCATTATTCAGTAGACCACGCAAGAGTCCAAAGTTAAATCCAGACTCACGTCAGCCGAGTATTTTAGCTATGCACTATTGCGGTGCGGGCTCAAGACGACAGTCGAGCGTGCCACGTGCTGACATCGAATCCACATACAGTCTGCAGGGCTCCACCTATCACGTACCGCGTGAATCGCCACGGTTGCCAATGAAACGTTACGATCGACCATCGTTAAATGGCATCGGTGGTCTGACGGGTAATATAATAACGGAACGTATGAGCTTTTATGGTGGTCTTGGTGGCGTTGGTGGTGAGAGCATTGCAGGCACGGTGCTCGAGTCCGTATCCCGGAGCACGCTAAATCATTCCGAAAACGAAACGAACTGTGATACTAATGCTATTGGTTATGGATATGTCGGTGGTAGCGGAGGCGTTGGCAGCTGCGTTGTTGGTGAGTTAAACGGTGGTCTGGTGCGTCAACCAAATGCTTTGCAAAAACCCTTGGCCATGGTACGACCACATCGAATTATTAGCGCACAAATGCCATCATCAGCATCCACACATGAATTGTTCGAGATCAGTTCAAGACCCGAAGCTGAGGTTGCGGAGCAATCTTTACAACTCCGTGAGTCTCATTCGCTGGATCCTATGCCAACGCAAATACGTAAGCGTCACGAACGTGTCAAGCTGCCACCGTCCAAACTCTCAAAGAACAATTCACGATCTTTAGACTTAGGCGTCTCCTACATCAGCGGCAATCCGAATGGTGAGAATGAAAACGACAGTGATGATGCTGCTACCGGCAATCGTAACGATGCCGATGAACGCTATGAGGATGATGATGGCCTTCTAATGCGTACTAAAAACGGACGTTCAGCAGTTATTGTACCCGAGTCTTCTACACTTATTAACAGGCGACGCAGCGGCACAAGTAGTTCCTCAACAAACGCAACCGGCGCACTAACACAAAAGCATCTGAATAACAACTGTAACGGCGGCATGAACATTGACGAAGATATGCAATCGCCGTTGCTGCAACGCCAAGGTTCATTAGCCTCGCCCACAGATGAGCTGTTGTGCTATTCGAAACGCTCACGTTCACTTGAGAATTTCGACCAGTCGGCAACAAACACAAGCAACAGTGTTAGTTATGCTGCCGATATTGATGGCCGTCAGCACAATGCGACAAGCACTGCAGCAGCAGCGGCAGCCGCGTCACGTCGTGGTGGCAAAATTGCAGCTTGGTTGGTGAACATCTTTCATGGTAATGGTTTGCGGCCTAATGATGCATCCCTGCGGCGTGTTGGCATCTTGCAGACGGGCGTACAAGGCGTAACCGGCTTTACAGATATGCCGGCGGCGGCACAACGCGATCGAGAGAGTATTGTGTAAATAATTGAAATCGTTAGGAGGTACTCAGGAGGTCCAACCATATATAAGGTGATCATTTATTGTAATGGTATGTGTTTATATATTTGTGCTAAGGTCCCCAAAATTTGCCAAAAAAAAAAAAGAAAAAAGGAAGAAAAATGAAAACGGAAAAAAAGGTTCGTTCGAGTTTGCACCAAGGTTCAACTCAATTTACGGCATACCTATATATGTTTATACTATATTCGTTTTTTGTGTGTATGTGTGTTAATCTCTCTACATTATTTAGAGTAGCAAAAATCCATCTAGTCACAAGGTCTTCAGACTAGTTATTGTTTTATAATTCGAAGATGAAAAAAATCTTATATAGTTACATATATTAAAACGTTGTCTACATATGTACGAGTATGTTGGTATAAAACATAATTCGCTTACAAAATTTTATAGTTGAACAATTAATTAAAATAATGAATATGCTTAAGATTAGTTAATTTAATGAAACAAAAAAACAAAAACAGAAAAACAAAAACAAAACATCAACAAACAACAAAACCATATTTTAGCACTTAAGTATGTGTGATTTGTTCGTAATTTGTAAGTTAATTATAGTAAAATGATTAAATATATTAAAGTGAGTAGAACGATGTTGATGATGATGAAGGAATGGTAGTTTAAGTACCATTGTGGCATTGTAGTTTGTGTATGTATGTATGTTTTAAATATGTTTATTTTGCCATATATTGAAGAAAAATAAATGTAAATGTTTCAAAACATTTTGTAGTAAATTGATTTATTTACAAGCGAATTTGTAACCGTGAGCTAAAATTTTTTGTAAGTATATAAATTGTTAAATGATTTATTTATTTTTTTTCCTCGTATTTAATGCAATTATCTCTTCGTAAAACGAATTATTCTAAATTAACGACTTTTCTCAAGCAGTGTTGAACAATGTGACAATTATTTATAATCAGTGCTGCCAAGTGCATTGCTGAAACATATCATATGTTCACGAGCAAACGACAAACAAAGACAATCGCGACAAGTGTATCTCGGTTTTATTTTTTTATCAGTTTATCGCAGTTTTTAGAGCAAAAAGCACTTGTTAGTTTTATTTACGTTCTCGTTTGTGCAATAATCAAGTTTACTTTCGACGCAAAGCTGAATTTTCTTTTGCATGATCGCAAGGCAAAAGAAAATTTCAACTACCCCGCTTCCTCCAACTGCAGTACATTGAGATGCGCAATTTCGGCGGAGCACCAGCGCCGGATGCTCCAGTTCAACGCCGTGCCGAAAGCTATGTGGAAGCGCAACAGAACCCAAGGTCACCCAGTCCTGGTGAGAACTCACGTTGCGAAAGCGATGAAGACTACGCTAGTCCCATGGCCATAGCCAATGCCAACGACGACGTACAAGTACGTAATCGAAACGCAACGGCAATATATGCAAACGCGCCCCTTGCAACGCAGCTTGAGAATGTCGGCTATGTTGAGATGCCCATAACATCCGCTAGCATCGAAGGCGTAGTGCCATTGGACACACAAACTGAGGAACGTATGCGTCGACGATTGCAGTTCTTCTTCATGAACCCCATTGAAAAATGGCAAGCACGTCGAAAGTTCCCCTACAAATTCATTGTACAGGTGAGTTTTGCATGCTAATTAAAGACTCAGTTGCTACATTCAAAAGCCGTGGCGACTTATTTAACGGTTTAATTGTTGAGAGCCATTTTACAACGCCTCCCATTGTTGTGATACTCAGCATGTAAAATGGTTTTAGTACGTAAAACAAATAGTAAAGTTCTAAGCATTTCGTTCATTGTACGAACTTTGTTTGTTTTGGAAATTAGTTGCCAGCTAAATAGGTTGATTACGCATACGATTCTTATCTGGCGCAGTTTGTCACAATGATAATTTTAAACTCTACAGTCTTAATAACTTAAACTATTGTTTCGTTGAACTTGTGCGAAACTACTGACAAAAAATTATTTCTATGTTTACCAATCGATTTATACGCTGTCACGTATAAATGATACGTACAAAAATAATAATGAATTTACGATTTTTTTTACAACTTATACATTTATTTATTTTCCAGATTGTTAAAATCTTCCTGGTAACAATGCAGTTGTGTCTGTTTGCGCACTCACGCTACAAACACATTAATTATACGTGGGACAATCGCATTGCCTTCTCGCACTTGTTCCTCAAAGGCTGGGATTCGTCACGTGAGGTGGAGTCATATCCACCCGCTGTCGGTCCTTTTGCACTCTATGAGAAAGCCGAATTTTTCGATACTATTGATTATGCTGTGCGTGGCTATGCGTCCATGAATCGTTCTATCGGCCCATACGATTATCCAACGAACGACAATTCTATGGCGCCATTGAAGCTGTGCATGCAAAGCTACCGCGAGGGCACAATATTCGGTTTTAATGAATCGTATATATTCAATCCGCAAATCGATGAGCTGTGCGAAAGTCTGCCGCCGAATGTGACCACAATTGGCGTCGAAGAGTACCTGAAACAACGCGAAGTGGATGTCAGCTTCGCGGCGCTTGTATCGGCGACATTAGTTTTTGAGATTAAAACAATTAATTTTAAGTCAAGTGCTGGACCGCTTTCGGCGCCGGATTGCTTTAAATTTGATATTACAATTGACTTCAATAATCGGGACCACGATGGCCAAATGTTGCTGTCCTTGGACGCTGAAGCGACACGGCTGAAATGCAAAGGTGATATTGATTTCATTTCGGATGCCGAATTCGATGCCGTGCTGCATAGTATACTGAATATAATCGTGCTGCTTGTATGTGCCATGTCATTTGCGCTTTGCACGCGCGCTCTGTGGCGTGCGTATCTGCTGCGCTGCCAAACTGTCGACTTTTTCCGTACGCACTTCCGCAAGGAGTTGAGCTTGGATGGCCGTCTAGAGTTTGTCAACTTTTGGTATGTCTTACCGTTTGTTAACTCAGTGCCATTGATTTAATATGCCTTACATTTTTATTAACAGGTACATTATGATAATATTCAATGATATTTTGCTCATTATTGGTTCAGCGCTCAAGGAGCAAATAGAAGGCAGGTTTCTAGTCGTCGATCAGTGGGATACATGCTCACTGTTTTTAGGTGTAGGCAATTTGCTAGTGTGGTTTGGCGTACTGCGTTACTTGGGTTTCTTCAAAACATACAATGTCGTCATTCTGACGCTGAAGAAAGCAGCGCCCAAAATCTTACGCTTTTTGATCGCAGCTTTATTGATTTACGCCGGCTTTGCCTTCTGTGGCTGGCTAATACTTGGACCATATCACATGAAGTTCCGTTCATTGGCCACCACATCGGAGTGTCTTTTCGCACTGATCAATGGCGACGACATGTTTGCGACATTTGCAACGCTTTCAAGTAAATCGAGCTGGTTGTGGTGGTTCTGCCAGATCTATCTGTACTCATTTATATCGCTGTACATATATGTGGTGCTATCGCTCTTTATTTCTGTTATAATGGATGCCTACGATACAATTAAACGGTATTATAAAGACGGTTTTCCAATTACCGATCTCAAGGCATTCGTCGGTACGCGTACGGACGAGGATATCAAATCAGGCGTTTTTATGACCGGCATGGATGATATATATCCCTCGACTTTCTTGAATGTCGTGCGTGAAGTTTGCTGTCGTTGTTGTTGCAGAAGACGTGAAGTAAACATGCCAGGTAATTCAGGCTATACAAGCCTATCGAGTATTCCCAAATGAATTATTGCCAAATATTTATTGTTGTTCAAGCATGACTTCTACCCCTCACTGGGTAAAGTACATGCTTTAAAATTATTGCAAATGTTAGTCATGATCAAAATGAGGGGAGTAAGACACGCTAAATCAACAATCGCATAGAGATCAAACAAGTCGCGTCCGTCTGTATCGATTTTTATCAGTTACAACCGAATAGCTTTTATATTTTTACTTCCAAAAGCATTTTTTGTTTTTAGCGCTTCAAGTATTTACTTCTTACAAGTCAAGTATTGAGTATTTACGCCCAAGACTACTCACTGTGTCACAGATATTTAGCAATACGGGTAGCTTTCTTATCTGTAATATTTTTTTTTAAAAAACCCGTGTATGTCGTTTTGTACAGTTTATGTTTAGATTCTTTAGTTTAATTTGTTGCGATCTTTTAGCATCTTTTTTTTATTTTAAATGTCGTTTTTAATAATGCCAAAGTTAAATGTTTGTTGAATATTTGTGTGTCATTTTGGTAAATGCCAAGCCTGAGAATTGTCAATGCAAACGAAAAGCTTTTTAACCGAAAAATTACCACTCGAAAAAACTTGAGAGCACTACGTAATACTAATTTAACCATAAGTTGTGATATGCTGGAGAACAATAACTAAAATGAATTTTGAAAATGCCTTAAATATATTAAGAAAATATTTAATGTGACTGCATTTGCCTTTGCTTAAATGTGGGCAATGCATAGTCAAATTTTCAACTCCTCCAGACGCAGTTACAATATATATATATATAAAAAAAAAGTTTAAAAATGTATTTACAAAAAATAAAACAATATTTCACTTTAGCTGTATTTTTTCAATATCAATCATTGATTCAAATTCTCACGCTCATTTTCATTAAAATCTATTCATGCATACTTGTTATAATTTTGATTACACAAATACCTTTTTGTCAGCAACATTTACGGCCTTCAAGCTATTTTTATACACTTGCCATGTATATATATAAATTGAGAGCATCATATCCGTCTGTCTGCTACGCAATTGTCTATTTTCACGCAAAGTACTTTGGGTCTTTAATAGAAAAAGTTTTGCTTATAGAAATTACTTTTATCAAATCGGTATAAACTCCTATAAATCTGCTGTAAGGCCAATACATTTAGAATACTTATAAATGGGCGGGCTCTAAACTATATTTCTTATACATTGAAACTTATATGTTCGAAAGGGTATATAAGTTTCGACAAAGCTGAAAATAATTTTTCATATTATTTAATACATCAATTTCTCATCATTCCCATCATTTTGTTTCTCAGTCCCAGAAATGAAATTAAACTTGCATAACTTAAAATTATCATCTATTGAAAAATATATACATTTATATATAAACCCAAAGCAAAAACACTCATCTCACATTCTACGTAGCACTTTGAATGTGTTGCAAGTACATATGCCACGCTGATCCGAGAAGACATAAACAACGGCGTCTGCGCAATTTTTGTGCATTTCATTGTCTTTGGCATACTTGAGCGCAACGCGCAGCGAACTCTGCAACTCCTCATGCCAACTGTTCTCCATGTTCTCCTCAATCAGTAGTGTCTTAAAGATGCCCTCCATTAACAGCAGCTGCCGCTCCACTCTAGGGCAACGCACAACTGCCAACATTTGCACATAAGTACGAAACTTGAGCCAACGTTGAAAATCTTCAAAGCAGATCTCTGTGCCGGCATCGATGATCATCAAACTTATTTCATAGGCATTTATAGCGCGCAAAATTTTACGCTCAAATGGTACTTTGAAAATTGTCAGCAATTCTGGCGTAATTTCAAATTCCTTTTCATAACTTGGATGCTGCATTGTCCAAGGATACTTGCGGTTGATAAAGTCATAAGCTAACTTTTGGCGCAGTTCCTGTGCCTCGCGTAAAGCGTCTACATGCTTATCAAGCGGCAGAATAGCGCGCGAGCCACCCGTGTCAGCGTCATTGGTTCTATCGGCCAGTGCCTCTGCAGCGACATCGGCAGCCTGCTCAGCGGCTTCATTCTCCGCAAGATCCTTCTCAGCGGCCGTGCAGCAACGCAGATCGGTTGGCTGCGCATAGTTGGGAAAACCCACATTGGCCAGAAATCGATGCCAATGCAATTGACTGAAAGTCTTGCTAGGCTCGAAATACCATGAGTTGTTCTTGCTTTGTATGTCACAGACGTTGTCGTCAAGTATAAGCGGCCATAGATTATCGAAAAACGAACTACGCAATGTCAATTTCGAGGATACTTCACCCAACGAGCAATCCATTGTAGCGCCAAATTTGTATCTTAAATTGTGTGACTTGAATAATTTTGTTTGACAATAATTTTGACACAACTATTTGTAGGTAACAATTTATTTAAAATCAAATTATATATAACAATTTTTATGCAAAATGGATGGGGAGATCATACGTCAATTGTGTGAACGCCTCAAGTGTTTTACACTGGACATAGAGAAGGTGCAACAAGCCAAAATGAGTCTTAACAAAATACAGTCGCGCAAAACATTCAATGATCTGCTGGGCAGTGGCCAGCCAATCAATGCACAACAATTGAAATTTCCGCCTTCTTTTCGCAGAAGTGAATTAGAACTATCATATCAATGTGAGGAATGTGAGGAGGAGGAGGATTACGGCATGTGTTTCGATTTGCCGGAAGATAAATGGCATGGCTATTTTGATGGTTTTGAAATCTTAAAAGAACCCGCGGGCGTCAACTTAAATGAGAATATGAAATGCATTGAGTTGACCAAGAAGCCATGCGAGGAGGATCTACAACACTATTTACGTAAGCATTCAAATCACTATAAGCAACAACTTTTATGCAAACACAATGCTTAGGTACCGGCATACGTGCCTTTATGATTGATCTGTTCACGGGCACGCAAAAGGACAATCAAGCCCTAATTGTACACTTGCGCGAAAGTGAGATCAAAGTATCCGAGGAATTCGGTTTTCCAGTGGTTTCAACGATTTTCGCACGGCTTTCATCGCGTTATCAGTACACGGGCTATTTGCAGGCCGATGAGGATTTCATTTTGCTGAACAAAGGCCAACGCGTTTTTCTGACCACCGATCGGAAATACTCGACCAGATGTACCACGAAGTATATCTATGTGAATGCACGTTTTCTGCTTATCGATGTAAAGCAGTATGACTTCATACTTGTCGGCTGTGAGATACAATTGCTTGTGCTGGACAATTACAAGGACTTTCTGCATTGTTGCGTTGCGCGTGGTGGCCGTCTAAAGTCACATTTGCCTGTGCGTTTCCCAAGCAGATGTAAGAGCCATCGTATTTCATATGAGGAACTGGAGGACATGACTTTTGCCAAAGAAACCGGCATTAATGTGATTGTTTCGGATATTGCTGGCACGATTAAGTATCTAGAAAATCTACAAAAGATAATGGGTTTGCTGCATTGTGAAAACTTGAAGCTCTTTGCACGTGTCGTAGTCAATCAGATACAAGGCTGCGATGGTGAAATGAATTGGGTTGTGGCGAAATATGATGGTTTCCTTGTCGAAGTTGCGCCACCGGGCGAAAATGATGATGTGCCTGCCATGATGCATCTTTGCCCCGACGGTGAATGTTTTATGAAACTCGCTTATGAGTCCAAGAAACCGCTTATATTCGATCCAACGCCCATAGCAATGCAGCAGCTGCGCATCGAACCGGAGCATTATTTCTACACATTCTACTATCCGGACAAGTATCTCGTGCGTTGTAATCACTCAAAAAGCGCTTTCTACTTTAGTTTTCTACAAAATGCCATCTTTGAGACAATACCACCCATGACCTTGGCGCCTTTGCCATACTGTGATGCATCACACACGGGCGCCGACGCATTGGCACGTGCCGCTGTTGCGGCATCTTTCGAAATCGAAGCCTCTGCCATTATTGTTTGTGGCTTGACTGTGCGCATGGTGCAAAAATTGGCGCATTTTCGGCCCAAAGCGCCCATCATCTTTGTCAGCCATATGCTGTCGGCCGAAGACTATGTGTCCTTGTATCATAATGTTATTATGTTGCCTGTGACCTTTTCTGTGGTGAACACACACGAAATGGAAATGTTCAAGAAAGCGCTTTTTGCGCTGGCTTATCTACGCGCAAGAAAAATCATCAAGGATGACAATCAGTTGATTATAATTTATAGCACCGAGGCGGGCACACAATTTCCGGACAAGTACATTACGTTTAAATTTAATATGAAAAAGTTTACAAAACGTTTGGCATTCAATATGTTTTCGACGCCCACAATAAGTTCAAAATAATTATGCATTAAGCTTTAACTTTGTCTAATTTGTACATGTGTATTTATTAATTCACGTTTTGGTTGCGTTGCTTGGGGGAATGTTGTAGACATCTACGGCTTACTGTGCAGTAGCTAATGTAATTTTCTAATATGTACAAACACAGACATACACGCACACACACACATACACAGACAGACAGCTTAAGTTGCACTGAGTTTAACAAAATATTACACAGCGACAAAAAGCTAAATTAATAATATACACTAAATTATGTAACAAAATAACGTGCCAATAATAATAAAACAAAAAAAAAAATATCAGGATTGCCACCGGAGCAGTTGAGAAACAGCACTCATTGTGTTTTCTGCAATGGTTTTGAGGTGACGTGCTCATAAGCAGCCTGAAAGTAAGGAAAGCCTGTTCAGCACGCATAATCAACATAATTGAAATTTTACACACCTTAAGCGTAATGAAGCAATAGCCGGTTAAGCCATTCATCTCAACTTGAAAATTAGCGCCACCAGTCAAATCACCCAACAAGGCCAACTCAGCGCCCAAATGAGGCAGGGCGGCGCGTAGTACAATAAACATGGTGAGCGGTATCATGTAGTCAGTAGTAAGCAATGCGGCAGATTCTGTGCAACAAAAATTGGCTAAATTAAATTGTAAACTTTTATAAATCATGAGCTTACCACTTTCCGCTGCTTTGTACGCATCGGTTATCTTTTGCATGCAGGTTTCTATCACAGTCAACATGGCCTTCGGACTAAATTTCTCCTGCAGCTGTTTAAGCGTCTTTATTGCGTCCGCAAAGTGTTCATTATTGATAATAATTAAGTAAGAACTGCAAATATTTAAAAATTGTGTTAATACCAATACATGTTTGAGCAGCAACAAATGTTTGTACAACCTTTCCAGTCTAAGCAGCTCAGCCAGTTCGTTGTCACGCAATTTCTCGGCATATTTTAAATTTTGTGTGTACATCTTATCCTTACGACTATACTTATTGGCGTATAGCACAATGAGCGTGGAATAGACGCCTTCCGAGAGCACAAACGGATACAGCAGCGTTATGTGTGAGACAAACTCACGTGTGCTCTCTATAATGCAATAATCCTCGGGCAAAGCCGGAAACATTTTACGCACAAATTTATAGATACGCTTTGAAATGGATTCCCATTCGCGCATCGCTTGCTTGGCTAAAATTGGCGTCGGCTTCACTTTCCAACAACCGTATGAGTAATAGAAACAATTTGCGACACTTTGATTAAGCAGGTACAGTGGATGATAACGATCATTGAATGCTTGATGAAGATAGTCCTTCAACGATGTTATATCGGTTTCATTAAGTGAGCTAATGGCAAAACTGGGCACACAATCCAGCGTAGTCTGTGTCGATAAACTACTAAAACTGTTATTATTATTATTCTGACTGATGCTTTCAACGCTGGAATTGAGCGCGCTGCCAAATGAGGAATGATCGTTGTTCATGGTAGAGTTACGCATGGAATTGTCAAGGTACATGCTGTTAAAACTTATTTCATCGCCACAACCATTCGTCACACTGATCGAATGCAGACTATCCGATTTGCTTATGCTATTTTGGAATAAGTTCTCTTGCGAATGTATGCGTCTCGGTGCTAGCAGACCAGCGCCGATATCGCCCAGTGAGGACTTGGAGAAGCTTGTCTTATTCGTGATTCTCTCAAAGCCACTGGAAAGTCCCATCATAATATTTTTAGCAAAATAGCTGCGATTTGAGGGCAACGTGTTTTTCTCCTGCTGCTCCATGGATCTGTGACGCGCGCGGTGTGTATGCATAAAAACAGCAATGCAATTCCAAAGTTGTTCCGTTGTCAATGAATTTCTTTGGCCAGTTTTTCGCGGCACAGCGTTCAAGATTTGTGTCTCAAAATTATCAAATAACGAACGCCATTTACGATTATTGTCCACAATGAGTTCACCAATCGATCTGTTAATTTAAGCAGTTTATAAATTAAATATACACTTAAAAACAACAACAAACTCACTTTGGGTATTTGTTGAACTGTCGATTAACGGACATTGCGCCGGCTTGTATACGCACTTCTTGCCAATTGCCCGCCAGATTGCCGCTTAATACATTGCCAACAAGTAGACAGTTTGAGCACTCATCTTCTGAAGTCGCGGTTGGCTCCTCGTATTTAACAGTACCATTAGGCATGTAGTAAGTGCCCTTGCCATTTGGCCCTTGCATTCTCAGCTCGCCCTCATAGTAGTAATCATTATCCAATACTGCGACACCGGAGCCCATCAACTCATCGCCCACGAACATGCCCTCGAAGTAGTCGCCCTTCATAGTGATACAAATGCCCGCGCCCGTTCGTTTGTTGTCCGCAAACATGCCCAAATACTTGTCGCCACTTATTTGATCGTCATATACGCCGTAACCGCTCTTTGCATTTGCTTGATGCTCACCAATATACGTGTAATGATTACTGCGTAGCGTGCCGTGCCCATGAAAAAGACCATCACGAAAGTTGCCTTCGTAGATTTCATTGTCCTTCATTTCAAAAACGCCATGACCATGGAATTTGCCAGCCTTAAAGGTGCCCTCATAGATGCCCACAGATGGTATAACCATTTTGCCATGGCCTGCAATAGTAACAATTTAAATTGACGTGACATTCAAGTGCTTGCAATTGAACTTACCTTCTATTTCGCCGTTTTGTACTTCGCCATAGAAACATCTGCCGTCGGGGTACTCCAAGTAGCAATTGCCATGCAAAACGCCATGCCGCCAGCCACCGTAGGCATGCACATTTGGATATTTTGCATGATCGCGACTGAAAACGTACGCTGTGGTGCGCACATTGGGCACCTTGCTGCCCACCGGACGACCTAAGGCGGCAACAATGCTGGACTCCAATTGATCGTGCCAAAGCATTTTATCGAGATGTGAACGCGTTGACACTGTAATACTTTTCTCCGGCGCAATTATACGCAAACTTGTATCGCTCTCGATTTTCACCCATACGGTACACAACGGATATGTGTGTATATTGCTGCCAAGTTGGCATAAGCAATCGGAAAAGAGTATAAAAGTCGTGTTTGATATGCTCAGCGTGTTATGCGACAACTTCAGTGGCACAGTGGTCGACGTCAATATGACGCGGCGGTGTTTGCGTCGAAAGTGTATTATGCGTGTATTGCGCTCATTGGAGCTCCAAAACTCATGTGTATTGACCGCTAGCTCTTGATAGATACAATTTTGACGACCGAAAGCTTCCCACGCCATGAGATGTTCCTTAAATTCGAGGCGTGTCTTTAAAAGTTGTTCCAAAAATTGTATAAACACGGGAAATATTTGAAAGGGTTGTTGGAAAATACGTGCCAAATCAGTTTCATCATTGTGTTTGGGCAACAATGGCACTGTAGAAATATTGGAAAAGGCACGCGCCGCTTCCGTGAAGCCATCAATGGAATAAATATCGCAATACGATTTTGTATAATTCTCGAAAAGTGCGATGCATTCACGATGGAACTGCACAAAGAGCAGATCGACAGCATTATCAAAGTCAGCGCGGTAAAACGCCTCAATGGAGTGCAAAGTCGCGGCCAGCAGGCACAATATGCGTTGGAAATTCCTACAAACACGATTAAGTGTGCGCAGCGCTTCCACCGTTGACTTTCTTTGCAACGTGCGCAGCAAACGTATTGCATTTGTATACTTCAATAGCAACTGCATTTGCGCTTGTAGATTCGTCAGGCAATTGTGGTACTGAGTTTGCAGCGCACGTACATTGTGCACCGTAAAGTCACCTGATACCAATAGTAGTCGCAAATTTGGCGGTGCACCGACTTGTTCACCAAACTGCACCTTTACAAAAGTTTTATCAATACTCTCCTTTTGTCTTTCCGGCAATGTGCTAATCGAGCCGCCCATGTTGAGCAAAACAGTTTCATAATCGCCGCAACAGACTTCAAGTATGCTGCGCTGCTGTGCATCTAGCGCAACGTTGTCCATTTTGATCTCTATCGGTGTACTAACGTCCGACACAGTTACCTTGGCATTGAGCTGTTGCTTGGAGTTCAAGCCCCAATGGTATATGCGACCATCGAGTGTTCGCGCCACGCTGTGTTCCCGGCCAGCAGATATGCTGCATACGCCAATCGACTCAAGTTTATGTATACTATTGGCGGTAGATCGCTTTATGTGATCACCCGTGCCCAACACACCATTGTTGTTCGAACCGAATGTATAAACTTGTGTGTTTAGTAATCGTTGTCCTTGACTGAGTATTTGTTGTATATTGCCGGCAAAAGTATCGACATTTGAAAGATCCGATTTACTGCTTAGCGATTGTATTGAAGCACGCGAAGTTAACTCTTGCTTTCTTAACACATCTTCAAATGAAAGCTCACTGTCCAAAGAGTTTTGTAAAGTCGTGAATTGAGAGCTGCGTGGCTTCTGTTGACTAGTTTGCTTGACAGCAGACGAAATATTTAACATATCCTCCTTGTCCAGTGTCGTGTTATCACCTAAAAGCATTACGAAAAAGTCGTCTCCAGCGACTATGTCATGCAGTTCCTTGCCTTCCTCAAAAAATCGCATTTTAACAGGCGTAATTTCCGCAACGAAAACGGCACCACAGCTGCCGAAAACATAGATTTCGTCGAGCCGTGTTACGAAAAGCACACCTTCTGCGGAACAGCAAACTCTTCGTATAAGTATGCCTTCCTCCGATATCTCTAACGGATCAAATGTCACCGTTTGCCAACGATTCGGTCTATAAACGCCGGAATTACATAATTGCTTTTCAACAACGCCACTGCTCGTAACAACATACAATTCCTCTAAGCCGGGACAGTAGTCTATATCCACAACATCATTTCGTTGTAAGTCCAACAACAACGTTGTGTTGTTGGCCACCAGTAATGCCTTGTAAAGGCAATGGTCAGCGGTGAGTAATAGCAGGGTTGGTTCGGTTGCTCTTGTAATACTGCAAAGTCTTATTACGGGCGAACGTTCCAGAGGTGGTACGGTGCTCCATTTTATACTTAATGCGACTCCTTCATAATAAATAACAAAAATTTCGACGTCACTATCCGACATTTTTGTCGCCACTTTTTACACATAAACACGATAAAACCGTACAATTATAGATGAACAGATCTACTGTTTGAACAATAGATACAAGTGCGGTTTCTATAGCATTTTAATAATTTCTTTGTGAAATGAAAAGTGTTATTATTTTTCTTTATCTTGTTTTATTTTTTGTTTTGCGTCGTTGTCGGATCGCAGCTGAGCTCATGTTATATTTTTTTTATAAGTGTGGTGAATCAGCTGTCTAAGGCGGTAAAGATCTGGCAACGTCATTTATTTACAGCTGCATGGAAATGCATTTTGCGCGAGCGTTGCAAATTACAGAAAAATTGTTATAAGAATGTGTTGTGTTGGCAGTTGATTAGATTTTGAATTGGTGAATTTTGCACGCATCCTCTTCTACATTAAATCTTATTTAACTTTAGACAAGCGTGAATATATTCCAATAGGCGATTGTGATACAAGATGAACACGTTGAAGACAACAAACGAGGTCATTTCAAGCATGAATGAAATTGTCAAGGCCAACTAAATGATGAACGAGATGCAAGATGCTGTTGGGCGGGAAGCCTGCAAAAGTCCGGATGAAGTTAAATTTTCCGATGATTCTGGTAATTTCTCGTGTGCGTCCACCGGTAGCAGCAGTGACGCGCTGCTCGAAAAGGAGCAAACTTTGTTGTTAGCACTCAAGGATCTAGGCAAGTTGCGTAGTGAGCTTGAACGTCTCAGCAAGTCGGAGCAATGGTACAAGCAAGAGCTGAAATCGCAAAAGTCAACACGCCTAGAGACATTAGAGCGTCTGTACACTCAAGAACGCAAGTACATGAAAGAAAATCAGCGCCTACAGAAGGAATGCCTACGGCTATTTACCAAATGCACCGAATTGGAATGGCAGTTGGAAGTTCAACGCGAAAAGCCAAAGTTACATGAGGAAGAGCACACAAAATGCAGTGGTAAAAGCGAAGATGACTTCAGGTTGAATAAACAACAATCACTTATCAGTGACCAAGACAGGTTAATCGAAGTGCTGCGAAGTCAGAAGAGACAGCTGCTAGAGGATGTACAACGACTGGGCTTGGAGCATAATGAGAAGCTGTTGGAGTTTCAGCGTGCCATGGCAAATATGGAGCTGGAGAACAACAAAGTAACTGGCAAATGTAAACAGCTTATAAATGACAAAAAAGATCTGGAAGAAAAACTTAGAGTTAAAGATGACACTTTACAAAACTTGTCAACCGAAAAAAACAAGCTACAAAAAGTCATAAGCGATCTAAATGTAACGCTGCAGGCACAAGAGAAATTACTTGCATTAAAGGAGCAACAGTTTCTCGAACTAAAAGATCAATTCAATGCAAATCTAAAGGGCGAAACAAATCCTGATGCGGTGCATCGATTGAGTGTGACTTTTCAAAAGACAATCAGTGCAAAGACTAATGAAATTGGTGCGCTTAAAATGGAACTACAGCAGTATCATGACGACTTGGCAACCATGACTGAACTAGAAGCTAAGAATGAGTTGAATCAGCGTATAATCGAACAGTTGCATTTCGATTTGGATGCACAAAACTTGGAATATAAGAACTTGTTGGCCACTGAAAGTGCTAAAACGCAACAACTGGAAGAACTTGGCGTTTGCTTCGATAGTTTGCGTAATGAAAAGGCCGATGTACAAAGAAATTTGCATATGTTGCAAGAAAAAATTAGAGCATTGGAACAAGAACTGATAGACTTGCATAAACAGTACGCTGACATGTGTGCCATTTGTGAGAGCACCAAGTTCCAATTGGAGTTGCAGGAGATCGAATGTAGAAAACTACAGTGCCAAACGGAATGTGACACCAAAGAAATACAACGACTGCGCAAGCGACTCAAAGAAAATCTGTTGAAAACAGCAACATTAAGTCAAAACATTAGCGCAGCTGAAAGCGAACTGCAAACACAAAACAAGCAAATGTTGCACTACCGTCAACAGTTATTGCAAAGTAGAGCAAAAGTGCAACTAGTCGAAGACAAACCAACGGCAAATTGGAATATTAGCATAAGTGATGAAAACAAATTAGGCGAACAGACTGATTTAGAAAATGTAATGTGCCAAAAACAACATAAACAAAAATCTGCAGAAATAGGTATACAAACGGAGCAACTCATTGAAGACTTGATAGAAACAACCGAACGAACAACATTAGAAGCCAACGTTGAATCTGAGCTGCCAACACTTAAAGCACAAATTCTTCACTTGGAAACAAAAGTTCTGGAAATCGATGCCAAGAAGAAAAATATCTTGACACTGTTTAATGCATACTTAAATAGTCAAAAAGATAAAGATAAACGTGTTAATGCACTTTTCGGCGATTGGGAGGAACTGACAAAAGCAATTGTATCTGTGCAGAAACTTGAAGAAGGCATGCAACAACAATTGCAACTTAAAAACGATGAACTTGAGGAATTAAATACGCTTTTTTCGCTACAAAACGAGGAGTTACATAAACTACAGCAGCTGGCCTTTGTCACAGAATGCAAAAGAGATGAAGACTTCAAAAAGCTGAAACAAACATTTCAAAATGATATCGGCGTGCTGCATAAAAAGTATAAAGAGGACACTGAAAGAATGTGTGTAATAAATGAACAGCTACAGATTGATTTGAAGACAGCAACGGTTAGTAAAGACCAAATGACTGAGCTGCAACTGAAATTGGAAGAATTACTCAAGGAGCGTTCAAGTACAATGCTTAAAGTAGAAGGTCTAGAAGTTGAATTGGCGAATTTGAAGCAAAAGCTGGCGAGCAGCACAGACAATGAAATGACAACAAGCGGCGACGAGTGTGTTAATATGGTAAATGGAATTTTGGAGGACGATGGCGTACGTAAATTGGAGCATTGTGATTTACCCTTAGTTGTGCGAAATTTAAAGAAAATGTTGCGCCAAGACAGAATCACACGACGTGCCGAAGACATACTTATAAAGCAGTGTAAAGAGCTGCGCTTGAGAAATGAGGATAACCAAGCGCGCATTAAAGTAAGTGTGACAAAATTGTTGAATTTATTAAATGGATTAAATACAACTTGACATTTATTTAAGGCGCTGGAACAAGAACTTGTTTTGGAACGCAAAAAGTTTGAGTCATCGGACATGGGCAAAACTTACAGTCACCAGCACACCGAAGATGAGGTGGCAAATTTAATCGATGATTACAAAAAGGTTCGCTTTGTTTGTTTTGGCAAAAAGCAAACCATTTTTAATTGTTTATGCTTTGCAGTTAATACAACAGTCTGCTGATGCCACCGGTCGTGCGCGTACAAGTGCAATATTAGATTTAATTGAACGCAGCAATCGTTGCGCGCCTAGTTTAAGTTCATTAGATGATTCGATAAATGATATACGTTTGGATATACAACAATTGACGGCTGCATTGAGCATAAACGAAACGTATAATTATAGCAATCAAGAATATAGCGATGGCATACCAACGCTCATGGAGGAACTGCGCGCAGTCACCGAACAGTTTAAGGCAAAATCCAAGGTATTATTTTAATTTAATATTTTTGGTTTAATGAAATGTACTTAATTACTTATTTATTGATAAGTATAAAATTATATAATGCGATAAAAGTCGTCGAATCAAACTTTATATAAGTTAAGCATAATTATATCATTGAGACGATTTCTGTCTGTCTGTCTGTCTGTCTGCCTAACTTGCCATAACAAAAATGTCGTAAAATTCTTGATGATTATTATTATGCTGCTTGACGACCTGATTTGATAGGCTAATGCCCAACTGACTTGTCTGTTGGTATCTACAAAAGTAGCACAATTAGTTACTTTTTTTTTTTGTTATGTTAATTAATCTATGGTAATAGATATTTAAGTTATGCAAACTGAACCTGAAACCGAAACAAACCGTAATTCGTAACCAATTTTTTTGTTGATTTTCTTTCGCTTGCTCTTATGTCTTGTTTAATGAAGTATTCGCAATAAATTTATTTACTGCAGAATTCATGATTTCGTTCACCGCCACTACGTCTTCCTCCATCGTTAAAGTTTCGTCAATATTATGTTGTTTTAAGCTAATATTGAATTCCATGTTAGGCGAGCCATTTCGCTCTCTCTGCGCTGTAGCAATCACGCCATTTCGATATACCTCCAGCATAATTGTTTCGTTTTGTGGATTCTTTACAATTTGAGTGCTTATTTGCTCCAGTAGTATGTTCTCTTTGCTGTCATAGCACGTATTACGACGTGAAATCATAGTTTTATTGACAATGGTCTTCGACACTTCGCATAGATATGTGTTCGCTGGACATGCGATCTGATCGCATTTCCAAATATCTGTAAAAATAAATGTGAAAAAAAACAATTTTTGCGTTGCTTCGTTTACATTGTACATAGCAATGCTGCTTACCATCGTTTTTATAGATTTCAACACCACGTTTTGAGATTTGAAAGTAAGTGTGCGTTGCCGCGCGCACGACAACAACAACGCCCAGCAATAAAGCCCAAGCGCTCAAATACAATTGTCTCATGCTGTTACACCGCTATATTGAAGATTGATTGGCAATGTGTTAGCCCTTATATACAATGTAAGTGCATCATGGCTTCAAATATGTGAAATATTGAACGTGTCTGCAACTGTTTTAATGCAAACGAAAGTATTTCATACGTGTTCCTAAGTCATGCATTAACATTCCAATACACTAAAAGTTCATTAATTATAAATTCTACTTGTATTACAAACGTAATGTATAACAAAAGTGTTTATAAAACTAAGCCATGCATGCATGACCAATTGAGTTCGTCGACCATTTGTTGTACGCTGTGCAATCTTTTTAATCAAACAAACGTATCGCTTGTATTGATAAATCGCGTTGAATATTGCAAAAGATACGCCCAAAAAATTATGTCAAGAATATGAACGCCTGCGCTTAAATAAAAACAGAAAGCCATATTCAATTGCCATCATTTATCAACATTTCGACGCTGCACAACAAGCCACAGTTCAGCTCAGCTCAGCTCCGCATAGTTAAGCAGACTTGTGCCTCAGTGCCAGCTGAAGCCATTGTTGGGGCAATTGTTGTACTTAAGGTCGTTGTTTATATTGAAAAATCACCCAAGATGCGGCATGCCGGCAAATGTCCTGCTGCCTAGACAAATCTCAACACGACGTTGTTAAGGTATGCCTTTTTTTCCATTGAAATTGATTTCCAACTTTTGTTGGAATTGTAAGGTGAAGGCTTGTGCAAGGGGGTTGGGGGCGCGTACGTACGTTTAGTTGCGTGCGGCAGCATGTTGGCATTTAATCCTCTACGGACATTTATAAATTGTGCCCAATTTATACACAACACGAAAGCGTGATTTTTACATTCATAGTAACTTCGGCGTATAATAGATCAAAGTCGAATTGTTTTGTAATTTTTTATATGTTATTCTTGCTTTATTGTTGTTGTTTTTTTTGTTATTTTTTGCCATTGCCATTGACTGACAACAATGACGTTGTTGGTTGTTGATGCTGATGCTGCTGCTGCTGAGGGTGAGGTTAAGTTTGAGGTTGTTGCGACGTTGTGCTTAAGCCGCTGGTCAGCCTGGCAGATTTAGTAACACAAAAATAGGTTTTTTTTAAATACTTCTGTTTTTTTTTTTTGTTTTCTTTGTTAATTAACTAATTCAGGCGTTGTTACGCCGATTTCTTTGAGCGCTTTGTCGGCTTGTTTCCTTCAGTCGCGTATATATATATATATATGTGTGTGTGTGTGTGTGCAGAGTATTGTCGGCGCACCTCAGCTCAATATGAAAAGACGTACCATGTTGATCAGTTTAAGCTCAAATATGCGACGGTGACGGACTAGTTAACCTTGAAGCTTCGCTTGGCCACAAAAACAAAAAAAAAAAACAGACACATGACTACAAACACACACACACACACACACACATATATATATAAAGATAGAGTCACTCAGTATGTGGCATTTGCTTGCGCTGGATCTTCTGCTGCTGCTTCTTCTTTTGCTTTTGCTTATTCGATCAACCGGCAACCGTTTGTCTATCTGTCTGTCTGTTTGTCTGCCTGTCTGTCTGTCTGTGTGTCGGTACAATTGTTGACAGAACCGAACCTCTCCCAAAAGGCTACCAAACACTCACTGTTCGTGGTGGTTCAATGTGTGTCCATAATGTTGGTAATGTCGTTTCATAGCAATTCATGACTGTTCGGTCGGCCTGGACTGCCCGGTCTGGTCTGGTCTGGCATTCGTTTTGGGTTTTGCCTTTTATTATTATTAAATAATGCCTCTGTCTGCAGATGAATGACACTTCATCTGTCTGTGTTGTTGCTTGGTGGCATTCGCATTACTAAAGTTAACATTTTGCTAAATCAACCAACCAAAAAAAAAAAAAAAAAAAAGAAGCATTTTAGTGTTGAATGTTTAATATCTTTTGCTTTGTCTAGAATATATTTTCACAGTGTATATATATGTGTGTGTGTGTGTGTGCGCTGCAGAGTCACATGCGGGCAATTCGTCATTTTGAAGACAATCCTTGAAATGCAGCATGAAAAAGGCGTGCGTGCTTTTGCGTTATTCTGTCAATAGCTTCATCTCAGAGGGACATTCATACATACATACATACATACGTGTATTTCTTATATTTATTTCTCTTTGAGTTGTGCGCTGCTTTGGTCAGCATCGCCAACACAACGCCAGAGTTTTGTTCGCTTTAAAGGTTCTTTGGAAAAAAAAAAGCACAAAATAATCCAAAAAAACAACAAAATTTAAGAATTTCAAGTAAGGCAAAATACAAACCGCAGAATTTAAGTGTGTGAAGTCGTAGAACTTGTGCTTAAATAAACTCTATCTTTTAAAAGCCCCAACAGTGTGGCATTTGCAATGTCTTTGGGGATTTTATGTTTTTGGCACTGCCAAGCGTCGAACCAAAAACAAAATGCATCGGCAAGTGCCTTGGCACGAAAGAGTAAGTATGGTTCATAAATAAACTTGTATCTTAAGATAGAAAAGCTCGTAAAACGTAAAAATTCTAAAGTGTATTGCTTTTGCTAAGAGGCCAAGGTTTCTACTATGCCCTTTTTTATATTTTGTGCGGCAAAGTCAAGATGTTCAGATACTTTGCAAGTCAGCTTGTGCCTTTATTTGTTAGTTGATTGCTTGGGCTTATTAACACTTTCGGTTTTTGTTTTCTTTTCCATATTTTTCTGTTTTTTTTTTTAACTTGATTATTAAAAGTTATAAGCAAAGTATTTAATTAACATGTTGCAGTTGAAAGAACTTGTTGAAAAGCATACATGAAGTTGCATATTTTATTAAATTTCGCTTTGAAAAAAATAAAGTATTCCTTCTTTCTTTGTTTTTGTGCAGCATCAGCATGATTACGTCACACATAAACAATAAAGTTGTTCAGCACAATGGACCAAAAATAAAAAAAAAATTGTTTTTTTTTATGATTTAAAATACTTGAAGCAACAACAGCCACAAGATCAACATTGCGTCTTTGCGCTTCGCTAAGCTTGACCTAATTTCGTGTTTGGTCAAAGGAAAGACAAGCACAAAAACACTTATTGTCTATAGACATACACACTCACACACAGACATATGTACATACATACACATGCACGTAGAAGCACTTAGTTCATAAAAACAATTAAGAGGTGATTTCGACTTGTTCAAGTACTGAACGACCGTCCATAAAAAGAATTTGTTTTTGTTCCGTTGTCTTTGGCCAAATGTTTGTCCGTTAGTTTTGACAGCGAATCGATAAAATTGTGTTGTTATCGTTGTTATGTAATCTTTGACTCATTGAATTCTTGTGTGAACTTAACTACAAAAAAAAAAACCAACAACAACAACAACAAATAGAACATAGACAAACGCAATTGCTGAGATTACTTAACTGGCTTTGTGTACTTTGTGTGAAAAAAAAAAAACTGTCAGGCAAATATGCAAGGAACGCACTCAGGAAGTGACGACATCAGCGAGCAAGAGCTGCTTATATACTTGCATATATATATGTGTATTTATGAGTGCATGTCTGTGTGGGTAACAGCAATAAATGCATAAACAAGAACAAATCAGCGCTTGTCCGTCCGTCTGTCTGCAGCAACAACACTACCAGTTCCTACTATTCAAGTCCCTAACATAAAATCTAGTTATACAGAATGTAAAGCAGTCACAGCACAGCATATCAGCAACAACAACAACAACAAGTACAAATAACAACCTTTACGTCAGTTTGCTGTTCTCGTTGTTGTTGCTGTTGTTGCTGTTGTTGTTGTTGTGATCGCTGCGCCGTTAGTTCGTTCGTTCGTTCGTTCGCTGACTGACTGAGTTGCCATCATTTCTGTACGTATGCAAAAACGCGCTTTTGACTAAGCAACAGCTTGGCAGCATCATCAGCGGCAGCTACAGCAGGGGCAACACTGTGTGCCATAGGCCGCAATTTAGAAGCCCTAACGGCATTTTCGCAAAATGCGTTTACGCATCCGCAATAAACTTGAATTTGAAATGCCATTTAACCGCACGCCGCGCACACACCACTCAACAGTCCATGTCCATGTCCATGCTAGCTATACGATTGACGTTGACTTGGTTTGGCTTGGCTTGGCTTGGCGGTGGCTATGGCTGAGGCGGTGGCGTTGGCTGTGACTGCTTTAACTTGCCTTGAGTTGTGCACAGCTCAGCGCAGCTCGGGCTTTGAGTTGTTGTGTAGCAGGCAACAAACTACAGAACCAGTTAACGCAGGAGCTATATTTGAGCGCAATTTGTGACAAATATTTTTGCATACAGAAGGAGACTAAAAGAAATGCAAAGACATGCAAGCGGCAAACGCCATTAACGACTTGGTCAAATCGCAACTTCTAAGACGAGCTGAGCTGTATTGAGCATCAGTTAGGAATACTGTTAATTGATAGCACGAAATGCTGCTGGCACAGCAGGCTTAGTACATAAAACGAGGGGGTTGGGGTGTGTTAACCATGGTCACATTTCAGTTTATGAAGAAAAACCGCCTTTAGGGTTTCTTTTTTTAGTTTATGGTGGTCAACGCACTCGTTTCGCGCAAGTTAACTTTGAAATTGAACTATGTAACGGCGATAAGAAGCACAAAAGTCGCTGAAATCGCCAAAAAAAAAAAAAAAAACAACAACAACAACTCTTTGTGTTTGAGTGTGAGCCTCTTGAAGACAAATCACTAAAGCCAAAGCCAGCAACAACAACAACAAACCAATAACTTTAATTTTACTTTTTTAACGGTTGGCTTTCTTAAAATAAGGAAAAAAAAACCATCGAAAAAAAAACACAAAAAAAAAAACTAAGCACAGATAAACCCGACATCTGCGCGATACTTTTGTCGAATCGTGACTTGCGCCTTAAACTGTGAAGAATACCAAATACCGCAAAAAAGAAATCAACTGCTTAGGCATTGCAAATTTTTACTAACAGCAACAACAACAACAACAACAACAGCAACAGCAATACATGAAAAGTTGCTGCGTTCGATCGCCGCGATGATATTCAATTGCCAAGTGAGAATATCCAAAGGATAATGTTACAGATAATGGTGAACACTAATGGCGCAACAAGTCGATGTCGATGGCGATGCCATAGCCGCAGCCGAAGCCAAAGCCGAAATGCTGAACGTTGTCTAAGTTGAGCTTAAACGTGTTGTTATTTAATTTACAAAAATATAAAAAGAAAATTATTATTCGCGCTCTTTCTCGTAGCCTTGGTTCATCTCTTAATCGGCTTGCACGAGTTATAAACAGCAAAACTTTTTTTTTCTACACTGAAAAAATCACAAAAAAAAAAACAATATTATAATATATAATATTACATATATTATATAGATTTTTTTTCAAATATAATTTAGAACCCTTTTTGTCCACATTAGCAAACTTAGGGATGTCTATAAATTGGCCCAATAAATTCTTAGGAAAGGTTGTTCGTCTGAATATCACTAAAACTTACCAAGGAACGGTTTAAATTTCAAGAAAACCCTCACGTAATATTTGTCCTTTCTGATGTTGTTTAAATTGATTCTTAGTCTTACGGTTACTGAGGCAGTTTTCTACTACAATATATTAGAACCTTTGCTACACTTGATTGAGATTTGTTATGTTGTTGTAGAAACCCCAATTTAATACGAAATTCCAGGTAGCATTTGCTCATACATAAAATTCTGTTCGACGCATTAATTCTAATTTGAAATTTCATTGGAAAACGCATCGACTGTCCGTCCGTGATGAGTAAGTCTTCCTGGTATGTCATAGCAACAATTTGATAGTTATTATATAATATCTACGTACCTTTTCTTTGTGTTTTCGGGTTCTTTTTTTCTGTGTGTACTTCTCTAAGAGGGCTTCCGCGAATGTCGTGAACAGCTGGCGGTGCCAAAATTAAAAAAAAAGAGGAAACACTAACTTATTGATTAGTTTCCACGTGGAAATTCACGCCTCAAAATTGCAATTAGGCGTTGGCAGCCGAAGACAGACTGACAGACAATAGATGAGCACTCAAAGCAAAGCCTGATGTACTGTGGGAAGTTGGCAAACGTCTTATGAAGTAAATTATTATTATGTTTTCGTTATTGGCTAATTGTTACTAACTGATCGTTTGCTATAGAGCGCTTTGCTTATCCTAATTGGTGTCGGTGCGGCGAAGGCGAAGGAACAGAAACATTTCGACCTAAAAACATTTCACGCTGTGCTGTCAAAGATGTTGTAATTGATGCCGCTGTAACAACAGCAACTCAGTGTCACATGTTACGACAATGATGACGGCAGCAGGAGCGGCCGTTTGTTGTTGTTGTTTTTTTTTTTTTTGCTTTACAAGAGGCCTGCCTCCACGCTACTTTGGCGTCGGTCAATTGTGCGCTGCTGCGTTTGCCAAAAGGGTCGATTCGCTCAGGTCTGTTGCGATGACGACTGATGGCGGCCGATCACAAATCTAACGACATTGATTGACTTGTGTTTTGAAGGCGAGTCTAATTGAAGTCTAACAGCAACAACAACAACAACAACAAGTATAATAACAACAGCATCAGCAACAGCGCAACATCGATGACACCGACATCAACAGCAACAACAAGAGCAATGCAGACAACAACGACGATGATGATGACTTTGGTATTTGCTGTTCATTGTTCTTTTTGTTTTTCATGCTGACCATTTCCATTTTGCTAAGGCGTACTTCAGTCATACACTAGTCTAGTCTGGCCTAGTCCTGTCTAGGCGCTGGCCGGTGGTGGTGGTGGTGATGGCTTTTACATTGTACATATCGCTCGCTCGTTGCGGCTGTCCGTCTTCTGCGCTACGAGTTGAATGCGACGTGCGTGCGTACATGTTACTACTTGTCAGTCGTTGCAATGTTCGTGAGAAATGTCATTAGTACGAAAAGTGAAGACACAACAGCGCCGCATTGTTGCACTTAATTAAAGTTGGCGCAGCATCTCTTTTCTTCTGCCTCACTCTCGCTCTCTCACTCTTTCATTTACACACTAGCATGTAACTCACTCTCTTTAGCACTTCTTTTGCTGTCTGGTTTCAATGTTGCCAGCCAAGCAAAGCCGCAATGCGTACCAAACACTATTTAAGCTTTATATGAGCCTTTTTCTGTTGTCCGTCTGTCTGTCTGTCTGTCTGTTTGCCTACTCCTTTGGCTTGCTTTAATGAAATTGCTGCAGGGCACTTGGCAATTAACTTGAAACTGTTCAGTGTCTTCTTTTCATTTATTTTCTTTTTTTTTTTGATTCAGTCACTCAGTTAGTCTGTCTGTCTGTCAGTCGTTTAAGTTAGTCGTGATAATAGTCACTTTTTCTCGCATACTGTACTCTGTTTGCAGCAATAATTCCCAAACGAACCTAAGAGCAATTTTCATAGCATTGTACTTGTATTCAATTGTACAACAAATGCATTCGGCAAAGCGTTGCCAAAGCATTTGTAGCATCTTGATGGTACATTTTTAGCATTTCATTTGGTGTCACAAAGCGTATTCATAGGAATGTTACCATTGAATGCGAAACATTTTGTTACTTTGTAATCTGCTGAGAATCTTCGAATTCCTTGCTAATTTGTGCAGTTCAGTTGAAGGTGAAAGTTAATTCATCTGCTATTTTTAAAGTGATAATATCTCTGAGAAGTTTTAAGCTTGAAGAGCTCTCCTATTTCGGGATCATAACGTTGTATCCATAAACTGTAATGTTTATAACTTTGAAAAAAAAAAAGAAGAGCACCTTAGCTTAGAAATAACCGACCACTAGACTATTTTTTAAGAACATCCAAAATTCTCTAAAACGAATTCGATGGCAAAAATTTGTATAGAGATTTTTGATAACTTCTGATATTTTTCTGAGACATCAAGATCCATGCCACAATAAAAATTCCATGCACAGTTTTTGTCATATTTTATTTACACATTTTTTTTTTTGTCTTACATACTCGTACTTAACTCAATCTCAAGCAAGGCAAATTTTGGTCTGCAAAACCATTTTATCAAAACTTACTACACTATGAGAGCATTTTATTGTACTTAAATTATATCGTCGCGCGTTTTTTTATAAAGTTTTTTTTTTTTTTATTTATTTTATAAGTTTTGTTTTTAACTTTTTAGGTTTTTTTTTTTTTTTTTGAAATTACATACATGGTAATTATGTAATTAATAATGTTTATATTTATATTAAGTGCGTTCGGAGTTGTGCTAGCGGCGTTTGGCAAACATAAAAACTACGGGCCCTATTACAATATGTATAAGCGCTCCTTGGGAGCTGTATGCATCTTACATTTAGTAAAAATACTCAGTTCCATGTGTGTGTGTGTGTGTGTGTGTGTGTATGTATGTGAGTGAGTGTATGTGTCACACTGTTAATAAAGATCAAGGCCGGACTGGATTGGCCAGTCTGTTGTTATTAGCTCAGTACATCATGCCGGGATGAACGGCGCCGCCGCGTTGAAAATACACATTCGGATTGCTGCTGAGCGTCGGTTCCAGCGTCGTATACAAATTGGTCTCATCGGGCCGTATGAACATGCCTGATGACGCAATAAAAGCAGAAAGAGAGTTGATAAATAATTAATACAAAAATTTTTGCATAAATGATTTTCAAATTTGCAAATAAAATACAAACAATATTAAAGTAACGGTTTGGTGCGTTAAGAAACACAGACGTGTGTCATTGACGCCAATATAGCTCAACATACATATGTCAACGTTGCTTATATTAAGTGCAGCTATGTTACATATAATCACATAACACATACGATAATTTAGCGTTGAGTCTCAATTACCAAGTGTGATGCTGCTCACTGAACAAACAGGAACGATGGGAAATGGTGCGCGAAATTGGCATCAATGACACACAAAAAAAGAACAGAAACACACACACGTACACATTGATGTCAATTGAGTTAACATTTCTAATATTAAGTGCGCATATGTTACGCTGCGCTCATACAACACATAGTGTTTTATGTGTTGTGTGCGCACAGTATAACATATGCGTATTTTATATTGGAAATGTTAAGCTCAGTGACATCAATGCACACGTACAACGTGTTGTGCTATGTTAGTGCAGTGCGGTGCATTGTGGCACGGCGGGGCGGTTGGCTTACCTGGATAACGAAGTGTCTTGGCAATGTGTGCTTGTGTCATTGAGGTGAGTGAATTGCCCAATTGTTTGAGTGTCAGCGGTGTGGGTAGCTGCGTGATCGTGGGTGGTGGTGCTAATTGCGGTGGTGGCAGTGGTGGTGGTGGGGGTTGTGGGTAATAGCAGTACGGGTGCGCGGTCAAATGTGCTGGAAAATAGTGGTACATACGTGTATAGCTCGGTGGTGGGGCTGTTGTGACCAAGGCAACGCGATCTGTATGCGTTTTTTTGGTTATGTTTTTTGATATTTTTTTTTTCAATTTTTATTTTTTTTTTTTTATTTTATTATTTTGATTTCCGTTTGAGAGCATTTGATTGATTGATTTATTGATTGTTTTTAGCCAAATTCCAAGCAGAGCCGTGCACACAAATGAGAAGACGAACAATAACACGTTACATACATACATACATACATAATGAGCGGTTTTATATACAAAGTGCGTATGTGCCACACATGCAAATGTGTGTTGTTGGAGTTCATTAGAATTTTATTAAAAAAAGAAAAATTACAAAAAGTATTACCGGAAACCAAAAAAAATGATCGATGAATTGATAAAGTAAAATAAAATGTCATAAAAATGTATGTGTGTGTGTGTGTGTGTGCGTGTGTGCATGTGTGTTGCATATCATTACGTGTACATGACGACAATATTGATGATGATGACGTTGTTGTTGTTGTTCAAGTGTTAGTCGTGCATTGACATGAGTTTTTGTTGTAATATAATGAAAAAAATGAAAAAAAAAGATATACAAAAATGAGTTAAACGTAATGAAATATGAATTGATACCGTTTTGCATTAAGAACATGTTGCTCTTAAGAGATTTGTCACAATTTCAAAGCTTTCTCATCTGTTTAATTCGATTTCACACTTTCTTATTGGCAAAAATCAAACAAGCAACAACAACACTAACAAATTAGACTAATGAGCGCGCAACTATGTGTCTCAGCATCTGAAACGCACTTGCGGCCAAAGAGAAAGTCAAAAAAAAAAAAAAAAAAATGATCTGTAATCTTGCTACGAAATTATGTCAAAAAGTCAATAATAAATTTTATAAAAAAGAATTCCCCAAAAAAAAAAAGAAACAAAAAATAATCTAATGATTTTATTGTCCGCCTAAATGCTCATTTAAGAATCAAAGCATTTTTTTGCTTATTTGTATTAAATTGTAAAGAATTTTTAATGTGTTTTTCTAATATAAAATTCGTGCTTTGTTTTTTGTTGTTGTTTGTGCTTTTGTTCTTCTTTCCATAGACAATAATAATGAGAATAATAAACGTAAGCCAGCAAATTGAGGCTGTGGTCAACGGCGCTCTCTTCTATTCTATTCCATTCCATTCTCTTCTATTCAATGCCTTGGCCTTATAATGAATAACTATTTTCCATTTCATAAGCACAAAAAACAACAACAACTACAACAATAAAACTGTGCTAATGACATGAATGACGCCTCTGGTTTGGTTTGGCAAAGTGGAGCAAAAGTAAATGATGCGCTGAACTTTGACTGACCAAGCCGATCTGAGCTGAGACCCCAGGCGCTATAAAGAACTTGAGGCCTTTTTATTTTATTTTTTTTTTTTTTTCATTTACAGCATTTGCGTACATTTGTATGTGTTTGTGTGTCTGTCAAATCTAATTAAGTTGGAAAAAAACCGCAGCAATTAAGCGCACGTTTTAGTATGTCTTGAAGAGCGCTTCTTCATGCAAGCAAAAAAACAGCAACAAAAAAAGTAGAATTATGTGTCAGAAAATGAAAATATATGTTGTCTGTTTACCGATATGTGCTTGCAGCAGCAGCAGCAGCAACAACAATAATAACAACAACAGCAAACAGTAGTTTATTGCATACGCAAAACTTGTTTTTAGGCACATGAAGCGGCAAATTTGGCTTAAATCATGCTTCGCCTACTGTTGCGCCCCCGCCCATTACCCCACTGTCCCCGCTTCTTTGACTACTACTAGACATTTCGTTTGTGCATGACGTTGAAAAATAATTAATAATTTTCTTTTATTACATACATACAATATTTTCGTCTCGTTTCAGGTAAGTTGTGCATTGCATTTGTAACTCATGCCATAAGTGCCTCATGCCACATGCCTCATGGCTCATGGCTCAGTTGTCTACATTATAAGTGCAGAGACAAGAGACCAGAGACAAGACAAGGCAGAAACAAGTAAGAAAGAAAGAAATGCTAAAGCAAGTAAAAAACCAAATGCTAATTAAGTTCAAATAAGTAAGTAAGTGAGTGAGTGAGTGCTTTTCTCAATGCATAGATACTTATACTACATGCATACACAGCTACTGACAACAAATTGGCAACAAAACGTATTACATGTGCTTTTCTTCATCTATTGCAATAAATTTTCTATACTCACAAAGGAATATACTCAGAAAAGATACCCAATCTAAGAGCCAAATAATTTTTCTATAAACCCAAAGACATATACTCATAAAAGATCTCTAATTTATGTGGATAACCCCTATTGAACTCAAAATTATAAGTCAAATAAGTTTTATGGTTAGTCTTCTTAGGTTATGACCCCATAAAGTTATAGTATACAAATATTCTTGGTCCGAACAATCAAAGAATTGATCAAATCATGCCCGTTCGTCTATTCATCCCTTCATTTGTCTGTCATTCCGTACTCATCAATGGTTCTTGGAAACTATAAGATCTAGAGACATGAAATAGCATGTTGGCTAGAATCGTAAAGTGCGACAATGGCTCTACCACCAAATATCCCTGCCCCTCATTGTGGCGCCCGAAGACGTCTATCGTGAAATAATGTATCAATCTGTTATAAAAGTATCTATGAGAACTTTTTGGATAAGGTTGAGCTTCACCGACGAATCAAATAACAAATGTAATACTTTTGTTTCCAATTAGTTGTTTGCAGCTGTAGATACATATATGTATATATGTATCTGCACTTGGCTGTCTAACTGTCTGTAAGTAGTTTTATATATGAGCTGCGCTTTATATTTAAGTCTGAGTGCATGTGTGCATGTGTGTGTGTGTGTGTGTGTGTGTGTGTGGGCGGGCGAGTGTCTCAGCACAACAAAAGTCGTGAAAGAAACTTGTTTCTTATGCATTTCTTTACATTTTGCATTTAAACCAAAAAAAAAAAAAAAAAAATACATGCAACAACAAAAAAAAAAAACATGTGAACAAAAACCGAACGACAGAATAAGTTTCTGCTTGTCTCATTGCAACGCAAGACATATGTTGTTGTTGTGCCTGTTGTTATTATTGCCTCAACAGAGCACAACAACAACAGCAACAGCAAAATAGCAAACTCACCGATGACTGATTGTTACGTGCAGATTGTCATTGTCCATTGCCAGTTAAAATAAGTCTCGTTGTATACCTACTCCCCTTCCCCCACTGCCCATGTCTTTCTAAGCTTTCTTAGTCTTTGTTAGCCTGAAAAGTTTCTTTAACTTTATTTTGTTTTAATGCATGTTTTGTTAGTTGCATTTTGTTGTTTTTATTTTTTTTTTTTTTTGTTTGCTTTTTCAATAAAATTGTTTCATCGGCTTTGAGTAATTTTCTTGGCTTTTCTTTCATGTGTTTGTGTGTGTGTGTGTTTTGGGCCCAAACTCCTTTGCCACAAGTCTAAGTGAGTCGCCAGATGTTGCAGTGATAACACAAAGCAGCATTACAACTAATTGGCCACGTTCTGGTTTCATTATCATGGCCATGAATTCACGGCCAGCAGCGGGGGGGTGGCGGTGATATGCCTATACGCCTCTGTAGCTTTCGATTGTCGTTGATTTTTATATACATACATAAGTACATTGTATAGACTCTTCACACTTGTGTATTGTCGCTGTCTGGTTTGTTTGTCACGACGTTTGCGCCATGAAGAAGACACCCAAAGATACACACACACACAAACATATACATTATCTTGATCATTGCAACAAGATGAGTCGACCTAGCTATGTCCGTCTGCTTGACTAAACCGTTCGTAGACTAATCTTAGTTTTAATACACAACAAAAATAATAAAAGAAACAATAAGCCGGCATTTGAAGTTTAAAATTTTAATGCAAGCAAGCCGTATGTTTCGCATAGTGCTATGTAACATGTGTGCATTTAATATTGAAATTTGAGTTTTTATTTTATGATTTTTGAAATTATTTTTCAAATAATTATGTGTGCTTTATCTTTTGTTATAAACATCATCATCCATGCTTTCTACTTACAAGTTATTGCCCATAAAAATCAAGAAAGGTGCTCGAATATCAATAAAAGAGTCTCGTATGAATTGAATATTTTAATGTGTCTATAGGCGTTTTTAATGCTATGTTTCATCATTTTCAAATTGAATATTTTTTTGTAGGAAAAGTTGTCATAAAAGTAATGTTTATTACACAAAACTTCAGCATTTGCTATACATTTCTTTTTGTAATTTTTTTTTTATTAAACATTTTCATTGTTTCACGCGAAAATTTCCTCTTACTCATGTTTAATGGCAATGGTCAATCAATGATGCACTTTACTTATGAAGCCAGTTTTCATATGAGTAACTCTTATGACGGTCGGTCTGTGTTTTAGAAAAACCAGTTCACTAGCCTTGCTTCCGAGCGCATCATCTGTTCATCGGTTAATTTAATGTTGAAACCGTGTTTTATAACTTGCCTACGAAGTTTGTAACATATTTGAACATGCATTGAATATTTCACATGAAATTCACTAATTTTTTGATTGAAAAAATAAGAAAAAACGATTAATAAATGTAAGGCAACAAGGTTGAGTTACTTTACGGGCAACAAAAATCATTTAAGGTAAATTTGTATCATGCTTTATTCGAAGAAAACCACACAATTCATAGCAATTTGATAATTGATATCATTAATAAGTTTCTAAAAGCTTTGAGGCTTTCAGTGTGAACTTCAATGCTAAACTGCCTTATGTGTTGTATGCCAGTATGTAACATAAGAGTATAAACACAGTTTTTTCATTGATAGCTCGTTATTGCATGTGTTGCCGAATTCGAGTCTTTTATATACTTTGGGCGAACTTTTATTTGTATGTAGTGTACAATTTCAATAATTAAGACACTTTATAATTCGGACAATGCGATAATTCCGGACAGCGAGTTGTTTCAATTGTTGGTTCTCTAATTCGATATTTCGGTCATTATATGAAGATATCTTGAGCATTGTATGACTATAATTCGGACATTGACCTACTGTAATTGTTCTAATTGTCAATATTCTTGCGTTTCTTGAGTCTCATCCCGAGATCTCTGAAGTTATTGGTCCGTTTGAGTTGAAGTTTCACATATTGAATACTTTAATGATGTAGAAGGTGCGCTAAGAATCAAATACACGAAAGTGCCATTCGTTGGCCATGACATATAGATCACCTTCGCTCTGTAGTGCATTACATCTTCGTTATTGCTGTAACATACCATTTTTCCAGTTGGATTTGTTTGGCGCATAAAGATTTCCGCTTTCGGTTTCATTACAACAATACGAAACTGGTTATCGATTACGTTTGTTAGCTGTTGTTGTTGTTGTTGTTGTTGTTGTTGTCGCTGCTGTTGGTTTTTTTCTAACCAAATAGTGCACACGACTCATGCTGAAAACTGAACGTAGCACATGGTGTGCACAAACCGCTTTAATTTTGAGTGGTTTTGGCCTGAAGCACGTGCTACCAATGCGGTTGACACACAATAATATTAACGCACACACACACACACATGCCACTGAAATGCACATGTATTTGAATTATAAAAAAGAAAAACAACAACAATAACACAAATGTTAGACAAACCACAAAAAACACAATACAAATACAACAAGTTTGTGTCTTAAGTCTTTCGTTTTGACGTTGTATGGAATGTTGTTTGAATACTTTTTTTGAGAATTTCCTATATATATTTTTTATGTGTTAGCAAACTTAATTAACAATCGCATATAATTTGCAACAGTTCATAAAACAGACAGACAGACGGACGTTTATGTTGTTGCAAAGTCGTAAGCAATTCATCATAGCACAAAACAACTGTTGAAGCATCTTCAGTATAAATGTGCAAACGAGTGAAAAATAAATAAGCGTTGGCATCGATTAAGTGAGTAACGTTGTATGTCAGCTTGTACGATAATTGCACACACATAGATGCATGTGTATATGTGTAGAGACAAGGCGCCGACACATATGGCGCATCATCATCATCATCGTCGTTGTATGTCGCGTGTTGAAATCAACGAAAATGCTTCAAACCATGCTTGAAAACAGTTCAAGGTTATTTGCGTCAGTTAAATTGCATTGCAGCAGCAACTGAAATGGACGGACATCATTAACAACAACAACAACAACTGCTGCTGCAGCAACATGAAACAGAAGAAGTAAACAACGACAACAACAACAACAGCGTTGCAACAACTATAAAAATAGATACGACTTCCGTCGGCAGTAGTTGTTGTTGTTGTTGTTGGCATGATTTAATCAGTCTTACTACCATTTTTGTTTTTGTTATTTCATTTTATACGAATTTCATACGTTTTGCGCTGCCAACTTGAACTTAAAATGAAGTTGAAGTTGATTCCAGTCAAGTCAAGTCAAGTCTTTCAGTTTGTCTGAAATAAAACGCCGCCAACGTTGCGTTTTGGTATTGAATTGACTGCTTTTGTTGTTGCTGTTGTTGATCAGCAAGTCCTACACACACACATAGATACATACACACATACACTTGGTACGTAATACATTCTTATGTACACATCGAAATGCACTTAACACTTTTGCACATTCAAGTCAATTGTTACTCAAAAAGTGCGAGACTGTGAAACGTCTGTCTGTCTGTCCATTTGTCTGCGTATGCCAATTACGCTTTAGCGCTTTCATTATAGTTATTGATTACTGACATTATTTCATGCAATAAAATAAAACGCTCATTCAACGCTAAACAGCAAACGTGCCCACATGCCGTGTCTAGATGCTGTGCATGTGTGTGTGTGTCTGCTTCATTAAACGTGCTCATTTTTCATTTATCATACGACGCGTTGCCACGTTAAGTTTATCATTGTTAGCATCTATTAAGCTTTATAATAAAGTCTGCAATTAACTTGATTCTTTCGTTCGTTCGTTCGTTCAATCGTTCCTGCGCTCTCTCTGACTTATTGATTAATTAATTTGGTGTCTTAATCTGCTTAGCAACATTTCAAATGCGTGTTGTTGTTGTTGTTGTGATTTCCGGCAAAGCGCTTAAGACACTTAAGCCTTACTGGGTGCAACAGATCAATAGATAAGCAAGCTTAAGGCCATGTGGCCCACGCAGCGCTTATTTGACCCTTTTTTACATCGACATTATTAAATATTTTGACATTTGGTGCAACAATTGTGACATTTGATTGACACATAACACTTTCTTACATTTCGTTTTCTTTAAAAAAGCAAAATAGACAAATGTAGCAAATGTTTCCATTAAGCATTGTTTTAGTTTTTGGTTTTTTTTTTGTTCGACTTTATCGGCAAAAATATTTCCTATACATGAAATTAACAAATCAAATGCATAAACATAAATGTTTATTATTTCCTTAACTGATTCAAATTTTTATTGTTCGCGCGCTATGAAAGTTGCTATTTGGCAAATGAATATCATTTATAAGTATATTGCTTTGTTTTTCCGTGACGGAAAGAGAAATTTCTGCTGCACATATTTCAACGACTTATGTCTTGTGTAATTCAGACGTTTCAACATGCTCTTTTCATAAAATGACAAATGCCAATACGGCAATTAATCATATTGTTATTTCGCTTTTTAACAGAGACCATGAAGTCTATAAGAAAAATATGAAGAAAAAACAGCCTAAACAGGTGTTTGTATCATTAGTGCCAATAAATATTTGCACAACGCTTCATCAACATTAATTTGCACAATACAAACAGTAGAAAAAATGCTTGGCATTGTGTCATTTTTTAAACTAATATGAGATCAAAGTTGAAGTTGTAGAAAGAAAAAAATATAATATGAAAAACAAAAGACTCAAGCAACGAACTAACAAATTGTTGTGTGTTTGTGCTTTAAATGCTCATTTTGCCGCTAATCACTTTTGCATGAATACTGACTTATTTAAGATAATTAAAAAGGAAAATTTTCTCTAACGCTAAGCACGCCTTTTATCTGTGTGTGTGTATGGGTGTGTGTGTGGCCTAGAAAATGAAAGCTTTGCGTTCATTCATTTTCGTTTTTCTTGCTCTGTCGTCTTGCTTAACAATGAAAAGTAAAAATAACAACAATTTTAAGTCGCTTGCTAAGCCTAAACATGTGTTTGATTGTTGTTTTTTCTTTTTTTTTTAATTTTTTTTCACTTTTTAACAATTTTGAACTTTTATTTAATTAAATTTGTTTCAAAAAAATCGCTTTGGCAAATAAAAAGACTTATTTTGCGGCGCCATGCATAAATTTAAGATTTTCTTCTCTCAAAAATGTTTATATTTTGGCAGCAAAATGTTTAAATAGCTTAGTTAAATACGTATTTCTCAGGAACTCCTCGAATTCCATCCCAAAAAAAATTCCAAATTAATTTGTGCAACCAATGGATTTTCTTGTCTCTTGCTGGGACAAGAGAATCCATTGGTTGCACAAATTAATTTGGAATATTTTTTCGGATGGAATTCGAGGAGTTCCAGCAAAATCTCATTAAATCTCAGCAATGGGGAGAGGGTAATTGAAAATCTCCAATAATTTACTAGCAAAATCTCACGTCAAATATATATAAAAATCTCACCAAAACTGACGAAAAGGTGGAAGAGTTCCAAATTTCAAGAAAAAAAAGTCATGTCAATTTATGTTCAACCCGTTATGAAAATTGTTATTGAAACGTTTACCTATGTCACATAATGCAATGCCGCACATACGTTAGTTTAATATTTAATTCGAAGCTAAAAATCGCATGAACTTTTTAATGCCAAGTTTGTTTGATTGTTGTTGTTTTTTATTGTTTTTTTTTATGAACATAAATTCGAAATTCCTTTAAAAAATCATTAGCGCAAATTATCTTACACTCAAAACAAATTGCAACAATTAATCATAAAATACTCAATCAAATTCCCAAACATACACAAAGCGTGTACAATTTTCGACATAACCGACGTAATTTTTTTTTATTTTTTGTTGTGTTACTTTGATGGATTTTTGTTGTTGTTGTTGTATGAAAAGAAAGTCATTACAGCATTGCCCAAACTTGGCAGCTGAGCTGACATGAACACGCATTATGCTTAATATTTTTTTCCTCATTTCTTTTAAACATTTTTTTCAAAGCTCAACAAAAACATGTATGTTTGAACATTTTAATTTCATTGTGACAAATCTCCATTGAGCAGACAATAATGTATGTTTGTGGCAAAAGTCAAACTTACCACCGCCATTGTTGGCATTCGAACAAGGCTTCATGTTGACGCCGTTGCCGGTATTCGTTGCGGAATTTTGCAGGCCGCCCATCACGCCATACTTGATGGGCTTGAAGTGAAAGAATGACGGCGAATAACCCGAGCCCGCACGGCTTAACGAACTGAACTGCTCTTCGCGATCTTCGACATACAGGCCCTCCTTGCCCATGGCCGCCAATTGGCGACCCTTCGGCATGAACATGACCAGAAAGACCGTAGCCGAAGTAGCGACCAGACCAAAGGCAATGCAAGCATCCTTATGACGCTCGGCCACCGCCAGGCCGCAGAGCATCCAACCGAGCCAAATGGGTATGGCGCCGCCAATGGCCAAGCCAATGTACGTGGCCTCACGGTAATTGTCACGTATGCCACGTGACTTGATCGCAAGCACGGCAATGAACACAATCAGAAAGACAATGTAGATGAGCGAGAAGAGCAACTCCGAGAATTGTGTCTTGCAGAGCGGTATCAACATTGTGCTCACCGCCGCAATGCGTGTATAAATCTCCGGGCCGTCCGGCGTTGTGTATGCCGTGGGATAGAAGAAGGCCGTGTAATTCGTCTGTGAAGCAACGGTGGAGGACAGAAAACCGCTGCCAATCACCGGCACGCTTATGGTGTAAACCTCGGGCGGTTGCGTGAGCAGCCACTGTGCGCCAATGGCGACCTGTATGAGCACCGCGAAGAGCAAGAGCAGCCCCTGGTAGGGCGCAGGCAAATAGACGCCGCCATTCAAGCTGATGAGAAAGACGCATTTCACAAGCAGAGCGGCAAAGACCAAGGCATAGGCGACGCCAACGCCAAAGCGTATTGCGCCGCAGCTCAAGAGCGTCGGTTGCACGGCTATCACAGCGCCCAGGCTGGCGCAAGCGAACAAGCCCAGCAGCAGCATTTGGCCCAAGAAGAGATGCCGGCGTGAGGGCGTCGTGCGCCAGGCCTTGAAGAGCACGAATACCTCAAAGGCGGCCATCATGAGCATAGTGAGCGCGGACAGCACCAGCACGGGCACCACCCAAGGCTCCTTGCGTAGCCCCAGAAAGGGCGGCTGCGTGGAGACAATTGTGGGCGGCGTTACCGTTATATTTGTGCTGCCAATGCCGCCATATTTGTTGCCCAGCCGTGTGTTCGTTTGGCCGGTGTAGCTTGGATAACCGATGCCGCGCGTTTTTGGCACTCTAGTGCTTGTTGTTGTCGACGTGGTTGAGCTTGAGCTTGAGCTAGTGGGCACAACAAAGAACTCGGTGGACATCTCCAGGCGATCCGCTTTCGTTATATTACCATGCTGGCTATCCAAAGTGCTCGACGCTTCACTGTTGATGTTATCATCCTTGCGGCGTTGCGACAACTGCTTCGGCTGCCGTGTGCGCACTAGAGCCACCAAGGTTTTATTGTTGTTGTTGTTGTTGTTGTTATTGTTATAGTCACTAGTTGTTTGCACAAACACTTTGTTTTTCGCGCCGCGTAATCTCTCACTTGCAATTTGTGCGTTATTCGTACGATTTATATTACTTGTATTTAGAAAACTATTTGTATCTTGTATCTGTACACTACTCTCAGTCGTCGTTGTTGTTGTTGTTGTTGTTGTGCTTGTAGTGCGCGTACGCACGCTGCCGACTTTTTTCGGCACGCCAAAGTAAATGGAGGCGGCATTCTTTTTACGTATTGGTTGCGTGCGATCACCGAACTTGGAGGCATGCGCATGTGCGCCATGTCCCAGCGCCAGGAATGCCTCGTTCGCGTACGGATCAACGACAGCGGTGTCGAGCGTATGCGCCAGCGTTACGGCAATAAGGCACAGTAATATCGCCAGCTGTGGTCTTCTAACGCACAGCGGCATTTGTCTGCTCGTGTATGGCTTGAATGACTTGACACTTGTTATGACTTCGCTATCGACTGCGACGCTTGGTGCGTCGTCTGTACACGTTGCAGTGGTCCTCGCGGCCATCGACCGTCTTTCGCGACGGACCATGCCTAACTAAAATCGCTGTTGCTGCGTTGCGTTTGCGTCAAACATTTGTTGCAGTTGCCGCAGCAATGCTGCAACATGCAACAGCACTCCGTAACGCCGATGCTTGCCACTTGCCTGTCTTGTTGTTGTTGCAAGCAACGTTTACTTATCTTTTTTTGTTTTTGTTTCTATTTTGTCTTTCGTTTAGATCGTTTCCACTTCGTTGCACACGGTATATTTTTCGCAAAAGCTCATAATTCTTTTATATCTTTTTTTTCTTTCGTTCGTTCGTAAAATTCTTCCTCGTTCGACCGCCGTACGCAAACCAAAGAGGAGAAAAAAACACGTCTTCGCGCTTCGAGCAAACAAGATAGACTGGTACGCCTGCTGAATGCGGCTTGGTTTGACTGCCGCGCGCATCAAACGTCTAAGAAGCGTGCTGCTGCTGCTGCTGCGGTTGCTGCTGCCTCAACGGCAACGCTTCAGTTCAATTGTGGTTCCGGAGCCAAGCGAACCAAACTTGTAATTCATTCAAGTTTTCATGCGTTTTGTCTGTTAAGCATGACTGTTAAGTCAACAGATAACATTAGCATAGACACTGTTAATTTAACAGAACATCTTTAACAGAATTAACAGTTGGTGTTAACATAAACATTAGCATAGACACTGTTAATTTAACAGAATTGACAGTTGCTGTTTACATTAACATTACCAAAAGCACTGTTAATTTAATAGAACATCTTTAACAGAATTGACAGTTGCTGTTAAGCATGATTGATGTACACGGCAGCAACATTAGTAGCCTGTTACTACAATCGCAGGCTACTAATCATGCCGCCGTTGTTGTCAATCATGTTTAACAGCAACTGAAGGAGGTTTCCACTCTGTCTATATTTTAATACTCGCTGATCTTGGCATTGGCCTTATGGCCAAAAGCACATTCCTGTCTGTTAATCTAATGGCAAATATATCTCTCTTGATCTCAAAAAAAGTTTGCTACAATAAGAAATCTCGATTGAAAGTATTCTTCTCCCTATCTCCATATAAGTGATTTGTTCGAAAAAAGCGCTAAAGTGGCAACACTGTTGCGCATGTTACTCTACGACTCAAACATGTCTTGTCTCAAGCTACCAAGCCAACCAACATGTTACAACGAACTTGCGCACAAACATGATTTATTTTTTTTAGAGACTGTTTGTTGTTGTTAGATTTGCTGTTGACTTAAATAGTTGAAAAGTTTGCAGAACACTTTCGTTTGAGCAAAGCAAAGCAAAGCCGTGTGTTCGTTGTCGTTGTCGCTGTCCACACGATAGAACATTAATCATACTAACGCTGTTGCGCATGCTCAACTCTATTAGAATAAGCCTGACTGCTTCATAAAACAATTTCGATCAAATCGAACTGTTTTTTTTTTTGTCTATTTTGTCTTTTAAAGTTTTTGTTTTATTTTTTATATATTTCTTTATTTTATGATTGTATTATTCAAACTGCTTTCAATAATGTTGAAGTTGCGCGCAGAAATTTGAACGAAAGACAAAAGAGTAGCACTTTCATGCGCTAAAAGCGCGCGAACCTGTCGTAAATCAAAGCAAATAATGCTACGCTACATGTACAACAATAAACAAGATCTAAACACAAACAGTTATCTAGATATTTGTATATATGTAGCAGGCAAAAATGGACAATGAACTGTTAAGAGATCACAACAACAACAACAACAACAACAATATGAGCATGCTAAAGAATTTGTTTTTGTTTTTGTTTTTTCTTTATTATATGATTTGCTTAGACGCTTTGTGCTCAATCAGCGCATACGCAAATTGATATCGGATCGCTTGATGATTTCTTCTTGTTGCTTTCTTTGCAAAAATCACAAAAAAGAAGTTATAAAAAGTAGAAGAAAGAAACAAGTCGTGTAGAAAATAACTGAACTGAAAATCTCTTACACTCAAATAAATTAACGATGCACAGTTGAATGATTCGGATCGGTCAATTTCTCTACTGGCGATTTCTCGCTGGTGCACACAAACGGTATCAGGCGTAAAGATCTCCGCAACTGTGTAGTATGTGCAGAAGAAGGTAAATAACCTTGCCTGAGCACTGAGCACGGCGTAATGCCAACAACAAACACAGGCGACAACACAAGACGATTCTGAAATTTCTACTTAACAAAGAAGTAGCAGATGAAGAGGCCGCAGGGGGGTAGAGGGGTGTTGGTAAGAAAACCAACATACAAGCGCGAATACTAAGTATTTGTACCAAATTACAGAGTCTGTCTGAGTGATTGACGAGGAGTATGAGTTAAATGTGCGCTGCAAAACAAAAGACTTAGGCAACAAACTTATTGTGACTTTTCATCAGAAATTTTGCATATTGCTGTACGTCTCATATTTCATGCATAAACTTGATACTTATTTGACTAATGAGTGCACAATATATATATGTATGTATACAAAATGTTGGCACATGAGTTATATTAAATATCTAAGTCGGCAATGGCACTGAACTGAACTCATGGCATTTAGAAAACTTTTTAAGCGACAAAAGTTCGCATAGGTTAACTTTCCTTTATTAGCATCATGTTTGTTAATATTATAAACAAGCTCTCTCTCTCTCTTTCGCACTGCCGACTGACCTCTTAAAGTTAATAAAAAATAGGCAGACGTCAGACTGCTCAGCGCTCAGCGCCTTATCGAGCAACGTGATTGATTTTAAACGACTACAGTTAATGCGACGCGAACGCCAACACTGTTAAAAGCCACGCTGATCTCTTGGCTTGGCCTTTGCGTTTGATGTCAGCGCGGCGCTCCACAAGCATCCTGCGCTGAGAACAGAACAGTACAGAACGGAATAGTTCATTGCTGTGGGACAACATGAACTGTTAATTTATATGTAAGAACGCTCACTGTTGGCGGCGGCGCAACAAAGCGGGTCAAAATGTCAAATGTGCTGCGCTGCGATAAAATGTAAAAGTTCTGCTGCCGCTGCTGCTGCTTCTTCTTCTTGCTGCTGTAATAAAGAATGACAAATTTTTTTGCGGATTTCGTGACTTTGTTTCAACAAACGAAAAAAAAGCGTAAATGAAATGAATTTAATTTTAAAATAAACGTGTTGTTTGGCAGGCAAACTAAATGAAATATAGCAAGCTTTTTTTCGTTGGTTTTGAGAGCAGTTCAATGAACTTGGCGCAAGGCAAGAAAGAAAGGTTGGCGAGAAGCTGCAAGCCTTAGGAAATTTATTTAACAAAATATCATGCATGCATGCGGCAAACCCCCGCGTATTTATCTTCATCAACATCAACATCATCATCATCATCGACATGATGCACTTGCGATATTGCGCATGTAAATGGCGGCATAAGACTGAGCCAGGCAGCGTTTTGATATCGTAAATTGTCTCAGCTCAACGCAGTCGCAGTTTAGCTTTGTGCACCCCTCAGTGAGGTCGTTGTCGTCACACCATCATCATCGTCGTCATCATCATCGGGAGTATCAGCAGCAGCCGTATCAGCATCAGCAGTGCCAATGCAGCGTAGGGCATAAGTGAATTTTGATTTATAAGAATGCAATATGCAGTATGCATGAGCGACCAACACCGACACCAGTGACCAACCCCGCAACACCTTCACCGCCGCCATTGCCCACGTCATCATCATCATCAATGCACGCCTGATCGCATATTCAGCGCTTTAATCACGTGCGTGCGTTGCACACATTCCTTGCACACGTTCGCTGAGCTGTGCTGAACTGAACTGAGCTGAGCCGAGCTGACGGCGTTGCTGCTACAAGCTTCCAGCAGCTTCGCATATACTTACACACACATATACATTTGCTTGTATGTGTGTATGTGTGTGTGTCTGTGCTGTGCAATAACATCAAGCACAAGATTCAAGCCACGAACGACGACTAAGAATTACAGCGTCCGAACGTACTTTATGCGCGCGCATGCGTGAAGCGGCTTTTAATCGTTGTTTGGGCATCGGCTCTGCATATTTCTTGCCGTGGTTACCATGGAGGCACAACTTCCCATTCGTTACTCAGCCTCAAAAGGCCGTAAATCCGCAAAAGAACTCTCAAAAAAAAAAAAAAGAACCTAAAAACAAACGCAGACAAGATACACAAACAGTTGTGCACAAAAAAATATACACACTTACCATAAAATTTAAAAAAATATATATAAATGATCTTTAAGCTTGAAGCGTCAAGCATACTCTTTAAGATCCTCGGCTTTTTCACGCAGATTATTGTCAAACGAACCTCTTGAGCATATTTACGTAAGTTCTAAGTTATTGGAAGGATTTTTTTTAATAATAGTTTAATTTTTCGTAAATTTTTCAACTTTTTATTAAAAGTATTCTTTTTCAAGCAAGAAGTTCGGTTCATTGTCTTTTTTCGTGCTCAAAAACGCTTGAAATAAAAAAAATAAAATATTTCTTTGCTATTAAACAAGAATTTAGCATGGCAAACCTTATAGAAGTGCGCCCCAAATTTTACCCCTCAAGGTTCTATAGGTTTCATAAACTGTTTAATATTAAATTGTGTATTACTTATAGATTTTTTCTCATTACTTCAATAAAAGCAAACATTTTTTTTAAAGAAACAATTTCAATATAAAAATAATTGCAATTTTTGTTCGTTTGATATAAAGCATGCTATATTTTTGCCCACAGCTGTAATTAGTTAGTTATACTGAGGGGCTTTTGTGCTGCCTGGCGGTTGCGCTGCTTGTTGTTGTTGCTGTTGTTGTTAGCTTTTGTTCAAAGGCTGATTTACTATGATCCGCTTGAGTTTTATGGGCAGAAAGATAAAATTTTTAAGATATTGACACCTTGTTAGTCTTTTATTGTTAGAGTGAAGATCGAGCGCAAGCGAAATTCTTTTCGTCCTTTGCGCTGCAAAGCGCACAACTGACCAAAGTACGGTTTAGTTGTGCGGCAAAAGATGAGCGCACGAATGCCATAAAAACTAATAACAAAATTAATTTGTTACTCAAAGTTTTAAATCAACAAAGTTCGAGTTTGAGTTGAGCATCAACAACATATTTATTATATGAAAAACAATTGACAGCAAAAAAAGGTATGCGAATTTTTGTTGTTGTTCTTGTTTGTGGGTGTCGCGGCACAAAGAAATGCTAAAGAATAATTTAATCTTAATAGCTTCATTAGCACGTAAAAGGTACGCTCAAGTTCCACCTCTTCTTCTTAACCTGCTCTTTTCCCCTTCGTCTGCGGCAGCTTGTGCGCAAGTAAGAAATAATGCTGTGTCGTTGAATTCGTCATGGTGTCTACAGTGGGCTTGGTTCTACGCTCATGCTGTAAACTAAAGTTCATTTCACAACACAATAACAACAACAACAACAACAACAACAACAACAACAACAAAGTAGGTTTTGCTAGAGACAAAAGCCATCATTCTGACGATTCAACGTCAATTGTCTGTCTTTCCGACCCACTGTCCGTTCATTCGGGGGCGTCTGTCTGTTCTTAAAAAAAAGAAAAAAACGATACAAAAAAGTCGCAGATAAATTGAACCTTTTATTAAAGCACACGTACAGCACATTAAATAAATTGTTAGTTACGTACAAAAGACCTTTTCTCGTTGTTGTTGCACTGGCGTTGACGTGCATGCTTCATGGTGTCGCATAGCGGCAACAAAAAGTCAAGTCTATGTAACAAAACTATCTTCTTAGGCCCCTTAGGGTTTTATTCTTATCGCAAAGCGTTCAAATCAAATTCAAAAGCAAAGCAACAAAAACAAAAAAAAAAGTTCTCTCTGTCTTGAAATTCCTTTAAAGATTTGCACAAAAGCGCTTGAGGCTTTGTTTTTGTTTTTATTGTTGTGTTGTTGTTGTTGTTGTTGAAGTTTATGCTTCATACACGGATCAATTATGTGCCAAAGTGCTAATGGTTGTTGTCGAACGCTTTGAGCAGCCGAAAGGTGTGGGCGTTGCGCATCTCAATCGCTTTTCGCTTAGCTGTTTACAAGCTTACACACAACTCAATTCACACACACACACACACATGTAACTGCACTGCACTGCTTTTCGTGTTGTTGTAGTCAAGTCGGGCATAACGAAAAATGCAGAATAATGCAATGGTTTCATTTTGACGCGTCTGTAAGAAAATAGTAATAATAATAATAATGAAGAAGATGATGAAGAAAAAATTATTATTACTTTAAATTTTAAGTATTTTCCTTTATTAATTTTATTGCTTTTTGCTGTTGTTGTTGTTGGTGTTGGTGTTATATATAATAATTATAAATTTTGTTGCTGTTGTTGTTGTTGTTGTTGGCATGCTTAATTAAAAGCGAAATTGTGAAAAGTGAAACTTTTTAATTACATTTGCTCATGCGCCAACAACTAACTCAAAGGTGCACTCATGCGCTTAACATTTAATGCACATTGTTATAGATACATGTTGTATCTATGTAAGTATTGCGCACTACTTTGCCAGCTGGCATGCACTTGCCTTGCGTGTCTGTGCCCATGTGTCTATGCGATGCCCTCATGTTTCTTAACTGGCACATTTCTTTTTCAATTTTAATAATTTTTTTTTTTTTTCTTTTGCAAAATGCAATAATGCATTTTCACATAAGTTTTGGTTTTTCTTTTTTTTTTTTTGACACCTACAACTTTCAAATACAGTACGCTTTAATGAAATGGACACAACTCTACCCTTTTTTGTTATATCTTTTATATATTTCGATTATCTTATAATAAATTTTCATGTAGACAATTTTTCTCATCAACAAAAACAATTCATGTAACTTCATGTAACGATTTTATAATAAATATTTAAGAAGTGTTCTAGACAAAGATTTCAAGACCCTATTTTATTAGAAATTCCATCAGAACTGATAGTATTAGTATGTACTTTATCGTCGGCCGCTTTAGAAGTGCCATGAGCTAAGAGAGCATAAAAACATACAACATTTTTATTTATGTTTTATAGAATATCCTTGGCGGTTATTTCTGCCAGAAACTCAAAAGTTCCTTAACTTTACTCATAGGCTGATTCATGGTTTTTGGCTATGATGCTTGAAAACCCAATTAAATCTTATCTGAAAGCTGCCAGACAAATCCTACGGGCCGAACATCTACAATAAACATTTAAAGTTTGGCATGTCGTATGAATTATTATACTATATATCTTTATTACATACATATCTGCATCAAACTTATATTTTTTACTTATAATTATAACACATAGAACATGCCATACTTTACATGATTCTGGCGTATGTTTGGCCCCTAGGATTTGTCTGGCAGCCTTTAATAATTATTATCTAACTATCTTTGATCTGTCATAACTTTACTTGAAGTCTTAGTTGCAAGTAGTATGTCCTATATTCTTGACTGGCTTTTTTCACTCTACAATTCTTTTATAAGCCTTTGAGTAACGTCGAACAGCCAGAAGTCAAATACACTAAGTTTCTAGTATCATATAAAGACTGGAAATACAAGAGCTTCCTACAAGATAGCAAAGATGGAACTACAAGCAAAACTTGGGATTTTTCTATACAAAACCCCAAAGCTTTCCACCCAATTCATTTTAAAAGATTGCTGGGACCTTCCTAGTGAACCTCTATTCTTTTTAAATGAGATATACTGAGTTTTTGAATTTATTTTTCAAGAATCACAATTTGTATTTCAGGAACTATTTATGCTTTTCATTGTTTTAATCCCGAATTATAAAAAGTGTATTTGATATAATGAACTTACTATCTCAGCCCCTCCAAATTCGCTTTAGGTAAGTCTGACTGTATATTTTCGCCTCTACTGTTGTTTGCCATGACTCGGCACAGCACAGCAGCGCCCTGACTGCGTTTACTTTGGGTCAAATTTTAACTTTAAACTTGGACCACGAATTTCCAGTTGGCTTCCTTTTTTGTGTATGTGTGTTTGTATGTATGTGTGTTTGCTTTCTTCTTTTGTGGTCATGCATCCAATTAAGCACAAGAATCAGTTGAACAGCTTCTTTGTGATTTTTGCTCCTTCTATTTTGCTTTTTTTTGCCTATTTCGCTTGGCCTTTTTTGGGCCAATTCGCAAAATCCGCCAAACAGGAAAAAGCAAAACGTAAAAGTCGTCGTTGTTGTTGTTGTTGTTGTTGTTGTTGTTGTGGCTGCTGCTGCTGTGGCACTGTCACACTTAGTCCCGCAGTAACTTATACGCTTGTCGTTCACAGAGCATGATTAATGACCAACAAGGGCCAAAAAGCAGAAAAACCAAGCCATGCCATGCCATGCCAAAGCCGGCCAAGCTAGGCAGCAGCCAAGGCAGTAAATAGGCGACACGTACGCGAGAAACAACAACAATAACAACAACAACAACGACTTGCAATGCGGTATGCGACAAAACCTTCGAAAACACACACTTCCATTTCAACTTGTGGCGACTCGCGACGTTGCAATGCAACACGACTATGGCAACACCCCACGTTGCAACTTGTATTAGTGCAATTGAGCTTTGGTCGTTGCGTTGGAGTTCATGTTGATCGCCTACTTTGAGTGTAGGGTGCCAACAACAAGTAAATTGTTACGATAGCCAGCACACACACACACACACACACACATGTATCTATAAAGCACATTTTAACACCTGAATGTAATCGACTTTTTTATCATATAGTTTGTTGTTGTTGCTGTTGCACTGTTGCCAAGCAGCAAATTGAAATTTATTGCCGGTCGACGGCAAATGGCCGGTAATGCAAATTCGAAGACCTATTTCTGAGTGCAAGCAAACAGACAGACGGATGGACAGACGGACGGACATCGTGTCGAAAGGTATGTGGGCTGATTTTAGCATAACTAACACACACAGACACACTTATATATGTGTAAGACTGACAGCAATCGAGCGTAGGGAATTAAAAGCATACTATCAAAATAGTATCTGTAATCAAAAGTAAACAAAGGAATCACCGACGGCCGACTGACTTGACTGACTGACTTGACTCGACTCGACTTGCAACTCCTGACGAACTTGACTTGAGTTGAGTTAAGTTGACTCGCCTTGGCTGTCTAACTGAATGACTTGCTAGTCAGGCCATGATGAGCAATCAAGCAAACTTTTTTAAGCGATAGATAGCAAGATAGACAGACAGACAGACAGCAAACGAATCTTGTGCCACTAATCGCCAAACAACAACAAAAGGCATATTAAGCATGTCTAAGCAACATTATATGCAGCCTGTAGTTGCTTAGGAAAATATCCTTGCTGACTTTGGTTGGCATAGCCAACTGCGACATTATCACAACTGACGTCGACTGCAACGACGACGACGGCAACGACAACGACGGCGACGACGACGACGGCATCAGATTTATTGTGCAGATAAAGAGCAGTACTTACAGATGCTTACTCACTTCAAAGACGCTCGCACATGTATGCACAACTGAACGGTCAGGTACGTAAAGCCGGCAGTTGCATATCAACAGCAGCCACCAGCAGCAGCCGGCGCAGACAGATAGACCGACCGACAAACGGACAGAGAGACAGACAGCGAGACATATAGATAGATAGTTGGAAGCTTTATGTATGGCACGGTCGCTGGGTCGATCTGTTGGTCGCTTGCTAATGCCTTAAGCACATCGCGTCTCGTTAGTGCGGCGCGATTGGTTACAATAGATTATACTAGTACGCTTGGTATTTTGGGAACGCAAAAGCAGAAGCTGAAGCTGACTGTCGGCTACCTTGCTGCGGCTGCTTCTGCTGAGGCTTCTTCTACTACTACCGCTGAGTGCATCAACTCATGGCCTGCTCCCTTGAACCTCTTGAACTTCAACGTCTGTGATAAACATCAGCAGCGCAAAATTCGTCGCCACTTAAGTGTGTGTGTGTGTGTGTGTGTATTTTTTTTTCTTCTGTTTCTACACATATTTCTCGGCTCTCTGAAATAAGTCAATGCCCATTAAAAAATAGCAAAGTAATATTGACTTATGTATCTTGTTTAATAATAAGGTCAATAATCATTTGAGTTGACTTCTGACGTCATAACAAATTGAAAAGTTTCACTTTCAATACATGTGTGTAAGACAACACGCGCCACGCTTGATGGCAGAATGCCAGCCAATGATGAGAAATTTTGCAATCAATCACTTGTGCACTTTATAGTTGCTGAGCTGAGCTGAGCTGCGCTGCGCAACGTCGATGAGCGTAATTAGCGCAGGGAAAACAAGACATTGCAAAATGCAACAACAACAATCGTGATGATGATGATGTTCGTAATTATGATGTTAATGTTGTTGATAATGGTGAATGGAAATAAAGAAAGCATGACGAAGTCGTAGTCGAAGTCATTGCAAATGCGCGACTTTAAGGAAAATGCATAGCGAAATTATAACACATAAAAAACAACAACAGACCCAACAACAACTACAACAATGCATTGTAGTATGCAATTTGTAAGTGCAATGGAGCATCAACAAGCAAATCGCGCACAATAAAATTTGATGTTTTTTTTCTTTCTAATACAATTGTAAGTAAAAAAAGTGAAATTTTTGCTCTTATAGAGTGAGAGAGAGGGAGGGAAAGGAGTGCAAGGGTGTTCGAAAGAAATAGCAAACAGTAATTGTTTATAATAATAACAACTTTGTGAAAATTCCTTAGAGCAACAAATACAGGGTGAGACAACCGTCTCAGCAAATCATTGAAAATAAGCAATGAAAGCAACGAAAATATAAGCGTTGCCACGCCCTAAGCCTCAAAAATAATTGTATATATTATATTTTACACATAAATATTGCCAAAAGTTTCTCAAAAATTGGTTAAAAATAAAAATATCCATTTAATAAGCTTTAAGGGGTAGCTATGTGGGGCAAATGGTATTTTGTGGTGCACAGTTTTTAAGAGGTATATTTATTTAGCCTACTGTATGGGTGGAAAGCAATTAAACCTAAGCCTAGTCTCACGGTCTAACCTTTCTCGAGTCTCAAGATCTTATGGACTGCGAGCACAATTGATGAGAACAGACGGACGGTTATGCCTTAATCAATTTCTCTTGTCGTCCTGATAGTTCTTATGTGTATTTTATGGTATCCTACTCCCCTATCGCTTAGATGTCTCTAACTCATTGGGTGGAGTATTTACCCGATTCACAGTCAGAGATGTATGTATAAGCTCCTAATACCTTTTTTACTGTGAGACCAAACACAAGAACAATTTCCAAGAGACATATAAATAGAACATAATTAATTAAAAGTCATTAAAATAAAAAGTTTAAGCTTCATATAAATTTCGGTCTAGGAGATTTGGGGAACAAAAAGCCATTATTAAATACTCCTATGCTACCTACCCATTCACATAAAACATGCAACACTTAAAGATGTAAATTCAATTAGCACTTGCCACAAAATGACAACTTAAATAACCGTTTTATTAATTACCGTTAAATTACACAAAAACAAATCAATTTTCAAATTGATGAAAATCAAATGTCAATATTAAATACTCCTATGTTACATAGCAAAAACAGAACACATAGAGCGCATTTTATAGAAACTCATGCTAACTTTAATGTAGACATTCTACGATTAAGCGCGGGTTGTCCTCAATCAGTGTTTGAAGCATTAACTTAGACACACACACACACACATATACACAGACATGCAACAAAGACAACTCGTAAAATTTTAAACTTTAATTACAACAAATTGTTTAAGTCAGAAATGTTGCACGAATGAACGAATGAAGTGAAGTAAAGAGAAGATAAGACGCCAAGTTGCAGCATCAAGATGTATTTACATTTAGGTACTTGTTGTTGTTGTTGTTGCTCATGTTATGCTAAACTGTCTTTGCTTTTAGTCGCGCATTTGTGCAATGCCAATGTATGTAACCATGTGTGTGTGTGTGTGCGTAAAGAGTTAAGTTAAGACCGCGTTTGCGTCTGCAATTTGTCGACGCGCACGTACATATGTGACAAGTGCTTAATGTCAACGACAACGGAAGCCAAACGTTTGCCGACGCTGTTGGTTGTCGTCAACATGGTCGTCGTCGAGCTAAGAGAAGAGAGAGAGAAGAAGATGGTGTCATTTATTTAAAGTCATCCGGATGGTGCGAATGTGCTGCTCAGTTGTTGTTGCTGTTGCTGTTGTTGTTGCAGTACGGCTCACATTACACATTAATTAACACAGTACTGCAACTGCTGCTTCTACTGACGGTAGCACGGCTACTTGGCTTACTACGTTGTGTATGTGTGCGTATGTGTATGTGTGTGTGTGTGTGTGTGTGTGTGTGTGTGTTGGCATGTCAACACGACTGACAGTTCTTAATAACTGTTGTTCAAATGTTGACAATAAGTATATGCTTTGCAAGTTTGTTGCTTAAGTCTTTTGTTTTACACTCTTTTTGGGCATAACTTTTACGAATATGCTTTGACTAATTGAGTGCGAAGTTTTAACAAGAATTATTTCTTGTTGTTGCTGTTGCTTTTGCATGCTTTGATTTATTAACACGCATACGGCATGTAAGCCTTAATAATCGATAACGAAAAGGGCGGCAATGAAAAAAACGCCCAACGTCAACAAAAATATTGGTTTATTATTAAAAAGAAATACATACATACATATATATGTATATGCTTGATAAAGCTGAGGATCCAACGTGCAATAAGACAGAGTGGCAGAAAGAGGAAGGGCGGCCGAGCTCAATGAAGCGTTGCTTTGAGTTTGTGTCTGTTGTCGGGCGTGCCATGTCATTTTGTAGCATACTTGTTGTTGTTGTTGTTGTTGTTGTTGTTGCTGTCATAGCAGATAAACACTAAGCAAACAAGCCTCAGGGCAGATTTTGTCTTCACTGTAATATATTTTTATTTCATTTTTTTTTGCTTGCCTGCTTACATTTGCACTTTTGCGCGCAGCAAGCAACATGTATCAATTAAAAAATAACATTCCACTATTTAGATATGCGTACGCATACTTGTAAGAGAACTTAAGAACGACACTTGAGAGAGACACAGAGAGAGTGAGAGAGAGATATATAGACAAGCGAGAAGAAGACGTTTGTAATTAAAATGAATGTCGGCAATTTTTGCTTGCTGTTGTTGTTGTTGTTGGTTGGTTGGTTGGACAGACGTGCAACAAAAGGCGCCAGTGTCATTATGTACATGTGCATGAGCAAATGTGTAAGCCAAAAAATTGAGTTGAAATGAAAATTCAAGGCGACTTAAGTGGCCACAAGGCCGGGCGCATCATAACATAGAACATAGCAGACCTGCAGACTAAACGAACGAATGCCCGAATTGGACAACACTTAGCTAACGTAATGTGCATGTGTGTGTGTGTGTGTGTGTGTGCTTTGGCAAGTTAAAGTTTAACTTAAAGAAAGAAATAAAACAAAAAAAAAAATGATTAATTCTTCGTCTGGTAATTTATGTAGACACATAATTCACAGCGGGACATTTCAGCCGGTCAAACATAAGCATAAGCACAAGCACAGTGCAGACCGGACTAGACACACTGCGCCGCTGCCACATGAATTTTCTCAAGTCTATAAATAGACGAATACGACGACGACGACGACGGCCCAGAGATTAGAAGCAAGAAGAACGCAAAAGCGAAAAGGACGTTGAACGACTTCGACGGCTTGGACACTTGGCTTGTTGGCTGGAGGGCAGCAGGCGGGTGTGCGCGCGCTTGGTGTTATGCGCACAAGCTAAAAATATGTATGAGGCAAATCAATGCCTGAGCAGAGACAAAAGCAAAGGCAAAGGCAAAAGTCAAAGCCAAAGTGGCAAATATGATTTCGATTTATGCAATAAACGCAAAACGCGCGCGTTTACTAATTGTGAACAACATTTTTTTGCTATTATTTTTTGCGATTTATACTTTTGTATCGCTTCTAATTTAATCAACATACAAAAATGGCGTTGCTTAAAGCTAAGCAGTTGGACAGACAGACGCATGATGGATCACTGGCCGTCGACCTCAAGTCGCACAGTCATAACATTTAATAAGCAAAAGGCAAAAAAAAAATAAGGAGTAAAGAACGGTTGGGCGTCGTGAACTGTGCAAAAGTTCTCGACCAACATTGAGTCAAGAGTCATAAAAAGAAATATGTCTATGTATATATATGTGTGTGTGTGTGTTTGTTAATAATCCTTGCAAATGTTTTGTAGTTGTTATACCCTTTACAACAAACAATTACAAATAAACGACTTCTTTGTTCTGTCAGAAATGTGAAAATGCTCAAGCATAGTTGAGGCTCAAGCTCAGCTCAGCTCAGCTCAGCGCAATTGCAGTGGCAGAAGTTCAGCTGAAATGTTTACCACGCACTGCAGCAACAACAACAACAACAACAACAACAACAGCAACAACAACAATAGCAATAACAACAATAAAGCATGATGATGCTGTGGCATTCTTCTACACCCAAAACCAAACAAAAAAGAATAATAAGGAGCAAAGAAAAGGGGAGTAAATATGTTTGTTTAGCTTTGGTCTTTGGTTGGTCTGCCGGTCTGTCCAATTCTCTGTCTATATGTGCAAAGCCATGTGCACGTCCGACTGTTTGTCGTTCTTGAAAAGTGCAACGTTATCATAAATAAGTGTATGCGTGCTTTTTCGTTAAACTTTTGCGTTCGCCAGTTGCCAGTTAGAGTTCTATTGGGAGGGTTCGGTTCATTTGGGAGGGTTAAGAGCGTTAAGTTGCAGTACAACAACAGACCTTCAGTTTGCATTATTCATGTTATTGAACCTTGTTTGCTGCGTTTGGTTAAAAGAACAAGCATGAAGAAAAAAAAAAACGCACACACAGAGCAAAAAAAAAATAAACAAATATGACTAGACTACGCCACCGACGCCACAAGAGTACAAAAAAAAAAAATAAAAAAAAAAAAATAAGAACCAAAGTACAACAGGGAGAAAAAATTATAATTTCTCAAGTCATAATAGGATTTGCAATTCAAATTTAGATGCGCGCAACTTCAACTTCAGGCAACACACACACACACACACACATACACATAAATACAAACAAACAAACAGTCAGTCAGACAGACAGACAGTTGGACAGACAAATTTACTTAAATTGACTTAAGCCATGGTGAATCCATGCTATATTCGTTGCAAGAACCGAAATGAGACAAGACGCAAAGACTCAAAACGTACAAATGACGACAATAACAAGCAGGAGAAGACATTTGCAAAAGCTAAGAGACGTCGAAAGTGCAATGTCAAAAAATAACAACAACAACAACAGCAACAATGCAAACAACAATAGCAACAACAATAGAGCTTAAGTTCGTACACCTAAACCAATATGTCAAGCATGTTAAGAACACAGACCGACAGACAGACAGACAGACTCATACATGGATTCTAGTCTGAGCGACACTAATACAGCAGAGACATGTACTTATGCACAACTATAGACAAAGAAATAGCACACATGCTATAAAATCCCAATATGCACAAATGGTCTCCAATTCTTCTAATGTATATGTCCCTATGAAAAGAATTTTGGATCATCAATAAAAATTTACTATTAATATTTCTATTTTATTCTAACTAGACTCACGTTATTTTGTCTATTAATTTTTGATTACATTGATTGGTAAGACTTGAAGAGTCAAGCACACTCTTACAGATCCGGGATTATTGTTTTTGCTTCATTGACGAACAAGTTTTCTAACTCTTAAGCATATTTACGTGAGTTCTAAGCTATTTGAAGGTATTTTGCACATTCTTCTGTAATAAAAATGTTAAAACTTTCGATAGTTTTTTAATTTTTTTTTTTAAAGTCTTCCTTTTTTATGTAAGAACTTGAAAGTGGCAAACATAAAGTAATCTTTCGTTTTTTTATGAAGATTATTACTCATGAGGTTTATTATTATAGATCGATGTGCGATTCTGCAAAATAGAAAACATTCTTCATTGTGCTATTTCTTTGACCACAACTGTGTTGCATGTATGTATAATGGCAATGGGGCAGCATACATATTTCAAATATTCGCATATTTCTCGCGGTAAGTGCGATTCACAATGAGATATGCTTCTATAAAGTTGTAAAATTGACAACCGTTGCCAAAGCGGCAGTGGCCAAGTGACAGTGGTCGTGGCAGCGGTGCCAGGGGGGGTGTTCCAGACCATAAGTAGACATAAGACACAAAGCGCTTTGAAATGAAGCAATAAAGTACTAAACATTACATGCCTTCTTTCTCTCTTAGCATTCAACTTGACAGGCTGCATGTGTGTATGTGTGTGTGTGTGTGTGTGTGTGCACTGCTATAATAAGCATGTAATAAGAATGACAAGAGGTTGGGCCAGGGCACAAGCACACGCCCACACACATGTCCCCCTATGTCATCATGCATGTATGCATTCATTTCAAACTGGTAGCATTTTATTGTTGGCATTCGCCAAACGATCGTCAGCAAAATCTTCATCTTCAGCGCAGTCGATGGGAAATTAGAAATGAAAGCAGCGGGAGTGCATACAATGGCCAACGCACTCTCATATTTATGACAAAACCAAAAGAATGTCTTCCTTTTTGTATATTGCAAGAGACAGACAGACAGACAAACAGACAGACCGAACGAACGACAGAAGCACAAACAAACAAGGCATGGCAATGCAGACGGAGCGACATTAATAATAGAAGAAGCAACAGCAGCAGCAGATTTGCTTAGGCAATTTGCTGTAATGAGTTTTTTATTATTGCACAGACCTTGGTCGCTCTGATCTCCCTCGTGTGCATTAACGCCAATTTTGTGTGGGCAAACAAATTTTTGGTTTTTGTTTTTTTAAATGTATAACAAAGGTGAATGTTGTCAACTCATCAGCGCATCAACAACATTATGTATATGATGGCCAAGCCAATGTCAATGCGTAAATTGTTTTGACATCATATTTATGCTAATAAAAAAAAACTAAGCTCATTAAATTAAAGCCGAAAACATAAACAAACAACTAAACTAAAAGTTGTACTATGAAAAAAATGAAAAAAACAGTAAGTGAGCTATTTTCGGCTTTGCTGAAACTTATGTACCATCGCCAGTGCGCCAATTATTTTTATTATAAAATCTTTCTTATAGACCGTATTTCTTTTAAAATTCAATAAATGTGAGACTCTTACATTTTGCTCAGTTGTATGAAAACGATTCGTTAGAAAAATCTGAAATAATTCTCTAAGATTGCTGGTACCCCAAGCTCCAGAGTTGCCAAAGCATGCATGGCGATAAAATGCATAGGTGAGATGTAAAAAATCGAAAGATTAGGCAGCCCACGCTTACGCGGTTATTTTAAATTAAATGCAAAGGTCTTTGTTATTTATTTAAAATCTTTTTACACTCTTAGGCACACTTTCAACCAAACTTCCAGCGGGACGTAGAGGAAGCCCAAGAGTGTAAAAGGCATTATAAAAAACAAAGATCTTATAAGGCTAAAATATAAAATAAAGCTGTTTCCTTATACTTATATTTTTTACATCTCACCTATGCATTTTATTGCTATGCATGCTTTGGCGAATTTGGAGCTTGGGGTACCAGCAATCTTAGAGAATTATTTCAGATTTTTCTAACGAATCGTTTTTGTGCAACTAAGCAAAATGTATGAAAGTGATTAACCTTTACTCAATTTGGCGCGCCCGTTTAAACGTGTCTTGTCGTGCTGATTAAGTTTGTATGTACATATATAATCGGCGCAGTAATCTACTATGCGTTGCAAACATCATGACAATGTTAATATGCCATAATCTTTCAAGAGCATAAAAAAGTTGTGCGCGTTCGTTGCCTAAGTCTTTTGTATTTCGCATTGTTAGATTGTCTCGAATTAAGTTTCGCAAATCTGCATGTCGACTTGCAATTTAACAAAAACAAAAAAAAAAAAAAAAGCATAGAAAAATAGCAACAACAAAAACAACTCGTACATTGTTATTTGTTTGAACATGCGTATCTGCATGTCCGTACAAATAACACGTAGAATCTTTTATTTTATTTGATTTTCTTTTTGGTTTTATTTTTGTAACTTCACGAATTCCATGCACAGGCAAAGCGACATTGACTTTAGCCCAGGCTGACGTAGCGATCGGGATTACATAATGCCAAACATGGTAAACGGCACGAAAAGGAAGCAATTGCAACAAGAGCAATTTGTTCTAATGCGCAAGAACGCAACAAGAACAAAACAACAAGCCCATGCAGAAGCAAAAGCAGAAGAAGATGAAGTCGAAGAGGAAATTGTAAGAAAAACTCAAGCTTAAACCTAAAAGGGCTCAAAGTGCGCCTCAAGCGTCGCAGCGGTGTTATGTGCCATGGCACGCAATGACCGTCACAACTGTTGTTCTGCTTGTTGTTGTTGTTGTTACTGCTGTTGTTGCCACAAATGTAGACATTAGTGCAAGTTGCCTTAGCCTAACCGCCTAAGCAACTCAGTACAACTCAGTTGTTGTTGCTGCCTCAACGAATGTGACTTGCTCGTCGTCGGGTTTATCTCATTCGTTTCAAGCGAAATGCCACGCAATGCCAAAGTTAGTTTAGCCGCAACAGTAAATAAGTATCTGCAATACAGACTAAGCTTGCACAGACTCGAATGACTTGCTGACTCTTTATCTTTTAATGGTTATTAGAGGCATGAAGCCAAACGGCATGCATAGTGACATAGCCCAATGCTTCCTGTCCAGACGACCACTTACATTATTATACACATGACGACGACGACGACCCTTCTTCATTTTTCAGCATCACCTGCAAAAATGCCAATAAAATACATGAATTAAGCTTTGCTATAATTTGTTGTTGTTGTTGTTGTTGTTGCCGCCGCGATCTTAACATTTATGTTATCAATAAATTTTGCTGCCCGAAAGTAACATTAATTGCGCAGCATTTGTTTCCAACAGCGCAACAACAACAACAACAACAACAACAGTGTTAAAAATTATGCAATATATTGTGTTATGTAAAAACCAAAAGGCTAACAAGCAATCAAAGCATTACCAATAAAAGAAAATAAAACACATTTCATTTTATTAGACATTTCGAATTATATTTTTTTCAATTAAAAGTTTCAATGTTTTTTTTTTTTTTTTGGGCGCTTTAACAGTTGATTTCTTTGGTTATGATAGCCTGTAGTGAGACAAGTGTTGTGAAATTAGTTTGCATAAATGTTAAGCACGCAAAAATTAAAAAAACTTATAAGTAAAGAAGGTAAAAGGAAACTCCTATGGCACATTAAATGTTTATAACTGCTAAACTGTTTGTTTTTAGTGGCTTAGGCAAAGAGCATGCCAAGCCAAACAAAAGCACACAAATATTAATAGAAATATTTTTGCAAAAAAAATTCATAAATTCTAAACTGAAATTAACATTTTAGTTACATTTTTGGTTTTCATTGGTTTGGCAAGAAGAGCAATTAAAAATTAATTATAATAAAGAAAAATAATTTGGTTTGGGCTTATTTGGTATTGGGTACAAATTGAAATTAGTCTAAAAAAAACTAAACAATGGCAAGAGCATAGCTTAACTAAAACGTTTCTCCTCCTCTCTTAGTAACATAAAATTGATAGCAAATTAAATATTATTAAATGGCACACGTGCAACGTCAACACAGCACTACTTCTGCTTCATATACATGCTCGCAATCTTATCCAATATTGTGTCCACTGAGAGCAACTCTTCGCGAAACTTCTCCATTGCTTTTGCGGGCACAATCCAATTGAGAAACTCCTGCACATTCAAGCGCAAACGATCGATGGCCGCCAACTTGGGATCATCATGCGCCATACGATTTGCCAATTTGAGCGATGCTATAATAACATTATCGATGAGACGCTTCTCATAGCCGAGCTGCTTTAATTTCTGCTCCGATGAGATTTTCTTAAGCACAACGGCCATGTGAAAACGTATATTCGATAATGCCTGCGCAGTTGTGTCATCATCGTTGGCATCATTTGGCGTTGCGTCATCAAAGTTATTGGCGCGTTTCGGGCACAGTTTGCCATGCGCCTGCAGCTCGATTTTGACCTTGAAGAACTCATGACAATCGACACACATATAGGGATTGTGTTGTTTGTGTATTTTCTTCATGTGCGTTTTGAGGTGTGCCAATTGCGAGAAGGCGACATCATCCTGACACAGCAGACACTTGAAAGGCTTTTCGCCCGTGTGCTTGCGTATGTGTAACTTGAGCACACTTGAGTGCGCAAATGTCTGATAACAAATCTGTAAAAACAAATGTGTTAAAAAAAAAGGTACATTTCATGTGCATACAAAACACTTACACGACATTGATAGGGTCGCTCGCCCGTGTGCATGCGCATGTGCACATTGTATTGCGATTTCTGTGTGAAATACGAATTACAAACTTCGCAAATATGCATTTTAACGGCGGCATGTTTCTTCATATGCGTGGCCAAGTCATCATCCTCAATCGTTTTATGACAAATTTCGCAAACCAGTTGCTTCAGCTTATGATGCATTTGATTGATATGTGCGCGCAGCGCAATATCATTGGGCAATTGCAACTCGCAGAGCGTGCAGCGATGATCCGGCCCCTGATCGTGCCGCTCCATGTGCACGCGCAGATTCGCATTAGTCGAGAAGCTGGCCGAGCACTTGGTGCAGTTGTACTGCTGAATACTGGTCTTGTGGTGGGAGACAACATGTTGCTGCAGTTGACCGCCGCGCGCAAAACGTTTATCGCACAGTGAACAGGCATATGGCTTCTCACCTATTGGGGGTGAGAGTATTTTTTATTACTCATCAGTTTATGTTAACATATGTCAAGCGCTTACCTGAATGCAAACGCATGTGCAGCCGCAATCGTTCCTTCAAGGCAAACGATTTGGGACATTGCGTGCACGCGTACTCCTTACGTCTCTCATGCGCTGTCGTTATATGGTTCTTGAGATTGACCGCCTGGCGATAGCTTTTGCCACACTGTGCGCACTTGTGCGGCCGTTCATCCGAATGTATGAGCATATGTCGTTTCAGATCGGTTTTGCCGCCAAACTCCTTCTCACAAATGGCACAAATATGCGTTGCTTTGCGTCGCGTTTTGCTAAATTCAATTTTAACTGTTTTAACGACACGCAATTTCTTTGCGGCTGGCAATTTGTATTCAACATCATCGTCGACTTCCTCCTCATCATCGCTCTCGTCACTATCAGCAGCCGCAGCAATGCCAGGCTTCTGTTCATCGGTGTCGTGCTCATTGTCATCGTCATTGTCATTGTCCGCTTCTTGATTCACCGCCGGCGGCGAAGATAACGAAATGCCGCTGTCCGTGAGCAGCGATGCCACATCCTCCTTCGATATGGAGCGACGACTGCGTACCATGATTATTGCTTGCTTTAATTCTGGCTCTTTAAACACTACTTTACGTTACACCTTCACCACTTTGGCAGTTCGTTTTATTTTATTTTTTAGGGTTTTTGTATTTTTGTTTTAAAGTTGCTTAGACTATAATATTTCTTTGGCTTCAAAGTTCTTATATAAAAGTTTTACTACTTTTTATTTTTTTTTTGTTTTTCATTAATTTTTTATATAGAAAAGTATTAGTTTGGAAGAATCAAGCCGACACCATAGTTTTTTTTAACGTTCGAAAAATTTCATTGGTTAATAAAAAAAATCAGTAGTATATTTTTTTTTGTTTTGTACTTTTAGTTTTTTTTTTCTCTCTCTCTTTCTTGCACTCTTTCTTTTTCTTAAAGTTATTACGCTGTAAAAGAGAATAGAACAAAGCGAAATTTGATAAAAATGAAGCGTTTAAAATGTGTCGCAACGAAGTCAATTACACACAGACAGACACAAACACATGTCAGACAATTGTTGTTGTTGTATTATTGTTTTTTTTTTTTTTTTTTTTTATATTCAAAATAGTATGCAACTTCACAAAACGGCACCGCAGCTGTGTCAACAGCTTTACTAAAGTCAAAAATATGTATAAAAGATACAACGACGTGTGCACAGTTATCGCGTGAAAAAGATACTTATTTCAATCTAAAATTATTTCAATTTTATCAAGAACTTTTTTTTTTTGTTTATTTAGTTTGCACACAATTACATTTCCAGGTATGTGTGCACTCACCATGTGTGTGTGTGTGTGTGTGTGTGAGAGTTTGTTGCCTCAATCTTTTGTTGCCGCAACGTAGAACAGAAATAGAACAACACAACTGATAAGCGCGAGCGAACGCGTTGACTGACTGATAAGACGGTAAGCGGCAAACTGATAAGCAAAAGCGTCGACGACAGTTCAACACGTTATTGCTGGAGATCTTATGTGCAAGCAATTGGAGCAAATGACTTGGTGACACACACACACACACATACACACACATAGACTTATATGACACACGGACGTGTAATGTCGCATGGATTGTTGACAACTTTTTTTTTGTAAACTGAAGCGATTTTAGTCGAAATGAAAAAAAATCAAGCTATTGCGACATATGAAAAGTGCCACCGTCGCACTTTTCCGCCACTACACACACACACTGAGACACACACACACAACTACAGCACGACAAACGCCAAAAAGTCACGGACGGCAGAAGTAGAAATTTAAATTGCAAAACGAATTCAAAAAAGTACAACAAAAAAAAAAAACAGAAAACAAAATCACTATAAAATTAACAACAAAGCAAAGCAAAGCAATACTCCGTGTGAATGTGCTCGTCCGTATGATGGAGTACTTTGTACGAACAACAGCACAATTCTGTATTAAGAATCAAAAATGAAAAAAAAAAAAATAAAACACCAAAGGTGAAGGGGAAACATTGCAAAGCACACATGCGCTAAGCATGAGCACATAATGTTCTAATGAAAATGTTGAAAGGAAAACTGAAACCAATAACAACAACAAAAAGTGAAAAAAATATGGTGGCGAAAGAGGGTTGTAGCAAACATCTGGCAAACAGATTTTAGTTTCGTGCATGGCAAAGAGGTTGAACGGCGGCCGTGTGTGTGAGCGAGTGAGCAATTGTTCGTCTGTGTGTTTAATGTTATGAAGCGTTTATGACGCATGCAACGGTTCATCGGTTGCTGAAGCCGCACCTAACAGTAGCCTCCTTATGATGGTATGGTCATGGTAAGGCACACAACAACAACACACGAGTCGCTTGTGTGCGCGCATTTTCATACTCAAAATAAAAACAAAAAAAAAAAATATACAACTACAAAAGCTTCACGTTGACTTCACTTCAAATTAGCGTAACCAAAGTCTGGATTTGTATGCGTGCGAGCGAGAGAGAATGCCTAAGGCGCATGCATATGACGGACGTCGTTGCAGTTGTGCTGTTGCCCTTTGTGGCGTGCGGGCCATGCTCGATGCAAATGAAGCGTAAAACGTTGCTGAAAACTTAATTAAATCGCGCCATGAAACGGTAGCAGTTGTTAAATAACAAAAACAACAAAAGTAAAGCACAAAAGCAAATAATAAGAAAGAACAGACTGCAATCGCTGATGACAAAAGTGCTACATTGGCATATACATACAAACACATTTATATGTATATATATATATATAGTAAATACACGCACATATATACAAGCACAACTTTGAAGGTTAGCGCGAGGCCACGGGGCGAAGCTGATTAAAAAACAAAAAAAGCGCCGTTCAGTTTGTGTCGCGTTGCAGTCTTTCGTTTTTCAATGCAGTATTCTTCAATAAATGAGGCGTGAGTTAAAGCATGTAGAAATGAAATTAAAAAACCATTCACCATTTGTTAGAATCATGTTTTACGTATACAATTTACAACCAACACCATATAATACTTAATAATTATTGTTTTATTGACCAAATAATCACCACACAAAGAACTTAAGCGCCGAGCACTTACCTCCTATCATTTTTGTCTTAGACACAATCGCTGCCTCATCATTTTTCGACAATTTTGTAGTTTTATTAGTTCACATTGTTGCTAAAAATACGTAGAAGCCATGACTTTATCAATGCTTTGATTTTATTTTTATTTTCGGTACGCACGAAGAAGCGTTCTCTTAAATTTTAATTGGCAATCAGAATTTGTTGATTTGCTTACCTGCGCGTTCTTGTTTAACTTCTTCTCGTGAATATGTACTGCTGCAACGTATTTTGTTCTCTTCCACATTCATTATCTCATCAAATCGATATTGTAATCAACAAACCACATTTTCCGAAAATAACTTGTAATGAAGCAAAAGCGTTGTACATACACACATTTGTTGTTAATTAATTAAGCACAACTAAATTAGCTGTCGGTCGGGGGCCCCAGCTGAGTCCGCCAGTGCGGCCACTTCTTCTCAGACAAAACGAAACAAATCACGCTATTGAAAGAGTACTCCTAAAATAGTTTGCCTTACGCGCAATAGAATATCAAGCAGACAAAAGACAACCTATTATTTACGTTTATATAAAAAAAAGTAGACGGTCTTTTGATTCACCAATTTTTTAAAATTCTTGGCGTTTGTCAAACAAATGGAAAACCATTAAACACCAGTTTGCTTAAATTCTAACAAACAATCTTGCTGTTGTGTTTTTCTTATATTATAGTTTATTATACATTTACAAAAGTACAAAACAGCCTACGAAATCAGAAGGCAAGCTTCTTCATTAACAGGTACATGTTTTGATCTACTTCAAAACCGTGCAAATTATTCGCATCACCTTGCAGACGCATAAGCAGACCACCAAATGAAACGTAGGCAGACAGTCGTGACGCTTCATTGTGCGCCTCATCGCCCTCAATTCGGTAGATCTTTCCAAACATTACGTATTCGAAACTGTCGGCACGTGATCCTTCCTGTTCCATAGGATTGTATTCGCCACTATCAGGACAGCCGTCCTCACGCAGTGTTGTCGCCAGCACTAGCCGGAATTTGTCACCCAGTTCCATAGGATACAGCCATGAGTTAATGTCCAAAATGAGGTCCATTTTGAAAGATTCTGACTCGCAGTGCAGACGGGATACACGGTCAAATTTCTTGCCTTCTGGGTCCATGTCTTTTACATTAAAAATGTCTTCGAAGAGTACGCCAGCCATGTCCGATGTTATTTGATTACTAAAATTGCGAAACGTGCTCCAATGTGGCCGAAAGTCTCAGAATCTCTTCCTGCACAAGTTTATTATGTGTTTTTTTGATGCTGATAGCGTTTGCTGAGCTTTATGATATTAAATTGCAAGAACTTCACTTTAGTTAAGATAAATATTAATTTAATGTGCGGAAAACAAATAATTTAGCGGCAACAAGCTCGCAGCGTGTTTGTGTTCTTCTTCTTTGCGACAAGTGCTGCACATTTCTGACATCTACTATCCAACACTTTTTTGATTGCCCGGTCGCACTCGAATCAATATTAGGTACGCTTAAGTACGCATTGCTATACAAAGCACATAAGGATTTAAGTTACTAAACGCGCAGTTAGTTCAGTTGACTGCGCCTTTGTTCGCTTGAACATTAAGTGAGTTAAGCCGTTTCAATATTAATTTGTGGAAAATTAAAATTTTTATCGGTATCGCTCAATGGCTCATAGGGTGACTGATTGCATTGGATATCAGTTGTTGGTCATCTCTAGCAAGCCGGCATTTGGCGGTTTGACATTTGTTAATTTGTTTTTAATTTTTAATAGTTTTTTAATAATATTTCTAAAAAATGGAAAAGAAAGTTGTCTCCAGTAAAACTAAATGTATTTGTTCACAAGAGAGATCAAGTGTTGACAGTCAAAAAGACGATCAGGTTGCCTCGTGCCAAAAAAAGCAACGCACCGCTTTAAAAGTCGATAAGGCTGAATTGGAATTCTTCATAACCGCAGAGGACATTAAACGTAAAAGACCAATTAATAAATATGAGTTTGTTGAAGTTACCAAGTCAGACGATCAACAAGTTAGCAACAAGGACAGCAAAGAAGACATTAAAACCGACAAAGCTGGAACGCCAGTGGCGCCAGAGGACATTAAACGTAAGAAACCAACAAAGAAAAATGAGTTTGTTGAAGTTACCAAGTCAGACGATCAACAAGTTAGCAACAAGGATAGCAAAGAGGACATTAAAAACGACAAAGATGGAAGGCCAGTGGCCGCAGAGGACATAAAACGTAAAAAACCAACAAAGAAAAATGAGTCTGTTGAAGTTACCAAGTCAGACGATCAACAAGTTTGCAAAATGGATAACAAAAAGGACATTAAAAACGACATAGATGGTAGGCCAGTGGCCGCAGAGGACATAAAACGTAAAAAACCAACAAAGAAAAATGAGTTTGTTGAAGTTACCAAGTCCGACGATCAACAAGTTAGCAAAGAGGACATTAAAACCGACAAAGCTGGAACGCCAGTGGCCGCAGAGGACATAAAACGTAAAAAACCAACAAAGAAAAATGAGTTTGTTGAAGTTACCAAGTCCGACGATCAACAAGTTAGCAAATTCGATAGCAAAGAGGACATTAAAAACGACAAAGCTGGAACGCCAGTGACCGTGCCATCAAAAGAGAATAAAGAAGTAGCAGTCGTTGAAAAAAAAGAGCAGACCAAAGAAAATTTGGATAGCTCTGGTACGAATAAGGACTCAGTGCCAAGCAAAACTTCAAGCACACGTAGTGAGGATGATATATTTGGGGAATGGGTCGCTGCTATGCTAAAAAATCAAACAGATCAACAAAAAAAGAGTAACATTAAGAAGAAAATTATGAATGAGCTTTTGTCGTAAAAACTTCTTCTTTTTTGTTAATCACCAACTCAATATAATATTAAACAATTTACCAATTTACCTGTCAGAATAGCCAATGATACGTCCGCCCACAATGAACCAATAAATTCAATGGTTAGCCATAAAATTTAATTTATGAAAAAAAATACAAAACACATTCAACTTATATTTTATTTCTTTTCAGTTAATCACCGACTACTCAAAATAACATCATACAATTTACCAATTCTGCGACCTGTCAGAATAACCAATGATGCGTCCGCCCACAATGACGGGTTTTTTCTCTGCTGGAGTTAACTGAGCCAAAACACTTGACAAAGGCGGCTTAGCCGCCAAACCGCTAGGCAATAGACCAACAATAACATTCTTCTTTGCTTTCTTGAAGACATTAAATCGCTCCACCAGCGGCGGCACCAATTGCGTCAGTGGAGTTAATATATTGTTTATAGACAGTGTCGGCTTAATAGATGCCAAACCACCTGGCTTCAAAAGACCGCCAACAATTACTTTCTTTTGTCTTTTAAACACATTCAAACGTTCCACTAACGGTGGCACTAATTGCGTCAAAGGTGTCAATATATCTTTCGGCAGTTTCTGCAAAGGCGCGCCAACAATAATCTTCGCCGGTTTGACGCGGCGATTTTGCACGCGTCTTGGTCGGAATGCGGTTAAACGTTGCGGCGCTGGCAGCGCAAACTGTGTTTTCGGAAAGATGACATCGCTATGCAAAATAGATGCACTTTGCGGTAAGTTGCTACTGGGTTCCTCATCCGCTGGTGGTCCGTAAATTAATACAGGTTCCTCAGCCACCGGTGGTCCGTATATGAGTTCGGGTTCATCGGGAAAGCTTGCTGCCTGCTCGGTGGGCAATTCAAATGGTGGTCGTGGTTGTAGGCCCGCTGGTGGATAGGGCGCAGCTTCTTGTCGTTGTAGCACTGATGTTGGCAACACTTTTATATTTGCAGGTCCGGGAAACCGTATAGCGATCGAGTGCACGCCGCTGGCATGACTGGCGCTTAGGCAAGAAACAGTGCAAACAATTGCAAATAAAGCACAGCCTACGTTAACCATCTCGCCGACAAAATTCAACTGTTGGCAACTCCGAGCAGCTAAGCTATTAAATAGTCAGACGCCCAAAATAGTGTAAACCGTAACCTTGAAAACATTACAGTGCGTCGGTGCACGCTTGCCTTTGAAAATCCAACGACAGCTAATGACTAATATAGAGAATGAAAAACAAAAAATAAGACGTGACAGGTAATACATAATTAATTAATTCAAGAGTCTATTAAAGCTATAAAACCATATATCAATATTATTATTTGACCGACAAGTCAAGAAGTCTTTATTTAAAACAAAAATATCTAAATCTAGCCATACCCGTCATGCAAACTAACATAAGTGATAAACTCTAAAAATTCTCTTGTTTGAACATGTAAATATAGTTTTGTGGATTTGCCAGAACTAAACGTTCGGGCACTTTACGTAGAACCAAACGCTCTGGCACTGTTGTCTGCCTACGGCGTGATTGTGGGAAACGTTGATAGAGCCGTGCCAGCTGCTCGTCCTGATCGCGTGCAACAGAGACCGCAATCGCTGAGCCATCTTCGGCGACAGTCAAGAGTATGGGTTCATCCTCTTCGTTGTCGCTTTTAGTCTCTTCCTCAGCTACATCATCGATTTCGGCTTCCTCGGGTATATCGTCCGTCTCTATTGGTTGCTCAATGGGTATTTCATCGGCTTCTGGTGGTCCGTAGACAGCATCTGGTTGGGCTTGTGCGTCCGTAGCCAATGGTGGCGTGTTATCGGGTGGCAAATAAGTGGTGTCTGGCTTAGCTGTTGCGGTGGGCAAGTCGAATGGCACTTCCGGCGTCACGCCTGCCGCTGGATAGCCTGTGGGCTCAGCGGGCGCTATCTGACGTGCCAGGCCACGTTGTGTCCATGATCCTCTACGCAATGGCTCGGCTGCGGTAAACACAGCGAGTCCTAGAACAATAATTGCGCTGATTTTGGTGTACATCTTTTTGCTTTGTAAGCTCATTTACAGTGCACAGTTGAATCGTTTATGTTCCTTCCGGCTTTAATTGTGTTCTTTTTATATTCAAGAATCGAACGCGTTAAAGATTTTTTTTTTGGTATCAATTCATGCATATGTATTAGTGCAGCGTTGTTGTTGTTTTGTGCTTTTAGGCCTCTCATATGTAATTAATGCCTTCTTGTTGAATTTCATAGTTATGAGTGTTATTGCTATGCACTATCATTGTTTTTGTAGTTGTCCGCTGTCGTCGCCGACTGTAATGTACCTTACGTGATTAGCTTCCCAATTAACCGGCTCAATGTTAAAAATTGTACAACGATTCGCTTCATTATCACCTATAGTTGATTTGAAATCAACAAATTTTTTTAATTTTATTTATAGTTCTTATGAATTTTGAATTCATATGTTGTATTTATTAGATCCATGAGGCATAACTTAGAGAAGCGTTCATGAACAACCTTGAACCATACTCGTCGCATTTTGGACAGCTTTAAAAATAAATTGGCCCATAATTCTCATTAAGGTGTTACCCAAAGTTGAACTCAGTTCGTAGAAAACTAAAGCAAATTATATTTTAATTATTATTGTCAAGCCTGCATAAAAATATCTGGAAGATTAGTCTGTCTAGATGATCTCGAAATTTTATGGACAAAGATACTTCGAAAAAAACATCCCCACTGGAAACTAGAAGTATCCAAACGACATTATCTCTAAGTAGAAATATAGAAGAATAAGCTTTTTAAACTAATGCCATCAGTTCGAAGTGTATAATATAAAAATAATATAAAAATAATATAATAATAATATAATATAATATAATATAAAAAAAAAATATAATATAATAATAATAATAATAATATCATATAATAATATGTATAATATAAGATAATGAATGTATATAACAAAAATGTAATTGGTCTTATGTGGGAAGCATAATGTTTTTGTACTGGAACAGTCATAATTACGTTCGAATATTAAGAATAATATTTTAATATAAAGATTTTTGAAAAACTCGCAATTAAATCTGTTTAATAAGCGTGAATAATATTTGGCATGGCCGAAACTAAATATGTATTTTCCGTATTTTAAAAATGCTGTTTTACAATTTATGATTTGTTACATGACTTTAACAAATTACGTAAAGGATCGATTTTTGCACAGTCGTACCCCTCAATCAGTTTTAGCTAGAAGGAGTCCTTAAACAATTCTAATAAGAATCATTTTTTTTAGCGTCTTAGGCACTTTGTAATGACCAAAACTTTGAGGCACTTGTTGAGACTCTTTCCCATAATTTATTCATTCCGGTAGTAAGAAATATAAGAAAATATGAGGTCTGAATTTTGATTTCGATTTTGAATTCGTTTTTTTTTTATTTTTATTTAACTAATACATAACAACTTATTATTGACGCCCTTTTGTTGTACATCATGTACATTTTACAAATTGAAACTTGTTTGTCTTATTTCGTTTCGTAAATGAAGGACGTAAAACAACAATTAATAACAAATCGTAATTCTTCAATTGAACACTTTGACTTTTCTATTCCAAAGTGTAGATGAGAACAGGCTTCGAGCGTATGATTTCGACAAGTCTCGCTTGGGTGAGTGGCGCAGCACGCTGGCGTTGGAACACGGGCCGGGCGCGCAGACGATTGTTGCGTGGCTGAATCACATTCTCAGATTGTGCTTCGGTCACAACATCAACGGAGCCATCAATGTCAATGGCATTTGGCTCTTCTGTTGGTGGGCCGTATGTGTTGTCCGGCAGAGGTGCGTCCTCAGCATCGGGTGGGCCATAAGTGTTGTCGGGCTGTGGCTCAACGTTATCGGTGGCATCGGGTGGGCCATATGTGTTGTCTGGTGGGCCATATGTATCGTCTGGTGGGCCATAGGTCAAGTCGGGTTCGCCGGCAGGTGCCTCAGTCTCTGTGGGCAAGTCGAAGGGCACTTCCGGTGTTATGCCCGCTGCTGGATACGGTGCCGGTGCTGAGGTTGGCGCTGGTGCGGCCTCTTGTCTGGCCAGGAAACGTGTACGGTTGCGTAGTCTGGCGGGCACAGCGTGCGTTACGGCCAAAATCAAAGCGAATATTGTCACAATTGCGTAAAGTTTTGCCATCTTGTATAATTTTATGTTTAGTTGCTCCTTGTGTGCTGCTCAATGAAGCTTGTAGAATGCTGTTGTCTATGTCGGCATGGCGGCCCGGCTTTTATACTAAACTCATGGTCTTACTTTGCGTTAAGCACTTTCCTTGTTAGGCATGTCATGGCGGCAGTTTAGTATTATTTTCGGCGAAACAGTCGGCCATTTAGGCTACGTGACAATATTTCTCCAAGGGTCTCTTGCCATTGATAAAGTTCGTGTCAAAGACTTTGATAGTGTCATGAATTAATTAACAGTCTATGGTTTTTATGCCATTTGTCTTTAGCTCAGCATTTTGTATTAAAATTTTGTACATTCGATACGATATTGAAATAAAAATGTTTACTTTACGCGCTTAGTTGAAATGCAAGTGTTGTCGTTTTTTTGGTTTTTATCTTAGAAAAAAGCTAAAACAGAATAATAAACTAAAGAACTGGTTCCGAAAGTGGTTCATTTTATTTGTATTATTATTATTTTTTTATATTATACATTATACATGTTTTTGATTGCGCCATTACCTCGGCTAACTTTAAAGTGAACTTAAATCTCAGCGTTGATTAATTGCTATAAAAACATTTGTTGCTTAAAACACAATTTCTCATAACAAAATGTTGAAAAAAGTAATCAATAATAAAATCAAGTTTATTTTTTATTTTTACTTTTATACGTAAACATTTCTTTTCTGTTCTGTTCTGTTCATTTAATTCGCTCTTAAAGTTATTCAACTTGGTTTTTCCTGTCCGTCCTTCAGCTTCTGCCTTTGTGCTTCTTGCTCCTGTTAACTGTTGAATAGCTTCAGCATTGCAGTTGCATTACATCCTTTTCATTCTTGGCAAATGCCGGTAATCTTGCTCAAAGAAAAATATGTGCTCAGCTGCGTGGGTGGTTTGAAATATTTATTTATCATAGAACAAAGCTAGTCTAGACTAATTTTGACGTCTTTGTAAGCCATAATGTGTCCGAAAATTTTTGGGACCATCTAACTAGTCACAAATTGTGTTGAGTTTGTTAGTGTTGAGAATCTGTAAAAGTAACAATGAGTCTTAAAATGTCGTTTGTGATTCTGTAAATCTTGTGACTCATTTCAACGCAGTCATCTTGAGTTATAAAGTATTAATATTAATTTTTAATAATTAAAAGTTTCACTTTTAAGTTCTTGAAACTCAGCTGAAGAGCTTTATATTTATTTAAAAGAAAAAATTAAAAAACTATACAATACTTTTATGTAACCTTTTAAAGAAAACAATAATGTTTTTGCGCTGTTTGATTTAATTTTTATTTAATCGAACAACATTGAACAAGTTATTAAATTAAACGAAAATAACTTTTATATTTTAGTTATAAAAAAAAGTTGTCTGGCTAATAATAAGAAACGAGTTTTAAAATATAAGTTTATTTTGAGACAAATGTGGTTGCATTGTTTGTTTTGTGAACCGCCCACGGTCATAACTGTAATCTAACGAATTGCTTTCAGCAAAGCATATCCTTCTTGATTACGCCCGCTTTGCCTTTGCTCCTGTGTTAGCTGCGCATTGTGCTCGCTCTCGCTGTCTTGCTTTCAGCGTGATTGTCGCCGTTGTGATTGACTGCGCACATAATTCGCCAGTTGTCACCTACTTTCACCAACCAGACTAGACCAGACCAGACCAGCCGTCTTTCTTCGCTTACTTATTGCATTTGAGCGCAACTCTGGTATTTCGCAGTTGGAATTGTACGAATTTCTCTTTACTTTTTTTTTTTTCGAATTCCAATTAAAAAAATGGAAGAAGAACAAAAAACATTGCTCATAAATAATTTGTTGGGTGGGGGGAAATGCCCTCGTTTCATAGCGTTGAGCGTGTGAAGACAAAAGGTTATCAGAAGCGTTGTTTTTGTGAATTTTTCGATTTTAAATAATTATTTGTATGTATTTTTTGTGTTTCGTTTTTTGCTTACTAAGTAAATGCACATAAGACTAGATTTAGCTTGAAGCGTTCAACTCTTGCCCCACACGCTTAGCCGCCAAAGAACGAGCCGCGCGTCTCGAGTGCGCCAACACTGGGGCGTGAGCTATTCCTGTGCGCCTCAATGGCCTGGTAGTTGATGAACCAAAAGGGTTGTTTGTCCAATGGCAGGCGGCTCAGCTGGTCGATGAGGTCACTGTCGCCATGTGCATCGTGGGGCAATGTGCTGGGCCTGCTAGCGACGGACGGCGCTGCATTTGCATTCGTATTGGCGTTGGTATTATTGCTGTTGGTGTTGGTGTTGGTGAGGGTGTTGGTGTTGCTGTTGGTATTGCTGTTCGTCTGTCCACTTGACCCATTTGCATTCTGTGTCGCTGGCGTTTCGCCGAAGCGATTGTCAACCGAGAACTGCGGCTGCGTTGCTGGCACACGATTGAGTGGCACATATTGCGTTTCGGGATGCACAAGTACCACGCCGCTTGGCGGCCGTTGTGCGGCGCCGTAGGCAATGGTCACGGGCTCAGCTTGTGCGCTGCCGAAGCGATTCGCAATGCCGGCATCCTGACTTGTGCCCGCGATGGCGTTCTGTTGTGTGTTATGGTACTTGTCCAATTGGTTGAGACCGCCGGGTGGCCGTATGCCCGCGAATGAGGGTCGTTGTGCAGCGACGTGGTGCAGCATGATGAGCAATAGTGCCGTCAAGAATTTTGTTTGTCTTCCGGTTTGCATACTCTTTACTTTTTTATTATTTAAATATTATTTATTTTTGGTTGGCTTTCAGTTTGTTTGCTTGAAAAGAAATTCGCGTTTGCTTTCGCTGCCGTTTGTAGCTCGACTGTTTGTCCGAAGCTGAGACTAATCAGTTATAAGCAAAGCGAATCTGCGCTGTCATCGTCATGCCTTGTTTACATGTCGCACGCTCTTCAGCTCCGACGGCGGCCTTATCAACTTGTTTTAATCCGGTTTTTGGTCAGCGTCTATACTAAAAAGCTTATTTGATTTTTTCGACCGCTGAATGCCTCGGGATTCACTTGCACATACGAACATCGTTCTCTCTATCTGCATTAGTTAAACCGCTTAGCAGTCAAATAAGTACTATAAGTTATAACTAATATTTCATTAACATAAAACCGCAAAATAAAAAAATTTAAGTTTGATTGTCTTAGACAATACTTTGTCAGTCTGTCTGTTAACCCAAGCTTTTTCATTAGTCTTGCGGTTTGGGGAATTTCCCAACAACAAAAACAACCACACACAATTCGTCACCACCGTGTGTGTGTGTGGTTTTTTATTTCGCTTATGTTTTGGTTTTCGCAATTGATACTGTGACGCGTGTGTGCGTCCTGAAACCGGTTCCAGATGAGTCAAAATGGTGACGCAGTGTCTGTGCGACACGCGCAAATCTCTGATTTATATTATCCCCAATACGCCCATTTCCAAAAATGCGATTTACGTTTCTTTCATACACTTTACATTTATTTATTGAGCTGTGCTTTTTTCATGACGTTTGAAAGCCATTAAAGGAGACTTCGGAAACACCAGCAAATATTTTTGGAAATGATCGGTAACGTGCGAGGCATACATTAGAAGTTCTCTTACCTTAAAGCCGACCAAAACTCTCTTTATTACATTGCAGTGATCTAACTTTCTGCTTTGATTTTGTAGCAATAAATCATAGCGTAATATAAATTAATATCAACCCCTTTTAATCTTTTAAAAAGAATTGTAGATCTATTAAATTAAATTGGTCTCTACGCTCAGTCTGTTCTTTCATTCTCAGTAATAGTTTCCGGTAACCAAAAGAGCTAAAGATTTAAAATTCGTTATACAGACTTTAAGCTTGATTTAGATATCATTCCCACTTCTTCTTACCGGTCTATTAAAACTATAGAGGGCGCATCACAAAAGGCTTAACAAAGAATTTGATCTCTGCATATTTAACTTCAAAATAACCTTGGTGAGATAATAATACCATTGTTCTCCATAAAAAAACGTAAAACAGAAGGAAGTCTTTTATTATTATAGACTTTATTTAATATTCGTTTGGGGCGTGGCACTGTTCATTTGTCAATGAGATCCATGTGCGTAGTTTAGTCATCATTTTAGTTGCTTGTTTTCTGATGATTCTCTGATGACTTTCACTTTGATGTCAGTTCGTCGTTATCAAATCCAATTGTGGTACAATATTAGATCATACAAAACCGCATACGTAATAATCATCTAGACAACTCATTGTCTAAAAAGTCCCGTAGCGTATAAAGTCTTCACCAAAGTCGAGCGAAGTTTTTTTTTCGAGTTTTTCATTAACTTTATTTAATACAAGTCTTATAAAATTTTTTTTTTTTAGTTTTTATGTGTTGTTTTTATACTTTTTTTATACATGTGCCTTTTCTTCTTATTTACTATGTGTGTATACGTGTGTTTGTGGTGTGCATATTGAGTCGTCGTCGTCGTGTTGTGTTGTGCTGTGTAAGGTCGACTGAAAGCCGAACTTGCGATTTATGCTGGAGCGCAAGTTCGCTCAGGCGGTGCGTCTGACAGCAGCAGCGGGTCTTCTCAACTTGGCCGAGCGTACAGCTTGAGCCTGACGGTAGGCAGCCTGACGCCTGCGATAGCTGGCCAGCCGGCGTGCGGCCACCAAGCGCGCTTGTTGCTCATCAACGGGTGCGACATCGGCCACGGCCGCGGCATCCTCAGCTGGTGGCAAATCATTCTCGTTTACCTCGGGTGGGCCATAAATCTCATCGGGTATATTGTTGGCCGTTGGCTCCGGTGGGCCATAGACCTCATCGGGCGTCTGTGCGCCGGCAGCCTCCTCGAATGGCACCTCGGGCTTAAGTTCATCGGCGGAAGGATATGGCGTCACAACAGCCTCAGCCTCGGCGACCTCTTGGCGTGCAAAAGTGCGTGTGCGCTGACGATTCAAGCGTTGGCGTTGAGCATCGGCAACCAGTGCGGTGGCGAGGAGCGCGAAGACAACAGCAAAGACATGGAATTTAGCCATTTTGTTGTTTAATGAGTATGAGTCCTGTGCTGTGTTGTGTTTGTATGAGAAGAGCGTTGCTGACTGATGTCTACTGGCATAACGACGTGTGTCTTATATAGTTGATGGGGGAAATAGAAGCGCACGCAACTATTTAGTGTGCAGACTGTATACTAAAGCGGATCCTTTTTTGGCTGAAAGTGCTGCCGCCCATGAATGGGCATAGAAGAACCCATTGAATGTGCGGGCGAGTCGTGTGTAATTTTATGTGAAGAAGACGTGACAAAAATTCCAAGAAATGCGTAAATCACTGACAAATGGAGTACAATTGTATGAATTTATGGTTACGCAATAAATATTGCCAAAATCAGAGCGAAATGCCGACAAACTGATTGCAATTGACGGGTTCGCTTGCCTCATTGTTGTTGTTGTTGTTAGTGTTGCTGCTAAAGAAACCGAAAGTTGCTTGTTTGCTTTACGGACGCATGATGAGTTTTGTCATGTTGCAGTTGGCCAAGTTGATTGCCACGTTAACATTGCTGGCCGTTAGATACGCAAACGTTGCACAAATGTGTGTGTGTGCGTGCAAACAAGTTTGTTGACACTGCTTTCACTGCACTGTGAAACAGTAGAATGAACAAAGTGTTTCGCAAACATGCACAAACAGCAAAAGCAACAAGGACAACGACAACGACAACAAACAAAATGCCAATTTTCACTCTATTTCATTTAGTGCATTTTAGTATCATGCCATGACACGGCAAACTACCATGTGTGTGTGTGTGTGTGTTGTTGGCCAAAGTAAGCCGCTTAAAGCCGACTTGGCAACAAAAACGTATAACATATGAAACGCTTTTGTTTGCTTAGCCAGTTGGCCAACTTTTGTGCACATTTTTTTGGTCACCACTGTAAAGTATATCCTTTTGGCTTTACTGCTGCTGCTTTGTTGTGCATTTAATGTAAAATTTTTTGGCTAAATAAAATATAGAATTATAAATTTATATTCTAACAAACATTGAAACGTATTCGATCGGCCACATTTGCTTGCCGCGCACGTACAAAATGAATTTAATTTTCATAGAACATATTTTTGAGTTTTGCTGCTCATTGTTATTGTTGTGTGTTGTTGTGACTTTGCAACGCAACACAAAAATAAATCATTAAATGTTTATAACTGCCGTGCTGTGCGGGTTGCTCATTATGACCATCGGTTTGCCGTGTGTGTGTGTGTGTATGTGTGACGTTGAACTCTCAGTTTCATTCATACATTTGGCATGATGATGATGACTGAATCAGTCGCGTTGCGAGCGCTGCTAGAAGCCTTGCAATGCATAACAAAACAGTTTATATAAAAATGCCTGCGCGCTAACGAATTGAGTTCAGTTGTGTTCTGTACAATTCGCACAGCAAACGCACAAATCATACAATTAGGATGATCACATTTGGCTACACTTGTACACTGTTGTGTTTGTCGTCAGTGTTGTTGTCGGGCTTAGAAGCGCGGCAAGTGCGCATTAATCGCTATGCGGCCACGGTGCAAGAGGACGAACTAGCGCCCGATGTTGTGGTGGCGACTGTGCGGGAGCTCAAGCAGGCGCCTTATCTGGCGGCAGGCTATCGGCCAGATCGCGCATTTCCGCTGCCAGGCGAAGAGCTTGAGGTGGAGTTCCAAAACGAAGATGCAGCAGAGGAAGCGGCTACCGAATTGGTGCTTGATGCAAGCACAACAAATACGCCGCTTGCTGAGTTCACGACCAGAACGACCGATGCAAGTGACCTGGAAACGACAACGTTAGGCTATGAACTGACAACGGAGGCCACAAGTGCCGTGCTTGATGAACGTGCGGGACGCAATTTGATTGGCGTTGAGGAAAAAGCGACGCCTATTGAGCAAACGTTGGCAACTGAAGTTAAGGATACGCCACTGGTCGTAGATGAGGAAGAGCAAGCCGTGTTTGATGAAAATGTTGCGCCAGATGAAGAACCTGCAAGCGTTGATAATACACGTGCCGATCAACCGCCTGTCATCATAGTACGCGGTAAAGCGCCTTATCCACCGGCAGGCTATCGCCCCAGTCGCGTCTTCCGCTTGCCCACCGAAGAAGAAGTGCCCACCGAGCAAGCTGAAGCGTCGAGCGCCGATGCTGAGAAGGCAAAACATCCCGTATGTGGCGTCAGCACAAATCCTTTAGCGCCAAAGCCGGCGGCGGGCGCCAAGGATGATCCGGATGCGGAGCGTGTTGCCATCACTGTGCCAGTTGCACCTGTGGCCATACCGCTTGTCACACTCCGTGCACAGCCACAAACGCTGCTGGTGCAACCACGGATGATGATCAGCCGCATCCGGCGTCCTGTGGTCTATGCCACACAACTGCGAACATGGTAAAAGTCATGACTTCTTCATGCATGATGAATGCCACACAACTACGTACATGGTAAAACCCATGAGTTCTTCATGCATGAATTTTAGGCTTTATCAATATTTGTTTAATCCTCCTTTTTTGTTAATCATCGTAAATTGTTTAAGTGATATTTTTTTATTTTTGTAATCGATCAAATGAGTTCATCGTAACAAACAAACTTTCCATTGTTAATTTTTTGTTGACTGTTTTTTTTTTCTCTTAATAATTAATCGGAAATGTTTTCTTTTTGGTTTGTCGTCAGTGACGTACGTACTTCTCATTTACGCAAGTATCTTTTAATGGCACTGTAAAGCGGAAATTCTTAGTTGACGCTCAACTCAGCTTTGTTCACCTTCTATTAGCATTTACTACACGCCGCCGGCACCAACTAGGCTGGCAGCATGCCTAGACTTGCTACGTTGCTTATCTGCTAACAAAATCACTTGACCAAAGACACAACCGCACACACAAACACACACATGGTCGTGGCTTGGCAAAAACGTGCTTTGCATATTTATTTATTTAAAAAAAAAAATATATATATATATATAATTTGGCGCTTATTGATGATTAAAGTTAAATAATGAGAACCTTGTGTGATTTTATTGAAATAAACATTTTGTTTATTGTTACTTTTAACACTTTTCTGCTCTAGGCCAAGTTTAAATTGTTTGTAAATTGATTGATTGTATTGTCTGTCATTAATTAAACGATTAGAATTCTTTTGGTAGGCCTTTTTTTTACATTTTTGTTCACTAAACTATCAAATAATTGGTGGGCATTGATTAAGTACAGTGGTTGCTTGAAAATTGGTACTATTACTAAATTATTATTTAAATTTGTAATAAAGAGGCTAAGATATAAATGAGTTCAAAATAACAAATTTTATTAAAACATAAAAATATATCCAAAAAAATCTTAAATTTTCAAAATACCAAATTTAAACACTCAACTGCTTTATGTGACATGTGCCGCTATGCAACATATGCTTATTTAATATAAATAAGTGACTTCAAAAAATAAATTCAATAAAAGTAAAAAAACCAAACCAATATCGCGTCATCCATTTGAAAGTTAAGCCAGAAAATTAGACATGAATTTAAATTATATGGCATTTAGAAATTCCCGAAATATTTTAATTCATGCGTCATCGCTCTGTCTTGAAATTAATGATTACTTCAAATTACACCGAAAGCTTGAAAACTTTCTTTCTTTGTTTGTTCTAATAAAAGTATGAGTCACTTAAATCAGCAAAGCAGCAAAATGTAAGAATATATGATTTTTAATAATACTTTATTAATTGATTAGAAAAGTACTTAAATCTATGATTAGCCATTAATATTTGGTTTCGTGAATTTCAACAAAATACTCTGAATTAACGATTGCTCACAACTGATGCACAAAGTTGATAATCAAGGGATCATCGAAGCTTGTTGGCACGATCTCGACTGATTGCACGATCGGCTGCAAATGCACTTCGCTATCGGCATGCGTGAAGCTGCCGAACTGCTCAACTTCAGACTCCACATCCGCGTCCACAAGCAAATAGTCGGCCTCATGTTCGGTCAGCACAGCGGTGGCAGCATTGTCGTTGTGTATAACAGGCGCCTCAACTGCCATGAGACGCGCTGGCTCCGCTTGGCTGCCATGCACGAATGTTTCATTGACGGCAAAGAGTTTTGTGGTTGTCGGCTTATTCGACTCGGTTGTTACGTCTTCTGTATTCATTGTAGTCGTTTCCGCAACCATTGCCGGTGTTGTTGTAGTTTCCTGATTGCCTGCGCTTTCAATCTCCTCAACATTCTCTTCTTCCACGGCGAGCTCTTCACGCTTGCCGATCAACTTGGGCGTGCTGAGCAGCAACAAGTTTGCGGACTTGGCTAATTTCGTTGGCTCAACATCCAAGTGCACCTCAACGTCATCGAGTGTGCCGGGCGCGGGATCTAAGCTAGCCACAGCAAGCCTAACAGTTGCCTCTTCTTCACTAGTGTTTGCTGCGGCTGTTGTTGTGACCAAGTCATCCAGCGTGGTCGTTGACTCCTGCGCCAAACGCAGCACAGCTGCTTCTGTATTGTAGGCGAGCAGCAGGCATGCGAGCGCCGTCAGGAATATCGGTTTTGAGCACTTCATTTCAACGTCTGTGCGGTCTGTCAATGTATCCGTGTTATTCTATGTGCGTATTCTTGTGTACTATTGTAGAATTGTCGGACGCAAGCGACTATTTATATTAACTTGGTTATTCATATTTGGCGCCAGCACGAACATCTTCTGGCCTGCTTGGCTGCCAGTGAATCACATCATAACTTTAACCCTGAAACGGTCATTTGCTTTTCTAGAATTTGTTTTTCCGCATTCGTCGCTACGATTTGTATTGCCGGAAATATGTAATGAACTTTAAATTATTTATTTTTTTTTTGCAACGCAATGACAAAAAATAATCACACAATCGAACACGACGCCAAAATCGAGTTCAATTTCGATGGTCACCTTACATTTTCGGTCTGTAGGTCATTTACATGCCGTGCCTTGTTGCACGTGTGCTGCTCTGAATAATCGCAACGCCGTTGTTGAGTCCGGTTGCTTGGCTCAAGATGATGCATGCCTGTCACGTAACGATTGACTTTGCTTAAGAGCTTTTTTGACTGCAATGACTTCTTCAATATTTGTGTTTTTTTATTATACACAGTACACACTGTGCATTGGGGTTATTGAGTTCGTTTGAGACCAGAAGTACGTAATGCATAGAAGGCGAGGCGTAAAACCCCACAAAGTATATACTCTATATTCTTGCTTAGTATTTGAAGACGACTTGATTTAGCTATGTCCGTCTGTCCGTCCGTCGGTTTGTAGACTCAGTAAGCAGTGCTCTAACCATAATTTTTGCCTTTGCCCCACATTTCCCCTCAAAAAGTGGTTTTCTTAAAATTGCTATAACTCCAAAACTATAAGAGGCACGTAGCTGAAATTTTGTATGTAGGCTCAATAAATATACAACTTTAAAACTGCAGATAACAAAATACCCTGCCCCTCATTGTTGCCCCGCAAAGACACTCAAATTGCATTTTTTGATAAATTCCACAATTTTTGACCGTTTTTCTTGAAATTTCCTCCAATAAATAAGTGATATTTCCGGCTTATAGTGTATTAAATTGTCGAGTATACTCCTTTCTTATTTAATTTGACTTTGTTTTTGTACAAAAACCCCAAAAAAATTAGCTTTGCAAAAAAGAAATGCTTTCAATTATTCAGTTTTATTGCACATGATTTATTAATTTCCATATGTTGTTGTTTTTGGTTGTTTGTTTGTTGTTGTTGTCGAGTAAGATATCAACACTACTTAGAGACTAGAACATTATAACAAAATTTCTGTTTGTTTCCTTCTTTGTGTATAATTAGATTATATTAATTGATAAGTGAGTTAAGTAAGTGTGTGCGTTGTCTTACATATAAGTATAAGATAAAGGGGAGAATTACGTTCAAAATCGAAAATCGAAATGTTTTTTTCTTCTTGTCTTTTTTTTTTTTTTTTACGTCTCTGACAGATATGTTTTGAAACAAACCCTTGGAGTCCATGCCATATATCAATTCGTACAGTTTTGTTTGCTAATGCCACGTCATCTTCTTTTCTGGTTATCATCGGTTATCTCAAAGTTCGATTCGCTTCGTTTCAATATGTATTGTATTATATAAATTACCTTAGTACGTTTTTAAATATTATTGTATTTTGCGCAATAAGACATAAAAAATGTTGCATTAGTTAAACTGCACAAATATGTATTTGATTCTTTTACTTTTTTAGTCACACATAAGTTATAGATACATAGATACACGCACACATACACACATATAGTTTTAAATACATTCGTAGCCGTTGACTGTGTGCAAATGAAAAACTCTAAACTTGCACTAATTCATGTGTTCTTCTGTTCTTCTCACTTTTTTAATTGTGTTTAATCTTTTCCAACTTATAATTTACGACTTATTTTTTAGTTGTGTTTACCTTTTGAGTATGAAACTACAAAAATTTGGTACTATAAGTTATATAATGCGAATATTTAAAGTGAATTACTTTGTTTTTACTTTTGGTTTTTGTTGTTGTTGTTGTTGTCTGCTTATTTGCTTATTTAAGTTATGGAATGCACCTTTGCCGAGAGACAATTATGAATCACAAAAACCACCGGTTTCGGGCAACATTCCATGTCCAGTTCCTGACGCACGCATATATGAAAGAAAGTGGGTATTTTAAATGGCATAATATATTAAAATATACAAGTTTCCACTTACAATTTCGCCATCATCGCCAAAATCCAAATATAAAATACGCGCGCTATCATCAGCTGAGCCCTTCAATTTGTCAAATGGAAATTGCCAGAGTTGTGTCTTGGTTTGCACGGCCGCGGACGCAAAACCGCAATCGTAGAGGAAAAAACCACGATTCAAGTGCACAACCAATTGACACTGCCGGCCCTGATAGAGACAGCGAAAGGAGAACTCCCTTTGATAATTCACAGCATTGTGCGAGCCCTGTACTAGAGCGCGCGCCCAGGCCGCCATGTCCCTATGTGTCTCCGAGCGTAGCCAATAAACCAGAACGCCGCGCGTTGTGCCACAACGCACACAAAATACCGTAGTCTGTTGGCCCTTTGGCATGGAAATGCAACAAGCAAAATTTTGTGTAAAATATACGCTGAGTTATTGCCGAGCAAAAAGTAGTGTGTACACTTACATTCAGTGAGGAATTATTGCCGGCGCCAGCCAGTCTTGTCGTTGCCAATGCAAAACTCTCCAAGGGACGACTCCATGCCTCCACCGACCATGGCGCGCTCTCGTAAATTCTTTTAGTGAAAACAAAAAAAATATTAACGAAAGCTTTATTTGTTTGTTTGTGTGTTTGTTTGTTTCGATTATCTTTACTCACCGGAATTCGCGTTCGGTTACAGCAACAAATACCGGCTGCCATTTGTCATTTTCATCGGAGCTTTCCGAGCTCGAACGTCCGCTTGGCTATTTGGTTGTTTGTAAATATACATCGTTGCTTATCAGTAACTCGTTCGTTTAATGTGCGCTTGGCTGCTCGCTACTTACCACAACTTCTACCGCACCGCCGCTGTTGGTAGTGCCGCTGCCGCCGCTTGTGCCGCCCGCACTGCCGCTGCCGCTGCCATTTAGACGTCGACTGAGCCAGCCAATATGCTTAAGCTCGCCGATGACGCTCATCAATGCACGATTGGCTTCGACAAGTGCGCGTTGTGTGCTGCCGCACATGGCCGAGTGCAGGGCATTGAACCAGACGAGCGCTTCGGCGGAGTCGGCAGCGCGCAAAATGCAAGAATGTACGCCATCCGGCGAATGTAACTCAAGACAACGATTTTCTAAGGATGATGGCAAATTGTTTTATTGAAAATATTTCAAATAAAAAACGGAAATGGCTTTTTGCGCATTCAAGAAGGAGCAATGGCATACTCCAAACCATTTGTGCGAGTCTACGGAAATTATTTCTGCTCTTAAATAACAACGGATGGAACTTGCTTCTCATCAAAGCTACTTGAATTTGAATGGGACAATGGGATTATTCGGATGCACTGCTCAAGCAGCGCATATTTCTAAATAAACACTTTAAGAGCACTTTTTATAATTCGGGATAATTTTTTTTTTTTTTATAAATCTTCAAAAAAGAAATAATCGCAGTATACAAAAAGTATCCCGCATTGCGTACTTATTAATGGTAATAGACTTCTATAAATATGTGTAGGGTACAAGTTTGCAATGTATGGAATGTGTGGATGAGCGGTGTGAACTTTGACTCGCAATTGAAATGCTTAGCAAAGCGCCAATGGTAGAAATTCTTTACTCACCCGGATCGATATACTTTAAATTTCGCGCCAGATGCGTTAGTTGCAATGGAATGTAACGCGTATCGGCGCGTGGCGTTGTCTTTGGTGCTGGTGGTGATGTCGGCACGCCCGGTCCGAGTGGGCAAAGGAACGCGCGTTGCAGTTCCCAGCCCACTTCCGATATGATGCTCGCCTTACGGAAGTATGGTGTGACTTCGCGTAAAAATTTCACTGAAAATGCAACAAAAACCAACAACAATCAGTTACAATGGCGGATGGCATGTATGTCGAATAGCAAAAACATAAAACACTTGTGTGTGCTGCAAATGGAATGAATAAATTTGTCATAAACCGAAGATATTTATGCGTTTCAAATGACAACGCCACCCCGCTGCCCGCTTTTGTCTATCCTAACCTATCTAGTCAAGTGTCCAACTTTTGTCAGCGTTACTGAAACTGCAAACATTCATTTACTGTGCTGTTTTGTTTTTTCTTTTTTTTTTTTTGTTCTATCATCGATGCGGGCAGCAGCAGCAGCAACAGCCAAGGATCGTTGTATACATGCCCCGAAGGTCTACAACTTCTCGTCGATTAATGCAAAGCGTGTATTGGTGGCCCAGTTGGAAATGAAGCCTTCTTTCAAAGCCCATTTTTTGCATGAGACAGACCTGCATTGAGACTCCTCACTCAATAATTTTGGCAATGTTATATGTCACAAAGGCCTTTTAGTCCCCTGGCACGTTCACTGCCAGTAGCAGCGAGTGGTAAGGACCGTCTCATGCACACTCGCTGGCAAAAGCATGGCACATGTTAGCCATGGTTTGTGCGCTTCATCTGCATGATGTTCTCATGCCCTTACTTTGCCATGACATGACTCAAAAAGCTGCTGGGCTGCATAAACTACGAACAAGTAGTATGCAGACGTGTGTGTGTGTGTGTGTGTGTGTATGTTGCAGCTGTTGCCAGCGGGAATACATGCGTCTGTATCTTAAACTGTGTAGCTGCAACTATTTGTCGCACACGGATTGATTTGTCAATTGAATTTTATGAGACATGCGAGAATCAACGATTCACTTGCATAATCCCATGACGTTTGCAAACTTTTAATTAATCTTTAAAACGAAGTTTTGCAATTACGTGCACAACTCTGAAATTACATTTCGTCAATCACTTTAAATACATTACGCTTTACGACTTCGCCACCCCCTCCCCTCACCACCCACTACATCAAGCCCTGCTAGAGTTAACGAAATGACGCAATGAACTGAGCGTTGAGTGAGGTCAATGGCAGTGAATTGCAACTTGAGCGGCACTTAGTCTCAATCGTTGTTGTCGCGTCGTCTAAGAGGGCGACACTAGAAGCGTGCATTGCAATATATCAACAACAATAACAACAACAACAATGCAGCCATTATGCTGTGCAAAAAAACACACGTGCCATTTGCAAAAATGTAATGAAAAATAAAAATAAATAAATAATGTAAAATGAAAAAAAAAAACAAAAACAAAACATTTATGCTTTCAAAAAGTATATTTATGGGGGGTTTTTGCGTACTTAAGTTAAGCTCTTCTATAAAAAAAAAAAAAAACAACAATGAAACACAACATAAATAAATATGCACACAGCAAACCAACACACACACACACACACGCACGCACACAAACATGCATGCAAGAGTAAACAATCTAACTGTTAAATGCAAACAGCGCAAAACTCACACACACACACACACACACACATACGCACAACTCACTTTACAACAATAACAAGTTGTGTAAATTTTGCATTTAACTGTAAATAAAGTTTTCAAAATGAAGGGGGAAAAAAAACGAGCGTAAAGCGAACTTTGTTATTATTTTATTTATTATTGTTGTTGTTGTTTTGGTAGCGACGTCGTCGTCTTGCCAAATACGGCAAGCAACAACAATAATAATAACAACAACAACAACATGGTCATAGGTCAGACGAAAAACCGAAAAGAACTTTTGCAACATTTGTATTTGAATAGTTGTTGTCCAAAAAAACAAAAACAACAAAGCAACTACAACAACAATAACAAATACAACGAAAAGTAATAAAAAATGCTAAGTCAACTTTTTGCACCTTTTTTGCCTAAATAAATCTTATGTAAAGTGCGGTGAGGCATGTGTTTTTGTTGGAATATGATATCAACTTCAGGCGTTGTTGCTACCACCCCCCGCCGCCGTCGACACGTTGCAAATCGTGCGTTAAAAGTTGCACAAAACTTGGCGTCGAATGAATTGCTGATGATGCTGAGCTGTTCTGGAGCTGGAACTGAACTCAACTGAACTGAGCTTTTGGCTGTTTTGTAAAAGTTTTTTGCACGTCGTCGTTTGGGCGACAAACAATAAGTTGGAACACGCCCACTTTTCAACAAATGGACAGACCGAACGAACAACCCACCAACTCTTCAAGTGATGCTGTAAATTGCTATTCAAATGCACAACGCCTGCAAAATCTGGCGTTGACATACTCTACTACGTCGTTCAGTCGGTCGGTTGGGACTACCAAGACCAAGCAAAAAACCAAAAGGAAATGACACGGACACGGACGAATAAGTGGCAAAAATCACGTTGTCGGACTTGGCATGGCTTGGCTTGACTTGTCTTGACTTTGCTTTGGTTTGCTTGCCTTGCCTTGCCTCATTTCAATTACAATGAAATCATAGCCCGAACTAAGTCGAAGGCGGCTGCTGCTGGTTTGTAGGCCTGGCCTGTCCTGGCCTGGCCTTACTGTAGGCTGTCCGAGACCAACTTGACTGCTGCGTTACGAGCACATAAAAACTCTTACACACACATACAAATAAACACGCACATATTAAGGCGGCAATAGCATGGCCTTGTGGGCATCCTTGTGAATTTTGTGTGCGAATTTCGTCGCCAGACATCAGGCAAGCAGCACAAGCAAAAGCACAAGAAGCTGCTTAGGTCACGAAATGTCGAGCGACGGCAAATTATGAATTATATTGCACAGGATGTGGCGCTCAAAATGAAGCCAACAGCAGTCAAGCGAAATGCCAAATAAGAAAAAAGTAGAACTCTTGTTTTTGTCATTCGCATTTGTGACAAACGAGAATTTAAGCAGTTTTTTGTGTTCGCTATTTAATGTTCACAAAATCAAAGCAATTTCATAGTGCGCACTGATGGATTTCACTTCATCAGAGAGAGAGAGAGAGAGAGACAGAAAAAAGAACAACATTACAAAAAATTGTCGATTATAATGTCGACAATCACAACAAGAAAAAAAAGAAACGTTGCAAAAACTAAGTTCATACAGTAATGCTTCCCTATAGGCGATGGCTAACAAACTATGCTTTTTAACTAACCTTAATATAGCACTAACAATATAATATATATTGCACGATTATTCTAAATTTCCAGAAATGTAGAAGTATTTTTAAGAGCATTATTTATATTTTCGGAATAAACCACAAAAATTCCGGTATTTTAAATTAAAATTAAATATTAAAAATATCGAAAGTCTACGTAGATTATTTCTAAGTAGTTTAAATCATGTCTCATTATGTATTTTATTAAGTTTTGTAGTCTTTATAATAATTATTTCGAATTGTTTTCTCGTTTTAGATGCATTATGAAAATTGCCGACCTTTTAGATGATGTTTAGTTTGAGATATGGAAACCATGCCAACTCAATAAAGTGGAAGTCAGCAAGAAGTGCTTTACGTGAGTGTTCTTCTATTTTATTTTATTTTAAAACTCGCTGGCTAAGAATAAACTTTAATAAAAGTAAACTTTGGTTGCTTACGTAAATCACTTAAGATATAAATTAAATTAAGTGTTTTCTTATAATATTTTTATCTCTGCTATGGTGAAACTCTTTTCGTTATAAATTATTATGCAAATCAGTAAATTGACGTGAGATGTTCAATTACCCAATAAAAAATAATTCATGGCACTACCCGCTGCACTTCTCTCATCCATTTATGTTTGGCAAACGTTTTGAAACCCAACCAATACCAAATATCTCATTTTAGGCGCTTAAAATACACGTTTCAGTGTTAAAGAGAGATTTTCAATTCAGTTGAAGCAACAATTTGTGCCTCATAAATGAAGCTTAGCTGTGAATTTAGCACACTGTGCGTTGTTAGCCATGCAGCGGTTACCACTGTACATGTTTAGGTCCTTGACGCTCATAAAACGGAATGACACTCGTATATGCAAATGCTTAAACTCGGAGATCTACATGGACGATTGGCATGTTATTTCAGCAAAAAGGCTTAACTTGGGGCATGTTCTTACATTTGTATATACTTATGCATGTATGTTGTATGTATGTCAGTTAGTAAGGGCACAGGCACAGGCACACAACTGTGCCAGCTTGGCTTGGTTAGAGCAATTATACGCTTCAATCGATTTGGCAATAAAATCGTATGAGTGCATATGAAATGACACCATAAAAAAAAAAGGGGAGCAAAAAAATTTCAAGTGTCGCAGATTTTTATTTAATTTTATGACGGAAAGTGGATCAATATTATGCGTGCTGCTAAAAATTTATAATAATAAAAAAAATGCAAAATTAAGGTCGTTACTGTGGGTCATACAGTCGGCACAGTCGTCGTCATCATCGTCATACGGTGGTAAGCCCCGCCCAGTGTCGTGTACATTTATTTATAACCGAACGTCATTTATTATGCGTTGAAATTATGAAAATTGATAAACATTAAAGTGCTTAATGCATTTTTAAGTTGTTTTGCCAAAAAACGAAAGAAAAAAAAAATAAATTAAAATAAAACAAAAATCAAATCAAATGATTGGAAGTCAGTGCGACGTGATCGGCATGATGAGAGTTACTAAGTAGCGCCGGTAACGCATCGGCGGGATCGGATCGGGGACAAAATTGCTCAAAACACAAACACATTAACATTGAGCTTGATTGCTTTGCAGCACGAGGCGCGACAACTTGGTCGCTTCATCTATGAGGCTCTTATTTGTATGAATTCAAGTATATGTAAACGAATTGTGGAGAGCCGCCGGGGGACAGCAACAGCATTGACCTTGCGACTGTTACTGAATTCTGAATGAAAAATGCAAGAAATTCGCGTCACAATTCGGCGCGATTTCGGATTTTGGATTTTTGTTTCGTTTGTTTCGTCTGTCGGCGGCCGAGAAGCATTCAAAATTCAATAGCAACACAACTATGATCAATAAGTATAAAAGACCGGGTACACCCAATTTGGGACAACATTCATAAACGGTTCACATAGCGTACTAAACCGAAACTGAAAAAAAAAACAAACAAACAAGATGCAAAGCAATTGCCTGAAATTTGTATTATTGGCGCTCCTAATCGGCGTGAGTTGTGCCAATCCATTGCAACGTGCGCAACGCAAACAGAAATCAGCACGCCAAGTGGAGGCGACGACAGCCACGATTATTGTCGAGGCGAAAACACCTTATCCGGCTGCCGGCTTCCGACCACAAATAGCCTTCGAATTGCCCAACGAACGTCAGCCAAAGGCAGCGGCCGAGCCAACAACGCCAATTGCAGCGCCCGTTGAGGATTTCGCTGGCTTGGAGACAACAACAACAACAACGACAACCAACATAATCTCAACAACAAACGAACAAGATGTCTTGACACGCAAGCCCGCCGACACTTATGGCGTGCCCGAAATCGATATAACGGTTCAATTGCCCACAGCTGAGGAAGAAGCTGCCGCAGCTGACGTGTCGGACGATGAAGTTGTCGCCGAAGTGGCTGCAGTGCCATCGGAGGACTTTCAGCCACCCGCGAACGATGCCGTTGAGGAGTTCTCTGTTGCCGCTTTTGATACCGTTGCTGCTGTTGATGCTGATGTGCCTGTTGCTGATCTACCAGCCGCTGGTGAGACCGCGTCGTCGGAGGTACTTGAGGCGGGCATCTCAACGGTCGACATAAACGGCGCTGAATTGCCAGAGAACACTTATGGCGCGCCTGAGGTCTCGGTATCGGTTGAGGGTGAGGGTGAGGAACGCGTACAGTTTGTGCCCGCCGAGACTTATGGCGTGCCCGAATTGGCTGTGGGCAACGATGAGGAGAACGAGTTGCCAGCAAGCGAGGAGAATATCGATCCACAAATTGAGCTGCTTAGCCAATTGGGCAGCTTGCGTAGCGGTCGTTTGATACTGTTGCCGGGCAGCGGCAAACGTCAAAATCAAATCTTCTTTGCTGTGCCACAGAGGCAGACACGGGCACGCAGTGGCCGCAGTGGTCGCCTAATCAGGATTTAAGTAGTTATTGTTGTTCTTGTTCTTATGCTACACATATTTCTTGTTGTCAGGTAAAATGAAATGTAAATACAAATACGAATAAAATACAAATTGGAAAAATACTTCATGCATTCTAAGCTTATGAAATGAAACGAGCATGTGTTGCTCTGCTCGTACATCCGGTTTGCCTTATAAATCCAGCTATTTGCGCTTTACTGACTTGACTCTTTTTTTTTTTTTTTTTGTTTTTTTGCAATAAGCATTTCTTGCTTTAATTCGAGCGTATATTTTTCAGCTTATAGTTGCTGCTATCGCTCCAAACTGTAATAGTTCGTTGCTGCTGTTGTGCACTGAAAACTTTTCTCATTACTCATTTGGCCAAACACCGAGCAGTGACCACTGAAAAGTCATCAAAAGGTGGTGCTTCTAAAAGTTAAACGAAATGCAACTCTTACCAACTCAAGTCGTCAAACCAAACCTACTTTCGCCCCTTAGTTGTGTTCTTTACGTACGTTTCTTTAGTTATCTTTGGTTTTAATACTCTTGCAAAAAGCGTATTTCAATTTTATCATGTAGCCAGCAAACCAGAGAAGCAGACAGCTCCGACTATATAAAGCCTTATTCGTCTGTCTGTCTTTCTTAGTGCAAATTCCTCTGACAGTTTTAAAGATATAAAGAAAATTTAAACGTAGATATGTCCAGGCATTGTTAATCTCAGAAATATATTGAACGGACCGCTATAGCATATAGAAATGTTATATAAGAATCGGACTTCAGGGCTTTCCATATAAAGAAAAGCTTAAAAATGGTATTTCTCTTACAGATTTGATAGAAGATTATAAATCTGATTGGATTTATTTCTTTAAGACAACTTTGAAAATAGGCACCTATTTCTTTACAAACTGGTATGTTTCTTATTGGAAAAACTAGAAGAGGGCTTTGCCATTAAGAATAATGGGGCAAATGCTTACAAGCGTATATAAGTTTCGGCAAAGCCGGAAAAAGTTTCATGTCTGTTATTTTTTTTTTGTCATTTTCTCATACGTTTCTTTAGTATTCTTTACTCTACTCTACTACTACTCTATACGCTATTTGCAAGCGTTGCACCTATGCCGGCCCGCCCAGAGTTGTTGGCATGTACTTGCATTTGTAGCCTAAGTGGATTTGAAGCTAGCAAACAATTTGCGCAAATAGAATGAAGCAAAGTCGATTTACTATTTTTCTTTTTTCCTTCCTGCCCTCACCCTCATGGCGTCAACTACTGTTTGATGTGGTTTAATGCAGTTGAATCCTCTTGAAACCATCTTCTTCTACATTGCTATGACAAACACTCAATCGACTTTCTGACAGTTGGTTTTTCTTTTTTTTTTGTCTTTTTTCTCAGTTTGTTTGTTGTCAAAGCTCTGACAAATAGCAAATTGTACTTACCCTCTAAGTCGACCACTCTGCCGGCACGCTTCAGTGCACGTACAGCTTCATCATGTGTCGCCTCACGCAACTCTTCGCCATTGACCGTGAGTATGGCATCGCCAACATAGAGTCCTTTGGCCTGATCGGCGGCCATGCCACGGAAAATCTTTGATATAAGTATGGGCATACGATTCTCACGACCACCCTTGATTGATATGCCCAAACCGTTGTTATCCGACTTGATGATGCGCACATGACGCTTCTGGTTAGCCACATGATCAGGTACATCGCACATGTCCATGCCGCTGTCCATTGTATTGTTGTTAAGCATATGATCCGCATTATCGGTGGCATCAACATCGGTGTCCGTCGATGTATTCATGCCCTGCATGGAAGCCGATGTTGCCAACGTGCCATTGTGACCGCTATGATTGCTTCTGAAAATTTCCCATACATTTTATTTGTTATCTGCTAATTAAACAGTTCGTCTCTACTTACCCAAGCGTGCCGTTCAGCGTGGTGGATTGATCGGCCGCCGCAACCGCCGCAGCATCGCAAGACTCATCCAAGCTGATGGCCAGAAAGTCTGTCTCGAGTGTGACCAAGACGCGGTACCAAGCGCCGCGTACACGCGTCTCCAAGTTGCCACAACGCATGCCCGACGGTGAGTGCTGCGGTATGGGCTGCTGAGTGCTGGGCGGCGCGCGCCCCAGACTCGAAGATTCCACCATCTTGTTGGGTATTCAATGGAGCTTTTAATTGGCTATGTTAAAGTAGTACGACAAATCCAACATGCTGTTAACTGTCAATGAAATTGGAGTTGAAATTAGAAGAAGCTTGGAATTCTCAATGATTTCTATAGATATTTTCATTAAAATTCATAAAATCCTATTATAGATGAATCAAACAAAAGTGCGCTCAGCTTTCATGTGAGATAATTTGTTTAGTAATTAAAGGCTTATGTTACAATGGACTAAATGACACATACGTCCACATAAGCCCATGTTATAAGAGTTTACTTGACACATTCGGCAAACTTGCTGTCCTTAGCATCTTTTAAATAAGCAAAGTAAATCGGTTTAATAACGAATAAGCCCATGTTAGTAAGAGTTTACTTAAGACATTCGACAAACTTGCTGTCCTTAGCATCTTTTAAATAAGAAAAGTAAATATGTTTAATATTGAAAACGCTTATGTTACAATGGCCTGCCATGTCACATACGTCGCTCTTGTTGTTACTTCCGTTCTTAAGCATCTTTGCAATATGTATTTTGCCAAAATGTTATTCTTTTCTAATTTTTTATTTATTTTTTTTTCATTTGTGACATGTTTGAGTGACGCATTCTGCAAAAATTCCTCATAGCAAATTGTCGTCTTCGCAATGTTATGCTTTATGGCACAAGCCGACACAGTGACAGTGATGTGTGTGCACAGAAACATATGAAAATGTTTAAGAGGCACAAAAATATTTACGCCTTTGAAATTCAGAGACGTAACACAAGTAAACCCAAAGGCATACAATCGCACACGCATCTTTGCTGTCGCTTCGGGAGCTACTGTCTGATTATGTTTTTGACAAGTAATGTTCACACCATGTATTGCGACATTAGAACGCCCATGCCCCACCCAACCAACAAACCATCTATTCATCAGAAGCGCAACGCATTTGCACAATGCACACTTGAGCAATTGCTGCATCTTGTGTGTGTGTGTGTGTGTGTGTGAGTGTGTGTAATACATGTGTATTTCCGGTAGTTTCGCTGTGTTGAATAGGAAGTAATTTTGTTTTGTCACTCTTCGAAGTCGTTGTTGTTGTTGTTGTTATTGTTGTCGTTGTCGTTTTCTTATTGCCGCTTCACTGATGACGTCTTTGCCGCCATATTTGCTTTGCAATTTGTCTTGTGCAACATTTGTAATTATTATTTCAATGTTGCAATATTTGTATCTTTTTTTTTTCTCTTACTTGCTGCTGTGTAAATGTCTTTAGCATAAGACGAGTGAGTTTGCAGCATGTTGTGCTGGTGCTGGTGCCGGCGTTGGCGGCAGAGGCAGTGGCAATCAACAGTAAAAGTTGTGCCAAGTGTTTTCTTAAGAAGACTTTTGATGGCTGTGACGATGATGATGATGATGATGATGACGATGACAAGAACGCAAGACAAATTCAAGACTCGTAATTGCAAATAAACATCGAGTCATAAAAACACAGTTCAGCATGTGTGTGTGTGTAAATTGCTTTTTATTTCTTGAAGTGCTTTATTTTCCAATGCCATTTTCGTTATTTGCTTAAAATTTGTCAAAAGCAAAAAAAAAAATAAAATAAAATAAAAATAATCAAAGCAATCGCAAAAAGGCAAAAATTAGGCCAAAAATGTTCTCGCTAACTATGAAAAAAAAAAGAAAAAAAAATATATGTGTGTAAAATAAATCAACATTAATATGTAAAACGTATGTCAGTGGTAGAAAAACGGACCAATGTACGGACGGAACGGACCAGCGGGCGCCATAAAAGCAACGTTGGCCCTTTGGCTGTGTTCATTTTTTGTGCTTACCAATTTAATGATACCAAGCATAAATTATGACGGGGCAAAAAGCCAAAATGCAACTAGAAAAGTGTTGAGAGCAATGCTCGAAATTATCCTTACTGTATGTATGTATGTCTGTCTGTATGCTTAGTTGCCTGCCAGTGTGTGTGTGTGTGTGTTTTTGTGTTTGTGTGTGACTATGTGTCCTTGTGTGTATTTATGTGCTTTGCAATTCTTAATGGCGCATTTGCCATAATTTTTCATTTCTCATTTTTTACTTTTTATGCTCTTCATGTAATAAGGAGTATTATAAATTTGTAATGCGATTTGTAACACAGTCGGCGGAGATATCGGTGACGCTACCAAGTATATACAGTACGATCTTACGTATAGAACTCTTGCAGTTTGAGATTTGTACAGAAACTAATAACTGAACTTTGAATTTTCTGATAACTTTTTAAATAAAATAAATTCCAACGATCCTAAACATTTATAGATCTCATGTTAAGATAAATACTTGATGGAATTGAGAGATCTTTATATTGGTGATAAGAATCAATAGGAAAATAAACAGTCCGATGTAAATGAAATGGTTTAAAGTTATACTATATCTGAAATAATTCAAGACAGTTGCGTAAATGTTGAACCGTTTGCTATAAGCATAGAAGAAATGTTTTGTTTCCTCTAAAAAAAAGATAAGTGTATCAAATCACCGACAATAACTAATATAATTTCCAGTTTTATTGTTGATTATTTTCCTTTTTTGCTTCTTACAAGTGAAATAACGCAAATTCGTTGAAATTTCCTTACACATTTGTTGCCTTCCGCATTTTGCATGTTGGTATCGCTTTTCTATGAAACGTGTGCATGTGTGTGTGTGTGTGTGTATGTGAAGTGTAGGTGTCGATGTCAGCATTTGATAACTCAAGGGTTGAGTTTTTGCCATCAGCGGAAATATTACGATTATGCTGAGCTATCAAAAATTCATAAAAAATTATAATTTGATTTTGGTACTTATTTGGCAAAATATTTACGAGTGTTTAAACCACTTGACATTTATACGCTTTTTCTTGCTTTTTTCCCCCCCACCATTTTCTTTGTTGCCATGCTAGAGAAATCTTTCGTCATACAAAATCGTGTAGATGTTTTTCCAGGCAATGATTTCATGTCGTTCTACTCAACTGGTGGCAATCGATAATGTGTGAATTGTACTAATGATGCGCACTCATGTGATAGACAAACTATCACTGAATATTTTAGCAATAAGCTTGTGTATTGTTGCCACAAACCAAGGCATGGCTGGCAAGAAGGGTGTTGTGTAGACAAAAGAAAAAAGGAGAAAAAAAAAACAACAGATTACTGATGCCATTTTATGTGCCACAAATCCGTGACAATCGTTTAATGATTCATTGTTGTCTTCTTGCCTCGATTGTCAAAAGCACATTAAGCCCGATTGATTTTTCTTCTTTTTTCTTTCTCCTTTTCTCTTTTCCTTTTTGAGGCTAACATGTTTTGATAGGAAACTATTGCTGAATTGGTAAGAATACTTGCAGTGTGTCGAACTCATTAAGGCTTTCATATAAATGAAAGGCTTCAGTTAACTATGAAATGTTCACCTATTCTTTTTGTATTCTTTTACTTACATGGAAAATATTATTTTGTAATTCTCTTACATATGAAATAGTTAAGCATTATCAATGTCTTACAGCTGCTATAGGGCAGAATAGATCTAACGACTGGTTTTGTAGATAAGAAAACTTTTTCACAGTTAATTGTTTAAAATTGCGTATACGTGTATTAATAACATATTTTCAACTACATTTCAAAAAGGATTGTTTATAAATTTGGTAGGTTTTTCAAAGAAACTGCAATTAATAAATCCTATTCCAGAAGGCAACACATTGATCCTTTGTTTTCTTCTCATAGAGATGACGCCAAACTCTTCTCGAGCGAAACGTATACTTGATGTATTTTATCTTTATCCCATCTTTTATTAGTCTTATTTCTATCGAGTAACTATGAAGATTTTTTAATACGACCTATTTATGTATGTCACCAAAAATGGAACGTCCGGATTGTCAAGTGTCCGAAATCACGGAGTTTTCCTGTACTTGAACATTTAGAGATAAATTTTCAACGACATAGCGCTCACTAATTCAAGGAGAATTGAAGAGGTTTTTTGCTATTCAACATGAAAATAACCAGGTCGTCTGTTATTTCCCTATATCAATTACTTCAACCTATAAAAAGTTACTTAACTCAACCAACTCAGACAGACAGTCCACATATACATATGATGTTATAAATGATTATAATGTATTAAAGTAGAAAGCTAGACTGATGCCTTAACAACAACCTTTGAAAAAGTTGTCCATGACATTAATTTAGAGAAAAAAGAATTATAAATGTTAAGAATAATAGAAAAAATTAACATTTTTATTTGGGTTCCACTTTCTTATTGATTGACGGCACTGTTGGTGACTTTACTGAGCGTGTTATTAGCGGCTCGCCTGTGGCGGACGACACTTAAGTCCTTCTCGGTGCTCTTCATACGTCGCTCACTTTGATATGCCATACTCGTACATACATACACACAAGTATATTCTTGAGCCTAAATATGTTTTCTTTGCTCGCATGGCATTTTTGCCTTTTTTGTTGTTGTTGTTGTTGTTGTTTTTGTCTTTTAATAAATTGCACGTAACTTGGCATAATGTCTTCGCATTTGTCTTGCAAATAAAGAGTTCGTCAGCCTTTCTCGCTTTCAACATGATGTCAGCACTCAACTCAACTCATTTCAATGCAATGCCTTTCAGCAAAACTTAGCTGAGCGAGTTCAGCTGTGTAAGTAGCGCTGCAGAAGATGATGAAAAAGTCTAGTTACACTGCAAGTTGACGACGAAGAAGAAGATGGAGATGAAGATGAAGAACAAGCAGATGATTATTATGACGTTGACGTTGACGATGATGATGACAGCTTTGCACCTTAAGTTGGCTTATAATTCAAATGAGTATCTGCTATTTTGACTTAAATATTCAAGTGCGTTGTATGTATTATGAATACAACTAAAAGCCTATGCTAAGAGTCATACTAATCTGTAAACTTGTTGGAATACAACACAGCTTAGCGAGCTTATGTCAAGGTTCACTTAATGGCCAAAGTCAGTCTTTTGCTTACATTTTTTTCACCTTACAGTTAACTTACTGATTGAAATAAATGAGCTTCAAGAGGTTTGCCACATAATATGGCATACAATCTCACGAGATAAGCCGGCGCCGGACAAATGTCGTGCTACAAGCGTTTAATGCAAAATTGCATACGAACGAGCAAAACCGAATACAGCGGCAGCGGCAGCGGCATAGACAATGGTTAACCGTGAGCGGGTCGCTGGCGCGGTAGGCAGCAGAGCAGCCTGAGCATTTGGCAACGCATAAGCGATGCGCTGGTAAGTACTCGTATAAGCCATCGTGAGCAATTGAATGAAAAGCTCACGCTAACAGCAGCAGCAGCGACGGCGGCGTCGACGTCAGCGTTTGTTTCGTTGTCGACATCGTCAAAGCGAAAGCTTAAAATTTGCTGTGTGTGTAGTAAACGTTGTGGGCCAGTGGCGTAAGGGTGGGCATGGGGGTAACTGTTAGTCGGCTTTGTCAATTGTGCCGTTTGAGTTTAATGTCATACAAATGTTAATGCTGAACAAATATTGTGTGTTGGAAAATTGGAATTCTAATTAATGAAAATATATTTTGCATACCAATCGTTGTGTCCTTTCGTTGCGTTTCCGTTGTATTTGTAGTTTTTTTTTTTTGTAACAAGTATAGTACTATTTCGCACAACAAATAATAATGACTTCACAAAGGCGACGAAAATGGCGCATGCGCGCTCTTAACTTCACTGCTTTGGCATTTATAGAGAAATAAATACATTGCACGTTTGTAAATTGCAGACAGTGTCCTTTCAAATGTTTTTTACATATTATATTTATTTTTTTAATAATTTTTATTAACACTTTTCACATAGTCGACTGAAGTTACATACTTTGCGCAATTTAAATAACTTGTCAGTTGCACGACTTTAAATTTGTTGCGTACGACAGGACGAAAAGAAGCCTGCAAACACGCGTCGCACAACCAGAGCCTGCAGAAAATAGTTGGTGACTGAAGCTGTGCGACAGCAGCGCTTGGAGCTTTCTGGTGACAGCCAAGCAGTGCTGACACTCCTGATATTGCACCAGAAAAAGGACAATAAGAAGGATACGAGTATACAAATACAACTTAGAACACATATACACCTGAAAATATTTTCTGTTCAATTCAATTTATCTCAAAGGAGGCATTTTTGGTACCAAATTTATTTTTGCGCCATTTATTGAAGCTCGACCAACAAAGCTGTTGAAAAGCTCGTTTAAATTAACGGATTACAAAAATGCAATTACATTTTTTTTAATTTTTACGTTGAGCTGTCTTATGTGTTCAGGCGGCTTAAAGTAACTTACGTCAATCAAATGCCCGGTAAGCAATGCATTCGTTGCATTTACAGATCGCCAGTCTGTTGATCAAGTGGAGTGCTGCCACTTTTTATATTTTTTTGTTAGTATGAAGCACAAGTGTCATATTTTATTGCAAATAAACAAAAAACAAATGACAAATAATTTTATAAAATAATCAGACTGATGAAATTAACAATTCTTGTTTAATTTTTCAACAAATGAACTTGAAAAATAATTAAAGAAAAATGGTAAGGTGGCAGCACTGTAGTTAAATGTTAATGTTATCAAAAAGTTCACTTAACAGTTTTGTTATGAACAGCTCAGAGGTTAATTTTAACGGCTGTGGTGTAAAAGTGCGAGGCGGCAAATTTGATTTTAGTTAACATTCACGTTGAATGCTAGACTGTCGTATGCTGTGCGTGCTTCTATGTAACATAGAATAAGAATTTAAAATATACACTTGTTAGAAGAAAACTTTGCCTAACATGTCCGGCAGACTTCCGAACACAATTGAAACAATTTTCCCGTTTCTTTATTGGAATTAACACAACGTTACAAGTAAACAATATTTAATTAAATTAGCGTATCATAAAATAAAATTATTATTTTATTTGTGCGTTAATGAGTTATTCAAAAACAAAAACCCCACATGAAAGTGAAATTTTAATTTGAAAATAATTAGCAAAGTATTGATAATTAGAGTTGGCGCTTTATGAGTCATGCCACAAAAACTACGTCTCAAAAATATTTGAACCCGTGCGTGATAGCGGAACATTGCCCGTAACTTACACTGCGACATGTGCGCGAAAGAATTTCTTTGGTTTTATCACAATTCCTTTGGCTTTTTTTTACTCAAAAGTATCTGATGCAATTCGCATACAACTTGTAGTAAGCGCGTTTTGCTTGTTTCTTGGTAATGAATTGCTTGCCGCAATGAGAGTACTCACACGCAACAAACCGACGCTCACCGGAGAGAGAGAGCGCGTGCAAGAATCAAAGTCAGAGAGTTGCCAAACACACGCGAATTGGTTTAAAGTGCTTTCGTGCTGTTTAATTAAAATTTTCTTTAATGTAACCGCGCAGCTGCTCGACAACACTGCTTGCACACACACAGAGAAATGAGAGAGCCATGCCGGTGTATGACGATGGCGCCAAACACTACCGCTCAATACGTTCTTTTGGTAGCAGCTGCCGACGTCTTCTACTCTCAGTACTTTAGCCTATTGTTGTTATTGCCGTATCCATGAGCAACAAACGGCATTAGTTTCTTTTGCATGTGCCATAAAGTAACACCGCGGCAATATTTTCATACTCAGTTTCAGTATCGTTCCACTCTCCGCCGTACTTTGCACGCGTTCTGTTTGTATGCCGCTGCAGAAAGATACGTGACCGCGTGTCAGTTATGTGATAAAAAAAAATTTAAAAAATAAGTCAAAATTCAATTGATCTTTAATTAATAGTAAATACATATAATTAATCATTAAGCCAAAGACGCTATATAAAACACGCTACTTGCAAAATGGACGAATTTTTGGAAGTTATTGGGTAAGTTCAATGCTAAAAGTAACGTTTAGATTTGATTTGAATGCGTTAAAAATCACACACCGTGTGCTATATTTAGATATCGCAACTAAATATAAATGTACAACACACATGACGCAGCGTGTTTAGAATACCTTTGCATCAATATTTGTTTAAAAAAACAATAAAAAAAATAAAAACAAACTCACAAAAATCGGTGTTAATATGTACAATTAGATGATAATTCCAAGCGACACTATTGTGCCGCTGTCTGAACCGGTCTGTGACTCGCCGCTGGGCACCTGACTGGGTCCATTAAATGCCGTGGCGACCGCAGGAATTAGTGTTGAACTGCGAAATTGTACATTTTTATTGATTTTCTAATTAAATGTTGGCAAAATGTAAACATTTATCAGCATTCGACGTCGTTTACGATTAATAGAATATTATTTATATTTTTTTTTTATTTCGTCTAAAGAAATTTAACACAGTTATATAGAGCGATTTAAGTCAACCGAAAAAATTTTGCGGTTTGCGATTTGGCAGTTATTATTATTATTATTTTTTTTTTTTGTTATTTGTGTAAGGATTGTAAAGCAAAAAAAAAATGTGTGCGGAGAAAGCAATTAGCAGCAAAGCGTCTCGAAAGCTTCGTCGAATTCACCACGTCAAATAGCAACAAGTTCAATTGATTGAATACTTATTTGCAACAGACTTGAGAACCGATTCGTGCCGAACGTTGGATCGTATTTAAAGCGACGCTGTTGCTTCAAGTATACCAGAGTGTATTGAGCAAGCGTACGGCAAAGTGTTTTAAACCAGAACCCTAACACAATTTAATTAAGGAATATCATCTTATAAACATGGCATATTATTGGTTAATGACATTGTGATATGGAAGATTGTGTTGTGATTAAGTTAAATTCAAGCCGTTGCAGTAAAGGATACAAACGCTGCTGGAATATCGTCAGGTGATATGAAGCTCCAGCTACTTAACTAGATCTTGCTAGAGAAACCAATGGCTGCATTTCTGGGTCGCTTAGTGAACCCATTGGCACATTTAACAAGTGTTAAGCGTATTCGCATTAAATTACTAATTTTTAAATCGTCATTTTTTGCCTGGTCAACAGTTTTGTTAAACAGTTGTTGTGCACAAACATTTACATAACAATAGTGCACTAAATACAAGTAGTTACAAGTGGCTCGATGTTGCTACATTGAACGTGTTAATATGTGAAATTCTTCTGATTTAAAAATATTTTATTAAAAACGCTCGACAGTAATAATTTATAACTTTTCTTCTTTGCTTACTTTTCATTACATACAGAATGCCCTTTCTGAGCGTTACGAATGTCTATAAAGTGCTCACGCGCAAGAAGCCCATCGAGGACTCAAGCGAATCGAAATTAGCTAAAGTGCTTTCGGCCTTTGATTTGACAGCGCTTGGCATTGGTTCCACATTGGGCGTGGGCGTTTATGTGCTGGCCGGTGAGGTATCCAAACGTTATGCGGGTCCGGCGGTTGTCATCAGTTTTCTTATCGCCGCCATTGCTTCGATATTCGCGGGTTTATGTTATGCGGAATTTGGCGCCCGTGTGCCCAAAGCGGGGTCCGCTTACATTTACAGTTATGTGACAATTGGCGAGTTTATTGCATTCATCATTGGCTGGAATCTGATACTCGAGTATGCGATAGGTAAACAAAAACATATAACAACAAATACTGATATATTTATGTATCTCAATAACAATTTTATGCTGAGACAAGTGTCGCTTCAATCATAATGTTGAAACAAAATCAAGTCTAGAAGAAGCAGACAGACAAGACAAAGCCAACAATTTGATTGATTTGCGCTTGTTTCCAACTAAATTTTTGATTGATTTTATTAATTGAATTGTGAATTTTACGTTTTTATTATTCCCATTGGTTAATATTATGTTTCTCATTCTTTCTTTCCCGCTCTGGTGCTATTAATTTATTAAATAGGCTCCGCCAGTGTAGTGAAGGGGCTGAGCACATACTTGGACTCATTGTGCGGCTATGCTATGCGTGACTTTCTCGGCTCTCACATGCCCATGAATGTGGAGGGGCTAAGTGCCTATCCGGATATATTTGCCTTTGCCGTGACAATTATCTTTTCATGGGCAATTGCGAGCGGCGCCAAAGAGTCAACGCGCGTCAATAATGTCTTTACCATATTGAACTTGGGCGTTGTACTTTTTGTTATTATTGCGGGTCTTTTCAAAGGTATGTTTAATGTCATATACACACTTTTTTCAAGTAACATGATCTAATGTATTCTATATTAATTGTAGTGAGCTCAAGCAATTGGACATTGCCGAAATCTTCCGTGCCCGAGGGCTATGGCGATGGCGGTTTTATGCCTTACGGTTTCTCTGGCATTATTAAAGGCGCTGCCGTTTGTTTCTATGGTTTCATTGGTTTCGATTGCATTGCCACGGCTGGCGAAGAGGCCAAGAATCCGAAAAAATCCATTCCATTTGCTGTGATCGTCTCATTGGCTATGATATTCCTTGCCTACTTTGGCGTCTCCTCTGTGCTAACCATGATGCTGCCCTACTATGAACAGGATGAGAGCGCGCCATTGCCGCATGTATTCCGCATCTATGGCTGGCATGTTGCTGAGTATGTTGTCACAATTGGCGCCATGTTCGGTTTGTGCGCCAGTTTGATGGGCGCCATGTTTCCACTGCCGCGTATAGTATTTGCCATGGCCAATGATGGTCTACTTTTTAAGTTCATGGGCGAGATAAGTCTTAAATATAAAACGCCCTTCAAGGGCACGCTGATCACGGGCCTGTTGACGGGCATACTCGCGGCTATCTTCAATCTCAGTCAGCTGGTCAACATGATGTCCATTGGCACTTTGTTGGCCTATTCAATGGTCGCCAGTTGTGTGCTTATGCTGCGCTATGAGTGCGACGAGCGACGTGAGAGCCGCATTGCAGGCAATGGACGCGCGCTCAACGATAACGACGATGACAAGTGTTCGCTTTTGCGTCGTCTGCTGAACAGCTCCGGCGCCACGGTGCCCACACGTGCAACATCGCGCATTGTCACAGTGATGGTGTTGTTATTCTGTAAGTTCGATACATTTAATTGTGTTAAATCCTTTCAATAATTCAAATTTACTTTTTTCAGCAATTTGGTGTCTGATATTCTCACAAATCCTGACTAAATTCGAGGAAGACATCGCCAGCGTAACGCATCATGACGTCGTACTGCTTATCCTCACGGGCATACCTTTGGTTGTCATGCTCTATATTATCTCATGTCAACCCACTTCTGGCAGCAAACTGTCATTCACGGTGCCACTTGTGCCTTGGCTGCCCGGCATATCGATATTGATCAACATATACCTAATGATAAAACTGGATATCTTGACTTGGGTGCGTTTCGGCATCTGGATTGTTATTGGTCTGGCGATATTCCTCAGTTATAGCATACGTCACAGTCGGCTGCGTCAACGAGAGCAACGCAATTCGGTGGCCATGCTGCGCGACAGCAGTGATTCGGCGCTGTTACACGAGGAACGACAATACACGAACGAAGTGCCGCTGATATTAATGCAAAATTCGTGCTAACAGCTGTTAAACTACACTCGCCTGTAATTAAGCATAATGTTAATTAGTTCTTTAAGTCATGCATTTGACACACACACACACATACACCATCATCATTATAGCATCGAGCAACGCAAGATATTGAAAGCAAACTCTATGTGAGTTTACAAAGTTTCATTTTAGACCAAAAAAACACAAAAAAAACTGCACTTACATTATTATTATATCTGCACGAAAGTACAATAAGAACGCTGTAAGCAATACAAATAAATCTCGACATTTACACAATCTATTGCCCACTTGGTATTTGGTCAAATCCTTGGCTCAAATAAACTGGAAAACCTTCTTCAGCTAAGTTGTTTACGAGCGCTGCACATGATCACTCGATATCTTATCTACACACTACAATACCACTGACATGTGAGTCGAACGCCGTCAACCCTTTCGCCCCACACACGAATACAACGTGATTTCTTCAAAACGACAAACTTTTTAAAACACACGCACTAAATCACATTGAATGCGCGTATACACATACGCTAATTGAGCATGGAAACAACGTCACTTGAGAACTAAGTGAATTACTCACACACCTGTAAAGGCAATCAACAACAATCCACAGCGAATATGATAAAAAGCGGAAAAAATAAAAGCGCTCATCTCGAAAATAAAAAAAGAACAAGCAACAACAAAAAAAAAACAGTTATTATGAGAAGTTAATATTCTGTTCTCGCTGTTAGTTGACGTTTTGAAGCGAACCGTGCGGGTTAACTGTGCTGGTCGTAACTTTGCCCAGTTAAAAGCTTAGCACGAGCTAAAAACAATTAACAAGCGATCGGAAATAGAAACAGCAAAAACCAGCAATAAACTGTAGTTATTTAGGCTTATCTGTTAACATGACGAGTGCTTTGTTCTATTATTAAATACATATATATTGTGAACACATATAAACGATGTGATTAACGATGATATTAGGCGCTTATTAATCTATTACATTAAGAGAACTATAAAAGTATAAATGACTAAGTGCTGCACTAATGACAAAGTCCAGTCGCAACGAACAAGTTGAATTTATTATTTTTTTTTATTTGCTAAGTGTTTGCAGTGTGCGAGTTTTGCCTTCACACACCCGCGACCTTAACGCGATTTTGAATGTCCGATCTAATTGAAAAAACTGTTAAGTTAAAACAACAAAAATAATACATTAAGCTATATACGACCAATGCAGTGCGCGTAAACAACAGGGACGTTAACGACACTTCTACTGCCGCCGCCGCCGCCGCCGCCTTAGAAACAAACCGCTGTGCGTGCTACCTGAACAAACGCTTCTGGCATCGTGTGCTAATCTTCTGCAAGTGATCGTTTTAATCGTCTCTGTTCCCCCCGTCCTCGTAGGCTTTTCTTAGTTCTTATCAGCATTTGTTTTTGTGCTATTGTTCTACGGGGGATGCGATCGTCTGCGGCCCGCACACCTACGCCGCGCTTATCTTAATTGGCTGTACGTATGAAAAGAGCAGAAGAAACAGAACAGTTATAGCGGGAAATTGCTGCAGTCGCCGCTTGCAGTCGACGAGAGTGACAGCAACTGAGCGCACGTCTTACGACAACGACGAATCACATACATGTCAAAACGAATTACCGACGGCAATAATACAACTTGAATCATTTAATTAACGAGCAGTAATATTCATAATTGTGTTACTTTAATGTAAATATTGACAACGACGACGCATTTGGAGCAAAAATAAAGACAAAGAATTAAAACAAATATTGGATTGTGGATTGACAACGGCTGACAGACTGTCGGACGGACGACCGACGTAGGCGCTTTCAACTGTTTGAGGATATAAACGATGTGAGTAATACAGACGGCGACATGTTAATGCAATGCGTGTATTATATAATATAAAAAAGTTGTTAAAAATAATTCAAAACAAAGTATAATAAAACAATTACTCACAAAATCAGTGAATATTGTGCAAACACACAAAATGAAATGAATAAATAATAAAATTCATATGAGATAAAAATTTATCTTGTATATCAAAAAAACAAACAAACACTTTGTGCGAGTGTGTTGTATGTATGCACATGTGTGTGTTGCTCAGTTAAAGATCGCCGTGTGTGTTGTTGTTGGTTGGAGTTCAAGAAGTGTAATCCCAATTAGTTGAATTAAACTTCACCTAGACCCAAATTAGCTAATTTTGATAGTAGCCATGACGTTAGCTGGTGTTTTGATGCTTATCATTAAAACAATAAAACCAAAAATAAAAAAAAAAACTTGAAGGCAAAAATATTAAGCTTTTTTTGTAATTGTTTTAAATTAAAGAAGAAGCGAAGAGATTCAGATACAAACAAATCAAAATCCGTTATTAAGAAGATGCACAAGTATGAAACGAAATCAAGTCGAACGGGATTACGACGCATTTTCAATATATGTACATGCACATGTATATTTGGAGCAATCGAGTTCAAACTCTAGCAAAACAAAACAATCGCCTTCGACTTGGCTCTGCGCTGCTTCGCTCAGCACAGCGCAGCTTTGAGTTATTGGGCCAATGCAATGACGCCGTAACGGCCGTTGATAAGGCATCACAGCAGTGGCGGTGGTTGGGTATGCGTTCATGGCTTGGCTGGCAGCAAAACAGCACGGATCGAAATTAGATTTCATCAAAACAAATGACATTTGACAAAAAGGTTCATTGAACCAACGAACAATCAATCGAGTTTGATGAATGTGCATGTATCGCTTTCTGTCTTTTGCAGCTCAACAAATCATCAGCGAAAATGGTGCAGCAGACATCATATTGGAAAGTTTTGACGCGCCGTAAACATGTTGCGCCCGATAGTGTCGTCGACATGGACACAAAGCTCAATCGTGTCTTAGGCGTGTATGACTTGACAGCGCTTGGCGTTGGTTCGACGCTTGGCGCAGGCGTTTATGTGCTAGCCGGACAAATAGCTAAGGAGCAAGCAGGTCCCTCGGTTATACTATCATTTGCCATTGCCGCCTTGGCTTCGCTGCTTGCAGGTAAGTTGTGCTGACCTTGCCCAATGGACCACTGATTAAGATAGTTTGCTAATTTTGTTATTGTTTGCTTGCAGGCATTTGCTATGCGGAATTTGGCGCACGTGTGCCTAAGGCGGGCTCCGCTTATGTATACAGTTACGTGTGCATTGGTGAGTTTGCCGCTTTTGTCATCGGTTGGAATCTTATATTGGAGTATGTCATTGGCGCGGCGAGCGTTTGTCGCGGCTTTAGTCTTTATCTCGATTCACTCATCAATAATACGCTGCAGACAACATTCGCTGAGGTGGCGCCCATTGAGGCTAGCTTTCTTGGCAGTTACTTTGATTTCTTCGCTTTCGGCTTGGCGCTCGTCTTTGGTGGTAATGTTGCTTATGTGCCAAGCAAGAAGATTCTTCTCACACTTGTTTTCTTAATACATTTCAGTGTCGATGGCATTTGGCGTTGAGACTTCCACGATGGCGAATAACTTTGTCACTTGTCTGAATATCTTTATACTCTTATTTGTAATTATTGCGGGCGCCATAAAGGGTAATATTTTGGCTAAGCGTTGACTTACGTTCGTTTATTAAACATTTTCATTCGCTTACAGCTGACTTTTCCAATTGGTCTGTGGATCCGTCCGCCGTGAATGTCACAAATATTGGCGACGGCGGTTTTTTTCCGTATGGTTTTGAAGGCACGCTTCGAGGCGCCGCCACATGTTTCTTTGGCTTTGTCGGCTTCGATTGCATTGCCACCACGGGCGAAGAAGTACGCAATCCACGTCGTAATATACCACGCTCTATACTCTTGTCGTTGCTCATCATCTTTCTGTGCTACTTTGGCGTCTCGACGGTGCTGACGCTGATGTTACCCTACTACGAGACGGATCCCAATGCGCCGCTGCCGTATGCTTTCAGGTCTGTGGGCTGGCCGGTTGCCATGTGGATTGTCACAATTGGTGGGCTAATCGGTCTATTGGCAAGTCTCTTTGGCGCATTGTTTCCGCTGCCACGCGTCATGTACTCGATGGCGCAGGATGGTTTACTTTTCCGCTTCTTGGGCCGGGTTAATCATCGCTTTCAAGTGCCTGTCATTGGTTCGATCGTAGCTGCGATGTTCACGGCGCTCATTGCCGGTCTCTTCGATCTGGCACAGTTGGTCAGTTTGCTCTCTATTGGCACATTGTTGGCCTACAGCGTTGTAGCCATCTGTGTCACCATTTTGCGTTACATGGACAGTACGGAGGATACCAATCAATTCGGCACAAGTGAGCTGACACTGAACGAGAGCTCATTGTTGACGTCGACGGGCCAACGTGTCACATTCAAAGCTGTGCTGGCACAGCTCTTCAATTGCCAACGCACACGCACGCCCAATGCGCTCTCCACGCGCATCGTCGGCTCATTGATAACGCTCTTCTGTAAGTATAAGTTTTGACCAATCAAGTTCTTTGTTTAACACCTCTTTTCGTCTTAGGTCTTCTCTCTTTGGGCATTGGCTTGTTGGTCATGCTGGCACACGCCGACATTGCCACACATCAAGTATGGGCTTTGGTGCTGCTCGGCGTGCTGCTGCTCTTGACTGTGCTTGTGCTCCTCGCGATTTGTCTACAGCCACGCGAGGCACACACGCAATTCTTCCGTGTGCCCTTGGTGCCCATTGTGCCGGCCGTGAGCATATTCATTAATATTTATCTGATGTTACAACTTGACCCGGCGACTTGGATACGTTTTGGCATTTGGATGTTAATTGGTATGTAGACGGGTTCATTGTCATTGTCATTATTAGCGAAGTTTTATTAATGTAGACTAAAATTGCATGTTTGGATGACTTTTACTAACCTAATCTGTAATTATGATTTATAAAATCGGCATAGGTGTGCCCGTTTTATTTGCATGTTGGTGCATGTATGACTTTAGGAATCCCTCGAAACGCAATCTCGAACGCATCTCATTTCTCAAGGCGCTGCGCCAAAGCAACGGCAAACCGCTTGTGCCGGGCAATGGTTACTTGGCGGCGGTTAATCTTGAGGCCAACCGGTATGGTCGCGCACATGGTCAACTAAGCAAAAAGTCGTCGGTCAAGAGCTTGGATGAGATACGCAGTCTAAACGATGTCGGCAATGACTTAATCGCGGTGCGTAATGCAAATGGCAAACTATTTTACATTGAGGACGCGAAGAGCAACACTTCAACGGCCACGCTGACAAATGATGAGCCCAAGACTGATGGCACATCCGTGGAGGAAGTAAAGTCTGTAATTGCCATTTTGGATGATGTGCTCGAGGCGGCCGACGATGGCGTATCGCACACACCGGCTCAAGCCTACGGTCGTCATTGTAGCGTTGACTCGGAGATGTATCCAAGCGTCATTGAGACCACCATTGTGGCCACAGTGCACAGCAGCAGCAGTGATTCATCGGCTGGCAATCTTGAAGATGTGCCAGAGTCGGAAAGTGAGACAACGACCTCAACGAATTCGCCGCACAGCTTGAAGAGATACAATGAAAGTAAACTGGCAGCGGAGGAAATGTTAAATGAGCTCTTTGAGAGTGCCGAATTCCATGAACGTTTGGCAAAGCAACGTAAATTGGCCGAAGCGGTCGAGTCAAATGCCAAAGAAGCGCCCAAGCCAGCAGAGAGTTTACTACGACGTGTGCCTTCCGAGGCGTCGCTGCTATCGAGCGCATCCATTGACGATCCGCTACACTCGGAAAAATTCAAAAATAAATTGAGTCAAATTTTCATGCAACCGCCGCCACTTGCAGCGCCAAAAGCCACAAAGGAGCCAACCGAAAATGGCGAACCAGAACCAGCAAATTCTCGACCAACTCTGCAGCAATCGAAAAGTGAAGTGGATCTGCGACAACTCTTGCTGCGCACCATCGAAAATCGTGGCCAAAGTGATACCGGCGCCGAAGGTGACATACCAAGAGCGCCGAAATTCGATCCTTTACTCTATAAAACAATGTACAATCCCAATTCGGTGAAGAAGCGTCCAGCGCTGCAAGAAGCAATGACCAAAGCAGAAAGCGTGCCAGCGGCTCCAATTGCGGTATCGCCACCGGCGGAGGCTTTGCCGCCCGTGCACTTTAAATCGAAATTGGAGCAGATATTAATGCGCGGGCCCTCGCATCGCACACAGCAGCGACCGGAGGTGCAAGTGCGGCGCCCACAGTCCACCTACCTGGCGGATGATGCGGAAGCCAACGGCGTTAATCAAATCGAGGAGCAAACTATGCAGAGACTTGATGCCGCTGCACTTATTAGTAATGCACGAAAGTCACTGAAACCGATCAACAGCGCAGTCACCGCGCCCTGACTGCACCCCTGAGGGGTAATTGGTTTACTAACCCAACGTATTGGTTGTTTCTTGTAGTTACTTTAATGCATCAGTCAGTCAACATTCGCAACTAGTCTCACAAGTAGTCAATATGTCATTATTTTACTTACCATAGTTTTGTTGCACGTACTTAAAAGTAGTCTATTTTGAATGGGCCGAGATGTATTACAAAAAAGCTGTTATTACTATTATTATTATTATTATTACTGTTATTATTACTGTTAACTAATTATTTGTCCTTAGGATTGTCAATATACTTCCTATACGGTTTGCCAAATAGCTTTAGAGAACTGAGACGGCAGCGTGTCGGCTGGCAGAAACTCAAATACAGCGATCGTTTCTAGTGCATAGAAATGTTAATAATAATGAATAAAGTGAAAAACTTTAAAATTGTATTTATTGAGTATTTTTTTTTCAATCGACTGAGATTGACAATTAATTAAAATATTGAATCATCTCAGTTGAATGCAATTTTAAACAGAAAATGTCGGTTAATTCTAATTTTTAATTTAAATATTTGTCTGTTCATAAAATCAGTCTCAACGTAACTTAAGTATGCACTTTGTTTAATAAGCACATACGACAATTCAATACTTGTCTGATTTTGGTTGTCATCTCTGCTACAATTTGAAAAAAACTGATATAATATCATATAACAACGCTGTTATACTACGAATGAGTAACAGTTTTTACTTTTATATAAAAACACGTCAAAAAGTTAAAAAAAAATCTTATTTGAGTTTCTCTTGGCTATTTATTTAAATAGTTTCTTATTTTTTTTTATTTAAACTGAACTTGTTTTTTGTTATATTTCTAGTTGGAATCACAGTGAAACAAGTTTCCATATAGAAATGCTCTAAAATTTAAGTGCCTTTAAGAAACAAGTGGCATTTGAACTTTCAATACAAAAATGCTCCAAAGGTTTCTTAGCGACACTAAGCGGCTGTTAGCTATTTTAGCGCCCTCTGTAAGTCACTGTAGAGTTAACATTGAGCTGGTCGAATGTTAGGTCGACGAAACACATTTTCGACGCAATTGTGCCATAAACGCAGCTGGCTTGCGAAACATGTGCCAGTTTAACGGATCTTTCGCAGAAGCGAAATATATCAAAGCGGAAATTGGCATAATTCTGAAAGCAACCGCAATTGTAAGTTTTGTGCAAGTGAAAAGTCGTTAAAAGCCTATTTAAGTTAAGTAATTTAACCAACCAAAGTATTTGTCAAATCCAATGCATGCGGCTCTACACTTTGTAATTCGAATTACAATGATCTGTTTTTAATAAATTGTGCAAAGCTTTATTGTTGTTGGCAAAGTGGAGAATAAAATGCGTCGCAGAATAATGTCGGGCACAAAAGCATGCAATGCTGTGCCATTAACATTCGCGAACATATGATCAAACTCAAGCGCCATTTTGGCAAATGTGAATCGGCGTGGTTTAAAGTCGAAAGTGAAATCCGATTAGAAAAAAGTAATTTGAAAGTGAAATTAGGAAATTTGAAGTGTTTTTTGTTTTGTGTTTGTGTTTTGTGTTTAATTTTCGCGTGTTATAAAGTGTTATTTATATGAACTATGATTTATTAGCAAAGAAAACTTAAATGTGTAATGAAAACTTAATCGAAACGGAGCCAGCTAGTGTCTTCTTCTTCTTACGCGTTTGGTCGGCCCGGCCGCATTGATGTATCGGCGGCGGTGTCAGTCAACTGCGCAGCACAATATTCTCATAGATCCTTGTGAGTAGATCGATCAAGTTGCATGAATCCATCAACAAACATTTTTCAATATCCAATTTATGTACTTATTTCTTAGACTTGGTACACAATTACTTCGCAGTTAACGCCCAACATGGACTTTGCGAGCGCAAAAGACGATCGTCAAGTCAAGTCAAGTCAGTAAAGCTAAGTTAAGTAAAAGGGAGGAGCACAGGCAGGATCGTTGAGCCTATAAATTGCCGTTGTGCACAACTCATATACATATGAACAAGCGTTTCGTGAACGCGTTGCATGCACATGCATGGATGAGGAGAGGAGAGGGCCGTTAACAAGTTGCTTACCGCATAAAATGTGTAAAATTTAATGGTTATTTGCCGCAAAACGCCGCACTGAGCACACACCAACGGCACAACGAATCATCGGTGCAGCAGCAGCAGCAACAGCGCAGCTCAGGAAATCCATGCTTTCAACAAGTACCCCATATTTGCTGATAACTACAATATTTCCACATTGAGTTGCCGACAGTGCATGTGTCTGTGTTTGTGTGTAGGACATGGCCACGCACTTGTTGCACGCTTAAGCCCTCCCTGGCCCATTAAAGTGAACAGTTTGCGCAGTGTTGTTCTTGTATTATAACTACATGAGAAGTGAGGCGACGTTTGCAGTGCCACGTAATTGTAGGCCGTCGTTGCAGCTTGTTGCTGATAATTAGCGCTTGTTGCCAGCAACTGCGAGCGTCTGTGTTGTACCCTTGTACGCTGGCTGCGTTCCTTGCAAACTTCGTGTGTCGGTAAGTCATCGTTCATTTATTACTACTGCGACTTTTGCACAGTGCTTGTTGTTCATATTATTTATTATGATCTTGTTGTTTTTCTTTTCCTTTTTTTTTTTAGCCATCGCCATAGATGCCAGCCAGCCAGCCCATTGCCTGCGTGCCAGCCAGTCAGTTAGTCAGCCGAACCAAACTGAAACAACCCGACCGACCGTGCAGTCTGCCAAACTGCCATCTTCATTATTATGCCAGCATGCGCATGAGCAAATGTAATGCGCGAATCGTCGTCGTCGTCTCTGTTGTACTGCGCTTTGCTAACTATGCAGCGTGGCATTCCGACGTTTATTAAAAAATGAAAGGAGCTTGGTTGGCGTCGCCGTGCCAACATACATGCTGCTGCTGCTGCTGCTGCTGTTGTTGTTGGTGTTGTACTATAAATAGGAGCGCGTTACAAAGGATACTTATCAGTTTACTTGCTTTTGCTTGCTACACGAATGATTTTGTTTTTGTTATTCTTCTTTTTGGGGTGAGTTGACTTTGATGGACACTGAAATTTTAGTGTTGTCAAAATTGTAAATGGCATTATTTCTTCTTACAACAATTTGCAGGTAAGCACACCGACAGTCAGACGGACAGCGTTGGATAGCATGGCTGCCAAGTGTACAAGGTAACTTACTTGACAGTCGTCAGTTAAACATAACTATGTATCTGTATGTAAAACCCGTTCGTTGCTTTTAACGCTCATGACTGTTAGCCTGCCAGCCTGCTTAGCCAACTCGTTGCAACTTTGCCACCGCGCCCCTTGTGCACACCCGCGTTTAGTTTTCCTGAAACGTGTCGTGTGTGTGATCGATTGCCGTTTGAGCATGCAAATGTGTAAAGACGCCTCCATTGCATTTGGCAATTCACTACTTCATTGCATTTCAACATGCCTCACCTCACCGCACCGCACAATTGGACACGCCTCACGTCCCACCGTCGCGTCTCATCTTGTCACTGCGCGCAGACGTGTTTGATTGCATTTCGAAGTGCAGACAAAATGGCAAATATGTTCATGCGCGAGTATGTTGAAAATATGTTTCTGCTGTTGTCGCTGTCCATTCGCCGTCGTCGTCGTCGTCATCGTCATGATCTGCCAGTGGGCCAACTAGCTAGCTTTGTTGCCAGCTTGCTTGGTCTGCCTGCCTGCTGCTTATCGCGTGGCATTGATTCTACACTCCTCAAGCGTTTGTGCATATGCCGTCTATTTGCTAGCTCATTCGTACGTTCGTTCGTTTGCCTATTCTTAACATGGCTTAGTCGTGAGATCTTCAAATGCGATTCTGCATGTGACTGCATTTATTAAATTTTGATTTGCTCAATGCTGTTTTTCAAGGCGTAAGCAAAACACTAACGATTTCATGCTTAAATCTTAAAACAGACGTACCAAAAAATGCATACTAGTTTCTTATTTTAGTTGTTGTTGCTTTTTTTTCGGTGACAGTAATGACTTCGTTGGAAAGTCAACTACCTGCCTCGGCAGCAACAGCAACAACAACAGCAGTTGCTGTTGCTGACGAGATTAGCTGACTTTGCTAACCGCATTTTAGTTGTCTTTTGTCTTTTGCATCTTTCAGCGTCGATACTTCATCGCATGTTTGGACACCCAATGGCCATTGAGGCCGCAATTAATTTACTGAGTTTACCAAATGCTGTGCAACCAACACACACACACACACACACACAGACACACATCATAGTACAAGCACTTTCTTTCTTTTCTTCTGTGCCAACCAAGACCCATGCATCTTGGCTATGTCAAGGCAATAAAAGAATTTTCTTTTCCTTTTTATATTTCTTATTTTTTATTTATTATTTCTTTAAATTTGTGTTGTTTGAACTCGGCAAAGGCATTCCCACAGCGTGCAGCAGCTGTTGTCCTTTTTTTCCGGTGCATAAACGTAAACGTTGTTTACCCAATTGTCCTTTTTGCCATTTGTGTGTCGATCGTTGCTGCTTAGTGACTCTCTCTCGTTCTCACTCACTTATGTTGGCCGCCCGCTTGCACTGTTTATTCAACATGCGCTTTAAGACCAATTGACCGTGTATGTGTGTGTGTGTGTCTCTATGCTAACCCAGCGCATTGGTGCATTATTAATGCTCCTTTTCTCTTTGACTTCGTCGCAGTTGCAGGCAATTTCTTAAGTCATGCTTTGAGTCCTGCACAAAGGCTTCTTTATTTCGTTTCGTTTCTCGTATAAGGTTTTCTTTAATTCCTTTTTTTTTTCTTCTGCTTACTTTTCAGTTTGAAGAATGCCTTTGGCTATGTTATTTTGCTTACTTAAAACGTTTGTTTACAAAATATTTAAAGGTGGCCCACAAAATTCTCTATAAGCCTTTTGAAATAACATTTTTGGTGTTTTTTATATAGATATTTCTTATTATTCTTTACAAATTTCTTTTCCAATTTTGTGGTTTTGTTTTGATTGATTTGATTTCCGTTGCATTATTTCTATTTTGCTGAGCAGCGTTCCTTTAATAAACTTCAACATTCTCATTTCATGACACATGCACACATTAGTTGGCGTAGACCACCAGCTTGAGGAGCGTTTGGACACCAAGCTGTTTTATGCAATTGTTTTAACACTCAACTTGTTTCTTTGCAAAATGGCCAATACACTTGAAACTGAAATCTTGCTGCTTTTGTATGAGGACATCAATTTTGTTGGCTTGGCCACTTAGCAACTTCTGCATTGTTTGTTGGACAGACTGACAAACAGACAGTCAGGGAGAGAGAGCGAGTCATCTGTCAGTCGTGTAATTTTGGGCAGACTAAAGTCTGAATAATGAAAAGCATCTGATGCCATTTTAAAACTGTACAAATTTCCATAGCATATGATGTGCTAAAGTTGAAATCAATGGTTGTTCTTATTATTGTTGTTGTTGTTGTTGTAGCGACGCCGTTTTGCATTCGCGTTACTCGCGTTTTACTTGTGTGTTTTTTTTGTTTTTGTTGTTTTTTTCACTCTGTTTAAGTAGACACTTATGTGAATAGCGCAACGAACGGCTCAACAAATGTCTTGACGTGCTTCGACGACTCTTTGTCCGTCCGAACGTTGGACCGGCGTCTGCTTGTTTTAGCAGGATCAATGCATGGCTGCATGGCTCGCTGGCACGCTGGCTGCTTAACTGGATGGATGGATGGATAGATGGATGGTCGGTTAGTTTGTTGGCTGGCTGGCTGGATGGATGGATGGCTTGCTCGTTCTCACCTTCACCGCCAAAATACATTCGTATAATAGCGCAATAGCGTTGGTTTTTGCGATGAATGCGGCTTTGCCCAGCTGCCAATAAGTGGAAGAGGCGTGATAATGCACTTTAGTAAGTGCTGCTGCCTCGCTGACAAAAGCGCTCGCCACCCGCGTCTCAACTTATATGCGAAGGGGAGGAATGACTTCACGCCTGTGTCTAAGACTTGAGCGAGACGAGCCGAGCTGAGCTGAGCCTGAACCACCGAGCGCCAAAGACCTCTTCTAACGGACACCAACACGTTCAGCACTTGGCTTGATATATTTTTTTTCCCCCATTTTTCTACTTTTTTGTGTTGTTGTTGTTATTGTTGGTTTTAAATCATTTGCCTTTGCAGTGTTGTAAGACGACGACGACGACGACCAAGAAGACAGTTAAAACGTGATCGAAAAATGATGTTCTGCGATTTTCTGTATTTCTGTTACTGCACAAAGTGTTGTTGTTATTATTGTCGTCGTCGTCGTCGTTGTTGGTTGTTCTTCTGGGTGTATATGTGTGTGTGTGTGTGTTTGTGTGTGCGGGGGAAATAAGGTCACGTGCAAAATATGTTCGTGGGTTCCGACCACTCAAAATCAACGAACAAACCAAACCAAAGTGTACCGAAAACTCAACTCAGCTCAGCTCAACTCAAAGCAAAAAGGAAACGTTGGCAAACCATCAAGCACAAGTCCAAGTCCAAGCTGGCGAGATGTTAATGATTTGCTTTAAGTATTTGCCTCTTATACGTGTTGCTGCTGCTGCTGCTGATGATGATGGTGGTGGTGGTGGTGGTGTTGTTGGTGATTCTTCTGCTTAAGCTTGAGCAGCAACAGCTTCTTCGTCTTCTTCGCCTGCAATGCATTTTGCATATTTCTCTGCTCTGCTCAGCTCAGCTTGGCCGCACGGCCGGTCGGTCGTTTGGTCGTTCGATAGTAATATGCTTGTTAATGTGCCTTGGTGCTTAAAGTTCAAAAACCAGGAAGTGAGTCAACGAAAATAAAAAGATCAGAAAATATGACTTGAGGTTATTTATCGTTGAAAAAGAGCGCTGCAGTGTGAGTGAGTGAGTGAGTGCATTCGAACCAAACTGTGTATTTGCGCTAAGGTATTTAGCCGTGATTTATTTTTTTACTTCTCTTTCTTTCATTCTTTCTTTTTTCCTTGCCTTCTTTTTTTTTTGCTGTTGCTGTTGTTGTTGTTGTGTTTGTTGTTGTTGCTGCCTGCATGTTTCGTCGTTGTCAGCAACGTTTCAAACGTCGCTTGCATTCAAACGTTCTCATTTATTTATAATTTTTTTTTTTTCGTTTTTTCTAACGGAGCCAATTAACTCATTTCGCCGCGGCTTTATGTAAATTTTAATCGCATATGGGTAACAGAACTGAAACAAACATAACAAAACAAAGTAACAAGAAGAAAGGAAAAAAAAAAAAAAAATAAGAATTATAGGGCAAATGTTGGCACTGTAAGACGAGAAGCGTACACATACCGACATTAGAGACAACTTTACTGAAGTTGAGATTTTTTTTGGTTAAATTTTTTTTTTTTTTTTTTTTTTTTTGTTAAGATCGTTTGGCTCATCTTCACATCAAATTAGTTATTAATTGAGGTGGAAAGTTCTCAGAATGTGGAACGCCGCGGGAGCCAGCGGGCATGCGTATGCAAACTCAATTCACTTAGCCGTACGTTTGTGTTTGTTTGTTGGCTCACTCGCACGCATGCCTAAACACAAGCACGCAACACACACACACATATACATATATATATGCTGCCTGCCTGCGTTTGTTTTCTTTTTTTCGCGCACGCAAACTGCTGTGCAACGCTGTTGCCTTGTTGACTGCGTAGACGCCTGGAGTTCGCCTCCAGTCGTATTGTCTGCCTGTGTATGTGTATGTACGTACATATGTGTGTGTGAGAGACAGCAAGAGACAATGTGCGGTGCGCAAAGTGATTTTCATTTCCACTTCCCCATGCCATGGCATGCCAACCAGTTTGTTTGTGCGCGCATGAAAAAAAAAAAAAACCGTTGCCATCGCCAACATTTCACTGTGTTGCCAACTAACGAAAAAAAAAAACAAAAAAAAAAAACGAATTCCATTCTGCCACCCAATTGTTATTGCATGTTATGCCCGTTTATGCAAAAGGTGCACGGCATTGCTTGCTGCACACACTGTGCGATCAACTGCATTCGATTGGCGCACGGTTGGGCTCTATTTCTGTTTAATTTGTAAAGATTTCAATTTTCGCATTCACCAAACGCAATGTTGAGCAGAGCAGAGCAGAGCAAACGTTAAGTCGAGCTGAGCTGAGTCGAGCAGCACTTAACACCCGCACACCCCTCGCATTAAACATACGCCATGCCATGCCATGCAAATGCCAACGAAGACGTTTCCATTTGTAAAAGAAAAGACAAAAAAAACAATAACAAAACAACTAGCGGGTCAAGCATTTTGTTGCTGTTGTTGTTGTTGTTTTACGTTCAATGAAAAATTAAAGTCAACGCGGCGTTGACGACGACGTACGAACTAACGAATGAACATCTTGTTGCATCGCGTGTCTGTATTGGGGGCGAACATGCTTTGGCTTTTAGCGGCGGCGGCATGCCACTTTGCAGAATGCGAGTGAGTGCAAAGAACGCCAAGCATGCCCACTCGTTTCAAAATCACGCTGGGGTCGCACTCAGTGAAAGCAATGCATGCGTGTGTATGTGTGTGTGTGTGTGTGTGTGTGCGGTTTACTCATAATATTTATTGTTTACACATTTTTCATATATTTTGGAAGAAAACCAACAAAAAAAAAAAAAGTATACGCATAATTAAGTATTTGCTCGGTCAACTGTCGAAATGTTTAATTTTCAATTTTGGCATGTTTTGTGCATTTTTGTTGTTGTTGTTGTTGTTGTTGTTGTTCTTTTGCTTTGCTTTTGCAAAATGAGCGCGCAAGTGAATGCGAATGAATGCCTTGTGCGCTGTCCGTCGGTTCTCTGCGTCGTCGTCGTCATCATCATCATCATCATCATCATCATCATCATCATCATCATCAGGAGGCAGCAGCAGCAGCGCTTGCTTTTATTATATTTCAGTCAACACATTTAACCCATTTGTTTACCGTTCAGCGCAATGCAGCCAACCATCATGCGCATGTGAGCAGTGCCTAACAATTGGTGAATGGCTTTTAACCGATGCCATAAATCTTATTTTTACCATTACTAATAGATTCATGGGAAAGTCGTCGTCGTCGTCGTCGTCGACGTCGTCTTGTGGCTTGTGCAGTCGCAACGACGTGTTGGCTTTTCTTGTTATTGTTGTTTTTCAACTGTTGTAATCACTGGCAGCGCAGCATTGTAAAGACCGGGGCGGGGGGGCTAGACAGAGAGACAGAAAGTCATTGCCAAACGGTTAGGCCACTTGTACTTCTACTCTTTCTTGCGCTAACTATCTCTTTCCCTCGCCCATATGTATAAACATGCCTACATTGTATTGCACTGCACTCGTTATGACTCAAATTGAATACAAGTGCACTTATGCGGCATGCATTGCGCTAAGCAGCAAACGTCAACTCATCTACAATACCAACGCAGCTTTCACTTGATGTCGCTTTGAATGGCTTTCTTATTATTGTTGTAATTGTTGTAGTTGTAGTTGTAGTTGTTTTCTTTAGAGTGGCGCTGTTTTCGATTTTCATTCAATGAACAACTTAACTCTTCTCCTTCTCCTTCTCTCCAACGCTTTTGCACATCTCTATGCACAATTCAAGGCTTCATTCAGCCATCACATATATATATGTACATATATATCGTGACTTTAGCTTGATTTTGAGCGGCAACTGTTATGTTGTACAACAACTGCTTTATTAAAATGCACAAACCTCGGCTATACAACAGTTAGACAACGACAGACAGACAGACAGACAGAGAGAGAGAGACATTGGGCCAAAACGCTTTTGGCAAATCTAATTATATGTGGCAACAGCAACGAAGCAAACGAGTCGCTTCGATTCGAGTCGAGTCAAGTCGCAACAAATCGAATTCAATTGAAGCGTTCTAGTCTGGAGTAAAGTGAAGTGCAGTGCAGTGCAGCGCAGCGCAGCAAAGTGAAATGAGTCCACATGCATAACATTTAAATGCATTTAAATATTTGTCCTCAAATACAAATTAACAACAGCTCCACTGACCTGAGCAGCAGCACTCAAATGTTTTGGCCTCTTCAGTCTATTCTATGCTGTTCGATTGTTGTTGTTGCGCCTCTTGACGCTTTTGTGCATTGCTTAGCGGCGCTTCGCTTTGGCTCTGGTCAGTTCGAAACCGTTTGGTGGTACAATTGCTGCGAACAGTTACGTTTGTTGATTTGTTTGTACAAATTTTTTCAAGTCCAGTCCAGTCGAATTGAGTCGAATTGAGTCGAGTCGAGTTGAGTCGCGTCCAACACATGCGATTACCATATTTTCGTCTATTTATTTAACCATTTTGGCTGCAAACATGTTTACACAGTCGTGCGCGTTGCTTTGGGGTCACCATTCACTTTTGACTTGGTTAAAAGTAGTTAAGTGCTTTTGAAGTACGACGGCGAGTGTCGCTGCCGCTGCCACTATCGATTGTTTATGCATGTGTGTATGTGTGTTTGTATGTGTGTGTGTGTGAGCTCTGACTTCATGTTCATGTCGATATTTCTTTCTTTTTGAATGCTTCTCATGAGTGTATTTGTGTTGGTTTATTCAAAATTCAATACTTTCTGAAACTTCTACAATTTTAAAAGTCATGACCAACTTAGGCAGCCAATGATGACGTACGTCGGAACATGAATCTGCAAGTGTTCCATAAACAAACTCAATGATCAATCGATCGTTTTTTTTTGTTAAGATTGCGATTGAGTTGAAGTCAAGTAGCTGTGAGCTCGACTGAGGCAAATGTGTGTGTGTGTCTGTCTCGCTGGCCATACAAGACATTGGCGACATGACTCAGTTTATAAGGCGTAGCAAAAAGTTAGCATAGCATGGTGAGGTGAGGTGAAGTAAGGGACCTTTGCATACGGTCAAGGGCTTGAAGATGCGTTGATTAATTACGGCACTGACAACTGCCAACCGCAAAGCTCAATCGACGTAACCAAAGCTTGAAATCTGTATTTGTCTTGTGTGTTTTCAAACAAATATTTTACTTTCGTCGTTGTTGTATATTTTATGGGAATTAAGGTGTCGCTTTCAAATGCGCGAGCGACACAATACAACATCGAAAGACACTTTGTTCAATTTTTCTTTTTTGGGATTTTTTTTTTTTGGTTGCTTCGTAGAAATTTAGATTTTTTTTAAATATGTTTTTTGTATAGAAAAAAAAAAAAAAAAGAATTCATGGCGCATGATTTATACTCGTGTCAACTCACATGTGAGAAACGCAAGCGATGCGGGAAATTTTTTTCTTTTTTTTTTTTTAGCTAAACCACAAAGTTGTAGTCGTCATAGACATGGTCTTAGCAGCCGTTAAGCAAATAAAGCAGTTGTATTGTACATGCCAACAAATCCGCCTCAATCGACTTTGAGCGAAGAAAAATAGACATACAAACGGCATTAAAGTTACACACAACACACAACACACACACACAAAAAACAGCTTAAGAAAACTATATATGTACATATGTATAGGCCAAGTTAAATGTAGCTAAAAAATATATGTATGTATAAAAACTCTGGCAGAAGAGGAGTCAATGATGCGCGCATTCATTTCCATTTGGAATTTAATTTGAAGATTGCCGCTAACGACGATGAGCGAGTGAGAGCGTTCGAGCGATCGAGCGTTCCAATGAAGACTTATTGCGCGCGCGCACATAAATCAATAAATAATTCGAAATACTGAAAGCAGCCAATTAAGACGTCACCGCCGCCGCCGCCACTGCCGACGTGCTCAACTTTGCGCCAGCTCAGGCGTTTCTGTAGCTGTAACTGGCATCTTTGCTGGGGGGCAGCAAGATACGCATTGGCCAGCGGTCGGGGTTAAATTGAACTTTTGCCTAATTTTATAAAACAAAACAAATCATAAAAAAAAAAACGAAACGGAAAAAAGAATCCCAAAAACTTATATTTCCTAAGGGATTTATAAGCGTTTTGATTGCGTTGATCGAAACGCACGGACGAGGGTTACTACTGGAATTTTGCCAATTATAGCGAACTTCGTACTAGTTTCAATTTCTGTCTTTATCGCTCTACAAATTTTTCATAACGCTGTCGGCAACACAAATTGCTTTCATATGATGAAAATGTTCTACAAAAGATAAGGAATCTTGTAAGAAGATAAGAATCTATTAATTATGTGTGGTGTCTTTCTATCAATTTTGATTTCTCTCTCTTATTTAGTGTGATGTGCAAGAAACTTTCCTCTTACATTAGTTGAATGCCATAATTTTAAATTAATTAAGCTTCGGAAGTTCACGTGGTATTTGCTATAAACCCTCACTTGCTATATAAGACAATGATATGTTGGTGAACTCTATCCATCTCCTAACTAATGGAAGTCCACTTTATTATTTACAATATCGAGCAATTTGAGTGCCTGGAAATTTAATATAATTTTGCCCAGCGACAAATCACTCAACTCACGCTTGATAAATGGCAAAAGTGTTTTTAGACCTTCGATAGAAGTTGTTCTAGAAAACCAAGATCTCATCTTGAAGATCAGACTAGGTAAATCATGAATGTATAATAAAACATACTGAAAATAGTCATTTCCGAAATTGTAAAGCTTTCGTTTGAGCACGCTAGATGGCGCCTGATCATTAGTGTTGCCAAGTCTTAAAACATAACAAATAACCCTCGCAGTATAAGACAACCCAAGACAGCAAATTGAAAGCAATAATTTTGTTTGTTAATTTTTACCATGCTTTTGCTATTCTGTATTGATTTGAACATATATCAACTTTATATTTAGACATAAACGAGCATTAAAGCGCTCGCGAGTGTGTGTGATAGTGTAACGCACAATGCATGATTAAGAAAGGCGGCGGCGGGCTTGTGGGACAGACATGATTGGCATGATTGAGTCAAAGTTAAAGTTAAAGTTGAGACATTCGTGAGCAACAAAATACAGTCACATATATAATACAATATGAGAAGAGTATCGCTGTCGCCATCAGCTGTTGTTGTTGCTGTGGTCGGTCATGCACTTGCACTGCCGGTCAGTTGAAATGACCGAACGTTGGCGCAATATGATTGTACGCAAGTGGGGAGTGAACGCTTAGCACAAAGCTACCACAACTACCTGTGCTGATGACGACGATCATGATGGCGATGATGATGATGATGATGATGATGATGATGATGATGATGATGATGACGACGGCGACGACGACGACGATTCAAGCGATGAGATCAGCCTACCGATGCGAACAGGCGATAAGCGAGATGCAACCATTAATTAGGACGAGATACTCGTAAGCTGTTGCTGCTGTAGCTTATGCTGCTGCTGCTGATGTTGCTGCTTCTTCTTCCACTTTTTTGGTTTGTGGTTTATCTTTTTTTGTTGGTTGTTGTTGTGGTTTGTTTTTTTTTTGCGCGGCAAGGTAAGAGTTTCAAGGATTAATCGTGCATGAAAATACTTGAAATTGACTCTGCAACATACTCGCACTGATGCAACGTGATCGCGATAAGATAAAAGTATACAAATTTGCTTTTATGCTCGACGCGGCAGCGGCAGCGGGAGCGGCAGCACCCAAAACCCAAAACCAAAAAGCCATCATGCGACGGCATCGGTAACAGACTCGGACTCAGACTCAGATTCAGTCGCAGTCGCAGCTTCAGCAACGCTTAGCTTAGCTTAGCGCACAGAAAGTGAAGTTATTATTTATGCATGCATGCGTGCGTGCAGCGGCGGCAACGGCGTCGGCGACCAGCGTTTTCTGCTTCATTTCGGCAAAACTTAAACCCAAAAAAAAAGAAGAGTATTTTTAAGTATCAAATAACGCCGCACAGCAAACCAGCGGCAATAACTTGAAGCTATGTTTATATGCATGCATGCATGTGTGTGTGTGTGTGTGTGTGTATTAATGCAACCTAATTTCTTACTCAAGAAAACAAGCAGTTGTCAACGCTATGTCAACACTCAAGTGATGGTCCAGCCAGCGGCGGCGGCGGCGACGACGGCAGCTGAACTCGTTCGAGCTTGACTCAAACGTTGTGCATCGTGCTGTCTCGCTCTAACGCTGTTGCTCACTGTGACATTGTCATCATATATTTCAATAAAAACAATCAAAACATTAATCCCTTCAATATGTCAGCGTCAACTTCGAACATACAGAATGTTTTTTTTTTTTTTTTTTTTTTTTATTTTTGGTATATATTTTTTTTTCTGCTTTTTTGAAAGATCTGTCGCTCCAAACTGCTGTTGTTGTTGCGTTGTTGTCGTTGTTGTATCAATTCAAGTTGAGTTGTGTCGTTTGTATGCACGTTCGCCCGCGCACGCCGCTGTCGCCTACAAAGGCATCATTCACCATAGCGTTGATCCGTTTCGTACTGTTTTGTGGCTATGTTAGTCTTAAAGCTGATGGCGGTTGGCGGTGTTGGTGGGGCCGGCATTGTTGTTGTTGTTGACGATGGCAGCAAAACAAATTTAGACATTTCATTGATTACAGCATGCCGCGCCGCACCGCACCGCACGTCACCACCGCGCGTTTGTGACCATGCCACTTAAAAACATTTATAAACAAAACAAAAAAAAAACAAAAGCAAAAACAAAAAAAAAAGTAATAATAACAATGTGTAGACAATGTTTTTTTATGACTTAACAAGGAAAAATGATTTCTCGAGATAATAATTTAGCGCTGTAAAAGAGTTCATGTGCGTGGTGGTGGGCCGGAGGAGTGATCGGTAAAATATTTTTATGAAACTCATATGGCAATTTTGCTGGCTCGTTAGTTCGTTAGCTTGAAATGCGAAGCAGAGACTCTTGTATTTACATACATACTACATACATATATATTTCGGCATTAAAAGCGCTAAGCTAAAAATTGTGTTAACTGTTTATTGAGCTGAGCTGAGCTGAGCTGAGCAATACGAAAGAGGCGACGATCGAGTTTGCGGCGCTGCTCATGCGACACGTTCCCATTCTAGTATAAGAATGCACATGTATATTCCTTTGGGTTCGCTTGGATTCACTTGGTTCGTTCGCTCGTTCATTCGTTCATTCGGCAAAGTGCAAACCTATGTTTGCTGACAATTTGCAATAATTTCTTTAGCTTTTACTCGTTTTGGTTGGCAACTTATGTTGAAGACAGTCACACAGTGCGAGTCAGTGCGAGAGAGAGGCAGCGAGAGCGTTGTGCCATTGGCGTATAAAAACAAATGTGCTTCGATCTGCGTTGCAAATTTATTGTTACTAAATAAGCGAATGAATAAAATTAAGAAAAATGTTGCTTTTATTGCAAACAGTTGTAGTCGTCTGTCCACCCATTCATCCGTCCGTCCGTCCGTCCATCCAGCCATACACACAATGAGAATACATATGCATACATTTATGTCTCTGTCCGTCAGTTGCCTCAGTCTGTCTGTCTTTCTGTCTGTCTGTTTGTCTGTCCAACCGTTCGTCAGTCAATGTTTATTTTTTTTTCCTTTTTAATGATTTTCACCATTTTAATAATCAATTACATTTCGCTTCTTCCTCTGCTTTCAGTCTTCAGTACGATGTTGTTGATGATGATGACGACGATGATCAGTAAAAATGACTCTCGACATTGGCAGCGACAGCGTCGACGACAGCAGCAAAAGAATTAACGGTGAGTGAATCTTTCCTTTGGCTTCTTTTATACCCTACACATTTTATTTGCTTATATGCATTTGTCATAAAGTTTTTGAAAATTATACATGATCCTAAAGCCGTATTTCTGCTTACAAAAATTGTCCGTCTGTCTGTCTGTATAAAGTTTATTCGCTTGAAATGTATCTCTCTGAAAGATGTTTGTCTGTTTACGTTTATCTAAAGTAAAAGCTCCCATATCTCAGAATTCCATCGTCAGCTTTTTGAAGTGTCCGGTTATCGGAAGTTATTTTAATAATAAAAACAACTTGCGTCAACAAAATTTATCCAGTTGTGGGAATAGTCTGTTTATGAGAGTTGTCCGTAATGGGAGCTTTTGCATTGTAGATCATATAAGAGTGGCTTTTTGATATATTATGTTCCCTTTTAATGTAATTTTTTTCTAAATCTCACGTAAGATTTGCCCTAAAATTTTGTAAATTACAGTTTAATTAATTAACGTAATTATTTGAACAAGAAGTTTCCATAAACTCAATGACCCTTTCCTACCCCTTATTGAGAATTTCAGAGATTATAATGGATCACATGCCTCACTTCACTTCATGTAATTAATGTATGTCCCTTAAGACCGCTAATCATCTTGAAACTCATCCCGAAACGATCTTTGAAGTCATTTTGTCTGCTTAAATAACATTTTATACCGAACTCATCGATAAACTGTTTGATCTTTTGTCAGTGAAATTGTACATCATTTTCCAATCTCATTGATAAAGTTCCGCCTGTAGCGTATCCCAACTCCATCATGATCAAAGTGCGTACGCTTTTTTTTTCTACTTTATACTCGTATTTCTCGTTGCTGTATTTTCTTTCATTCAAAGTATCGAATCTGTGGCTCAGTACAATCATTGTCATTAGCTGTTGCCTTCGTTTGATATTTCACTGATCGTTTACTCGTTCGTTCATTCGTTCGTTCGCTTTCATGCAAGCGTTGCAACATGCACGTTGCCGCGTTCCTGAACACTTCCTTCTTATTTTTGTTTTTGTTCTCATTCTCAATCTCGAACTGTTCAATACGCTTGTGTCTTTCAAAAGGAAACAAAAAAAACGAGAAAAAAGATACAAAAACCCACAACTTACCGCCAACTGTGCACGCAGCGCTGCGTGCCACAATTCATCTTTTAAATGAAATATTGCCGCAATGCAAAGATTCGTTGTTGGCACTCTTTTAAAAGTTCAATATATAAATACATTTTTTTTTTTGTTTTGTTTTTTAATATCAAGCCAAACAAAATTAAATAACAAATAAATTATTGTGGACAAGCCAACTTGACCGAAAGGCCCAAAAATAAAAAAAAGAAAACAAAAATATAAAAAGGCACAAAACAAATGAACAATTTGAGCATGATTCGCTTGAAAATCGTTTAAACTGATTTATTAAAGTTCAGCCTACAAAGCCGTTAAGCATGTGATCATTAAAGCAAACAGAGAATATAACAAGAAAGATACAACAACAACAAACAGCAAAACCAAAAAGTCATAATTAGTTCGAATTTCATTTATGTTTCGGGCCATCAACGCTTGGTTTTCTTATAGATACAAACATATGTGAACTCATTTAAATAAATAACTGATGTGAAGAACAAGCGAACCATATTCTTCCTTCGGCTTCTTTTTTTTTATGCCAAACGATATTCTTTTTTGAAAATTATTTATGAAACAACAAAAAAAAAAAAATAAGAAACTTCAAATGAATTGATTTCTTGTTTGCCATTATTCTTTTGAATTTTGACTTTAGTTTTTTTTCTTTGCCGTGTTGTTGTATTTGCTACTTGTGTTTGTTGTTGCTTATTTTTGGGCAAGCTCAGTCCAAATCTTTTAGGCTGATTGCACAAACCACTTTGACATAGGTTGCCAATTCTTGTTGTATCGCAATCGCAGCAAAGACGGGGGCGTCCAAAAACATAACAACAACAACAACAAAACTGTTGTTGCAGCGCAAAAGTAAAACAAAAGAAGGAAAAAAAAGTTTGACATTAAACTGACTTGTAAACCCACATTTACGCATACCAAAGCTTGCCTGTCGATTTGTGTGTCCGTCCGACCACGTCAAGTAATGCCGCTACTACTCTGGCCAACCAGTCACCCGCCCCTTTGCCTAGTCTACGCTGGACTGAACGGAACGGAACGGAACCAACAAACCTCAAATTCAATTGAAAGTTTTTTGACTTGTTCTGCTCTTCTCAAAAGCCGCTAACCTTACAGATATTTCTTCAACACAGTCTCTGCCTGTGTTTGTGTGTGTGTGTGTGTGTGTGTGTGTAGTAAATTGCCACCGCAGCAAATCCCTCGGGCGATTTTGATCAAAAGTTTAATATTTTACATTTTTTTTTTGGGGTTTTGCTATTTTTTTTTTTTTTACTTCCCTTCATCTTCATCTTTACTTGCCCTTTACCCCTTCTACATTTAATGTTGGTTTGGTTTTTCTCGCAAATACCAATAGAATTTATTTTAGCGTGTTTTATGCGTTTCATTTCATTTTCATTGCTGTTGTTGTTGTTGTTGCTAACCTTACTTTGTTCTATATCAAAAAACAAAATAATAAAAAAAAAACGCAAGAAAATTGCGAATTGAAATATAAAAAGTTAAAAAGGGTTAAACTTCTACTTCATTGATTCGCTGACGCGGGGCAAACGTTGGCGCATCTTGCTCGCCTATGCCGCCATCCCATCTCCAACCAAAGCCTACGCTCAGATACGCCAACACTCAAAGCGTTGAATTTGTCAGAGTGAAGAACAAAAAAAAAAATACACTTGTTTGTTCCACCGCTGCAATCGTCCGTCCGAGGCATAAAAAAGATATTGTGTTGTTTGTTGTTTTTTTATCTAAAATATTTTCGACATTTTATTTTGGCTCACAGAAAAACCAAAAAGATACAAATTTGAAATTAAATACCGTTCTGTGCATGGAATTTAGATTTCAACCGTTTAAGTAAGCGCGTTCTCGCCAAATTGATGTGAAGTGTTTGTGCATAATTAATTTGCAGGCACTTTTCTCAATGCTCTTGTTGTAGTTGTTGTTGTTAATTCCATATCTTAAACTCGATCTCTGATAAGAAAAACGCATTTGGCAAAGAAAGTTTGCAGCGAAAATACAAAATATATGAATTTATACAGTTGTGTTCGTAGTAATAAGAACAAAAGACATTAAAGACTTAATTGGTCTTATAAGGTTATTAAAAAAAAATGTATAATAATAAAATATCTATTATGCTTTTGATGAAACACGTATTAAGTTTCAAATACACTTAAAGATGGAATCTGTTGGAGGTTCTTAATTTGTTGTATTAGCAATAATTGTTGAATTAAGTCAAAAGAGGGGCAATTTGTAAAACGTTAGACTGATTTTTAAGCCCTTTCCCCGCTTGTATGACATATTATGGTAGGCCGTAGATGAAGTACAGGCAATAATAAGACATGTTCGAACCCTCTGTCACCCTAAATTGTTTTATGTTATAATGGCATGGCCCCTTAACAAAATACAACCAAAAATTCTAACCTTGAGCATATTTGAAGCTCAATATATATTTTATCAAATAAATAAATTGATATATTATAAAAATAAAACTATTTGAACAACTTTATAGAGCATATTTAGTTTTTCTCATCTGTTCATAATATTTCGTACATGGTTGTATGTTTTTATTCTTTGAAAACATCCTTTTTTCCCGTTAATTTTTAATGGTGCGCATTAAAAATCAAAATTAAGTTACGCGTACGTGACGAAGTTTCGCCTACTCCAGTAAACCGGCGACGCCTCTCATCTTATATCATCTCATTGACTTGACTGACTAACTTCAAAGCGCTTACGAATTGAGCGCTTACTGATATGTATCTGTAACGATCGATTTTTGGTTGCTCTTCTGCTGTTAAGATGCCAAATTGCGATTACTCATTAAGCAGCATGATGATGCAGCGATGGTGAGACGTTGGGTAAGGTGGGCACGCAAGGTGTCTGATATCAAATTATACATGCACTTGTTTCCTGATTTCAATATCGCTTTTTTTTTTTGTCTTTTATTGTACGCCAAAAACACTTTATGTGAGCGTCAGCATAAAAGAAAACGAACGAACAAAAACAAAAAAGATACAAGATATAAAAATAAAAATAAAAACAAAAAATATAAGCATGAAAATGTGTTTTCAAGTCGTCTCCAGTTACAATATAAAAAGCCAACGGCACAGACAAACCACAAGCGTCGTCGTATATATAAAGAACTCATTATAATCGCGTATTCGTAGAGAAAAAGATACGAAATAATTGTTTGTTTGTTTGTTTGAATTGCGAAATGGATTCCATTCAGAAAACGGAACAAATATCGAATGAATAAATGTTTTTTTTTTACACAAATTGTGCCACCAACCAACTGACTGACTGACTGAATGACAAACAGATAGTGTAGTAAGCGAGCGACAGCAATGTGCTGACAAGGCTTGTGTCGTCGTATCTTTGAGTATCGTGTAACAACTTATCGCTGAATGTGTTTGCTTGCGCATACCGCGGAATGGCATGAACTTTCCTGGCATACTTGATTGAGCCAAAAATCAAAAATAAAACCAATTGCTGAGCCATTGGACGGCGTTGGGCATTGAGGGATATAAGGGATATGTCTTTGTTCGTTGCTTAAGCGCCATTTTCAGCGCCAGCCACCTGTCGTTGTTGCTGCCGACGTCGACATTGGCGACGCTTTGGCAGTTGTTTCATCTTTACAGTTGACATAGCCCGTGGCCACTTGTGGTTACCGCTGTCGCTCTTTGTGGAGGATGATCATGATGATGATGATGATGATAATGGTGCTTCTGTTTTATTTTTGTTATTATTGTCTTTATGTTCAAGTGGACAAGCTACTCAAGTGCATTTCGCTACTACTACTCAACTACTCAAGTCAGTCAACTTAACTCAACTCTACTCAACTGAACTCATCTGCTTCAAATCACAGCACAGTGTTGTTCTTGTTGTGCCGTTGTTGATTTAGGCAAAGTGGTTAAGCCACCAAGGAAGCGCCTACGCATTGGCGGAGGCCAAATGCTTGTTTGTACACAAGGATCAGGAAGCGTTTAGTTTTTCCTAAAAATGTTTTACAAATTATTTGTGTCAATAAGCATTGATAAATTTTATTTTTCTTTTGTTAGTTTATACTTTAATGCCGCGCCATATGTGCGTGCATATTTACATTGTATGTATATGATTTCATATCTGAATGCGCGTGAATGCCTTAATTTTCTTGCTTTCGGTTTCGGTTGAGTGTTTGTTGTAGTTGGTTTTATTATCTTGACCCGCGTTAAAACCAAAAATTTCGCCGCATTTCTCGCGCAGTTTGTCGCCGCGCTTACCTGCTGTGCAGTAACTGTGCTTTCTCAGTCGGCATCGGCGTGGTCGGCATCGTCGTACAGGTGAAAGGCGGTTCAGCCAGCAGCAGCGTAGCCAAGCATGGATGGTCTGCCATACTACGCTTTTCTTTTCGTCGTATTCTTAGTCATGGTTCATGACCAGTTTTCTTTTCTTTTTCTTTACCTTTTTTGGTTTTGTATTTCGTGCCGAACAAATTTCAAATTTTCCAAAATCGCAAATTTAAAAGGAATAACGCTTCGTGGTCAGCGTGTCCTGCGGCTTTTGCGTGAAACGTTTCGTTACGCTGCGTTTGGCCAGCCCACAGCGCGACCAAAGCATTAAGGGGTACACCGCAAAAGGTTTTTCCCCATGTATCTTTTTTCACTTAGTTGGAAAATGTCATGTTGTATAAAAGAAGGAGGAAAAAAAAATGTTTTATTATATAACACACTGAAAGAGATTAGTCTCAGTGCATGGGCTATAAAATATCGTGATAAATAATATTGAGCAAATAAGTTTGTTTTTGATCTTAGAAGATAATAGCAAGATAATTTAATCAATGGTCGTTTGGGTGTATCTTATAAAGATATCTAAAGATCAACAGTTTGATCAAAGTTTCTGCAAGATACTAAGAAAGAAGCTTATCATTTTATAAGCGATTGTGGATTTTCATGCCGTACTCAGCGAACTTTGAGATCTTCATAGAGTGAAGTGTTCTTGAAGTACTTAATTGCTGGAAGTTGTCTCATGTGCTTGCTTTATAGGACTTGCATATTATTGCTGTTAGTAGCGCATGTTGTACCGCACAACAGGACCTTACCACAACAATAAAAATTCAAGAACAAAATTCGAGTGCTAGACTACAGTATGTGTTCTTTGACTTTGTGAAACATAGGAGTTTGTGATGTTGATTTTTATTGTTTAAAATTCTGAACTTTTAGCATTCATTGTATGCCTCGCTTGAAACACCCTTTATATTGAAAAAATAAGTTTGTGATGTTAAATTTTATTGGCAAAGATTCTGAACTTTCAGCATTCATTGTATCCCTTGCTTGAAACACCCTTTATATTGAAAAAATAAGTCATAAATTATTTTTGAGTATTGTTTTATTTAATTTTTATTTTTTTTCGTTTATTATGCGTTATTGTCTTTTGTTGTTTTTTTTTTTTTATTGATTACTTAGAAACTAATTCAACGACTATTTGTTTGTTTTATATTTTTTTTAAGTGTTGTAACTATCAATAAAATATTTACAAATTCTATATTAATGACTTAAACTAATATCAGTCGATTTGCAAAACGTGCTCATGTTGGCGCGCATTGCAGTCATTACTCTTGATTGTGGCAAAAAAATGTTACAACATATGTAAACACTATGGTAAATATTGACGTATGTATGTATGTATTTTGTAATATGGCTATTTGCGACGCAGTTGAGTCGACTCTCAGTCCGTAGGTCTGTCTGTCAGTCAGTCTGTCGGTTTGTTTGTTTGTTGGTCAGCAGTTCGTTTGTCATTATACTTGTGAAGCTATTTACACTATGAGGCATCGTGACTAATGCTAAAAGTTGACTTATTGGCTAATTTTTTATTGTTTTCATATTTTTTCTTTTCTTATTACGCACTTATTTCTTTATAATATAAATTTAGTTAGGAATACGCATTACAACAATTACACAATATTTTACGCTTATAAAAATATCACAATTACAACATATTAAAAAAAAATGTATATATATAAAATAGAATAGTCATAAATACTTATTTACAATTGCAACATTTTTTGTTTTTGTTTTTGTTTTTTATCATTTAAAAGTACAAGTATATAATACAAGTTGGTTTAGCCTACTTTCGTATATAAATACATATTTATTGTTGTTGCTGTTGTTGTTGTCTAGTCAACTAATATCGGAATGTTCAATGAGTGTTAGGAAACAAACGCTGTCAGCTTTTGGTCATGTCATTTTACAGTGCTCTGGTTTGATTTAGTTGACTTTTGAGTTGATGCCATTGCGCCATTGCCTTGGCCATCGTTGTCATATTAATGCATATCTTATGCTACTGGCATTTGCTTTAAATCTGTGCGCAGCTTATACTTGTTACAGCCTCAGCCCATTCGTGCATCTTCTGCCAGCATGTCTGTCATCTAGCCAAGTATTTGTGCGAAGTGAAGCAAAAGTGAGCTGAACTAAAGAGCGCACGTCATTTCCATCACTGGCGTGAAGTATTCTTTTTTTTTTTTTTTTTTGTTGTTGCAGTTGGTTTATACATTTCGTTTCGTTTATTTTTTCTTTTATATTTGTTAGTAACCTTCTTTGTTGCATTGTTGTTGTTGTTTTATTGTTACATGCAACATCAATTTTGTGAATTGCTATAAGCCAGGAAACTGAAAATAGCCCAACGAGCGTATAGCAAACGAACACGCGAAAGAACAAGAGCCAAAATCGCATTCACTCGCTCGTTCGTTCGTTTGTTCGTTCGTACGCTCGTTTGCTTCGATAGCCATGGCCTGACTGAGGCCTGGCTGGCTTACTAGCTGACTGGCTGACTGGCTGATGGTTTTCGTTCGCTATTTTAACATGCAACTAGGCTTTTATCGCTAAACGCTCATTTGCATATTGGCTCGTTGCGCTCATTTTATTTTCGCGGGTTTCGCTGTTTTGTTTTGTTGTTGTTGTTGTTGTTGTTGTCTGCTTGAAACGCTGCCGGGTTCCTTGGCTTTTGCATGGTTTGTCTGATACGTTTCTTGCAACGACAATCATGATGATCATGATGATGATGGCAATGATGATGATGACGACTAACTGGCTGGTTGCCTAGCTGGCTGGCTCGCTGGCTGACTGGTTGGCTTTTTGTTTGTTTGTTTGTTTGTTTGGTTGGCGGCGACGTGTTTTCGCCACTTTGCCTTTGACTGCCTGCCTGCCTGCCTGCCTGCCTGACTGTGTCTGTCTTTGTATGCTCGCTTGTTTGCTTGCCTTGACGCAAACAACCAAGCAACACTAACCGTTTTTTAACAAGCTGCTGCTGCTGCTGCTGCTGCTGCCGCTGCAACTACAATTGTTATACGAATGTGCGCAATAGGGATAGCGTGCTGCAGGACGTGGCAGTTGTGGCAACAACGGCTTCCGCAACATCAAATCAACATAAATGTACAATGAGCGTTAAGATTTCAAAGTGACAGCGAAGCGTTTAAAATGAGAATTTGTTACCCTATTGACTTACAAAGGAGTCATCGTCGTCGTCGTCGTCGTTGTTGTTGTCGTCGTTGGCGCTGCGAACGAGTTTCATATGTGCATGTTGCGGCTTGCATTGCTGCCACCACCGACGCCGACGCCAACAGCGTTTGTTGGCTGTTGCTGCACGGCGGTGTTGTTGTTGCCGCCACTACGTGGACTCGGGCATGGCGGCAGTGGCAAACTCTGATGTTGTATGCTGCTTTGGCCACTAGAGAGCGGTATCATTTGTGCCTGCGTTGGCGCTGACATATTCTGGCAATGCAGCGGCATTTGGCCACCGCCCATTAGAAGCGCTGCTTGCTGTTGTTGCTGCTGCTGCTGTTGCTGTTGCTGCTGTTGGTTGGCATTATTGTTGTTACGGTTATGATTCTGACGCATGCTGCCATTGATGTTGTGATGCACTTGGGAACGGAAGCTGGCATGTTGCAGATTATGTTGCTGCAATTGCACCTGTGGATGCATGTGATGCAAATGATGATGATGATGATACGGCGCAATTGGCACGTGTACGCCGACGCCGGTGCATTGGCCGACTAGCGCATTATGCTGACGACGCTGATTGTTGGGCACATCGGGCAGCGCGAAACGTAACTTCTCCCAGAACAATTTGTCGCCCCATTGCAGGAACGTATTGGTCTTCAGATAGAGCCGCAGATCGGGATCCAAATCTTTCTGGGGCACTTCGCCGAGTACAATGACAATGAGCCGCCGACGTCGATCGCGTAAGACCGACTGATGTGCTGACTTGAATTCGAAGCGACACCATTCGGTCTTAATGAAATTCTCGGATACAATCATGATCGTGCGTCGCGATGTATCGATGGCCTGCACAATTGTCTCGGGTATATAACCGCCCACCGGAAAGTCACGATGATGCAGACAAAGCTTGTAGCGTGTGTCGCCCAATTCGAGCATCGGCGCAAGTTCTTCGCTCACAAAAGCCTCGTCCTTTGAGCTGTACGAGATGAAGGCATCGAAGAGTTTTTCACGTTCGTTCTTGTCGACGTCTTTGTTGGAGTTATAGAAGAGCCGCACGCCGAAGCGTGAGTGACACCAGACGCGCATCTCCTGGCGAAAGACGAACAGCAGCAGTGTGCCAATGATGACGAAGATTAAGACCGTCAGTATGCCCACCAGTATAGGCACATAGTCATGGCTTGGCGGCTGCGACAATATCATCTTGGTCGAGGTCATGTTGCCCTGTATGGCGGCTTCATTGTCGCCCAATATTTCGGCGCTATTTTGTCTATTATCAAAGTTATTGTTGTTGCCAAGCGGTAAATTACTGTTGCACTGGACGAGCAGATGAGCATCGGCGCCGGCATAAAGCGCAAGTAAATCGTTGGACTTATTGTCATTGGCATTGGCATTTGGATCAGTGGCATTTTTGGCCGCGGGCGTTGAGCAGCGTAATTTCAGGCGATCCTCGACGGAATCATGTCGATTGATATAGTCGCGAAACTTGTCAATGAACTCACATTTACAAGACCACGGATTGCCCGCCAGACGCAGCTCGTTAAGGTATGAGGGCAAGAAATTCCACACAGCAAATGTCGTGATCACATTGTGATCGAGACGTAGAATCTTCAGATGATACAAGTGTGTGAATGTCAACGAATCAATTGTTGCAATAGCATTGTGTTGCAAATACAATTCTTGCAGATTATCAAGCCCTTGGAATTCGTTGCCATTCAAGCGGCGCAAATTATTGTGATTCAACTGCAAGACTTCGAGCTCGAGCAGACCGTAGAAGGTGCGATTGTGCACAAATTCGATGCGTGAGTGATTCAAATGTAGGACCTTTAGACGTTTGCGGCCAATGAATGCATGGCTCGTTAGCTCTTTAAAATTGTTACCATCGAGATACAATTGTGTCGAGTCCATGGGTATGTGTGAGGGCAAATCACGATCGTAGCCCGAACGCGAACAGTCGACCACGTTTGATGTCCACGACAGGTCATGATAGCAGGCGCAGCGATCGGGACAATCCATTTTACAATCGCAGGCATTGAAGTCACAGCAATGGCACAACGCAAAACAGTGCGACTCGTATTTGCATAGAAAGTCGTTTGATTTCGCCTCAATGAGCGATACATGTGTCTTACCGCGTGCGTAGGACAATTTGCAATAGATTTGATCTAAGTCCATGAGCTGCGGATGCGTGCGTGACTCGCTGTTGAGCTTTTGCAGCCAATCGAGATTACAATCGCACTGCACGGGATTATGGCCAATGTAGAACTCGGGTATGTCCTTTTCGTCGGCAATCGGCGACAGACGCAACGCATTCGATTCAAGCGTGGTCAGCTTATTGCGGATAAGATCAACACGCGTGAGATTCGGTTTCTTGAAAAACGTGTACGGTTGTATTTTGTTGATTAAATTATCGTTTAAGTACAGCACTTCAACGCTGTTCGGTATTGAACTTGCAGTGATCTCGGTCAGCTGATTAAAACTAGCATCAAATGTGCTCAGGCTCAGCTCGTTCTCGATTTCAAAGTAATTGCCCAGCTGTGTAATACGGTTGGCGCGCACATCCAGCCACTGCAGCCCGATCGGTATATGCGAATAGTCGAATTTCTCCAAACGATTATCGGAGATATTCAGCCAAACAAGATTCGGCAACTCCGTAAAAAGGCCAGCGATATTTTTCAAGCTATTGCCATCCAAGCGGATGGCCTGCAGTTGTGTGTTGCGTTGGAGTGCGCCCGCTTCGATGCCCTTGATTTTATTGCCCGACAAATTGAGTATCTGCAGCGATGACATGCGATCGAAGACGCCGCGCCGTATAAACGTGATGAGATTCTCCGTCAAACGTAAGCCATACAAATTATCCATCGCAGAGATTGAAGTATTCTCAATGTTCGTTATGAGATTCTCGCCCATATCGAGTGTTTTGAGCAGCGGCACATGTGCTAACGCTTCGGGTATCGCTTGCAGCTTGTTGCCATTCAAATGTAAATCTTGTATGTTGGAGCAGTTTTTAAATGACAGATTATCGATTTTTGCTATGCGATTATAATCCAAGCTGAGCACTAAAACGCCGCTTAAGCCAAGAAATGTTTTCGGTTCGATGATTGTTATACGATTGTTGGATAAGATGAGCGTATGCAGATTAACGAGATCCGAAAAAATGCCCTCCGGTATGTGATCGATGTAATTCTCCTCCAGCTTGAGTACTTGCAGACTGGCGAGCGGCCGAAAAATGTTTGCTTCCAGGCGACTTATCTTATTGGCTGACAAATCGAGCAAAACCAAACGTTTCAGACCAACAAAAGTGGCGGCATTTACCCACTGGGAGTTGAGTTCATTGCTTGACAGATCCAAGACCAACAGATCGGCGAGATCACTGAAAATGCCCGGCGCTAGCACATTGATGCTGTTATTCTTCAAATAGATTTCCTTCACGTATTTCGCCTCCGAGAAGAGCTCCGGGGGCAGCGAAGTCAGCCGATTTTCGGATAGATCAACGACCGCCAGCGACAGCAGACCCTCGAATGCGCGATCCGCTAAAAAACTCATGCCATTGCGCGCCATATTCAAATGGGTTAGGCGACCCAACGCGGACAACATAGCCGATGGCAAACTGGCGATTTTATTCGCGCTCAAATCAAGTTGCGCCAGCGATGAGCCGCAAATGCGTGACTTGCGCGTGCTCACGGAGGCGCTGAAATGAAAGTTGCTGATGTCTTGTATCTTATTGTGCGAGGCATTCAGGTGTTTCAGCGACTTCAGCGGGCACACCATGCCGTCGGGTATCATCCAAATGTTATTCAAACTAAGATCCAAGCGCTCCAGTTGCCGAAACTCAGCAAAACTTGTCGAAGCAATCTCCAACGACATGGTCGACCAGTCGCCATTGTGCGTGCGTATCGTAAGATTGCGTAGATCATGTAGGCCACGAAATGAGCCCTCCGTCAGATTGCCCAGCTTGCAGTATTCAATTGTCAGATCGCGTAGCTCGACCAGCGAACGAAAACTATCGGGACTGAGACTGCTCTGAAAGAAGAGCGCATCGTTGCACTCCAGACGCAGGCGTACCGTATTCTGTGGCTGTATAACGCTGAAGTTCGTGTTCTCGAGCTCGGAGTTGATGGTGCGCAAATGACAGACCAGCGTAATGTCAATCTCATTGCTGCCCGACCACCGGCACTCGTCGGGCGCCTGATAGAGCACCGTTTTGCTGAGCGCGGCGCCGAGTATCGGTATGACAAAGGTTATGATTAACGAGAGCGTTGTCTGGGAAATGAGCGCCATGCTGCCGGTGCTCATTTCAGTACGTTCGGTCGTTTCTTGTTATGATTATTTTTATTATTATTATTATGATTATGATTATTATTTTTGGTCGTCGTTTCAATTGCTTCAAATTGTTGATAAACTCAACACTTTATTTTCTTTTGTGTCAAATAATTTTTTTTTTATCTTATACTTTTGTCTTAGTTGCACACATATTTAATATGCCACATTTTGTATTGCGGCGTATACACCAAAAAATCAACACTATTGTTTGTACATATTTGTGTATTTTTTTTTTTTGTATCTTTTGATTTGCCACGAAACGCGCAACCGTAATCCAAGTGTTTAATTGCGAACGTTTTGCGTATTTTTTTATATCGATCTTGTTTTCGTTGCCAAAACAGTACACAGCACACAAAAAAATATGATACCGCTTTGGTTGCACTTCTTGCTTGCGTAAGACAATGTATTTTTTTTTCTTTTGTATCTTGTTTTATTTTATTTTTGTTTTTTTTTGTTATACTTAAACGTAGTTTTGTCCGACGTACATAAGTCTATGCGCGCTCACGTCGAAGTTCTACTCACGAATGATCTTGTATTTGGTGAATTGCATGCCAGCAAGCCTGTGTGCTCATCATCGTTGCTGTGTTGCAGTTTGCTTTCTGAGATCTTTGAGTTTGCTTTCGTGCTCAATTATGCCGCTGAGCGAGCACTCAATGAACACGCATAGTCTGTTTGTCGTTTGTGTGAGGGTTGCGGGCAGGGCGAGCGCGGCGCAAAATTAAACAAAACAAATAGTAAATGTTGAAGAAATGTGTGAGCGAGCATGTTGATGAGCGACGCACAAAAATATACAACAATTTCAAAAAAGAGACATTGACACTGGTCCGACCGGTTCGGTGAGTTTTTCAGGCTTGTGCCTTGAGTGGTTGAGTGAATTCTCTGAATTGAGTACATGAGTGACTCAATGAGTGAATGAGTTTTTTGTGGCATGAGTATGAGCATGAATACTCTTGTATCTCCGGTTCGCTCTCTCTCTCTCTCTCTCTCGCGCTCTTATTGCATATCGAATTTATTGAAATTAATTGTTAATTCAGTATACATCAGTTATAAATTAATGTTACCGAAAGATAATATATCAAAATTGAACAAGCCTCAACCAACTTTACTTATTTGCAGTTGCGGTGTTTCTTTAACACACACAGATACATACATGCATACATATGCATGTATTTATTATCATGCAAAGGCATGTTTTTGAGATTTTTGGTGGGCGCTTCAAGTATGTCGTTTAAAATTTTTTAATCAGTTGCATATACAAATACATAATGAACGAAAGGAACGTTCTGCTATGTTGTTTATGCAATGCTGAAAGCAAAAATATCTACTTGTCCTTACTAAATGAGCAGGTGATGATTAGCTGTTGTTGTTGTTGTTGTTGTTACATATAAACAACATGTGCATCATGTATAAAAACCATAAGCGCTTCTTCTTCGTCTTTCGTCGGTTCACAAGAAGGGCCAATTTTGTTTTACACACAGATACACACACACACACACACACAGAGAGAGATACATGATTTTATACAAACTCGCAAACAGGTAGTCTTTTGCGCTGATCAATCTTTCAGGCGATCTCACATAGTTTTGTAAGATGCGAAGATGTGTTGTTGAGATATTTTGCAGGTTCCTACAACAACAACAACAAACTCAAGTCTTACCATACGTCAGTCAGTGATTCAGTCAGTCAGTCAGTTAGCTGTGAGTCAGCTTAGGTAGCTACTGCTGACGGCGCTGCTGGCAACAACATTTGTGCGTTTTTGTATTGTTTTTGCGCTTTGCGTTTTATCACAAAGATTTCATCAATCTATCGTGCGATCGATCAATTGCCGCTTCGCATTGGATCGCCTCGGATCGGATCGCTTTAAGCCAGGAAATAGATTTCGATTGCACAATGTGTGCTCTCATAATAATGCGAGTTGACATATGCTTGTAACTGAACACGGCCTTTTTATTGTCTGTCTTCTTTCTTTTTTGGTATCTTTGTATCTTTTCGTTTTGTTTTCAAACTGATTTGATTTGCAAGGTCTTCACATTACTTTTTTTTCGTACGCTTTCTTTTATTTCTTTTCATTTCATTTATTGGCTAAGAATCGTGCACGTTCAAATGCTGCTGCGTTTGTTGTTTTTATACACGACTGGAAAAAAGGGGAATATTAACTTTGTTACGAAGTTTGCAATAAAGATAAGAAGATATCTACGACTTTGTAAAGTATAAAATGTAAAATTTTGTACATCGAACTGTTTCAGTGGGAAATTTAAACGTAGGAATGCTTTGTATATGTCAAGGCAAGGTATATCTCAGAACCAACTTCATCGGATCACTATAGCCTATAGTTGCCATAAAAATGATCTATCAAAAATTAAAAAAATTATGTTTTCGAACTTACAAGCACGAAATTTTTTCACAGAAAGTTCTTGGACGTAAATAGCCATAGTATGTGAGATTGGTGAAGATCAGGCAAATATTTTGTACAGCTGCCATAGGAATGATCTATCAAAAATAAGGTTTTTGCTAGAAAAATGTTTTCGTTCTTGAATATAAACTGATGGAACTTAGCAATTACGTGTTTTTTTTAAATGCTTCCTATAACCAAAAGTTTTATAAGCATTGGACAAAAGGGCGTGGCACTGCCCATGTAGAGAAAAAGGGATAAGAGATTGTTTAGCATGATTGGACTGCTTGCCTTAAAACAGATTATTATTTAAAAAATGCTTGCAAGCGTATAAGAGTTTCAGCCAAGCCGAAAATAGCTTGTTTGTTGTTGTTGTTGTTTTTTTTTTTGCAATGCGAGCATAAAAAATTATAGCAAATGTTTGATTTTTTGCTTTCTTTGTTTGGCATTCTTTTTTTTCACAATTTTTTGCTTTCTTGTTTAGTGCACTTTACATTGAAAAATTGCACAAACGGCAAAGGTATTGCATTAGCTAAGCTGCTGCTGTTGTTGGTGTTGGTGTTGTTGTTGTTGTTGTTGCTATTGCAATTGCAATTGTCATTGTCTTGCTCATAGCTCTTGGCAATTATGAATGTGAAACGTGAGTCATGTCGCTCGCTCGGCTTGCATGAGAATGTCTTTTGCATTGCGCACAAACGGGGGGGTTGCTGACACACAAGGCAAGCAAGCCGTCAAGTTTATTGTCGTTTTTTATTGTTTTGTGTGTTTTTTTTGCAAAATTTCAATTGAATTTTATCAAGTGTCGGTCGGTCGGCTGGACGGCTGGTTGGCCAATTGTTGGGGTCTGTGAATCAAGCTCATTGTGTTTTAATTGTTTTGCGTTTTGCGTTGAAGGCATTCCTTTTGTTTTTAGTACTTGTGCTTATAGAGAGTCAATGAGTTGCCTGCAAGCGCCGTTCAGTCGTTTTGATCTCATTTTTTTGATCTTTATAACTCATAATAACAATTAATTTAATTTGTGCTTAAACATGAGCATGAACCAACTCAATACAAATACAACGAAGACGATGACGACGATGACGACGACGACGACGACTTGAAGGAGATATCATTCGATATCATTTGTGGCGCATGCATTTGCCTGAAATTTGTTCTCATCGTTGTTGTTGCTCGTTGTTCTCGTATCGCATCTCGCAAACATATTAATTAGCATTTCCAATTTTGTTCACATATCTGCTTCTATCTTCCTGCACTGTTGCGCACACACAACAAGCACAACTACAACAGCAACAACAACAGCAACAACAGTGATCGTAACATAGAACGCACGGTCGGCTTGAACGCTCGCCTGGTCTGTTCATATGTCTCGCCTTACCACACCGCCCGACTCCTTCCTCATGATACTACTACATATTCTACATATGTACATCAATGTGCCTGAGTGATCGTGCTTTGAGCTTCGCTTCGTTTGTGAGCCAAAAGTAAAACTTTTTTGCAGCAGCAAGTGATATTGTTGTTGTTGTTGTTGGCTTTGGCTTTTTTTTATGCCGTTTTCTTAACGAGAGTGTAAAAGCGAAAACATAAAAAATAAATACCTAAAAAAAAAAAACAAAGCCTCACAGAGTCAGACAAGGCGCAAGAAAAGGAAAAAAAAATTAAAGCCTTTAAGAAAGAATGAAAATCGAGTTTTTTTGTACTTGCTCCTTGCGTTGAACCTTAACTCGTCTCAGCGCGCACAGCCCACCCCACCGGCGCAAACCCTGCGCTGCTCCCAGACTTATGCTGAGATACTTGACAAAAGCAGCAAGAACAAAAAATGCGGCTGCAGCTGCTCGTACTTTGTGGCACTGAGTGAGTGAGTGAGTAAGTGAGTGTATGAGTGCGCTGTGCTATGCCTTGCCGAACGAGTTGCGAGTCAAATGAGTGCATATGAGTGCACTCGAGTGAGTAAACGCAACTCAATGCCGCCGATAAACATATTTTTCTCATTTGTTTTTTTTTTTTTTTCTTTCTTAACAAGCTTTAACTTATTACTCTGCTTAGCTCAATGCTGCTTTGCTCAGCGCTCTTCGGCTATGGGAGCTTGTGCTACAGAGAGATCTCTTTACTCTGCCTCTATTGTGCAAAGGCTTGGATCGACGATCGTACCAAAGTTGTTGTCGTTCCAAGTGAATGATCATTGAAACCAACTTCTTGTTTTTTTTTTTTTTATTTGTTTGCCTTGTTTGAGTCTTTTGTTGTTGTTGTTGTTGTTGTTGTTAGTGGTAAGTGCTACGACTCGTATACAAAATAAGCGATGAATAATGTTTGCCATCGTTAGCAGTTGAATTTGAAATCGCAGCTTTCACTCATGCGTACAAAACAAGTATCCTCAGGCAACATCATGCAGGCGGTAAGTTGGCAACTTGTTGTCGGCTTTGGCTGGCTTGCATAGTAGTAGCATAGCGGCATAACAACAACAACAGCAGCAACAACTGCAACAACTATGAAAAACATAAAAAAAGAGTTATTTTCGGCATTGCCGAAACTTTTATTCTCTTGCAAAGATTTTTGCCATTTGTTTATCCTACCGATAGTATTCCTTATTCTAATTTGACTACACTATATTTTGTTATCCTCTAACTCATCTGCTTCTAGTGAAATTCCATCTATAAGTTTTTCTTTATATGAACGGTCCAAGGCTTATAAGACTTCGGATTCTAGTGAGGCATTAATAAAAACATGATATTGCAAAGTTTCAACGGTTTGAGAACAAATGTTTTTTTTCAAGAAAAACCTTATTTTTGTCGGATTGGTCCTGTGGTACCCATACAATCCCGACCTTAACGCAGCTCACACTCTATCAAGATATTTTCTTGCAAAACTTTCTATTGCTTATTCCAAAAACCAAATTTTTTTCAAGCAAAAAACCTCAGTTTTAATAGATCATTCCTATACCTTTTATATATATGACAGAAAGACTGGCATGATTGTCTGAACTTCTGTCATCCGTCTGTTTAATAGTAGCTCAACTTTATGTAATCAGATATATCTTCTTCTTTGCGTTGCATACTTCATGCCAAAGTTAATTTACTCTCTTTATTAAAAGAAGTATAAAAAATAGCAAATGTTTCATAGCAACCAACATATTTAGATACTTGCAACTATCTTTACTACTACTATTACTATTATAACGTATGTTTGATTTTTTTTTCTGTTGTTTTTGTTTGCCTGGCTAGTTGATGTGTGCTGCTGCTTCCTCTTCTTGTTATATCATGTACATGACATAGTGCCTGTCGACTCATTAGGATTAGACCCACGTTATTTAATTGCATGTTAGCGATTCCTATTTTTAATGAGTTTGTTAAATACAAAACAAGAACAAAAACAAAAACAATAAACAAAGGAAAGCAAAAGAGCTCTGCCATCAGCGAGAGTGAGAACAAGAACTTTAATATAGAAGAAAAAAAATGAATGAGAGCATAACAACATAACAGCGTTGAGGTTGAGGGGGTGTGTCCGAGGTGTCTAGTGGCAAATGATTAATTGCCAATGTTGTTGCTATAAGGCGGGGCGGGTCTCTTACCTTTGTTGGTTTTCTTTTTTTTTTGTACTGAATTTATTTACTAATAAAATTATGTACCACTCAACGCATAAAATATATGGTATTCTTGTTGTTGTTGTATAATAATATAATATTTAATAAGAAAACAAGCAAAGGGTCGCATTTTTATTATTGGTACGAGCATGGCACGCAAGCAATTTGCCACCACAACCACGTCCCACACTTTATACACATTTGATATGTCATTATATTGTTAAGTCAAGATCGCTTGCTGTCTCTTTCACACATTCACAAATGCAGACACAATGGATTGAAGAGCTGGGGACAAGACAAAGCAGAAGTTTAGTATTCTCATTACAAAATGACGGCAAATTGCAATGTGCCAAAGCGTCTGCATTTTTCAATTTCGTGTCGCGATCACCGCCGCCGAATCGATTGACGAAATGAAGGAACATTTCATAAACATTGTGACATTCGATTGATGTGATGAGTGCGTCCATCATCGTCAGCTTCATTGTCTTGCTCGTCAACGGGCAGGCTCATCTCAACTCAGCTCAACTCAACTCAACTTAACTCATTATTATCAACATCATGATCATGATCATCATTGATGATCAACATCATTGCTCTTGTCATCATTGGTAATCGTCGTCGTCGTCGTTGTCGTTGTCGTCGTAGTCGTTCAGCACCACCAGTTGCGTCAGTTTTATGTTGCCTGAGCTCAGCTGCTCTTCTCTGCTCCTCTCTACACTTCGGTCGCCTGTCTTGTGTGTCGCGCCAAATCGACGTTGCTTGTAGTCTCATTGGATGCCACTGGTCTTGAGATTGTGGCTTAAATGCCTTTTAAACGCATCTCCCCACGGGAATTCTTTTCTTGTTGACATTGTGATCAACGATAGCGATGACATCTGATGCGATCACTTGTCTCCTCTGCTCTGCTCTGCTCTGCTCGGCTACTTGGATTCGATTGCCAGGCTGCTTATAGCTGCCGTTTTATTATAGCCATACTATCTTTGTGTGTGTGTGTGTGTGTGTACCCCACCCTACACCCTTGTTGTTGTAGCAACAAACGTTGCCGCCTTTGCACCGCTGAATGACACAGATTTGTAGCGCGAATAAAAATCCTTAATCGGTGCGTTTTGTTGTTATTCTTGCTGATGTTTCTTACTGAACGATATCGTTGTCATTGTTGTTGTTGTTGCTGTTGCCAAAGCTGTTGCTGTTGCCGCTGACGCTGTAACGCCTTTTCGGGGCATCACTGATAGATAGACAGAAGCATCGTTGTTGGCGTCGTCGTCGTCGTCATCAGCCTCTGGCCTCTGCCACTGCCACTGCCTTCAAGCTCAACATTGGCTTGTCTTTGTGCTTGTCGTTATTGTCTTAACTTTAATTCGTTGTTGTATTATCCAATTGATGTTGTTGCTGTTGCTGTTTGTTGCTGTTATTGTTGTAAGTCTCTTTATCGCTTGGTGGCGTCTAAGAGCGCTCTTGCCTTCAGTTGCTGTTGCTGCTGCTGCTCGTAATGTTCAATTGAAATAATCTTGTGTTGTGTTTTTTTCTGTTATTGTTTTTGTTTCTGCTGTTGTTGTTGTTGCTGTTGTTGTTGCTCCTGCTGCGTTACTTGGCTTTTTGTCGCCGCTGACAATTGACAATCATCAAAACTGTCTAATTAAAAAAGTTTATTGGCTTTTTGCGTAAAAGCGCACACATGTCGTTTGTTAGTTTGGTGATTGTCCTTTTTTTTTTTTTTTTTTTTTTTTCCTCTTCTTATTTGTTATCAACAATTTTGTTGGCTAAAATACATGGCCGCTGATACATGCCGACAAAGCAAACGCTTATGACATCTCATGATTTATACTTTCAATCTGTAAGATGTCTTGACATGTCCGCCTCACATGGTCGGTGGTCAAGCGCCAACTTCTTTAACTCGTTTGTCGATCAAAAAAGTTATGTGTGTGTGTTGTTGTGTGCGAAACATAAACAATAATCATAACAACAACAACCACAACAACAAATAACAGTTGCAAATGCTCAGCTTAACTCATCTTATCTCAACTCAAAGTTCTATGCGTGTTGTTTTGAGGCTCATATAAATAAATCTTAATGAAAAGGGAGAGAGCAAAAAAAAAAAAACGATCTGTTGTTAATCCAATAACGAACACTTTCAAACAGATCAACGGCTGGTAATTTTATTAATGTTGTTGCTGTTGTTGTAGTTTGTTTATTTATGAACGAAAAATGTTAAAAAACGATTTCAACAATTTTCTCTATTTATTTTGTAGTTTCTTCTTCTTTTTCTACGTCTTTCACCTCTTCACTAACCAACCTTCTTCACCTTCATCATTCATTGTTATTTATTTTTTTTTCGAGTTGAGAAAGGAAAAAAAAAACCACCTAAATTATGGACTCGAGTGCTAGTAAAGAAGAAAAGAGACTATAAAACAACAATGATTCGTATAAATTGGAAACATTAAAACAGCAATCAAAAATGTTTTCGAAAAAAAAATAACAACAACAACAACAACGAACCAACGTCGACGAAATGGTTTCTTCTTCGATGAAATGCACAAAAAGATACACAAAAAGATTTAAAAAAAAAAATACACCAAAAAAAAAAAAAAATCAAACGAAACCAAATAGAGTCGAGTCCAGCATCTTTGAAATTTGAAGGCGGCTGAGCGGCGTTAACCTGTCCATTTCGCTTTCTTCCTCTGCTTCTGCCACTTCTTCTTTTGGCCATCATTGCTGTTGCTGCTGTTGTTGTTGTTGTTAGTATTATATTGTTGCTATTTGCTTGGCGTGTTCGTTTGCCCTCAACACCATGCAACAGTTTGAATTTCATCACGTCACATTGAACGTATAGATAGACATACGTACGGACAGACAGACCGACAGACAGACAGATGAGCCGGCGTACAAACATGTGTATCTATAAAGATAGGCACATACACTAACACAGACAGCTGGACAGAGGCACAGATATACAATTGTGTACAAAAAAATAGTAATGCTGCTTATAATAATACAAGTTGTTAACGAACGACAAGGACTTATGTAATGCACGTTTTTAGCGCGCATCTAGGAATCACTATGACAAATTTCAACTTAATCGGGTCTGTAGTTTCTGAGTTCAATCAGTCAGTCGGCGGTATTTCGCTTATATAACTTAATAGAGTTGACATTCTCATATTTTCTCGCTTTGTTTTTGCTTTCCATAAACCAAACTTGAAAAATTGTACTAAATGATGGCTTAAGATTATGTTATTACCTAATATGATAGTCAAGTCGAAATTCTTAAGCAAATATTATACTGTAACCACCATTTGGGCGACTTTTCTTATAAGAAATTGCATTTAAATCTATTGAAAGGATTTATCAGTTATCTTCAGAGCTCAACAGAATTAAGAATTACCAACGAATTGGAAATATAATAAATCAAAGTTGCAATTTTTATATTTTACCAAACATGTAAGATTTTCTTTGTGAATTACTATTTTTATGACCTCAACTGTGCGCTTGGGTGTACATTGCAACGCTTCACACGAAATCAAACTTTTTGGTTGAGCATAAGATAGACGGTCAGACAGACGGACGGACAAACGATGCGGCGGCGGTTAGCGCAATGCAGCAATTGATTTGACTGGACCATTGGCTGTTATTTTGGTATGATACGCAAGCAGCAACCTCTGTCTTCCTTTTTTTTTTTTTTGTTTCTTGACTGATACGATGCCTCGATTGTTAATCAGTTAGATATATAAAATAAAACAGACCAGCCAAACGATGAAATGCTGGAAATCATTGAATCGCGTCGACAAAGCAGACAAAAATTACAACTTGATGATGTTCAATGTGCGATAAAAACAAAGAAATCAAAAACAAATTTCAGTCGTTCTCCGATACGTGTGCTTCTTAGAAGAGGTCAGCAGCGCTTGAAATTTCATTAGACATATATCGTATATGAACTATTTGGTGTTATTTATGTGGCATGTCTGTGGAAATGTTAACATTTGGCTTTTGGAATTTATTTATTTTGTGCGTTTACTCGGTTTTAATTAGGGTTTCATGCCGCCATGCTTGCCTCAATATCCAAAACGTTGTGGGTAATTTAAGCTGCGCTGATCAATCTATGCGTTCACTAAATACGCATTCCGACCGACGCTTATACGATATTAAACGACGATTGGCATTTATCGATATATGCCCATCAGATAGACAGAGGGACACTTAGATTGATCTCAATGCGCACACGTACAGATATAAATTTTTCTTGATTTTTTTTTTTTGTTCATTTGAAAACGCAAGTTTGTTTTCCAAGTCTTTTGTTTTGTCTTGAGCTTGAATTTCCAAATCATTTGCTTTGCTTTCTATAGTTGCTTGACCGACCGACCGACCGCACTCTCCACCGCCAGCGCTTGTGGTATAGAGTTTCTCACATTGCATGCATATGCTTTATTTCTTGATTTCTAATTAACGCATTTTTGAAAATTTCACACCTCAAGCAGCAAGGTTGGCTTGGCTTGGCTTGGCATGGCGGGTCGCAGCAAGTGAACGCGTCACTAAATGCTCGCAGCAAGGCAACGGCAAGCGGGTCAGCGGGGGCAGCACATAAGCTTGGGAAAATTGTGTGAACATGCGGTGGCGGTGTTGGCGGCGACGGCGGCAACTTCGGTCGGCTTTGCTCTTTGCTAAGCATTCAGCACGAGTTAACTCAATTGGATTTCGTATAACAGCGAAAGGGTGCACGGCAACACGGCAACACGGCTTTGGCACAACGGGGCGCCACAAAGAAATCAAAAAATTTCCAGTTATGATTGTGCCAAAGATATGAGTGCTGCCCGCGCCGACTATCAAACCGACGTCGACGACGATGATGATGAGCACAGTGGGGGACACTTTTTTTTTTTTTTTTTTTGTTCTTTATTCATAATTTTTGTTTTTTCCACTTGGTTTGTCTGGAATTTTTATTGTATTCGTTGGGCATTTTTAAGCATTTTGTGTGAGTTTTCATTATAAATGAGTCCAAACAAACCAATCAGGTTATGTTGCACACTTCATTTGAATAGCGCAAAGTCACACAAGTCGGCTACGTTGCTTCATCAAGCTGAAAATTGTCTCAGCATTTCATGTGTCTGTCTGTCTGTCTGTCTGTCTGTCTCCACTGCGCTGGTCTGAGCTGTTTAGTTCTGTTTGGAGCAGGAAGCAACAGCAAGAAAAACAGAAGGAGGCGTCCGATCGTTAGCAGCCAATTTTGCAACCGGTTCACTACGCTCTCGCCCTCTCTCTCTCACTCGCTCTCGTATATGTGCAAGACGATTAAAAAAGAAATAATTTAAAGTGCACGCACGTCAACGCAACGATTGCGAAATTGTTTCAATATAGCCCCTGTCGCATTATTATTATACATCTTGCTTGCCAGCCAGCCAGCCAGCCAGCCAGCCTCGTTGCCACGTAGCCACGTTGCTTGCCACATTGCTCGGCCTGCCTCGTTGACTATATGGCTTTGCTGCTTGGGCACGAAGCTGATCATTGACCGTACAATCAAGCGAACAAATGCGCCTCAAGTCGTCGTCGTCGTCCTCGTCTGTTTAAAGAAATTGTATAAAAATTGTGTTCCCGATTTCCACCTCCCGATCCTCACCGCGCTACTCAATGCGCCATGTCTCGGCGCGTCTGTCCAGTTGTCCGTTGGTCCAACAACGTTTGTTGTACCTCTGTCCGCCTTCCATTCAAACTATATTGGCATGTTGTCTGTCTGTCTGTCTGTCCGTCTGTCTTGCATGTCGTCTTAACACACAAGCACACACAGAGCAGAGGAAAAACATTGCGTGTCAAAAAAAATTTTTTGACCTAAAATAAAGTTGGCGTTTGAGTATTTTATTGCAGACACAAGTTAAAGCAGTCAACATATTTATATACATTTTTGGCACGCGATCATGAATTTTATATTTGCGTTTACGCAAAAATCGCAAAGCTTCGATGGTTGCCATGAGAGTATCTTGAGTACCATGGGTTCTGTTTTTTTTTTTTTTGGGCAATTGTCATTTAACGCTTATAAAGTCATTAGGCAACTTTGTTTAGAAACAATCTTCATGTTGCAATCGCAATGCGCTGAGTTGAGTTCAGCTCAGTTGGAACTGACAGTTTCATACAAGCACCGACTGTTCTAGTCGCCCTTCTTCATAGCTTCACACGCCCCACACATGCTGCTTTACGACAATTGAGGGCAATCGATCATTTTGCTATATGAAAAGGTCGCCTCTTTTTGTTGTTGTTGATTTTCTTTTCATCTATCTTTTCTATCTTTTTTTGTTGTTTGTTTGAAAACAACGTGTTTATAAATAAAATTTGTTTAATTAAAGGCATTCAAAGGAATTACGTAAAAAATATTTGAAGATGATACATCACAAAAAGTACAAAAAGACATGCAATATATTTTCTTCAAGCATTTTTTGTTGTGTTGCCTAATCAGTCAAACAATAAAATTTAATCAAATCAAATCGGATACGAATTCGAAAAGAATGAAGTCTTCTTCGTTGTTGCAAACGAAGTTGTTTCGTATCTCATTGAAGTTAAATTGAAGCGCTATTGGAACAACTCTCAGCGTCAGTCATGATGCTCATTAGTTGTGCATTGGCGTTGTTTTTTTTTGTGTGCAACATTCGTTGTTGGTCGCGCTGTTTGGTCTGTTCGCTGGTCTGGTCTGGTTTGCTCTCTGGTCATGAACGTGTTGAAATTTTTGCTGCCTGCGCTTATTTCACGCTGGCGGTGCGAAGCATTTTACTGCTGCTGCTGCTGCTGCTGCTGCTGCCACAAAAAGAATTCCGAAGCGCGAAGAAGAAAAGCCACAATTGAAAAGTGTGAAATTCGTCTGAAAGCAAAGCAAAGCAAAGCAATGAGTCTGTGAGGCGATGGCGATGGCGGTGGTAGCGGCATGGACTGAGACAGAGACAGCGCCGTGACTGACTGCTTGCTTGAATGACTAACTTCCTTTGCCGATCATATGCTTGCACTGATGCTCCTTCGCGCTCTTTTCCTCACGTTAAGTCAGTCCGTCAGTTAGGCATTGAAGCGCGCATGCTTAGCGTCAGGGCACGATTTAATATTTTCGTAAATTGGAAAATTACATAATGCTATGTTTGCTATGGCTTCCCGCCGCATAAGCCGCCCGTCTTTTTTTTTTTTTCAACTTATTTGTTTGATTGTTGGTGTTGCTCTTCTTCTGCTTGTTGTAGTTGCCGCAATGAACGTGCGGATGTGAGCATGATGAGCGCATCTTGTTGCTCCGCAATGCTCGTTCGTTCGTTCATTTTGCGGCTAACAACTTCAGTGGGCCAGAGGTGTTAATTGGCATGTGATGAATGCTGATGGACCAAAGTTGGCATTATCATGTTACGTTACTATCTGCTCTCTCATTCACACTGCCTTTTGGCCAACTTGCCACGTTCATTTGTTCGTTGTTAAAATTAGTTTTGTTTACCGAAAGAGTTGAAGTGCTAAATTTTGTTCATTATTTTTTTATACACTTTGGGCAACTTCTACTACATTGTTTGTCTGTCTGCTTAATTAAAATTAGTGCCAACGCATTCGTTGAAGGTGTAAATTCTCTAGAAATTCTTCTTCTATATGCTATGCGCATGTGTTTTTTTTTTCAGTTCAATGTCGTTTACTGCCAAAAAAAAAATGCTCAATTGAAGCATGCGCAGCTGTTTAACATGCAAGCAACGCTGAATTGACCAACCAACCAACCAATCGACCGACCGAACAACAAGCAATATAGAACAATATAAGTTCGTGCTGCCATAAAATTGTCTTGTATTATGTTTGTTATGTATGCCGATCGCGACATTGCAGATACTTCAATTATGCCGAGCGGCCCTCATGCGTACGTGTTGAAGTTTAGTTGCTCTCGGTCGGTCATGAGACCCATGCCGCATTGTCCTGTGTCGTTTCATACAATGTCGTTCTACAGTGAAAATTCTCATAAACGAACATTCATTGTTGTTCGCTTATGGAAGATGTCCGAATCTACAATATTGTTTCTCAAGTCGATGGAATTAAAAGTTTACAAGCTAGAACCTTGGTTAGGTGGAACCTCGGCTTTTTCTCGAAACACTATTTTCAGAGTCAATTGTCAGGATTTCTTGAAAACTACTGAACAGATCTTAATGACATTTTTTACACGACTTCGAGATATTATTAACAAGTTTTTTGTCCACGGATTTAACGTTTTTTTTATCGCTACTATTTATAAAAAATTTAAATCACCGAAATTCGATTTTTTTGAAAAAATTATTTTTTTTTTTACCTTCCACTTTTTAGTTCTAAGTTTATCTAAAGATTTTTTCAGAAGAAGGTGGGTCTCTGGTAATGACCTCGCAATGGCTGAGTTTAAATATTTTTTAACGAAAATTACTGAATATGTTAATTAAATATATATCATTAATTTAATAACAAGTATGAATGAAAATTTTAATTTTATTTTATTATAATTATTATGTATATTTTTTTAGATTTTTATAAAGTTTTTTTTTGGGATTTCTCACATTTGTACTATTATGAGTGATTTTTCGAACAGTTTGATATGATAATTTTTGGAAAAATTTATAGAATAGTTGTGTCCACGAAATTAGAACGGCTATGGGAGGATCTGTCCGGTTATAAGGATTGTCCGTAAAGGGGCATTTCACTGTAGTTGCAGTACTGCAGCCGATCGTGTTCTGTTGCTGCTGCAGTAACTCGTTGGGTGGTGGTGTCCTTATCAGGGCAATTACAATCTGGCAGGCTTAGCCGCACGCTCCTGTTTGTGTGCTTGCCTCACTCGCTGGCTGGCTGGCTTGGCTTGGGTTGACTTGGCCTAACTCGCCTGGCGCTGTTGCAACGCCCGGCAATTATTCATTCTTATTTTAGGCTGCGCTTTTACTTACTTTGTTGTTGTTGTTTTTGTTTAATGGCCAATTGATTTGCTTCGTTGCAATGCAGTTGGTTTTATATAACTTCGCTTATGGTTTCGTTTCGTTTCGTTTTGGTTTGGTTTTTGTCGGCTTTTTAGTCATTTTTATTCTCGTTAGTTTATTGGCTACGAAATGTCGATTCATTCTTACCATTTTGGTAACACCGCAAAACAATAGCAAAATGCCGAAACGACACAACAGCAACAACAACAACAACAACAACGATGAGCCAACTTCGGCAGCGGCAGCGACGCCAGCTGCGGCTTCTGCTCTAACTACTTACTTCAACTCTCAACTACAACCATTTTCAAATATGCGATCATTACTCATGCGCGATTTCACAATAAATCAACGGGACGTGTTCACAATAATTTTATTCAACTTATTTTCGTTGTTGTTGTTATTTTATTTTTGTTTACCATGCTTGCTGTTGTTGTTGTTGCTGTTGTTGTTGTTGTTGTTGTTGTTGCTGTTGTAGGTTGTTACTTGTTGTTGCCATTTTAAGTTGTTATTATTGTATTGTATTGCAGACTCTTGTTGTTGTTTCGTTTTGCCGGTTTTTGTTTATTTAGTCACTTCTGTCTGTCCAATCAACTGTCCGTCCGGCCGTTCGTCCTATGCTAAGCACTGATGAAACAATGAAACTGTTGTTGCTTTGTTGTTGTTGTTGTTGTTAGTGTTGTTGCTTTTGAGAATGTTGCTAAATATGCAAAGCGCGGACTTCGTGATGACGCTTCCCACTTGTAAGCCAAAATCGAAACTATTTTCATGCCACGGATCGTGATGAAGTTAGTGCGCGGCGTAAGTAACACGAAATGATACGAAGGTGAACGAAAAATAGCGATTTTTATGTTTTTTCTGTTTTTTCTGTATTTTTTGTTTTTTTTTTTCTACTTTCAACATTTACATGCAACATGAGCGAATGAATGCGCCAAAGCGAACAATTCAAATAAGTTGCCAATTGTTGTTGCTGTTTTTGTTATTGTTGTTGTTGTTGTCGGCAGCCGCAGCACGATTTAATTGTTACGCACAACGACAATGCGGCTCGCATCCGGCAGCGACAGCAGCATCAGCTTATGCAGCATCCTCAGTTTGTGGCAAACAAGCATATACGAAAGAGCTTGTTTAATGGCGCTTCAATCATAACAGCGCATTATGATTGCCCAAAGGCACAGTAGTGAGGAAAGACAGGGAGAGACTGAGTGAGAGAGAGAGGGCGATAAAAAGAGCGAATAGGAGACAGTTGTGTGCTTAAGGGATTACATGGGTTTCCAAAGTGAAAAAAGTACACATTTTTGTTTTGTTTTTTTTATATAAAAAATTTAAATTTTCATTCAAACTTGTTATTAAATTAATAATATTAATGAATTGACTCATTCTGTAATTTTCGGTAAAAAATATTTGCAACTAAGCCATTGCGTGATTACCGAAGACGCCTCCCTCTTCTGACATAATCTTTAGATAAACTTAGAACTAAAAACTGGAGGGTACAAAAAAAAATTGTATTCAAAAAATTTCGAATTTCGGTGATTTAAATTTTTAAAAATAATTGCGATAAAAAAAACTTTAAGTCCGTAGACCAAAAACTTGTTAATAACCTCTCGAAGACGTGTAAAAAATTTCATCAATATCTGTTCAGCAGTTTTCAAGAAATCTTGACTATTGACTCTGAAAATAGTGTTTCGGGAAAAACGATTGAGGGTTGAAATACCCAAGGCTCTAGCTGATAAACTTTAACACAGATCAATTTGAAAACTAAGGACAATATTGTAGACATGCTTTTGAATTTAATCACCTTAAGTAGTTATAAAAAAAAAATCTATAATATATGTTATAATCTGAAGGAATTAAGACTTGGTTAATTTAATGTTGTTGTTGTACTTCTGCTGTGAGTAAATCAACCGCAAGTTGAAAAACCAAAAGAAAGCATGAAGATAGACAGCAGGACAGACAGGGCTCAGCACAGCAGCAGCAGCAGCAGTAAAGTGTCTCAGGATAGGAATGTGAGAACGCGTTTGTCATTTGAATGCCGGAACGATGCAACAGTCAGGCAGGCAGGCAGGCTCGATAGCTCTTTGGCTGGCAGGGAAAGCTGTTAGACATGCAATCAAGCATGAACGCTTCAGTGCAGCGCTCAACTCAACTCATCCGCGGTTCGACACTCGTCGTCGTCGTCGTCGACGCCAGCCACGAAAACGTTGTTTGGTTTGTCGATACTTTTTTTTTTTTCTACTCTTCGAGTGGTAATCGCCGCTGTGTGTGCCAATAGATTAGGGGGGTTAGTCATGCCGCTCGTAGAGGAAGAGTGTTAGCGTTGCGAGGGTTGTGCTGCAGCTTGCATACAAGTTGCCTAACGAATGTTGTTGTGAGCACGCTGCTGAATCGAGTGTTGTCTCACGTAGACAACACAGATCGAATCCTAAATGTTGCAGTCAAAGTCACGTCTCACTATGAAAAATGTTGTCGTCCTGCCAAAAGAAGTAGCAGAAGATTACAAAAAAACGGGAGAAAAAAAAAGAAATTAAGCAAACAGAGGAAAAAAAAAAAATGACAATGCAGAAAAAAATAGAAAAATTGAAAAATAGAAGAAAAAAAGATGTGCCGCCTCAAGAGAAGCCTATGAGATGACATTATGTGTTGCGTTGCAATGAGTTGCTCAGAAGCTGTTGCACATGTTGCTGCTTTAACACGCGAGTAGGCATAAATCTACAGCAACAACTTGCAACATGTAATGGCAACAACAACGAAACGAAACGAAACATTGTCGACAGCAGCAGCAGCAGCAGTAGAAGCAGCAGTAGAAGCCGCAGTAGAAGCATCAAGCCGCATCAGCAGCAGCTACTGTTGACTCGCTTACATAAATATCAACTTGTTCTCGCCGCGCCACGTCTTAGAAAGAATATCGAACGCTCTTTCGCGCGTTTGCGGCTCATAATCTGTGTTGGTGTGGCGGCGGGTGAGTGGGGTTTCAGCGCCAAAAGCGGGCGCGTCGATTAGTTTGCTGCGCCGTCGCTCTTGCTTCATTTTCCACACGTTTGCGGCTATGAAACATTCAAATTTATTTTAAGAAAAAAAAAAACAGCAGTAAGGGTAAGGAACATTGCTGAGCAGCGCTGCAATTTGATGTCGTCGTGCGTACCCGCGTTGCACAAAGCAGTGGCAGCTTGGCTTGGGTTGGCTGGCTGGGCTCTGACAGCTGTAATAGTTGCCAATACGCGCACGCTCGTTCGCGCCGCTAACTACATGGCGTCGTTGATCTTGGCAGGAAGACAGCTAGCTACTCAGCGCAGGATGAACGTCGTGTGCTTGTTTGTTGACGTCAAAGCGGCAAAGAGCATGTCAGATTGGTTTTGCCAATGAACGAACAGTAGCCTGCAGGCAAATATATATCTGTGTGTGTGTGTGTGTATCTGTATGTGTGTGTGTATGTGTGTGTGAGAATAAACAATGTGTATACACGTATTTCCATTCGTGTACATTTTTGTGTCTTGCCGAATGAAGTGCGAAAAACTTGCAACAGCAACAACATTGGTAACAACACCAACAATGTCAGCAACGACAACAACAACATGAACGACATCAACACTAACAGAGCCGCGAAAAGCAACAGAAATGAATAAAAATAAATAAATAAATTGCAACATTGGCAGCATATTTTTACACCTCAACTCGCACGTCGCCGCGGTCGTTTCAATTCGTACATTCATGCCCCCGCCGTTGATGCCACCGCCTGCCCTGCCCGGCCACATGCGCCATGTGTGTGTCGTGCGGTCGAGCGATACCAAAAGCGAAATGGACAGTCGTCGTCGTATGGGAGACAGACAGACAGTCAGACAGCGGGACGGATGGACAATGTCAGTATGCGATTGTCCCCGTTGCTTGATTTAAACGCACTTTTTTTTTCCTTCCCTTTTTTTGGCCCTTTTTGCGTATTTTTATACCCTACACAGATAGGATAAATTTCTTTGAGAGCAATAGTATGTAACGCATAGAGAGAGAGAGTGGTAAGATCCCTTAAGTATATATATTATTGATTAGGATGACAAGAGGAAACGATTGATCCATCCGTCCGTGCTTTCCAAAGGTTCTCGAAATCTATAAGATCTAGAGACTTGAAGCTTGGAGGGTAGACTCGTGAGATTTGGCAGTATATCCAGTTTGCATGATTTTGTGCCACGCCCACTTCTGCACGCCAACCAAACGTCGTATTCGGGCACAATAAACATACCTCTTACCTTAAAACCTTATACCAAAAACTTTCCCACTCATCACATTTTTTCGCTTCAACGATCATTTTGATACTTTGAACACTATTTGAGCGATTCAATATCATAAATTTGGGGCGTGGCACCGCCTATCGTGTGTGCAGGGTATTATGTTGTCGCCTATACGTTCCTTACCGGTTTGATTTTGTTTTCATACTTGTGCTGAGGCGCAACATTGTTGGCCATGGGCCGGGCGTGCAAGGAGCAGTCGATCTCTGTCTGTCCTGTCAGTCGACGACAACGACGACGCCGCCAGTTAAGATAGCTGAGATACTTTGCGCTGCGCATAAGATACAAATGCAAACTCTCATATAGCCATTAAACTTAAAGGGTAAACGAATGCGAGCGAACGACGAATGATTAAAACGCGAAATCCAATTTATTTTGAAATTTATTGTGCGACTTGTTCATGCCACTGCCACTGCCACATCCCGTTCCCGTGCCCGAAACCATTCGGAGTGCCATTCATTTATTTCTTTTTTTTATGAAACGAAGTTAACCAAAAAATTGTTACCGAATATATTCGAAAGATGATAAATCATGCGCCAGACAATAAACAAATACATTTTTCTCTTCTGCTGCTGCTGCTGCTCGGCTTTATTTGTTGTCTGTCCGTCTGTCTGTTTGTTTGTTTCTTTACCTTTATTTCCTTTTTGGTTTGTTTGATTGTTTGTTTCTGCTTGTTGTTGTTGCTGTTGTTGTTTGCTGTTGCAGACGCTTTCAATTTCAAGTTCCCACCTTCAATTTTACAAAAAACCATCAAAAAACCACAAAAAAAAGCGAAGTAAAAACCAATAAAATAAAATTTATTTGTGCGAATCCGAAAGTCGCCAAAGAAGAAGAAGCAGTTGAAGCGCAAAAATGTGCAAGCTCATGATTCTAAACGATCGTTGAAACTCTCAAACCCCAAACCGAATTCGCACCGAAACCAATACTGTCTCAGCCAATGGCCATCACCCTTGTCGGAGCGCTTGCCACGTATTGTGGTCAGCAATTTTCTAAGAACATCAGAAAAGTGAGTTTTGCCCGAGTGTAAAGAACAAGAGGCTGAAGCAGATGAAGCAGATGAAGTAGATGAAGTCGACGAAGAACGAAACGAAGACCCAATTCGCATACCAATCAAATTATTGATGCTGTTGATTCAGAAGTATGTAGAAACAATTACAGCGCGTCTCAAGACCACTGAGAGATCGGCATTCAGCCATAGATAGAACGTTGCGTTTGCGTTGCGTTGCGTTTGCCCTAAGTTAGCCAGCGGAGGAGAGCTTGCCGGGCACATTCAAAACGAGCGAGCCATGGCTCCCTCAGCCTTTGGCTTAGACTAGTTGAAACGAGATGGAACGAAGACGACGACGTCGAAATGTGTGAACATTTGAGGAACAGCAGCAGAAGAAGCTTCAAGTCACAATTGCCGCGACGAATACCAAGAAGAAGCACAAATCAAGCAAAGAAAAAGAGGTGCACACGCAGAGAGACAGACAGACTGACAGACAGACAGACAGACACTCTGCATGCCGACGCCAATGAGAGGCAAACAACTGAGTAAAATTAATATCTTCGTGCTAGGCTAGTGGCATGCCACTGCTCAGTGTTGGTGTTGCTGCTGCTGCTGCTGCTGCTGCTGCTGCTGCTTCAAGGATTTTTGCAGAACACGAGGCACTCACTTGAAAATCCGTCGTAGCAATCAACTGACAAGGGAGACACAGAAGAATGATGATGATGATGATGATGTTCTGCTTGTTGTCGTTGGCTATGGCATGGCAAAAGGTTGGTGGCTAAAGGAGCGGTTGAAGCAACGCATTTGTTGCCCAGTCAACCAGTTTGCTCAAGTGGTCGAGGAGAGGAGAAAAGAAGAGAGTATGCGAGGCCGCCTGTTAGGGCTGTTATTTTTAAATTAGCAGTTTGATTAGCTGTCTACACTCAAATCAACTCAACTCAAGTTAACGTTGACGTTTGCTCAACTAAACAGCTTAGCGATTTTGAGCGTGGCTGTCGCTGCCTGCCTGCTGCCTGCCTGCTAACAAGCCGAGCAATCATTTAGCGTGAACGATGCTTAAAGCATAGGGTAACTTAGAAAGGGCAACAGCAGAGACAAGCCAACCGAGCGTGAGAGAGAGAGAGTGAGGAGAGGAGAGAAGAAAGAGCCTAGGATAGCGCATAAATTGCGCAGTAGGCATACAACTTGACCTACAGCATGCGCTTCCGACTCAAATTCACTAAGTGAGTGAGTGTCGCTGACTGTCCTACAGACGGAAGTCATTTAAGCGCGATTATATGAGTAACACAATCTATTAATTTGTCAACAATCAACGACATTCAACGGCAGCAGGCATAAGCACAAGCAGTGCATCAGCATAAACAGCAGCAGCAGCAGCAAAATAAGCAATGATGACGATGTCGTTGATTGCGGTGACGCCGGCGCGGCAGTCGACACGACTCAATTCGAAAGCTGACCGAACGAACGAACAACCAAACAGCCAACCAAACAGCCAACCAAACGAGCACAGAGCACAGCAGGTTCGAAATTAATATTCCAACAACAATTAAGATAAGCGCATCGACAAAGACACAGAAGTGCGAACGACATTAAATGCTGCGGTTTGCCGTTGACGTTACTGCGACTGCTGTTGTTGCTCTTGCTCTTGATGCTGATGCTGTTAATGTTGTCGCTGTTATTGCAGCAGTAAAACGCGCGTTGACGGTGGCGAATTTGATTGGAGATGAAATAAAGATTCCAACTTCATACGTTAAGGTGCTGCGCTGCGTAGACTTTCGCTGCGCTGTACGCAGCACTGCGCTGTGCTGTGCTGGGCTGAGTTACGATTCAAATGTTGTTGGCACATAAATTATAAGACACAGGAGCGCTTCAGGAGACTACTCGCTGCGCTGGCGACAGTTGTAGCACGATGACACAGAAGTGTGATCTCCAAGAGCGTACAAGCGAGCGAGCAAACCAAAAGCGACAGCAAGATAATTTTACACTGTTGTTGTTGTTGGCCGGTTGGTTGTCCTCAATAATTATTATAAAACTAACAATAAAAGTCAAGTGGCAAATGATAGGGTTCGTACATTCCCTTCGTTACGAAATCAATTAATGGCACACTCGTGTCCTTCGGCCTTCTGTTTATGACATTGAAATGCATATTTAGCCAGCACTTTGCACTTTAGTGCTAAAATATTCGTTTCTTGCGCTTCTTAGGTTCTTCTTCCGGTTATGTAAAATACTGCGAATGAGTCGTGCTGTTTCATTGGCATTAAAGTTTGCGACGACAGGAAAAAAACATGAAGCGACGATAACAACGATGACTGTGCGCGCATCATAAATACTTTATCTAATCATAATGTCTCGACATGAAAGTAGCATGAAATCCACACCTTCACAGACCGTTTTGAAATCGTTGACTCGCTGGCTGGCTGGCTGGCCGGTTGGTTGGTTGGACAGACGTCAGTCGTAAACGAGTTTCATAAAATGTGCAATTTTAATTAAAATATCCCAAGTTGCAATTGGCTGCGGCGACCACGAAAATGACCTTATATGCCATACGCCTTGTTCTCTCTACACTTATGATCGCTTGAGTTGTGGAACAGCCGGCGTTGATCGTTGGAGGCGTGGCCAATGCGGTTTGCCTCGGCTTAAGTAGTTGTTGCTGTCGTTACCAGCGGGAAATCAATCATACGAAATTTGAACGTCATCGTGCCTCAAAAATCGCATAAATATAAAGAATGTGGAAAAAAATTATACAGTCAAACTTAGCTATAATTACTTTGCTATTACTTTGAGAGAAAAAAAGAAAAGTTGCTGCAACATCATTTCAACTCTTCAGTTTTCTTTCTCAAAATAGTTAACTTGTATAACAATTACGGAAGTTATAAGATGTTCAACTCAATGTAGATAAACTCTTAAAGATAAACCCTTAAGATAAACTCGCTCTTAGTTCTCAGTAGCTCATATTCTATATCTTCTTCAACTTTATTTACTGTCTATGTGTTTATTGAATTGAAAGACTTCTTCATATTATTTCAATCAGTTGGTGCACTTCAAGAGGGGGAAAAGGACCCAAAGTTTTCTCAGGAATCCTGTGTGATTATTTTTAGCATAAAAACGTACTAATGCTTTAAGGTAAAGATGTACTTGCATTTTCTCTATATGATCCCGAGAATTCGTGACTAAGAAAGTCCTTATAAAATGCCCGAAACTCGCCAAATGACAAAGAAGCTGTTAGCAGTTCTTTATAGAGATGTTTGCCTGTAGTTAATAAGACCATACAGAGCGCTGAGTCAAGTCTCATATGTGAATGTTGCGTGTCTAATGTCATTACCCTACCCCACCAACTGCTGCTCACTCACCTGTTCGACAAATGTCTGTCTGTCTGTCTGTCTGCCTTTCTGTCTGTCTGTGCGCGTTTTCGTCTGATAATGCAAAATTAATGCGTGCGGCTTTTTTGTTTGACTTGAATGTATCTTTTTTCTCTGTTTTTTTAATCTTTTTATTTTATTTGAGAATGAAAAAAAATTATGTTTCCATCATTTGGGTGACTTTCAGCATTTATCGCCATACGCGAATCTTTTTTAAGACTTTCGTTGTTGTTGTTGCTTCTTCGTTAATGTTGTTGTCTGTCGGCTTGTTTTCTTGTGAATTATATAAGTCTAAACCGCATAATTCGAGCTTGACAAGCTCAGTTTGTCTTAAAGTTGTGAATTTATTTGCTGTTGTCTTAGTTGTTGTTGTTGTTGCTGTTGGTCGCTTTTCTATTGTTTGGCGATTGTTAACAAGCGATAAAATTTTAAATGGCAGCATTAAAATCATTTAATTAATTAATGGTCAATTTTGTGCTGAAGGTTTTGATCTCACACAAAAATTTATAGTCTAATGTTTTTTTTCTTGTTTTTCTTTTGAATGTTTTTAATTAGTTTTCTATTTCTTAAAAAAAAAAAAAAGAAGAAATCAAAAAAAAAAAAAATAATACTAATAATAATAAACTTGTATTTCTGCTGCCGCTCCTTGTGCCCCTTCGCCACTTGTCTATGATTAGAATGCATTATAGCATTATTTAGTTGAACTTTGTTTAACGATTAAAACCGATTTTTAAATGTGCGGTACACACCTCATTTAAGAGCAATTCTCAGGTTTTGTTTTTGTGCTTTTAATAGAATTAGTATGCATGGCAATGCGCAAAAGCGTTGCTCGCATAAAATACTAAAGTTACACGTCTTCGTGGCGACGGCGGCGGCGGCTGCTCACGTCACGTCACGGCACGGCACGTCAGATCGTGGCCGCTCACGAAGAAACGAACAACAAAAAAAGGTTTACTTGTAATGCATTCGACAATTCAATTAAATGAGAAACGATTGCAACATTTGAAAATGCCTACCTTTTCTTAAAACCACGTTCCTCTGTCCGGCCGTCCGACCGTCAGTGCGTCTGTCTGTCGGTCCTGCTGCACTTGGCTAACTTAACTGGCCACAGTTTTTCGGTCTCATCGCTCGAATTGAAAACGTATAATTGCAGTCATAAAATTAGTTTTCATGACGATAAAAATGCCTCTCTGACTGAGCAGAATTCTACGAAAATGTTTGTTTGTCTGTTTGATTTGCTATTAAAGAGTGTAAGCATTAACTACTGTTTTATATTTGAGGGTCAGTTGGTAAACCAAGGAAAAAAAAAGAGGCATAAATTTGAAAGTCCAAAAGATCAGAGCAATCGATATGAAAATTTTAGAGTCATTGCTCGACCATTTGCGGCCCGCTCTCCTTTCTGCAAAATAGTAATAAAATGCGCATGAGTACAGAATTACTGGAAAATTACTTTTCCGCTGCTGTTCTCTCATGCTAATAAAGTTAGTTGAGGTCTTTAAAATTTATTTGTCTTATAAATCCATTTTCGGCTGATTGCTCACACACACACACATACGCACACACGCGTATACACATGCATGTCTTGTGCGCGCAAATTATCGCCAATAAGTATTTGCGTCCAACGCACGTTCACCTCGATGAAGAAGCAGAGTGTTGCGCCATTGAAGGAGCAGGCGGAGGCTGCCAATTGGCATTTGCTGCTGCCGGTGCCGTTGCCGCCTGTCGGTTGTTTAGTTAAAAATACGAGTGTCCAAAATGAAATAAAATATTTGTTACATGTTAACTTTTTGCGCATGGGTGTTTGCTCTGGGCATGAAGGCATACAGGGTACAATATATTTATAAGACAAGTGCAGTATTAATAAGAACAAACAGGGGTTAATAACAGCAAACGAAATGTGTTTAAATGAAAATTGAGCTTAGAGCTCAATTGGATAAATTTATTATTGAATATACCGCAAATGTGCTGAAAAGTCAATATTAAACAGTGCTATGTTACATGTAGAAATAAAGAACTTACGGCAGACTAGTCTTGGAATTTTAATATAAACTTTTTTGAAGAGAATTCCAGAACTTTTTACTTAAGAATTGTTTTCTTTGTTTAGAATAATAGGCGATCCAATTATTTATAATTGGAACAGCGTGTTTTTTCTATACTTTAAGTGTTTTAAAATAGTTTTGTATAGTTAGTAAATAAAGCATCCTAAATTGCGCTCACCCTGTAATCTATTAACACTTCTAACAACATTTTGCAACATGTTGCACACGACTGGCTTTCGAAAGACTTTCCCAGGCGTCGCGACGGTGGCGGCGGCGCTATCATTGCAGGCAATTGCTTGAAGACTCAATTTGGTGAGACTCTCTCAGCTATTTATGTAAATAGAAATTGAAAATAATTTCTTTCTATATTTATAATTGTGTTTATTAAAATTTTAATAATGCTAAGCAGCCAACGACGAACGACGAATGAGGAACGAGGCAAGTGAGGCGTGCATTTTGAGTTATTATTATTTATTTTCATAAATGTCTGCAATTATTGTAATTGCTTAACTTTGGGCAGTGACGAGATACTTAATGTCTGAGATACTTTCATTGCTGCGGCGCTGACACAATTGGCGTGTAGCATTTAAATCATATGCATATTTATGGGTAGACATATAGCAGTAACTACTGATTAAGCGACAAACGGACAGACGGATAACAGTCATCGATTCGGTGCTGGTGGCAAAGTGCTTGAGGGCGAACCAACCAACCAACCGAACGTACCAAAGACTGAACGACTTTAACAAAGAAAAAGAGTCATAAAAACCAACAACAAAAAGTAAGAAAATGAAATTAAAAAATAAAAAAAAAGCTGCAGACGCCATGGCCAGGAAACAATTATCAACATGCTTGTTTTAGAAGCAATTCGAAGTTTTATATATATATATATGTATATATGTCTTTTTTTTTTTAATTTCGTTACGTTCGGATCCGCTACGGAAGCGACTATGACAATGCTCTTGAACAGCTGAACGCCAACCGAGGCACGGATGAATGTCCGAACTGACACAACTCACTGACGGTTGGACAGACAGACAGACATACCGACAGACAGAGGAACGTTGGCAGCCTCAGGCCGTTTGCGCAGCGCATGCGTTTAATTTGGTACAACGTACCAAGGTAAGGTTCGTTGGTTTTCGGCTTTCAGCTGAGCTCAACTCCGTTTAGTTTGTTTCGTTTTCACTGTTCGACAGCGAAAATGAGCGAAAGGCGGTTGATTCAAATTAGCCACGTCCTCAACAAGATCAGGCCAGTAAACAATAAAACGAGCAGGCGGGGCGCATCAAATGGGGTACGACGACGACGACGGCTGACAGGAACGGGTTGAGCGCGCGGTCAGGCGGCTTGTTATACAATTGGTTTGGTTTGAGTCAACTCAACTCAACTGAGCTCGTTTGGTTAACTGCTCCAACCGCTGTTGATTGTAGGTTCAAAAATTGCAGGGTTCAACAAGATTATTAATGCGTTACTTTTCGTATGTGGCATGGATTCGACCGACGCCACCGTCAACGTCATCCGCACATGTTCTACAGCTTGTTTTTTGTTGTTAGCGTAGATAAGAGTGCCGTTTAAACATTGTTTGTTTAAAAAAAAAAAATTCCAACTTTCCGCCTTTTATTTAAAAAGAAATAATATACAAATTTGTATACATATATATTTTATTTCCTAAAAAAACGAAAGGTTTTGTTTTATAAAAATTAGTTTTATGTATTGTATTAAATTTGTATATTTTTTATTTAATTTTTTTTTTAAACCAAAAAGGTTTAATTTTACAAACATTTGTTTTTATTTAATTAAATTTGTATATTTTTTATTTTTATTTATTTTTATTTTTTTTTGGTTTTATTTTCTTGTTTTATTTTCTTGTTTTATTTTCTTGTTTTTTTTTTTTGGACTTCAACGCCTACGCAACATGCTTTTTCTTTAGTGTCTAAAGACAAGTTGTGCGTGCGTGTGTGTTAGCGCTTGTCTTGTTAGCACATTTGTAACGCGGCTTGTAAGTGATTTACCATTGACAGTTGTTAATTACATATTAACCGCAGCAACAACATGTTGAATCGCCACAGTTCATTTAAGCATAAAAATATGTATGCATCTTAGTTGCATAAATGTCTTTGAATACTTCGCTTCTTTCTGTATTTTAAGTATACGAAGGCGAAACAGCACTTTTGGGCGTACTTACTCAAAGGCGGTGCCATGGCAATGTGCACAGATGATGCCACCAATTGAGAATGTATACTTTGTTGTAGCAAAGAGGTAATTACAAATTTGGCAAAAACATAATGTCTTGATATACGGTCTGACGACATAGCAATCTTCACAAGTATCAACCCAGCAAATTGACAAGTACTTTATCTGTCAGTCTGTCTTGGCCAATTATGCGAGACTTGTAGTTGAAAAAGCTATTTTTAGGCTCGTTTCATCTTCCTGTGTGTGGTAAACTTCGACATTTTCTTTTTTGTCAATGAAAAGTTAAACAGAAAAAAAATTCTGCAAGTCTGTAGCAACAGACAGACTAATGGGTCTGCCAAATATATGACCAATAAAAGAAGCTATAAAATTTCTTTATTAAAACTTCATTTCAAGTATTTATAATAGAAATTCTATGTCATTACCTTTTACTGCCAACTCTATTAGGCGCTGCTAATAGGCATATTCAATTAAATAGCATATTAATACGATTTTAATAGCTTGTCATATTCTTAATAGCTTTTTTATTCAATTGCAATACCTTTTTTTTCAAATTCCATTACTCTTAGCAATGACGATTGCCTAATAGTTTTTCTATTAACGAGACTGTTAAATGCACTCTATTAACTTTTTTTAATAGACTTGCTGGAGTCGATTTATATTGGATTTCAATATATGCGCTTTGCCACTTAACAAAAATAAATCCTGCCTACGCTCATGCTCTTGTGCGATACTTATCAATGCCAATCGAAATTGTTACTGAGTTCAGGCCGCCCTCATTATTGTCATCTCATCATTCGGTTGTGCCGGCATTTGTTCATAACACCCGCACGTTCCAGACTGCTTGGAGTCAATGCACGCGACCTTATGGCTGCGCATCCTTTCAAGCAACCGAATTGGCCGACTGGACTGACGGACGGACGTCGAAACGAGCGATTTGCCTTAAGAAAACATGTCATGTGCGTTGTACGCGGATATTTGAACCCAATTTGATTTCACCTTCGATAGCAATCAGCGCGCTGCTTTGAATAAGCGCTTGGTCGCTTGCTTGCTGGCTCGCTTGCTTGCTGTGTTGATGATAATATTATGCGCGCTCTCATTTGAATTGTCGTTCGGTATATGCCATTCGTTTGTGTTGTGGCCTTCAAAAGGAGCCCGATTCCGATTCATTAATATGTAACACAAAAAGCAAATGAAAGAAAAGAAAAGGGAGTCTCAGTCTCAGCAGCGTTTCGGTTCTGTTTCGGTTCGATACGGTCGCAACACTACACAAGAAAAGTTGAAGGTGTTCCCAAATGATTTTCAAAATGGTCATTTCAAAAGAGAACTGAACTTGTTCCAATCGTAAATTCAATAATTTTGACATTTTATTGCATTTTTATTTCGACTGTGACATCATTAAACGCTTTTATAGCTTTTCCTTGTCGCTTTTGTTTTCTACATTGCTATGCACTGTATTATTCTCGTTGTTGTTGTTGGCTCTTGTGCTGGGAATTGTCAATAAAACGTTTCACATTTTAAGCGTGCATATTAAATGTAAAATCGAGTGTCGTCCAAACGCGTCGTTGCGTCTGTTTCTACAACTTGCCGTCTTGCCCTTACCCTTACCCCTTTTCAACACGCTTACCCCGTTAACCGGCATGTCGGGCAAAGAGGTATTTTTAACAGCCATGAAATTAGTTGTTGCAGGCCGGCCTTTATTGTATGAAGCGGAGGAAGCGAGAAGCGAACGTTTTAATGGCCAAGCGTGCACATGTGCCTTTGCAGCTACGTTCAAGGGTGCACGGCGTGTGAGCGAAAGGGTCAAAGGTTGCGTGCTGGCTGGTGCACTGGGAAATTCTTGTAGGAAAAACGCTTTGCTCATTACCATTATTGAAAAGGAAAACTTGGCTTAATTGCTTTTCGTTTGGCGTAGGCAGAAGAAGTTGTCGATAAGGCCAGCCAGCTGACAGTTGCTCACTTGTCTGTCTGTCTGTCGGTCTGTCCGATCAACCGAAATCAAACGTCATTTAAACATTACATAATCAATTGTGTGAGGAGTTGCTATGCGTTTATTCGTTAATTTTTTACCATTTTAACATTTTTTTTTTTGTTTAATTGTCTTCACTTGACTTGACACACGGTCGGTTGTTTCTTGTTTGTTGCATTGCATACCAAAAATGCCACGCATCTTGTGCGGCTCAATGAACCCTAAAAATGCGCGCATCCGCCCCTTCAGCGCCCATCATTACTCCTTTCATTCGCTCGTCTCTATTCAAAGAGCATCATTGCTATTTTGCGCCCCGGTGTGTTGTGTTGCCTTCATTTGTTGTTATTGTTGCTATTGTTGTTGTTGCTGTTGTTAATGTCTGTCAGGTGCATTCATTGAGCTGAGGTAAGTTGTGTGTGCCTCGCTGCCTGCCTGCCCCCCATCCACAAAACAAGGTACTTACATGCAACTTTTCGTCATTCATTTTTCATGTTTTACGTTGGTTTTTTTTTGTTCACTTGTTTTGTTATTATTATTTTATTGTATTTATTTTGTTGTTGTTGTTGCTGTTGTTGTTATCATTAGCTGCCAAACAACATGTCCTGAACTCGCTCGCTGCGTAGGCGAACAATGTTCGAAACGAATTTTCAAAATTTGTGCTTCATTGTTAACTCTTCTATTTTTTTGGGTTTTTGTTGTAACTTCTTCGGCGTTTTTTTTTTTTTCTATTTTTTATTTATTTTTTTTTGTTTATACTAATGTGTCTTACATTGAAAGGTTTTCATGGCTTTTATTTTTTGTTGGGTGTTGTTTTTTTTTTATGTTTTTTTCTTTATTTTATTCTAATGAACTTTTTGTGTACAAAGTTGTGATTACAAAGGCTTAAATGGCGCTCGTCTGTCTGTCGGTCTGCCTGTCTATCCGTGTGCTGCATTAAGAGTTCTGTCTTTTTGTTGTAAATTTCAATGCATTTGTGTAAAAAATACTCGAAACTCGAAATAGTTTTCTGTTATGGCTAACAAACATTGGCGGTTTTTATTAGCCAAGCAAAGAGTATAATTTATGCCACCAACGTTTGCCTAATTAAAATGACACCTTTGCGCGTTACGAATTCTATCATTTGTCACTGTAATTTTACAAATTAATAAATTTTATGAAGTCGCTTTTTATTTGTATCTTTTGTTCTATGTTTTTTTTTTTCTTTTTTTATATACTTTTTTGATAAAATAGTAAAATAAAATAGGGCAGTGCAATGTCACCGCCAACTACACCTTCGTCTCAACTGACAAATGGTGTTGGTCCGTCTGTCTGTCTGTCCGTCGGTCCGTTTTTCGGTCGCCGCGGGCGGGTACCCCATTTTGCCATTACATTTGGTATGCGCATTTGAGCAAAATTTAAATAAAAATGTCGTGTGTGCTCATGTAATAATTCACTTTTGAATTTATCGACTCAAACGCATGTTGAGTTGGGTACGCGTTCACCTTTTTGCCTTCCCCTCCCCTTGCTCGCTACGCATGCGCTGCGCTTTTAAAGGGTGCAAGCGCATGCAAACCAACGCGTTTATGGCTCAAAACAACGGTGATAACTAGGCCAAAATACAGCATGAAAGTTGAAATAAATGGGGGTTGTTTGTTAGACATGCGAGTGCGTGTGCGTGTGCGTTGGTACCTGTTCTATACGCCTTCGTTCAATCCAACTGGCTGTGTCTTTGCAGCGCGTCAAGTCGGCACGCAACCGTCTGGAACCACGTTCAAATAACATGAAAATTAAATTTTTGTTGTTTTTTTTGTTGTTTTTTTTTGCCCAATAATTAAAGTCAAAGACAAACGAGAAACAATTTTCAAGATGAATACAGAGATAAACGCCACAACAGTCCATCCAGCCAGTCAGTCATTCACTTACTCATTCTTCAGTTCGTTTGTTGGCTCGTTGGCTCTTTGGCAAGTGAACACTTGACCTATGTATACTTTATAGACAGAACTGCGTACCGTTTTCTGCTCTGACATATGTACAGGCATACAGTTGTGTTCGAAATAATAAGAACAGCCGTCAATATAAATTTTATAATATTGTAAAATAAAATTTATCATGATATATGATTTTATTTTTTAAATATGCTCAAGTGCGGAATTTTTGGTTATCCTTAACTTGTTGTGGGCCACACATTCATTACGTAAGACAGTTTCGGGGGGCGTGGGGCGTCGACCATGTCTTATATTTGCCTATTTTTCCTATTCAGCTTGCTATAGTTTTTCTTAGCCTAATGTATGAAACGTTATCATAAGCTGAGTATGAAGAATTAGCAAAAATCAGACATGTTCGACGCCCCACGCCCCTCTAAATCGTCTTACGTAATAATAATGGCACTAAAATTGGCTCATTGAAAATAATAGTCTGTTATGTTTTAAGTCCTAAGGCAAGACGACCTTCATTACATTTTAGAACATATTACCCCATTTACATGAGGGGTTTTGACGCGCAGGCGTCTCAAGCTAATTGGCGTATGTTGTTAGGCGTTGTATGTAGACATAGGAATCTACATACAACACCCAAAAACATAAGCTTTATTAGTTTGAGGCGCCTGCTCATCAAAACCCCTCATGTAAATGGTGTATAAGTTTATAGTTTATAAGCGACTTTAGTTGTACTTATTATTTCGTACACGACTGTACAGACAGTATGTGTAGTGTATGTGTTTGGTCTAACTTTAAGTTGAGTTCGCGGTCCGTTGTCCAACAACATTCACCTTACCGTCATCATATCGCAATGTTGCTTTGGCTTTTGACTGCTGTCATTTTAAATTTATTCCAAAAAAATATGTTGAATTTCATTTGCAGCGCTCGCAATGAATTTGACGCTCGGCTCTTTCAAGTTGCATAGTTCAACGTGTGTTCGGTGTACGGTGTACGGCTTTGACTTGACGTGTCTGTGCGCCGGCGTTAAAGGAGACGCATACCAAAATGCCGCCGAGCCGAGCTGAACTGAACTGAGCCGCGCAGTGACACAGCAAACCTGCAACAACATGCCGCGTTTGTGGCACAAAGCACAGGCGCTTTGCTGATTAAAAGGTGTTTCTTTTTTTTGTTTTTTTTGTTTTTTTTTTGTTTCGGTCGACCCGAACCGAGAAATGATTTCAAAAAATTATGTGTGAGCCCATTTCTCAGCTCATTTCCAAAGCGTTTTAAATTGAAATTAAAAGAAAGAAAAGATAGAAAAAAAAAAAAATATATAATGTTTGAGCGTGGAAAATTAATTAAGACAGCAACAACAACAAGCGCTATAACGAAAGACAAAAGCAACAAGAGCAGCAGCGCAACTAACAACACTCGCGTAGATACATTTATACATACATACATACATATATACAAGTATGTAAATGAATTCGTTTGAGCGTTAATGAGTTGAAAAACGCCTCCTGTCTTTATTTTTGCTGCTTTCGTTGTATTTTTCTACTGCTTCCTCTTTTGATTTTCTTCTCTTATTCACTTGCTCAGCTTAGCTCACTTGTCAGCTTGTCATACAGTGAATATCCGCTTTGATGGAATACATTATGCTTATGTAACAAGATATTTCAACTTAGAAATGATTTCAAAAACTTATTTTCATCTTGAAATCAAAAGTATTCCGAAAAAAAGCTTATATCCTAATTGGAATAAACGATTTCTTGAATTTTCACAATCTTTTCTTTGATCTTAACTCTTTCTAACTTGAATTTCAAACAATATTCTCTGTTGCCAATCATTATTAAATCCCATACTGTGCAATATTCAACTGAGAGTTGGTGAAAAGATGTTTTTTAATTGCAAGAAGCTCCAGAGGTTCTTGAAAGTCATACGCCAACTTTATGACGCATTAATAAACTATAAAATCATTTTAATATTTCATGACAAATCTCACGTGAGTTAATGATATTGAATATGATCTTATAGAAGGCTGAGTAGCAAAATCCCACTAAGGAAGGGTGATTTGTATGTGTGTGTGTGTGCGTAACTTGGCTACCGTCTCAGCGCGTTTCGGCCGACACGTTAATTAAAAAATGATTTTTTCTGCTCTTTTTTTCATTTTTCGGTTTTTTTTTTATTATTATTTTTTTATTTCCTTTAATTAATCATATGCAATTTCGGCATCTCATGTCTGTCTGTCGGCCAGTTGGGGCCCCCTAAAACTTGCGGCATTTAATTATTTAGCAATTTATATATTCACACAATTGTTTTTGCCAATCATGCCCTGACCAAACGACCGACTGAACGTCATTGTTATGGAACGGCAGTTGTTGTTTTTGTTGTTGCTTTTTTTTTTTGTTAATTCCGTCATGATTTTTCGTTGAGTTCCGTTGCGTTTTAATTGTCGTAACTGATAAGCCAATGGAAGTTGATTAACTTAGTACACATTGTGCATGTGTGTGTGTGTGTGTGTGTGTGTGCCACAGTCATTTAGCTAATAAAATTGTATTAAATTTATTATGTAATCCTGCTTGCCGGCCAGCAAATGGCTGCGGGTCATATCGCCGGTCTGTACGAATCTTTATCGTATAAACAGTCTTTTGAAATTAATTAAAAAGTCGTAATTTTGTTTAATAAAATATAAATAAAAGTTTCGTTGGTCGTTGAGTTCACTCACTGAGTCACTCACTCACTCACTCACTCAGTCAGTCAGTCAGTGAGTCCGTCATACACTCACTCACTTATTCGTTTTGCGTAATTTGAATTTCTTTGGAATCGTAAATTAATCTCTGTAAATCTTCGCGTACAAAGTAAGTATACGCGAATAAACCATCAGATTTCGATATAATCGTAAATTTTCTTGCAATGGCCAACAAAAAAAAAAAGAAAAAAAAAACAGGCAAAAAAGTCGTCGTCACAAAGACTTGGCAGCAATAAAATAGCGCAGAGAGTCGACTTGAATCGCCTTCGTTGCCATCGAGTTAAGCTCTCAGTGGCGTCGTGCAAGGAGGCAACAACTAAAGGCAACAACAACAACAACACACAACCACGCAAAGTTGAAGGCGAAAATGTGATTAAGTTGCGCGCAAAATCCAATTTTTATAACTGCAAAAGAAACAACAACATTGATTGGCGCTCTCGCTCATACACACACACTTACAATGACTAACGCCTTGGTAGTAGCACTAGCACCGTGTTGCTGTTTCTGTTGTTGTTGTTTGCGCACCTCACCACGTCCTTTGGCCGTACATATTGAATTGAGTCCGCGCGCATAAGATGCTTGGCAGGGCAATAATCATAAATTTCGACAACAACGCCAAGAACAACAACAACACAAACAACAACAACAACACAAACGATGGCAAGAGCAACAAACTAGCAAATGCCAGCAGTGGCAGCACTAGCGGCAGCGGCAATAAGCAACACTTGAATGTACGTTAGGTTGAGAAGAAGGCGGCGACGGCGGCGGGCGTATGGCAAACACCTTAGCGTTGTCGCCTCTTAAAAGCTCAAGAGCAGAGATTTCGGGCCTGCTTATACATAACTTCTAAGCACTTAAAGCAAACAAATATAAATGCTGAAAATTTAAGGTACTACAAAAATGAAAAAAAACAACAACAACAACAAAAATATCAATTTGACCATTTGACTGCGGTGGTCTGTTGTCGGCGGTTCTCTCACCTAACCAACAGAGTAACAACCAACAGGCCAACTAACCAACCAACCGACCAACCAACCAAACGTACTGTTGGCAACCTTTGCTTGTCACTTGCATTGCATGCAACCATGATCAGCACAGTTGAGCTCAGCTCGGCTCGGCTCAGCTCAGCCATCATGCTCGAATAAATGCAAATATTTGCAACGTTGCGCAGATTTTTTCTTACTCATGCATTGTTGTTGTTCTTGTTGTTGGTATTATTGTATTTGCATTTGGCAAAAATGCTCGTTGGCGTTTTTTGTTTTCGTTATTGTTTTTTTTTGTTCGCTTTTGGTTTGCTTTAATTTTTAATTAATACAAAAAAGCCGAGTTGACGACGTCGACGCGACGACGCGACCTTCGACAGGAAATGGAAAATGACAGCCACTTAGCTCGTAACTCTTTAGTCACATTCATTTCAGCATACTCGGCAACACTGCTGCAACTCTGCTATGGCTATGGCTCTTGTTCTTACTCTGCTTGTTCTTACTGCTCTAGCTGTTGTTGCTGCTGCTTCTTCTTCTTCTTCTTCTTCTTGATTTATTGTTTGTCGTACGCTACGAAATTGCGCTTTAAATTTTACTCCTTTGCTTTGGAAAAAAAAAAAATAAAATAATAGTTGCAACAATTGCTGCCACTCGAATTGTCAAAACCGGCGTTGACTCTTGTACCCCCCTCACTTGCGCTAACCCACCAACAATGCATACTTGCATGGCAAAGCGCACTTGTTGAATGCAATTTTTTTTTTTGTTGTTTTTTCTTTTTGTTGTTGTTTTTTCACGCGCGCATTTTCTTAACTATTTCGCCTCTTCCTGTGTTGCTACACAGTCAGTCTGACTGACTGACTGCCAACCACCAGCCAGGAGTTTTTTGCTGCCGCTGCTTCTTCTTATTAGTATTTTTTTCTTCTGTGTTGCTTGGTGATTTATAAAAGAACGCGCAGAATGATGGCTCAAAGTTTAGCAAAGTCAAAAAGCAAAGCAAGAATTTTGCAGTGCATTGCAAGTAGAAACACGAAGAAGCTTTTAACGAACTGTTTCTTTGTGGATTTCGGTTTATGTGCTTCTTCTTCTTCTGCTGCTGCTGCTGCGTTTTTTTTTTTTTTCTTCTTTCCTTTTCATTTTGCATTCACTCAGTGGATTAAGCGACACAACGGTGGCAGCGGCCTACATGTGGTTCGCATGTTTCTACAAATGTATGCTGACTGACTGCGTGTGCGTGTGTGTGTGTGTGTGCGTGTGTGTGTGTGAGTGCACAAGAGAGTTGAAGTAGAGTGAAGCAACTGGAACTAATCCGCTGGTTTAGCATTGATGACTTTCGATTTGACTTCGGCATTGAAATTTTGCCTAACAAAAATGTGTGTGTGCACCTCTCGCTTGCACACCTTCTCTTCTTCTTCGCCAACCCATGCAAACTTGTGTATCAAAGACGAGTGAACGCGCAATGCAAAGCAACGAAGAAATTGAACGAAACGAACGAGTTTGGCAGAGAGTGAAGTGCAGAAGTGATGTCGGTGTTGGTGATGGTGACGGTGATGGTGACGTCTGAGCTAAGCTGCATTGAGTTGCGTTGCATTGCATTGCACTGAGCACAGTGTTGTTTGTGTGTGTGTGTGTGTGTGTGTATTGAATCGTGCCATGCCGAGGCAAGCTGAGTTGAGTTGAGTTGGGGCCGTATTTAAATTTCAAATTGGTTCGTTAACATGAAGTTAACATATCTGCTAATTGCTGATTGCTGAAGCCTTCGAAGCCAGCCATTCTTGTTGCCTACCAGTATCGGATCAAAAGCGTATTGAGCTGAGCAAAGCAGAGCTATGCCAAACGGTTGAGGCGTTGATACGAACAAACAAACACAAAAACAAAAATGCATCAAAACAGAGTAGAAAGCATATTGCAAAAAAAGAAAAAAAAAGAAATATTGTATATATGCAAGTAACAACACTTGTACATACAACACGTACATTGACTAGACAACAACAACAGCAACAACAACAGTGACGACAACAACAGTGACGACAACAACAAACACGTCGAAGACTTGAGCTATGAGCGTGGTGTGAGCTCATGTTGTTGTTGTTGTTATTATTGTTAGTGCTGACAACACACACACATGCACATGCACACACACACATGGCTACATGAGGACACATGTACGGACAGCAAATACATGATACTTGTATGTTGTTACTTATGAGGCAGGCGAGTGTATCTAATAGTCGCTGACGTGTATCTTGACAGTGCTTTTCCTTCTAGTACACAAGTATATGGAAATATGATGTTCAAAATGATGTTATGTTCGTTAAGAGAAGCGAGCGCGCGCGCTTGCACACCTTCAGTCTTTCCCGTCACCAATCGTCCCTCGGCCATTGTCCAAGCATGTTTGATAAAGCAGGTGTGGCGCGGGGGGCAAATATTGAAACTCGCACGCTGACTTGAGGGCTCTTGGCTTCTGTTCGTTCGTTTGTTTGTTCGTTCGGGCTGTTTCCCTTCTATGAGATGTTGCATGTATGTATAAATTTCGTTGCGGCGGCAAAGATACATTAAGCGTTGCGCTGATAAGCATCCGCACATGCGCTGACAAGATCAACAAGCGAGCGAGCGTTGAACAGCAATTCCTCTTGCTTGTTGTTGTTGTTGGCTTGACTTGACTTGATTGCTAGCTGGCTTGCTAGCTGGCTGGCTTGCCAGTTATCGTTGCTGTCATTGTTGCTGACAACAATTTTTGCGTACTTCTTTGTCGCTTTGCAATGAAATAAGATACAAATATTTCTTCTTGTTGTTGTTGTTTTTTTTCAGTCTACTTTTTTTTTTTACTTTAATTTATCTCAAATCAAATGTGTGCGTCAAAGTAATTTGATTTGCTCGCTCTCGTCTAATATACTTTGTCAAATGTCAACTATTTGCCACGTCTATCTGTCTCTCTCGCTCTGGCACGCCGCGCACACCTGGCCTTTGGTACATTGCGGTTTATATGCATGACACATACATATATATACTAATAAAGACAAACACACACACATGCACATGAGCCATTCAATTTGAATTGAGACTCGTGCTTCACTCAACTTGCATATGTCTGTAAACTTTTATTACGTTTGGTCATTGTTGCCAAAAAATAAATGAAAATGTCCGTCTGTCTGTCCGAATGAAACATTACATTCAAGCGCACCTACAATTTGCTCAAGCTTCGCTGTCCCTGTTGCTGTTGTTGTTGTTGTTGGGTCGAAACAAGCATTTGTTTTTGTTTGAACGTGTGGTATTTTTGGTGTGACAAAGCAACCAATTACCAAATACGAAAAATGGCAACGTGCAAAACACACACACACACATACTAATGCAAAAAACAAATATAAATAAAAACAAGCACAAAAAAAAAAGATAAGTGACAACAACAACAGCAGCGGCAACAAAAGGCGACAGAACCGCAGCTCAAAACATTATCCTGTGCCGCCAATTTCATAGTCGTCATGTCCACTTGGTCAGTTGTTGTTGTTGCTGTTGTTGTTGTGAACATTTGGTAGGTTATGTATGTACTTTTGCGTAGGGGCTACCAGTAGGGTGCTGTATGCAGGGGGGGGCTTAGAGGCTGACCAGCGGTATGAGTTTGTCGTTGCTGCGGCAATTGACTCGTTAGCCAAGTACAACAGAGCAACAAGAATTGTATGACAACAACAACAACAACGAATAACAACAATGAGCAACAACAACAAGCACAGTCGTAGAGCCAAGCAAGCAGGCAGGCAGGCAGCAAGCAACAATAATAAAGTGTTGCTGTTGTTGTTGTTGCACTGGTTCGTTGGTACGTACGTTGGTAGTGTGCGAGTGAGAGCGATGTATGGTGATGGTTAACTCAGCGTTGCTTTGGTTTGGTTTCGTTTGATTTGATGTCCCTGTTGTTGTTGTTGCTATTGTTGTTGTTGAGCGTGACGTTGTGCTGCGAACAATTGGCAGGGGGGGAGGGGGCAAAATGGTTATGTGTTTGTGTGTGTTGGTCATTTTTACGAGTGTGTTTGTACGTGATTTCATCAAACAAAACAAAACAAAACCAAAAAAAAAAAAATTTTTACAATCGAATGCAAAAATTGTGTAAACACGTGAATACAAAAATCTTCACTCGGTCACGCCACACTCCTCTGCTCCACAAACTACTACACTACACAACACTACAGTGCGTTGCTCAGTGTTTGTTGTTGTTGTTGTTCTGTATCTCGTTGAAGTATCTAAAAGTTTTGCGTGGGGCACACATGTGGACAAGTTTTTATGCTTGCTGTGCATCTGTATGTGTGTGTGTGTGTGTGTGCATGAAGGTAGAGTAGTTGGTGTGCAGGTACGACAAACGCGTGATCGTAAAATAGCATTTAGTCAGCACTGAAATTCTGTTATTTTTTTCTTCTCTTCTTTTTTTTTTTTTTTTGGCTTCACTCTTGTCTGTCGAAAGTCGAAATGAAATCACGAAGCACTTTTTCCATTTATCTTCACATTTGGTTACAACAACAATTACAAAAACAATTGTTACATTTATGTAACTAAATTTTTATCTGTGCGTTGCCTTTTGTTGATTTTGCAGCAATTAAAGTTGTACACAACAATAAGAAGAATAAAAACGTCCTTAGCTTAATTTAAAAACTGCCAGGAATGTTTAAGTCATAAAGTATCTGTGTATCTATTTGTTTGAAGTGTATAAATAATTGAGTTTCTTTGAAAGCCAAGATAAAAAAAAAGGCAATTCAAAGTTAACGACAACGTTGGCAATTAAATTATAAACCCATTGATTCGCAACGAATGCGAAAACATGGCATTTGTCCGTCTGTCCGACTGACCATTTCTGTTAAACAAAAAGCGCACCTTGTTTAAAAACTTAATACGTATAACGAAGAATAATAAAATGTTGTTTGGAGCAACAACAACAACAACAATTGAAATAAATGCAGTTAATTTAGTGCAGCGCCAACTGTTGGCTAATAAAATCGCAAAGCGCATAAAACTCAAAATAAAAAAAAATAAAAATCCCTCAGACATCAAAATCTAAATCGGTTTTAATTGTTGTTTTTTTTGTTTTTGTTCTTTTTATTTTACTGACTTTCGTGGCAGTCAACAAAATCCCATTCTTTGTTGTTGTTGTTGTTGTCATTTTTGTTATTGCCGCAGTCAAACGCACACACACATGCATATACAATTTGTACGACAGTTGCCGATGGCGTACGACTTTGACGATGAACGGTTAACAACGAACGGATTAACTGCAAGCAAGCAAGCAAGCAAAAGGAAAAACAAAAACAGCAACAACAACAACAAAAATCGAAGTCATATAAGCAAGGCGAAACAATTCGCATTGCCGTCGCCGCCGTTGTCGCCCTTCGGCTATTGCATTAGTCAGTCATGTTGTGCATGACCACTTTAATGTTGCTCTTCTTCTTTTGTTGTGCTTTTTTCTGTTCGTTCCATTCCATACGTTTTTCGAACAAAGCTATGCCTAAGGTTGCATTGGGCCGGTGAGCGCAGTCAACGCGTGCATTGCAAAATTTATGGACCAACAACAACAGCAACAACAACAACAACAATTCGGCTACGACAACACACACAACACTTTAGCACCAAAAAATACTCATTTTTATTCACACCAAAAGCGCGTACGCACCCTCGAATGTCACATGCGCTCACGTACATATACATATGTATACGCACATACGCGCGTGTGTGTGAACAAACAAAAACAAACGCAGGTGAAGTGTCCATCTTAATCGAAGCAATAAATTCGCATAATGAATTTCCTAAGAACATATACACAACAGAATGGACTTGAAACGCTCTTGTGTCGCAATGTCTTGTCGTCTGGTCGCGCCGCCAACTCCCCTAGTCCACTAAAGTGTCATGCCAAAGTAAAGGAATTTTAAATTGCCCAAAGAGATGTCAGTGGCGGCGGCGGTGACGGCGGTGACGGCGTCGACGCATTGCTTGATATTTGTTATTGGCGCGAAATTGGCCAAGATGAGTTGTCCACAATCGACGTCTTGAATCGCTCCACAAACGTCGTTGTCGTCGTGCGTACACACACACATGCATCTGTTGGTCCACTCAGTTTGTTGTTGTTGTTGGTTGACTCTTCGTTCGTTCGTACGTTCGTTCTTTTGCTCATTCGAAGTGTCATTAAAGTCCTTTAATTTATGGCAGAAAATCAAGTAAAAAACATGCCATGTTTTGTGTGTTTGTTGTTTGTTATGTTAGTCAGAATGGCAAGAATCGAATTTTGCTTTTAGCGGCAGTTCTTTTTTTATGTTTTTTAACTCACAGCTTAGCTGCCTTTCAATGCAACTCTAAGCAGCGTTGTTTGTGTGAGTGAGCACAGAAGATTCTATACAAGCCGCCGCATGTTCCAATGTCTGTCTGTCTGCCTGTCTGTCTGTCTGTTGGTCTCTCTACTTGCCTAGAAGCTGCGCTAGTCCAAGTTGCTGTCGCTTGCGTGCCACTGAGCCAAACAACAACAACAACGTGCCGAACGGCGACAACACTGGCCGCACCAACGTTTGATGTCGATCTTTAATTTGTATTGCCAAAAGTCGCGCGCGTACTTGGCCTGAATGCAGATTGGCTTTAATTTAGGTTCGCTGAATTGACTGAGTTTTGTTTTTGTTTTCTTTTACTGTTGTTGCTTCAGTATTAATGAAACACGTTCGACATTTGCTCTGCAGCGCAATTACAATTTAATTCCTTCGTACGCTCGCTCGCTTAGCTCAGATGTTCGTACACACACGCTGTCCAACACATTTTGTCTTCGTTTGCAATATTCTGCATTAGTGCCAAACACCGTTGACCAGCACAAGCACACACACACACACAAACATGGGCATGGGCCATACTCATACTGCACCCCGCACACATGACCAACGCATGCAGTGAGAACTTTTTGTGTGAAATTAGTGCTTAATAGTGTGCCAAAGCTAAAGGTATCGGCATCTCTCTGACTCTCTCTGATTCTCTCTGTCTCTGTCTGTCTCTTTCGCTCGTTCTGTGCGTTATTATCTCGTTACTTCAAATCGTTACCATTTCGTTCATGCTAGTACTATAATACTCTATACTATAGAGTCAGCTGTAAACGAATCTACTGTCTGTCTGTCTGTTTGTCTGTCTGTCTGTCCTATCTGCTGACTTCTACTTCAGTGTTATTAGTGCTGAATTTTTTCTTTTTTTTTTTTTTTTGCTGAAAATGTCGAAATATACGCGAACGCGCGGCACGTGACAAGTCAAATACGAAATAAAATGTTTATCGCAACATGCGCGCAGCTTCAAACTACTCACACACACACACACGCGCACGCATACACACCCACAACAACAAGAACAACAACAACACCATGTCAAACGTTCTTCCTTTTATAGACTCTGTTGCAAGCGCAAACGGTGAGTTAGTTAATTATTATGCCCCCATGCTGACGCCGCCACTGTTCGCCCCCACAGACGCCTTGCCTGCTGATGCGGCGTGTATATTAAGTAAGAAGAAGAAGTTGCAGAAGCAGAAATAAAAATAGTAAGAACGAAAATGTTATAAAAACGAACTTTCTTTGGTGGATAATGTTGCTGCTGTGTAAAAACTGTTAAGTTTCATGACGCTAATTTCATAATAACAAATAAGAAGAAGAAGAAGAAGCAGTAAGCTGTAAGCAGCAGCAACACAACACAAGCACATTTGTGGCCAATATAGTTTTTATGTCTTGCATACTTAACCTTTAAATTTTAAGCGTTAACTCAAAACGGCGGGAGGCACATGATGGTGCAGCAGCAGCGTGAGCAGCAATCGCAGCTGACTCAGAAGCTGTTGGAATTCTTAGCGAATTTATGATATCATAAATCGTCATTAATTAAATTTTGCGTTAATATTTGTCGGTTCGAGTTGACCAACGAATCAAAGCTGAGCTCAGTCAAGGCTCCCCCCCTTCGAACTTACGACCAACAAACAAGTGACATTCGCTACACTTCAGTGCTGCTGCTGCTGCGGCGTTCACTCGAACACGTTCATTTGGCCTAATGAGCAGCGACACACGAATCAAACCGTATGAACGAGAACGACCGTACGACCGAAAGAGCAGAAACGATTGCTCGGCATGTCCAACCGATGGTTTGTTGGTCAGTTGGGCTCAAGTGACCAATTCAGCATTTGACAACTGCTGTTGTTGTTGTTCTTGTTGTTGCTGCTGCTGCTGCCCCCGATTGCAACATGTCGCACACACCGCGCACCACAACTTGTCCACACTGCACTTCAATGAGATTGCTTGTGTCTGGTGTCTTGTCTGGTGTGCTTTTCTGTATGTCTGTCTGTCTGTCCGTTTCTTTGATTATTGCCTGGCCTGTGGTTTGTCTTGCGCATGTGCGCAGTCAACGTCGCAGTTGTCGAGACTCGTCGGTGGCTGTTTGCACATTCGCTGCGCCGTTTTCAAAAATCATATTTATGCGTTTATGAATAATGTTTTAACACGCTGTCGCGTCACACACACACACACAAACACACACACATGCGCTGTTGTCTCTGTTGCCTTACAACCGAACTGAACCGAACAAACGTACGTACGAAAGATTGCTTGTTGTTTTTGTTGTTTTTGTGCAAAAATTCGTTCGTTCCTTTGTACGTTCCTTCATTCATTCGTTCCTGCAGTCGCTTCGGTTTGATTTGGTTGCGTTATGAGAGTCGCGTCGCGTCGAGTTGAGTCTTGACTATGGCACTGGCACTGGGTCTGGGTCTGGTCTAAGCTGTCGCCTTGCTAGGTCGTTAGTTCTGGTCTTGTTGTTGTGGTTGGTTGCCTGATTGTAAGGAAGAAGTTTAATGTGCGCGCTGCCTGAGCACTGTAGTCAATGTGGCACCTGTAACGAATCACTTGACAAGCTTTGCCAAATCGGACGCGCTTTTCCTCGCTCTCCCTCGCCCTCTGTCTGTCTGTTCACTGTTTGTATGCCAAACAAGTCGTAGCAAAAGTGAGTTTAGCACATTATAGTCATGGCCTAACTAACAAGCTCCAACAAACAACATCAGCTGGCGTCTGGCTTGGCTTACCCCGCAGCTAAAACCATAAAACTGTGCGCGGGGGTGTGAGTTGTGGTTGACGCGCAAGTTAATTTGTTTTCCATTGAGGCCTCCTCTTTTGATGATATACGAAGACATTTGTTTGTTTGTTTATTTATTTGTTTATCTCGCTTATTTGTTACTTATTGACTTGTGTTGTTTTTTTCACATTTTATATTATTGTTGTTGTTGTCGCCGCACAGTCGTTTGTTTCAGGCAATTTGTTGAAATATTTTTCAAAAAATCACATTTTTTTTTTTTGTCACACGCTTCGTCGTTCGTTGCTTCACACGAATAATCTCCAATTACTTACCAAAAACAACATCCGGCATTATCCAGCAGGATTGTCTTCCTCGCTCCCCTCTCGCCACCGCAACACCCAACAGCCTTCTTGGCGAACATTTGCCTTTTGTTGTTGACAAAGTGTTTCGTTTAATGTCGAATGACGGGCAAATGATGCTACGAATTATGTTTCCCCATCGCCTGCCCCCCACCCCACCCAGCCACTTTGCATGTGCAGCGTTCTGCTTCAGCTTCATTATTTCAATATGCCAGAAAATACATAGCATGCTCACACATGTTTCTTATTTAATACACGCGCACAAATCCCCAAAAAAAACAACAACAACACTTCTTTGCTCATTCGCGTCCTGTTTGACGCTCTGCTGACGTTGACGTCGCTGCTGCTCAAATGCTCGCCTGCTTGCAGTGACAATTGTCAATGAAGTTTTGTGTAATAAATTTTACGCCGCCGTTGTTGTTGTTGTTGTTGTTGTTGATGTCGTCTTTTGATTGCCGTCTTCGTTCTTTGCTTTGCTTTGCTTTGCCAGCCGAGCATGTCGTTTCCCTTCCTCTCGGCGGTCGTTTGCCATTGATGCGGCATCGTTTTCCACGCTTCTTGCATTCAAAGTGTTTGGTTTCGGCAAATGTCGTCTGCGCGTCTCTTTATGAAGATCAGCTGCTGTCGCTGTCGCCGTCTTGCTTTGCTTCAAATGTGTAATAATGTAAAGTCACTTTGTTGTTGTTGTTGTTGTCGTTGTTGTTGTTGTTGCCTTATTAATCTTTGCCATAAATGAGCCTACTAAATGAACTCTAGCATGCTTCATGCAAAAATGTAAAATAAATAAATAAATAAATATGTCCACCCCCGCCGCCCTTTTTACTTGTGCTTTGCTTCTTCTTTAGTTTAACACCAAAAGTCTAAGCAGTCGCGCTCTCCTTGTCTTCCACACACACGCACGCACACATAGATGCACACACAGACTTCGTTTAACCTTGTCTATTTGCATGCTTACTCTTTCGATTTTGTTTTTTTTTGTCAGCTGCAAACGTTTCTTCTTCTTCTTGCGCGCTTCGTCTCTCTCGCTCTGACGCTCATTGTAGGAAATGTGCGACAATTTCATAAATCATTCATAAAAACGTCGGTTGGCGGCCATTTCAACGCTCCTTTGGGGCACTTACACACACACACACACACACACACACATGTGTATTTCTGTGTGCAACGCAACACTTTTCTTTTCCAAAAATACATGTGCCGCAACAAGAGAGAAATTCATTTTAATTCGCTGCTTTGCTCTATTTTGGTTGTGTCGTTCGGTTGGGGAGGTGCGGTGAGGGGCAAAGCGCGTGCAGCAGTCATAAGCATGCATATGCGCATTAAATCTCTGGGGTGTTGAAATATCGAGGGCGGCCCTGCCGACTTTTAATGATTGAGACAATTTTTTTTTTCTACTTTCAAAAGGCAAAGCACAGCAATGTTTACTCATCTCCCCGTCCCGCCCCACCCCACCACTTACATACTTTTTGCAGCTGCAAAGCGCATTGAATGTTGTGTAACGAAATGAACGATTTCATCGATTAATTTTATTAATTAATGCATGCGCGCACTTCGTTTATTAATTACGTTAATTAGAAATAAACGAGCAGAAACAAGTGTTTGGTTAGCACTTGAAAATCCTGCGGTGCCAGACTGGCTGACAGACAGACGGACAGACAGACAGACCAACACAGACCGGAGTGCCGGCCAACGCTGTTGGATATCATTGATTGTCTCCTCTGTTCGCTGCTCTGCTGAAGTGTATTTGTGCATGTTTTGTCCCCTCTGTTTTGCCCTTTGTCTCATGTTCATAAATTTTCGTGCGAGCGGACACAACAACAAATTTCATTACGGTCAGCAATGTTGTTGGCATCGTCAAAACTGACATTGCGGTTGAAATTTCCTGCGATTGAATCGCCAATTTCCGTTTTGGGTAAGGACGCTGACCGACAGACGGACCGACGGACGGCCGGCCCCGGTCATCATGTACGCTGTGTGCCTGTTAGATTTGCTGTTGTTGTTGTTGTTGTTTGATGTGGGTAGTTTCATTAGTGTCGAGCGGACGGACGGACGGACGGACGGCGGCGCACATTATCGTTAATTAGATTTTTAAACATGCGGGCAGCAAATGTTGCGTCCAAGTTGTCAAACGCTTGCACTACAATTACAACAACTACAACAACAACTGTTATTATAATACAAATTTTAGTTTACACAATTTTGCACATAAAAAAATAAATCTTTTTAACAAAATTGTCGCATAAAACGGATAGCGTGGAAAATCAAACACTCAAACTTTTTATCAATCAAGTGTGTGTAAAGTAAATTTAAGCGCTTCTTTTCCGCGCTATGAATTTTTATGTTGCTTTTGTTTTGTATGCTGATTGATTAGGAAGAACGGGTTCTTGACAGTAATATAGCAAAAACACATAATGAAAATTGCCAAATTTAGCGTAATATTGCAAAAATTTTGATAGCCATTTTGGTTTATTGCATATTAAACAAGTTTTTATTAGTATTGTTTTTTTTTCCTAAAAAAGAAATTGCACTCTTGTCAAATGTGTGCTTCAGCCCTGCATTGGTTTAAGTCTATGCTATGATATTGGCTGATCGTGGTTCTTCCCAGCACATGACCATTTGTTTATACGCTTGCAAGCATGACCGATTAACTTCAATTTAAGAGTAGAGTAATCGATAAGTGATATTTTAATGGACTTAGTTCTTTTTTTTGCCGATAGAGTGACTTATTTAACGGCTAAACTATTTTTCGTTATGATAACGCATGTCTACGGTGTGTGAATGCACATATGTGATAATTTAATATTAAAACTTGATATGTGATTTTAATAAATGAAAAAAAAAATGTTTATAAGTTTGTATAATGAAAACGAAAACTTATAGAAGTCGATTATGTTTATTATTATGCAAAAATATGACTTCATATATAAAAACAACAAGTCAAGTTTATAATTTTGAGCTTGAGCTAAGGCGGCGTATACGTAATGTGCTGCTGAAGGATTTAAGCAACGTTCCAAAAATTAAATATCACGTGCACTACTATAATTAAAAGAGAAGTAAAAATCCAATATAAAAATGGGCAAAGTAACGCTCCCAAAATTGTCGTATAATCTATAAAAGTCATGCTCTTTGGTTGGCAATATTTTTCTTTGTTGTTCCTTTTGCTTATTGCCAACAAAATGTAAAATTACAGCTAAACAAAGTGTCGCATCTCCGCTCACCCCCTCATTGATGGGTCACATTTTGAGTGGGCACATCAAACTGCTATTTTAAGTGAAATTTGATGGCAAAAATTCGCGACTCGCGTTAAATTATGTTCATGCATAAACAGAGCAGCTGTCAATTTTGTTGTGGCATGTTAAAATGGCAACTTGTGTGGCAGCAACAACAGCGATGGCGATCGAACGTGACTGCACACATTTCTTTATTGTTGTTGTTGTTGTTTTTTTCCTGTTTGTCTTTTTGTTTGTTAGTTGGCCATGTGAGTAGCATGTTGTTGGCCATTTTGTGTCTGTTTGTTGTTGTTGCTGTTTGTATTTTTTATTGCTGCGCTGTAAAAATGCACATGTGCATGTGTGTGTGTGTGTGTGTGTTGTTTACTGCAAATATGCGAAAACCGTCGGCACGCTCGGCCAACGTCGTGACTGCCGTGAGCACGTTGCATTTTGAGTTACAGCAAACTGTGATTGCACTTTATAGTATTATTGTTGTTGTTGTTGTTGTTGTTGTGTATTATGACTGCAGTCAAAGTTTTCAATTTTCCACTTAATTGCTTTCAATTAAGCAAAGAGACTCTTTAGCAGCATTTATGTCCATTCAATTAAATTGCCAAAGCGTAACTTTTGCCTTTCGTTGGTTCGTTGGATGTCCTTTCTCATGCGCTCTCTTTCCCTCCCACTCACACTCTCTCCTACTCATGCCCTTTTGTTGCTCAAGTATATGTTTGAAGTGCAGACGGCATAAGCACTCACTTACACACACACACACACACACACACGCACGCACACACATGTACATGTACGTTGGCCCGCATCATGGCCCGGAAACGGACATTGTTATCGTTGTCAAGAAGTTGGCAGCGCTGGCAAGCAACGACAGTTGAAGCTGTGAAAACAGCAAAAGCAGCAGCAGCGCCACTAGCTCGCCCTCCGTCCCTCTCTACCTCTCACCCACTCACTTGCAGCACGTTGGGTTGCGTTAGACGGACTGTGGCACTTTGTGGCATTGTTATTGTTCACGTTGTTGTTATTGTTGTTGTTGTTGCTGCTGCTGCTGCTGGAAAATGTCAACAACATGACACAAGCCAAACAAGCAAGCAAACAAACAAACAAACAACGCACCAACCAACAAACAAACAAACATGTAAGCGACGAACAAATGCCGAAATGCATAAACAAATTGCAACAATTGCTGTCAAATTCGGTTAAGTGTGTGTGTATGTGTGTGTGTGTGTGTGTGTGTGTGTGGCATGTGCAACACGACAGACGACAATCGTTGTATCTTCGATTATCGAAGCAGGAGACATTCTACGTGACTCACAACTGCACCGTTTCCGGTGCTGGCAAAGACATGACATCACAAATGAACAGTTACCTGTTATTTTTGGCTACTATTACTTCTAGTCTGCTACTCTCCTTCCGCTGCTTGGCTAGTTAGGCTGGCTAGGCTGCTGGACAAGTTCAAAGGCTTTACTAACACAAGACAGAGAGAGATCTCTCTCCCTCTCTTGCTGTCCGTCCTTAAAGGGGTTTTCTGTTCCAGAAGCCTAAATTTCAGTCATTATCCGCGTACGATAAATAAAAATATTATTAACATCAAGTCATTTTATATAAGGGGTATACATACTTCAAGAATCCAAGAAAATTAAAAAAAAAAAATAAATACAAAATTATTAAGTTATGATGTTGTAAAGTGGTATCCGAAAAAAAGTCTATTATAGTTGATATAATGTCAATCCTTGCTGTAATCGAAATTACTTTTTTTTTGGCTTCAGGAATTTTTTTTTTAATATGACTGTAAAAACCACAAATTTTCGAAATCTCCGCCTAAGATTGATGTATAAACCCGATTTTCTCAAAATTTGCAATAAATCAGTTAATTAAAACTGGAGATATCATGTCAAATAGGTCGAAGAAAGTATTTTTGTGGAAATCACGTTTAAAATTTCGAACATCATAATTAGAAAATGGTACTTTATAACATAAAAACTCCTCTTATAACTCTCAAAATACCACCAATTTCGCAAAATCCTCTACGGCTCATATTCTTGAAGATCTAAGTTTGAAAAATATAGAAAAAAAATTCAAAATTGATCTTTATGAAATTCTAGTTGAGAATACCGCCTTAAGCCAATTGCCCTTCAACATTGCTAGCCCATTTGGTTTACAACGTTGACCGCAACATTCGATTCGACATTATTGCTTGTGCCTCTCGTCTTACAACATCTTGTTGGCCTGTTGGGCACCATACATTCCAACAGCTCAGCTGAGGTCAGCTCCTCCACACAATGCAATACATTTGCCAGGCACATGCTGTTTGTCAGTTATGCATGACTTTTTTTGGGAAATGCTCTCGAAGCTTGAATTTATGTAGTCCTCTTCTGCTTGGCTGATTTGCAGTGACAGTTTTAATTTAATTAATTTTGTCCGAAGACTTTTTCTTATTTTTTTTTTGCTTTGCTTTGCAAACACCTCAAGACTTGGCTTGGTCCGTAATTGAAAGGCAACGGCAAAGGCATGAATGAACGAACCTCAAGCGTTCATTATTTTTACTCGGGCGGCTTTAATTAATTACGCCTTTGGTTTACCTCTGGCAAATGAATTTAAAATCTCCAAAATGAAGAAAAATTTTTCGGGAAAGCCAGATTAATTAACATTTTTTACTTCCTATGGCTCTTCTTCGTCTTCGTCTTCATCTCGTTGTTGCTGTTGTTGTTGTTGACTTTAGTGCTTAGCTTAGTTTGTGCGCTACTTGAGACCGGCCGACAATTAATTGTGGCCGGCAATGTCAGTTTTAACTTCAGCACTGGCAACATGCGCTGTAATTACATTTGAATGCCTTGAAACTAAACGCTTTGTCAAAGCGGCAGCAGCCAAGTTAGGTTAAGTCAAGCCAAGTTGAGTTGAGCTGAACTGAGCTGAGTTGAAATGGGCTGCCAAACAGCAAAGTGTCAATATCCATTAGGCGGCGTGATTACTTAAGCCATTTCCTTTGTAAAAAACAAAAAAGTTGCTTATCGGCGGATACCCGGCAGCGCAGGCCAGGCCGGGCAGTCCGGCCGTAATATGCGCGTCGACACATAAAAAAAAAAAGCAAAGAAAAGTTTCGCAAGATAGGAATTAATGTAAATTAGTTTGGCTTGCGCGCTTGTATAACCTTTTTGTTGGCAAAAGGAGGTGGAGGATGAGCAGTGCTAAGTTAGAGTGAGAAAGAGTGAGGAGGAGGGCGCAAGTGTGAGCAACGCCAAGAAGAATGTCTTTGGCTAACAAATCGCTATCGTATGCCAGCATAAAAGTCAAATCAATGTCGGCGTAATAAAGCCTTTGTAGTCGCAGCAACAACAACAACAACAGCAACAACAGCAACATCAACCTCATCAACAACATCATCATTGACAGCATGAGGAAGGACGTTTGGAAGCCGCGCGGTAATGACAACAACGAGCGGGTTAAATTAGTAATTACGCAAATTCGCGGCGTGCCAATGTGGTCTCATTGGAGGCAAAATGTTGCGTGGCTTTCAAACAAACAGTTGCAAAGACCGACAGACAGACGGACGGAGAGACAGACGGAGGTTTGGCACGCGAATTAGTTGAAAGTCATTGTTGATTTATTTTCAAGCACAAAACATAAACCAACGAAACTTTGAACTTTTTCTCAGCTCAAAAATCCCGCAACAAAGTCTTCCATTAACTAAAAACCGCGAGCAATCGACTCAAGCCGCCCCACCGCACCGCACCGCACCACACCGCACCGCTTCAGTCTTGCCACATGCATGTGTGTGTGTGCTGTCGAAAGTTGCGGTTGCTTTCAATTAACCTTTCATGTGCTTAACATATTACAAGCCAATGTGGCCGTGGCCCATCTTGTTGCCTCTAAGAGCCAAAAGGGGCACTAATGTATGCGCAAACCACAGCCAGGCCCCCCAAAGACATGACAATACTATTAAGCGTTATTAGAGAGAGGTTTTAGTGGGCTTGAGGGGCGGCGGTATCGGTCGCCTGTCTAATTGGGTCTGAATATGTTTTTGGTCTCTCTAATTTATTTGACTTGAACATAACATTTTGACAAACTAAGCAAAAACCGCTCAAGCGAAAATTAAACTTCTCGTGTCCTTCCTTATACGACATGTTGTATGTTGTATGTGCCTTGACTTCTCTGCTGGCGACTCACTGGCACCTTTGCTTGCACCCGCCCATCGTCTGCTAGCTAATGCTATGAAAAAACAACATGGCATTAGTGTCGTGAGTCTGTTTTAGTTTTAAGCTGATAATCCTTTAAAATTATTGTGTTGAAGTTTGCATTCGTTGGTTGGTTCGTTGGCCCTTTAAACTTTTGTCTCGCAAAATGCAATTTCGGTTAATGTGTTTCTATTATTGCAGCTGCGCGCGTTCCTATGTCACGATTGTCTCGCATACCCTTTAATTGTATTGGCACAAGAGGGTCTATACAATTTTCTATGCATTTATGTGTGTGTGGCGAAGGGAAGAGTGACGAAAGGCGCAGACATGCCATTAGATAAACATAAATGGAATTAATATTTACTTGTCGCTCCGCTTAGCATGTTGTTCTGTGGTTGTCGTAAGTAATGACAGACGGAATTGATTTGGGAGCCTCTAAGGCATAATATTTTGCAGGACTTTAGCGCTAAGACAGAAATCTCTGAGGTTTGATAGTAATCTATTGGAACTTGAAGTTTCTTAACAAATACAAATAAAAATTTAATAAGCACATGGCAGAAGGCGAACAAAAGCGACCTTTGGATGAACGTAGAACACATAGGCAGCATCGTCTATTGGTAAGAACCTTCAGTGTTCTAGAAATTGGGGGAGGTTGTTTTCTTTCTTTTATAAGATTAAAAAATGGTAGTCAATGTGCTCATAAAAATAGTTTTATCTCTTAAACTATAAAATCAAATCCACGTATTTCGGTTCAGTAAACATACCTCTTAAAAAAGGTTGCCCCTCTGCACTTTTCGTTGCCCCTCAGCGATCATTAAACTAAGATTTTTAATAAATTTCACATTGTTTGAAAAATGTTCTTGAAATTTTGAATTGCAAATATTGTTTTAGTTATTTTTTTATGGATTGAGGGCGTGGCAAAGACCCACTTATTAAATTAAAATAATAAATTATCATAAATTCATAACATTATTCGATCTCTCAAGTTCTGAAATGTTTTTATAAATGTTGGGAACGCCATAATATATTATATTTGAACCTTTACGATAAGTTCTTTGAGTTCTATTGTGGGTTGAAAATTCAGTCTGAAGCATTAATAATTATTTTCAATTAACATGGCATAATAAAATTCATAATAACAAAAATGGCATGAAAATAATTTCAAAGGTTTTTCTCGTTCGAATTTCGAGTGTGCTCATGGAGTTCTTTACCACTTGCTGAACGCTGTACGCTGCAGGTGATGGCGCATGTTTATTAACTTATTTGCTGCCATTCACACACACACAAACACACACACACACGCACACACACAGTGACTGCTTAAAACTCATTACAGAGCGCTGTGTAGTTTTTTGATTGAGAGATGAGGTGCCAAAAGCAATCATGTAACACCTTCAGAGTCAATTGAATCGGAGTGGCGTTGGGTCCTGAGCCTGAGCCTGTGTGGTCGTGGTCTGGCCGCCTTTCATAGTTGTTTTTTTGGGGATGTCCCGCTGAGCCTTTGGAAAACAAAATTATTCGAAATAACTTACGTTTTTGTTGTTATATTTTTTGTGTGTTTGTGTTGTTGTTGTTGTTGTTGTTGTTCTGCCTGATGAAATTACATTTTTAATTAAAAATGTTCACAAAGAGTTACTCAGAGCATTGTGTGTGTGCGTGTGTGTGTGTGTGTGTGATTTGAGTTGTGTGTAAGCTTTCGGCACGATTTTAACCCAAAAGAAACGCACACACACACACACACACACATGGCTTAATACATGAAAAACATACGAGACGAGAAAACGCAAACAAGCTGTCACAGAACTCGCTCAGCAGATGAAGAAGAAGAAGAAGTTTTTAGCAGGTGCCTTCCGAACCTCTCCTTGCGCCACCTTCTGTGCCGGCCTTCTACATCATTTCCATCTGAGCATCGAACAATGTGCCAGAGTTGAGTTTAGTCGTACAAATGTTTAATAAATTTTTACACACATCTGACACATGGGCGGCGCCTGTCACACACACGCACGCACACACACACACACATATAGGCAGACTGGCAAAACAGCATGAAAAACACTGTTAAACTCCACGTTGTTGTGGCTGCAAAAACATAACCCATTCTGTGCCTCTCTCTCTTTCTTACTCCTGTCGGTTGTTGCATATCCTTTGGGCGCACACTTTGACAGGCATGCATCATCATGCGGCATCGTAGCGCATAAGCAATTCGGCGTTGCCTATTGTAGTAAAGTTTGTTGTTGTTGTTGTTGTTGTTGTTTTGCCTTTGCGGTTTTTTGCAACAAATAAGTTCGGCAACAGCAGTGACACCTGCACTGCAATGCGCCCTCTTCTTTCTCTCCCTCTCTCTCACTCACTCTTTTTTTGCACAACAACAACAACAAGAATAACTTCAATGATGTAATTTAAATAATTACGCTCAAATGCATGGCCTTTTGTTGCCGCACATTGCCCGCAGATGTCGTCGCCGTTACAGAGATATAACAGCAACAAGAACAACAACAACAACAACAACGACACAGAAATTAAATGGCGCATTGTCTTTAATTTCTGCACTTTTCAAATTGTTTCTGTTATCTCGTTGTTGTTGTTGTTGTTGCTTGCTCAACACACACACACATACACGCAGCTTGCAGTCGCACGTGTTGCCTTGCACGACCGTTGAACTTGTTGTTGTTGTTTTATTGTTTTTGTTTTTCATTGTTTCTTGCTCTTTTTTTTTATGCCAACAGGCTCGACGTGCGAGCGCAACGAGAAAATGCTTTTATTATTGCTTGTTACCGCAATTAAAAATATTTTGTCGCGTGGTTTTACTTCTTCCTTTATTTCTTTTTTTTTTTTAATATGTTTTCTTTTTTTTCATGTGTTTTTTTTTACTTATTGTAATGCGCGGATTTAACGAACCAAAAGCTGTGTTTTTACTCGCAGGCAAAGTCACACACACACACACACACATATATATAAACATGGTTTGGTCCATAAGAGAAGAGGTCATGTGTGTGCGCGCTTTGTTCATGGCTTTGTGAATTTGGATTCTTTTTTGTTGCCTCACACTCTGATCGGTCGGTCGGTTGGTCGGTCTGGCAATTAGATAATTAGATGAAAGCGACAATTTTTATTAAGCGCGCATTGGCAACACTGTACACACATACTTATGTATGTATGTATGTATGTATGTATGTATATAACTGGCGGCTGTTTACTATTCTGATGAAAAATGTTGCTGCCGTAATTTGGTGCCAGACAACTGAGCGGAGGCTGAGGCGCCGTTTAACCTTGGGCGTTGCATGCGCATGCCTCAGTTGCTCTGAAGTGTGACTTTGTCGACATGCGAGCTCGTTTATTAAAACCGTTTCGCCCATGTGCTCGTTATTTTAACCACCAACGGGAGGGTCCTTTTAATACCCTATATTCTTGATTAAAATGGTTTATTAACTTTGTGGTTGTGTTATGTAACGTAATTAAAGTAGAGAAACAATTATTTGAAATTCAAGTTCCTGAGTTTATTAATAATTGATTAAGTTCTTTAAAAATAAGTTTCAAACTAATATTTTGCTTGTCGTTTCTTTTTCAGATTCTCTTCATAAGACCGCACTTGGCAAGATATGGTAAAATATCAAGTATTCGACGTGTTGCGCATTAATATATATGGTGTTTATTAAATAAATGGTAAGCTAAACTTATATCTTTAAGAATTTCTTTACACTTGTGTTAATACTTAATATTCGGCAATGGAGTTCAATCTCTGAAGCTCTTTCGAAGTACACCTTTATAAACCATCATACATAATAGATTAAAGTAATTAATGCTGTCGTTATATAATGTCCTTTCATCTGTGCTCTGATTCGGCATTAACAAAATCAATTTTAAATGTCCAAGAAATGTAAACTTACCATAAATGATTCCATGATACTTCATCAACAACAACTGCTCTAGAATACAAATACTGACCAAGGGTATTACTTAGTCGCGCTTTACCGACCATGGCTGTCTTATGTGCTTTGCGGTTGCATATTTTTTTTCTCGTTTCTTTTTGATTCGCAGCCACAAGACTGTGTGTGATAAAATAAACACGAACATGTTTGTTGATGCTGCGGTCATTTGTTTTTATGGTGTCGAAAAGAACAGCGGATAAGCGCCGCCGTTTTGACAGGAAGCACACGGCGTACTCGCTCATAAAAAAACACACACAAAGAAATGAGAAATACCGTTAAACCGCGGCTCGCTTTGATACTCATACAAATTATTACTTGATTTTATGCTGCATAAATCGAGCTCGGGCAGTGAGTTGAGCTTGATTTGCGCTGATAACAGATAAAACCCAAAACCACAAAAAAGAATATGAAAGAACCTTCCACGCTTGCTACTCACCAATTACTTCGATATATGTTTATTTGTGTCTGTTTCTGTGTGTCTGTGTCTGTGTGTGTGCTGCACATATGGCAATGTGTTTGTGTGTAAAACATCTTTCACGATGCGTGTTATTATTTTTCCACTTGGCGGCTTTCCTTATTCTCGTATGCAAATCACTTTTGTTGTCTTCCGGGATTTCCCCCGGGAGCGGCATTCTGATCGAAATTAAAATGTCATCAAATTTAAGAAACAAACAAAGATGTGCGCTCTTTGCCATCAACACACGCCCCCCAACACACCGCAGGCATTCACCAGCTTGCACCTATACCCTTCAGTGTTTATATATATACATATACAAATCTAAATATACATACATCAGTCGTCGTCCCCGTCGTCGTCGTCCTATGCCACGCACAGTTGCGCCTTTGTTTTTGCTATTCAATTTGAAATTCTATATGCAAATTCGTTATTTCTCATATTTTTTTCCTGTCGCTTCCATTGTTGTTGTTGCTGTTGTTGTTTTACAAATGGCAAAATTCTTGAATTTCATGAAAACATTTTACGCAAGTCATTTCATGATTTTTGCACTGTTTTTTAAACGTTTCTTTTTTGCTTTCTTTGATTTTTTACCTTTGTTTTTTTTTTTTGTTTTGTTTATATTTATTGTTCAGTGTTGTTTGATTTTTTTTTTTGTTCTTTTGGGTTTTTCAATGTTGCTTCTTTTTTTTTTTAATTTGCATGGCTTTTTTCATAACAGATTTTTTTGCTGCCATGTTTTGTGTGTTGTCGTTTTGACATTTTTTGTCGTGAAAATCTACAAATATTGCATGCAATTTCATTTGGATTTTATGTGGTTTTGCATTAATTTATTGTTTTGACATGAACTCTCACCCGCTTTGATCGATAATTTTCGCATTGGTCGCCAATAGCGCGCCACAAGGCATTACACGTACGGCACAACAGCATGCATGCGACACTTAGGGGTGTGCGAGCGAGAAGGCGTGTGTGGAGGCGAATGTAATCATTCAATTTTATTGCATCAAATGTGTAAATGTTTAATTGCTGAACTCGGTAATGAATGATATGCGTGCATACTTTTTCAACAATTTCATATTTGCATTTGACTGCTGGTGTTGTTGTTGTTGCTGGTGTTGCTGTTGTTGTTGCCTTGCCTGCTGCGTTGTGCAATGGTGTCAGAAAAATGACCGATTGATGACGTGGTCGCAAAAAAGGGGTTAATTTAATTTCTCGCCTGAACGCATTTGTCCATAATTGGCAATTAGCACTGCGATGCGAGCGAACATGCCCGTCGAATCAGTTTGCTCGCCGAATCAGCCCCCGCCCCTTAGCCAACGCTTGTACCGCTACAGGGCACGTTTGCACTGATGGGCTTACGTTTGGGCTCGTTCCGGGTTCAGGTTCAGGTTCAATTGCTTGTTCCCGCTAGAATTGCTCATTTAACCATTCGTTATTGGACACCGCTGCTGTTGAGCGACGCAGGCATGCCACACCGCACTGCAACGCCGCCCCTTCCACGGCCGTTTAACGTTAAGTCCAAATTGACTAAATTATTCAAGCGATAAAATAAATTTTCGCACATTTTGCATTTGTCGTCAATGGTCGTTCGTACTCATACCGGTTGCGTTGTTTGCGGCGGCCGGCAGCGTATGACGCGCCTACGCTTTTTGGATGTGTGGGGGCATGTCATGGCGAGAAAAAAAATTTTAATTAAATGGCAAAATAAAGGCGCAAAAATGAAAAAAATTAAACCAACAAAACAAAGTTGAAAAAAAAAAAATCTGTGTGTGTCATGAAATTAATTAAAGCATAAAGTGAATGTCGAACATAAAAGGTGACGGCGTCGTCGTCAACAATTCGTACAAGCTTGGCCGACAATGTTGTGCGCTACACACGGTCGACTTGACTTTCATGTGCAGCCTTGTGTAATTACAGTTGGCGAAACCTTCAACAAATATTAAATAATTTTATGATTTTTGCATTATTTGTGTTTTTAATTTATTTGATTTTGCATGGCAACACATTTCAGCGCAGTTGGCGTCGCTGCCGCTGCGCTGCGTTCATTCACAGACCTTGCGTTGACAACTGTGATTTATGCGCTTTTGACGGCGGCGGCGGCGACATTTAAATTGCTACGAATTTAAAATAAATGTTCACACTGTGCAGCGTGCGTCAACCGTGGCGACGGCGGTAGCGAACACCCATGCCATGACCGCGCACGCCTGACGTCCGTTTCCTTGCTTTGTTCGCGCGGTCGTTGGTCATTTGTTTGGTCATGTGCCATGCATGTCGCTAACTAAGCGCTTGGCTCAGTTGGCATTTGCGCACGTTACGTATAAGCAATAAAACTCTTTTTTGCTTTTTTTCAGCTAAGCAAAACGCTTTAACTTGATTAAAAGTAAATTGTGAAGAAAATTACATGTAATATAAACTTTATTGATTTATTTATTTCGCTTTTTTTGTACACTTTCTTTTTTGTTTCGGCATTGTTTTGCTCAATGTGCCATACACAAGCGCAATGTCTTGGCTTTGGCTTATTATGCTCGGTAATAGCTCGACAAACTGTCAGCAGCGCATGTTAATTTCTTTATTTGACTGCAAATGGCGTCCAAATCTCTTCACTATACGTCTTAAAATTAACCTTCAGGGACTTTGCGGCACGACTCGACGACTCGTCGGTCGAGAAATGTTCAAGGCTCATACAACACTAATGCCCTAACTAACTCCTTCTACTATTTGTGCTCGGCCGCTGTGCGCTTTGCGCTTTGCGATTTTGGTCAGCATTTTTGAAGTGGATACGCTTGACAGCAAAAGCGCCGCAAAGTCTGCTTTTATTATTATTTTTGTGTGTTTAAGACGAGCGAGCGGTCGCTTTTGTTATGCTTAAACGTAACGACGACGATTTCCTCATATCCGTGCGTCTGTCCAACAGTCCAACGGTCGTTCGGTTGGTCTTGTGTCTTGCGTCTTGTTTGCACAACGCTGTTGTCTCAATTTTGCCTCGTTTCGTTTTTATTATCGCATTTTATTTTATTTTTATTTGACAGAATGTTGTTAATTATGTTTCAGAGAAATTGACTTGGCGATAACAGTTGCAAAAATGCGCAAACTCAGCCAAGTGTGGGTGTGCATTTGAGGCGACATCAAGACTCCTTTATCTTTGCGTCTGTCTACTCTAACAAAAAGAAAAGAAATTGTTATCTTGCTGGTAGTATTTATGTTGAGTGTATTACATATTCCGTTTGTTACTTTTTGTTTTTGTTTTATTTTTATATCATTTCTTGACTCTTGCTAATTTATTGTCGAATGGGCAAAGTGTTGCTTTGCGTCTTACTTCGTACAATTTACGCTATGTCCGTTTCACTTTAGGTTATTTACAAGCTAATTATGTGACAGCCTATTATCAAGTCGACAAATGTGAAAAACAGCCAAAAGTTTTTTTTTTTGCTTTTCTTACTTTTTACGTTTGTGTAACACAACTCAACCCAACTCGCAACTCTTCGCTCTCTGCCGGCTCAAGTCAACGCCGCTCATTTATGCCACTACTGGACGAGAACGTTGAGAATGGTGACGGTGAACCTTGCCCCCGGCTGATTATGACGAAGCACATTTCCCAAATGGTTAAATTAGGTGGAAACTGAAAACTAAATAAAAACACCTCCATGACCCACGCAAGCTACCGAAACACCCGCGCCCCCCATTTAGCAAACTTTTGCTAACTTTTGACATTTGGGTTTCTTCTTTTTTATATATTATATATACAATTTTTTTTTTGCTTTGTTTTGTTGCTTTGCACGGCGCAATTATTTTGTATTAAAAAGGTTCAACATTTGAGTTTTTGCATGTGGAAGCGACCGAGAGCGACCAACACCGACCAAATTAAAGGGATTATCATCAGCCGACGACGGCCGTTTTGGCATGGCATGGCATGGTAATGGAAGGCTTTGTGTACGCGTGCTGCCACGCCTGAAACAAGCAGTAGGAGGTGTGTATGAGTGTGTGTGTGTGTGTGTGTCTTCGTGTGCAAGCGTGTAATTCATTCATTTGGCTTTTGTAAGCGCGCTGACGATAAATTGCTGTAATTAATTTTTATTTAACTGTGAAAATGGAAATTTTACATTTTAAAATTGGCTTAACATGTAAATTATTATTGTGGCTATGTGAGTAACTATGTCTGTATGTATGTGTGTGTGTGTGTGTGATTGCAATGAAGAGAGTGAGAGTGTGCTAACCCACGCCAGTGGCATGCATTGCGCCACCGCCCAGTTGCCGTTTGCCATTAATTATGTAAGCTTTTGTCAAAAAACGCTCTCGTCCGCAGTGCGCCAAGCCAAGTCAAGTCAAGCCTAGCCCACTAGTCAAAGCCATGTGGGCGCGACTGTAGCAAGACTCACTCTGACTCTGACTCTGACTGTGTCTGTGTGTGAATAATCGCAGGTTTTAAACAATTGCAGGTGGTTAAGGGCATGGCATGGCTTGCCAGCGCAGAGCACAAGTTCGGTTCGGTTAGCTTGACTTGTTGTAAATTAGTGATAATTACTGGTTACAGTTTTTTGCACTTAAAACGTTCTGTCACTTTGGCAATTACAAAGCAGCGCAGCCCGCATAAACGTGACAGCGTGCGGGAAGGGTTCAATTTGACGCAATATGTGTGCATGTACAGACATGTCTGAAATAATAAGCACAATTGAAGTGTTAATGTTGTCAAAAAGATAATTTATAAAAATATAACAATTTATGCATTTGATAGGACATACATTAAGCGTCAAATATGCTTAAGTGTAGAATTTTTGGAGGTTCTTTATTTGTTGTATTAGCAAGAGGATTCATTAATTTACAACATAAGAAGATTGTTATCCGTTTTTGACCTTTGATGTATGTTAAATTATAAGAAGATTAGGCAAACATAAGACAGGACACTAAAACGTCTTATGTGAACGAAAAAGATGTAAATACCCAGAAGGAAAATAGAAACATCTTACCAAATAGGGCTTTCCAAAGTGCCTTTCTATAAGGAAACTTTGACTTTGGCTCTTAACAGTCCGAACAGCAGAGCACAAAAATGTTAAATTAAACAGTATAATAACAGTATGTAAAGTAACTCTTACTCTATGGCTTTTTTGCAAGGAGTATGTAAGGGGACTATCATATCGTTCGCTTCTTTTTAAAAGGAGCGTGTAAGGCAACTGTCATGGAAAAAGCGACTACTAATATGATAAACTTCATCTGAATCGTAAGGTTTAGAAAGCACTTTTGTGCTTACATATCAGACATGTAGAAGCAAGTTTGCAGGCCTTGAAGATCCCATTGGCAAATCGACGACTTCATATTAAATTTAGGCGTCTAAATTTATAGTCTGCGGTTCCTATCATTTCGAACACGGTTGTATGTATGTGTGTGTCTTGCCTTCAAATGTCTATGTGTGTTTGTTTATTGGCAAAACTCTTTGCTTGCAACTTCAAAGTGAAATTTTTGTTTAGTCAATCAAATCAATTTAAACCAACAAACAATTTCTGTTACGTCTTATGTTCTTTTTGCCCTTCATCATATGCCACACGCCAAAGTAACACTTGCTCTTTCACGCTAATAGCACAGCCAGCATAGTGTTGTTGTTGTTGCACACGTCGATGCTAACCAACGTCGAAGCTCAAAGAAGTATCATTATTTACTTGAACTTATCCAATACAAACACTTTTCTAAATTACAGTTTACACAAAACATTTCGAATTGCAAACAAAACTCGCTTTGTGAGCCGAACCCTTCCATTTGCCACACAATTCTGCTCCCCTCCCCTCCCCTCCGCTCAGCACAACTACGAAATTCATTCATTGCTATTTATGCCGCCCGTCGTAGTCATCGTCGTCGTCGTCGTCGTTGTCGCTTTGATGACCCGATCGAGTTTTGTGTTTGAGTGCTTTGACAGTGGGGGCAGAAGCAACAAAGGCATGGTTGAGGTGGCAGGCGGCAGGCGGGGGCGGAGCTCGTAATGGGAGCTAAAAAACTTTTGTCTAAGTATTACCAATAAAATTGATGAAGAAATAGTCAGAAACTATTTGCAGATAAAAACTTTTGCTATGAGAAATACAAGTGAAAGCAGTAAAAAGCTTATATTAAAATTCCGTAACATTTGCAAGATGAGCGAACGAAAGCGGCAAAGACAAACAGACGGACAGACAGACGGACGGACAGAAAGAACGGACAGACGGAAAGACATAAGGATTGGGTTGAAGGCATGGCCAACGAGCAAGCAAAGGAAATGTGAGAAGACATGCTGTGTAAGAAGAACTTCTCTGACTAACTGACTGCTCCACTCTACGCTACGCTACTCTACTCTAGATGATGTGTAAAGGAGGCAAGGCATGAGACATACTCTACTGACACTGCAAGCAAAAATATTTTAGACGATACGCAAAATGGCAAAGTAGAGTTTTTGGAGACAGTTCGAAGAGCATGGGTAACTGCGTGGGTGAATGTGAGGAAGAGAATATAACAAGAGAGAGAGAGAGAGAGAGAGCGAGTGAAATTGTGAAAGTCCTTGTTAGCGTTGGTCCATGGCAATGGTGGTGTGAGGGCAGAAGTCAGAGGCCAACACAGTGTGGGCGAACTTTTCAAATGCTGTTGCTGCATTGGCTGACGTTGGCCTCCGGTGCTAAACTGAATTGCACAGAATTGAACTGAGTTGAGTCGAATCGAATCGCATCGAGTTGAGCTGTAACTTGTACTTAAAAGTGATTTGAGCAGAACAAGCAAAGGACTTGAATCAATTTTTGGCAAATTTTTCGCTTTGTTAACTTTATTTGGGGGAATTATCTGCGCAAAGAGTGCACACAGACAGACAGACAGACAGACGGACGGGCCGACAGATTCCTAAAATGATTTGCTATCTCGGTTTGATGATGAACTGACTTAAATTTGCTTTGTATCAAACACACACATGCCACTTACACTCACACACTCACACACTCACACACTCACACACACAGGCGAAGGCTGCTAGTTGCTGCGGTTGGATCACACATTTTGTAATTGGAAAGTCTGAAACAAAAAAATATCTTTTTTTTTTGGTCTCACCAAAGTCAAACATATTGCATCCTTTTTTGCTTGAATAGATTAATTTATAGTTAGTAAATAGTTTACAGAAAATTTCAACTTAAACGGACCTTTAATCTTAGGGTTTTCGAGATGAGTTAGATTGTGGAAATGTTACGCACATTTTTACATTTTGCTCAGTTGTACGAAAACTTTTCGTTAGAAAAATCTGATATAATTCGCCATGATTCCTTGTACCCTAAGCTCAATATTTGCAAAAAGAAGTATAGCGCTAAAACGCCTAGGAGAGATATGAAAAATAAAAGTATGGGGCACTTAGAAAATTATTGATTGAAATTCCAGCAAGTCATGTGATTATGAGCAACCCGATGTTGAGATGTGATCTCAAGCAGACAAGGATATGTATTCTGATTGTAAACAAGCCATGGGATACGAGAAATGCGGGATAGTTGGACGCATCATGGCTCGTTGGCACCATTCTGGGTAGCGTTTTATAAAAGGGCTTTTCAAAACCGACTAAGAACTCAGGACAGATAGTTTGACATGCTAAGTTGGATAGCTAAAAGTCTGGATTTTTTAGAGTCTGTTTAAAAGAGCCCTCCACTTATTCTAAAGACTTACCTATTTTTTCGACTTTGTCTTATTAATCTCTCTATTCTAGAAATACTTGTTGCGTTAAGAGCATAAAACACACACACCTTATAGGCTCTTTTGTTGTACACGGCTACACAACACATTGAGCATTCTAGCATTAAGCTTAAAAAACTTACTGCTTGAAGCTCAAGCTGTCATGACGCCTTCTGAGTGTTAAACACATTTGCACATGTAGAAAAAAAACTCTAAACAAGAAGGAAGTGAAAATAGAATAGAATCTTTCACCTGTCCGTGAAAAAAGCAAATGAAAAAATGTTGTGTAAGTAATTTGCTTTAAATGTGATTAGTAACTTTTTCCTGTTGCTCCTGGCCAACCTTCCTTTCCGCCCACACGCCCACACACACGTCGCTAATGACGCATTCTCGTCTCGCACGCGACCATTTTTGTTATGTGTGCGAAAATGCTTCTATTCTACACATTTCTCCTTTGTGATTTTCTGATTTTAGTGAAACTTTCAACTAAGTATTTCGTTTTACGTGTGTTAATGATGTTTTCCCAATCAAAAAGTTAAATCCAACAAAAAAGATGGCAGAAAGAAATAACTAAGCAGAGCCAAAATGTGTGTTTGCTTAGTGGGGTTTTATGAGGGCATGGGATGGGAGGGGAGGGTCAAGCTAAACAAGCAAAGATAATTGGAAGCAGGTGAAAGTCCTTCTCGCTGTCAGTCTGTCTCAAGTGTGTGCGGTCTTGTCTTACTGACTGTCTGTCTATCTGTCTGTCTGTTTATTTGGGGTTGTGTTTAGTAATCTGGTAAATGATTTGGAACTTTGATTGGATTTTTATGAAGTGTGTCATAATTGCAATATTTGTTTTCTTTTGCTCTTCATTTATGTACAAGTAAAAAGATATAATAATATTTTAGAGCATTTTAGTGCTTTTGTAATTTTGCTTTCAGTAAAGTTAATTGCTCAACTGTCAGGCACTAAATGTGAACCGTTGCCGCCAACATTTCCCCCATCCCCTACCACTCACAGAGCAATACGTTGGTCTTGCTTAAAAGCACACGCGGCGCTTTGCTTGGCTTGGCTTGGCTTGCTTGAACTCATAAATAGAGAGCGCTATCATTAATATTCCGCAAGTTGTTGTTGCTGCTGTTGTTGTTGTTGTTGCTGCTATTTAGCTCTTAGCTACTTTACAAAGTGCTGCGTAAAATGTTCGAAGCAAACTTAACACAAATACAACTAAAGTTCAAAAGGTTTCGGCTGTGAAGCAAAACTTATGCACTTGCCTGCTTATTTGTACACCACTGTAGCATACAGTAGCGCATAAAATGTGCACATTGGCAGGGTTAAGGGATTTTTGCACGCTGTCATCGTCGTCGTTGTTGTAGTTGTTGTTGCATAGCAGTTTAAGCATTTTTCAATTATTAATAAAGGTGTTAAATTGGCGAAATCTGCTTTAGCATAGAGAACAGAACCTTCAACCTCCATTCACAGTTTCATTCGTGCGCTGTTGGCCGAGTTGGCTTTTTTCTTTGTACTCTTTTTTCATACGTTTGCAAGAAAGAGTATATTAACTTTGTCAAGAGGTTTGCAACCCAGTGAATGAGATTGCTTCTACTTTAGAGTATATACATATCTATTCCTGACGAGTTGTTATAGCCATCTATTTGTCTGATATCTTAAAAATTTAAGCGCACAAATTCTTTGTATATGTGCAAGCATTGTGTATCTCAGAACCAGCTTGATCGGACCACTATTGAATATATTTGCCATAGAACCGAACGGTCGAAAATAAGATTTTTGTTAGAAAAGCTTATTTGTTCTTAAAATAAATAAGTGTGTTTTTTTTCAAAATTTTAGAAGAATGGAACGTAAGATCGTGTCAATCTTGGCGAAAAACTTAAGAATGGTGTTTCTTTGATAGCAGCCAAGATAGAAGTTGGTGAAATTTGGTGTAGTATGATTGTATTGCACTCTCAAAGACAACCGCCTCTTTATCTTTATAAAATTCTTATTGGAAAATCTTTGAAAAAAATGCTTGCAAGAGCATATAAATTTCGGCAAAGCCTAAAATAGTTCACACTCTGTTTCTTTCTTCTGTTTTTTTTCCGTTGCTATGTCCTTGCAGCTCGTTTTACTGCAACGAAGCTTGAAATTAATGAAACAGCATGCCATGGCAGCAGCGGCAGCACAAGCATCACCATCAGCAGCAACATCAGCTACTTTGCAGTCACTTTGTTAGTTTTAGCTAACTGGCTGCCGCTGCTTGGACAGACACACGGACAGACAGACAGACATCGCATGGCATGGCATAGCATCGCTTGCTGATGTGCGCACAACTTGAAAAAGCGACTTTAATTAATGCGCGCTTTAAATAATTATGCATTATTTTAATAGTTTATGGACGAACTGAGCAGCGCGCAACATCAGCAGTAATATTGTTGAGATATTTTCTATATATATATAATATAGAAGCAACACTGCAGACATTTGCAGACTCAGCGCGCGCTTTTAATAGCTACACAACAACAACAACGAGTATAACACCATAAAGAAAGGAGTCCTCACTGTTGCTGCCGCAAGCATACTGAATAATTAGCATGCCACACATGTCGCTCAACGTCAATCGCGTTTCCTTTCATACAATGAACACTAAGCACCAAAAACAAAAATCGACAAAAATAATAAAAAGGACGCTTGCACAACAACAACAACAACAACAAGAACAAGAGGAACAAAAAGTTAGTTTGAAACAATTCCTTTTTAGCGCCACGTTAGCACACATCACATCACATCAGCACAGCACAGCTCACTTCTGCTTAGTATCCTGTCAACGCGCCAACGCCACCGCCACCGCACACATGCATTTAACAGCTGTCGGCGCTTCCTGCCCGCCCCTGGCTCGGCTCGCTTCTTTGCTGCCTGTGCAATGTTACTCGAATTGATTTATGATTTGTTGATGGTTTTATAATTATACGTTGTACGACTCAGCTCAACTCAACTCAACTCACAACCGCTCAGCGCTTGGCAACGTTTAAGTATCGAAGTTATTTGATGCGCTGGTCATTATCATGCAAGGATTTGTTGGCTTGTTCGCTTTGTTGCCATGAATTTGGCGAAAAAGGTTTCAAATAATATTTAAAAATGTTAACTTGCATCATTTACAGCAAACAAAACTATAAAACAAACTCACACAGATACAAATGTATATGTGTGTGTGTGTGTGTGTAAAGAAAAAGAAAGAAGTACCAACAAATGCAATGCATTCATGCATTGTAGAGCATATTTTCCATTTCTAGTGTAAACAAGATTCTAATACGAAAACATATTGCTGGAAAATTGCTTTCCTTTCAGCAGGCAAGGCAGGCAACAGCAGCAGCAGCAGCAACATAAGAAGAGCGAGAACAACAACAGCAACAACAACGAGGAGAACAAAAAACCAAAAGCATTGTTAACAACAACCAAGGACGTCAAACTTTTGATGTTGCAATTTGTAATTCAAGCAGAAAACGAAGCGAGAAAAATTTCGGTGTAGCAGTTTTGTATCTGCGCTACAACACACATACACACACACACATGCTCAACCTACAACCCACTATTTGTGTGTGGGCTGTGTGAGCATGTGTGTGTGGGCGTAGAAATTGTATTTCGAGACTTTCGCACACATTTTCGTGTATTTTGTTTCTTTTGTATTTTCTCGTAATATTTTTTTTTTCTCCTTTCTTTTTTTTTGCCCACTCAAACTTGATGCTTTTGTGTCCGTGGGTGGCGCGGAAAACAAGCGAACATATTATTTCCTGCTCCGGTTTTGTTTGCACGTCTCGTCTTGTCATGCCATCGCATCGCATGCTTTTAGTTGCTGTATGAGCCAAAATGAGGCATTATTTTTGCATGCACATATAAAACACACACACACACACACAGCTGTGGTCAAAAAAATAGTAGTGTTCGTATGAAATATTCAATGCTTAAAACAAACACAAAACTTCATTTCTTATATTTACAATTGCTTGGTGAATGTTCATAAATTATGTGTGATTTTTTTTTTTTTTTTGAAATTTAAACGCCTCCCCCTGTTTTGTGAGTTTGTGATGAAGTACCCTCTGCATTTCACATGAGATTTTGTTTTAAATTTTGAAATAATTAATTAATTATTGGCTAAAAAGTTGTCATGCGATTTTCATTGCCCTCTGTCGCCTATGGTGAGATTTATCTAGACACCTCACCCCTCATTTTATCACACGTAATTTATTGACGTACTCTTGGCTTGCAACAACTAATTTCTTTTCTTAATGTCTCACATTAAATTCTTTATTGTTTGGAGATCTGGTGAACAACTCTTAGGCATGTCCTTTGCTCAAATCAGTGGCCCTACTTCATAAATTTTGCCCACTCAAGTATATCAATGGAATCGCCAACCCCTTATATAATTTAATCTCTAGTATAAAATAAGCTCCCAGAGATTTGTCATATGATGTTTTTACTGTGCAGTCTTACAGTGTATCATTGAGATCTTTATTCAGAACTATTTGCATTTAGAAATGATTTTGAAATTATTTTGTATTGAAATACTTTTTTTACCACAACTGTACATGCATTTGTATTTAACTTGCAAAAATCTCACAGCTGAAATTCGAATCCTTCAAATGTTTTATAGTTTTTTGTTTTTGCTTTTTATTTGTTTTATTTTTCTCCCTTTGTCTCTTTGCAACTTGTAAACTATTTGAAGTTGTCAAATGATTAAATTCTCAAGTTCTTCAATTCGAATTTCACTTATGTCTTTCAGCTACAATCATTTTCTATGATCGCCTTCTAGCTTGTTTCTAAGTACGGCTAAGGCAGTCAATCAGCCCGTCAGTCAGCTGTCTTGTCTTGAGCAAATACAATTATATTTCGAAACCCAATTGAAAGACACGCCTTATTGCACACAAGCCGCTAACATGATTATCAAGATCATGAATTTTTTATTTGATTCTTCTTAATTTTTAACCCTTGACCGAAAACAGAAGTTCATTCACTCATTTATTCATTCATTCCTTGACTCATTCATGTGCCTGCACCCAACGACTTCAATCAGTTCAGTCTCAGCCTCATTAACAGTCAATAATCTGCTTAGAATTCGATCGATCGATTGATCGTTGGCTTCCGTAGACATTTTTAATTATTATTTGCTTAGGATTGTATGACTTCTTCTTTGCCTTTGCCTTTACTTTTACCTTTACCTTTGCCTCGTTGTTAATCTGCTGCAAAGGGAAAGGATAATCAGCTTTGTTGTCGGCAGCTGCCTCTTACTCTTTCCTACTCACTTGCTTATGACTTCAATGCATTATTTTTTTTTCCTTCGTGGCTCCTTTTTTTCTCAGTGCACACAAAGTAGCCAAAATAAAAAATAATTTTCCTTGAAATTGCATTGTTCGTCGCCGTCGTCGTTGAGTTGCGACCTCAATGTTGGTGCTCTTGTTATTGTTATTGTTGTTGCATTTGCTGTGCGACCAAAAGTTTACATTTGCCGTTTTGAGGAAATTGTCTGGGAAATCTTTTGAACAATACTTTAGAGTTAAGCAACCGTTAACGATTTTTATTGCGCGGTTTCTCTGCTCGCTCGCTCTGCAAATCCAAGCGAGGACGTTGTCGATGTTGTTGCCGTCGTTTGCTTTATAGCCAAGTTAATGGCATTTGTAATATTCGCGTTTGTTATAATTTTTTGCAGTTTTCTTTTATTCCTTCATACAAATTTTATTAAAATTTCATATTTTATGCATCTTTTGTACATGATTTGTCGTTCATGTTGCACACACTTCGTCCTTCTCCAATTACAATTTGTGTCAAAATTCATCACAAGTCAATTGCAATGCCCAGAGTGTTGTTGTTTTTGCACACCTCAGCAGCCATGCCCTTCAGCGAATGAATGCTTTATTTACATGCATTGAAATTGGCATTTCCGGCTTGCTTGCTGGTAATATGAGATTTTATTTGCTGCTGAGGCACGTTTCAACTTTCGATTTCAAATATTATTGATTTATATTTGTTACCTTGCTAGCAATTAATATCAAATATCTTTTTGTGCCTTTGTTCTTTGTCCTTGTTCATGTCGTGCACATTTCGCACCTTTGCTATGCAAACAAATCGTAGTTCGCTGCTGCTGCACTTTGTTCCGATGAAACGCTTCTATTCTTTGGGCATCTTTTATCATTCAACGGTTTACACAATTTGTGCTCTGCTTCTGCTTGTGCTTCTGCTCCTGTGCCTGTGCAAGTTGTCCTTTTTGCAACGCTTTGCTATTCACAGCGCAGCTTTTAATCTCCTGCGCAGCATGAAAATTCGTTTAGCGATAAAAGTACTTCCTCCTTTTGAGCGTAAAAGCGCATGAAAGTACAAAAAATAAAGGAGAAGAAAATACGACAAGACATAAAAGAAAGTTATTCTTTGTGTTTGTCTGGTTGTCCAATCTAAACCGTCGTTGTTGAACGGACGGACGGTTGGACGGCCGGCCGGCCGGCATGGCGGCATGTCTGTTACGTTGTTGATGACAACAGCGGTCTAATGTCCAAACGTCCGACGTCCAATAATGCCGCAGACTAAGGCTGCCTGGTGGGTCTGTGTGTATTTACAGCTGTGGACAAAGAAATAGCACAGTCTCTTACACCCAAGTCTTTATCACGCGGTCTATTGTCTTTACTTCGGAGCGATCTAGCTTTCTTGCTTTTAATTAATTTACGTGAGATCTGAGATACTTAAATATAGTTTTGGACATTAACCTTAATTTAAAAAGGTAAATTTATGATTTTTTTTTTATAGTTTTCAACTATTTGGTAAGAGTGTCCTTTCTCAAGTGAGCAAGTTCGGATTTCTGCCTATTTTCATTATCATTAACGATTGAAATATTATATTTCATTGATAATGATGATGGAAGTGTATTTCACATGTGACCGCTCAAGGTTTTATCGGTTATATTAAATAATTAATATTAAGTTTTGAATTTTATAATGACTTCTTCTTAATACAAATATCAAAGAAAACATTTTTCCCAAAGGACCATTTTTAATAAGTTCAAATTTGGGAATATTTATATTTTTTTTTCATCATTTTATGGCAAGTGTGCTATTTATTTGACCATGACTGTGTGTGTGTGCGGACATTGTGGGTGTTTTGTGCGCGTTGCGGTTATAATCCTTTTTTGGAGCAGAACTCGTTTTCAAACGTTAATTCGTTGTGATTCCAATTGTAAGAGCTGTGGACATATTGACCAAAAAACTCTTCATTTGTGTGTGTGTGTGTGTGTGTGTGAGTCTGTCTGTGTCCATGTCTATGTTCGTGCCTCTGTCTTTGTGTCTGGTTTTAGTTTTTCGTAATTTTTTGGTGCTTTTCTTTTAGTTTTTATACTCTTCACGAAGTGAAAAGTATTATAGTTTTGTCACGAAGTTTGTAACAGCCAGAAGGAGGCGTGGCCGACTATACAAAGTATATATATTCTTGATCAGGATGACAAGACGAGTTGATATAGCCATGTCCGTCTGTCCGTCTGTCCGTCTGTCTGTATGTATGCAAACTCCTCCCTCAGTTTTGAAGCTATCGACCTGAAATTTTGCACAGACCCTTGTATTTTATTACGATGACACATTGGTCGGAACCAGCGAGATCGGACCACTGGAACTGGTAGCCACCATACGAAAAGAAGAAGAAAAAAAAATTTCAATCGTTGTATGAAAAACTTTTTTGTTTTCCAAGATAGAACGCTGAAATTATACCAGTGGTGAACAACCGTAGCCAGGCTAAATGCCTGAAAATTTTATTGAGATCGGAATACTGGAACTGGTACCTGCCATACAAAATGAAGAAGAGGAAGAGAAACAAAGTTTAAATCGTTGTATGGGAAACTTTTTTATTTCTTAAGATAGAGTGCTGAAATTTTAAAAGTAGTAAGTTAGTGTCACCAGATCAAATGCCTGCAAGTTTCATTGAGATCGGACTGCTGGAACTGGTACCTGCCATACAAAATGAAGAAGAGGAAGAGAAGCAAAGTTTAAATCGTTGTATGGGAAACTTTTTTGTTTCTAAAGTTAGGCTGCTGAAATTTCAAAAGTAGTAATTTAGTGTCACCAGATCAATTGCCTGTAAGTTTTGTTGAGATCGGACTACTAGAACTGGTACCTGCCATACAAAATGAAGAAGAGGAAGAGAAACCAAATTTAAGTCGTTGTACGGAAAACTTTTTTGTTTCTTAACTAATCGACTTGAAACTTCATGCTTATGTTGATAATGTCGCTTAAAAGCTATTTCGATATCAAAATGGGCGTGGCACTCCCACATATGACCAAAACCAATAGTTCCCAAATATCTGGCACTCAATGCGGTATAACAACGAAAACTGATCTGTAGGCGATGTGGACGAAATGAAACAAGATTCCAAAAATAAAATGGGCGTACCACAAAAGCTGTCGTGAAGAGTATACATCTTCGGCAAGGCCGAAGATAACGTCCTTACTGGTTTTGTTTGTTTCTTTCATTTTCATTTAGTCGAGCGAAATTACAAGGATACAACAAATTATTAAATTGACGCGTTTGGCAACGAACTTTAACTAACTTTCATTTTGGTTTGTTGTTGTTGTTGTGCGGCATTTTACTTTCAAACAATTTCAAATGAAATTTATTTCACTTTTAGATGCGCACCAGACCGAAAGGCCAGTAAATAAACGGGCAATGTCTCACACCTTCACCCCACTACTCTTCACTCGCAATTCGGTTGTGCTTTTTCACAAAAAATCACTTTATTATGCTCTATGACCATGGCGGCGGCGGTGGCGATGGCATGAGGCATGAGATTCCTGGTTGACATTTCGAGAATGTTTATATTTGCACTTTTGCAATTTTTATGAATTCGAAAATTGCCAACATCTTCAGATACACAACAGAGCGACAGAGAAAGGGTGAGCAAGATAGTGAGGGCCGAAAGAGCAAGCTAGAGAACATGAGACGTGGCATTGCTTTGACACTCTTATCTTAAAAGGTCCTTTTGCTGCGCTTACGTTTCGTCCATTTGACATTCACTATTATTGCTGCTGTTGTTGTTGTTGTTGTTGTTGCAAGTTGTATGCACGAAATGTAACAACCATCAAGTTGACTTGGCCGCACCAAACAGACATAGAGACACACACAGGCACAGGTATGCCATATACAAATTTGTTTGCACAAAAAAAAAAAAAATGTCTCCGCTTTGCTCGTTTGGCACAGTCTGAGTGCTTGACTTTGGCTGTCTGCCGCTATCACTGCCTTTGCCGCTGCCGCCGCGACCTCTGTGTGTCATAACAGCAACAGCGACAGCGACAGCCACTTTGGCCTCAACACCGAAATAAATAAAAAATAAAAAACCCAGGCTGAGACTTAAGTGTCGAGAATGACATTGCATACTTTTCGTCAGCCGACACACAGACAGAGAGGCGAGACAGACAGACAGACAGACAACAAATTCAGACAACCAACGTACCCATTCTTGGCACCACCGCCATGGCTGACATCGCCTTATACGTGTCAGACTCATAGCTTGGCCATTTCCGGCAGCAGCAGCCAAGTTTCACTTGCAAATGCATACACTGGCGAGCAAAAATGTATAAATGCACGAAAACGACTCGTAAGAAAAATCTGAAATAATTCTCCAAAATTCCTTGTTCTCTAAGCTCCAAAGTTGCCAAAACAAGCATAGCTATAAAATGCTTAGGAGCGATTTGAAAAATCAGAAGATAATAAGTAAGCTGAATGCGATTTCGCAGTTTCTCTTTTTGTAGATTGATTTGACACACTTGCGTTTCAAGCCAGTCTTCAAAAATATGTCGGAACTATTCGGTGCCATCTTGTTCAAATATAGTTTAATCTTCGGCTGGATATGAAGATAGTCCTACTATTTTTTTTTTATTTACTCAATTTTGCTCGCCAGTGTATACTTTTTTTTTTACTTATCTGTCTCTTCCGTCATTGCTCGTTTTAACTGCTGCAGCAGCTAATGTTGGTGTTGTTGTTGTTGTTAACGCTTTTTGAGTATATTTGGTTTCTCAGTTGTGCATTCATATGCAGCAACAAAATTTAAAGGATTCAAGTTGAATCGAGTCGAGTTGCGTTGAGTTGAGTTGCGTCGAGTGTTGTTGTCTGTTTGCCGCAAAGAGCGTAAAAGTGAAATGCTAACCGAGGCGTGGCGAGCAAATTCAATTAGGTCTGCGTTTGAAAGCATCAGCAAATTGAATTAGCAGTCTGCGAGTGTGTAACTATGTCTGTGTGTGCGTGTGTGTGTGTGTGTGTGTGTGTGTGAGTATGTGTAAAACAAATGCATTCAAAATCCAAAATGAATTAAATATCAAATGTGCAAACAGCTGATGATGAGCCAAAGTAATGGCCAGACTCTTAGCCATTGGCTTAGCACATGCTCTATGCCAAGCACAATTATGCTATCAGTTGATGAACATCTCCTTCGCCACCGATCGGCTTACTTGCGCATGGGTGTCAAAGACTCGTCATCATCATCAACCTCATCATTGAGCACATTTGTTTGTTTTATTTGTTGTCTTCTGCCATTTTTTGCTTTCTCTCTTTGTCGCTGTTTGACAAACATGTTCCCGCAGGACATTTCTTTGGCGCACACTTACAATTGACTTGAAAACTTGCACATGTCGCAAGTGGCAAGCGAAATGAAATTCAAACGCACCAAATACACATACATAGATACACAGATACACAGATACAGAGATACATTCATACACATACAGACAGTACTAAAATGCTGGCTGCACTTGAAACTGTCAAAGCAAATATGTCAAACATGCTGCGAATTTGCACAGCTCTCGTCTTTGAGCGGCTTTCGTGTTGGCTGCGTTGTCGCTTTGTGCCAAGCCATGTCAACATGCATGTAAGTTTCCTTTGGCCAGTGCAAATATCTTGTGCTGCTGCTTCTTCTCTTTTCCAGACGCTTTTTATACACTTGTCACTTTTCAAAATCAAAATCAGTTTCAGCAGCAACTTTCCTTCTTACTTTCTTTTTTTTTTCTTTGCTTTAACAAATAACGCACTCCTTTTCCAACGCTTCGCTTTATTCATACGTTTGGTCTTCATTTTTTTTTTCGTCCTTGTATTCTTCTTCTGCCAACTCCAACTCATTTTGGCGCTTCTTATACGAAAAGTGCAATGGAAATTTGATTTTCTGCTTCAGTCTCAGGCGCAGACATCATACAAAAGTACTTACAATTTCACATACGTTTCGTTTGTGAATTCCTCTCAAATCCTTTGTCACATCGTCCTTTGTCGTCTTCTTCTATTTCTTCTAACACAGAAGTACACTTTTGTGCATTCTTCTTGCTTCGACAAGCAAACGCTCATATAGAATGTCATTGTCAATAAAATAGTATTTCATGTCTGTGCTGGCATCCAAAAGTGTTTGAAGCGCATTCAAGTATTGTAAACATTTTATTATATTTCGGCCCTTCCCACATTGCACTCCTTCCCTTCGCATATTTGGTCGCTTATATTATTAGATGATGTAATGGTTTGCAGTAATTTTATGCAATTACTTAGTCTAATTTGTTGGTATTAAGGCAAATAACTGCATATACATACATATATATACGTATATGTACAGTGGGCCATTAGTTAATGCCACGCAGAGCACGTGCGTCCTCCTTTCCTCGCCACATAGCGAGCAATATTCGCTGCATTGCGTCTTATACGCGCAAATCAAGAACAATCACACATTGGGGAATAGCAAAAATATTTGTCTGCCAACAACTCACTGACTCGACTCATTCACTCGCTTATTCACTGCCTTGCCCCTTTACAGCTTAGCGCCAAATCAGGGGGCAGCTTAGCGCGTGTGTGTGTGCTGAATTTTTAGAAGCGTCTGCTTTTTTCCTTCATTTGTGGTTGGATTTTTTTTGGTGAAGCTTATAGAGCATGTCACTTTTTGAATGAGGTTTGGCTGAACTTTAAAGATGAGCTTGAGGTAAAGCATATTGGAGAATTTTTGAGAGATATAAAGATAGTTTGTGACCAAAACCAGGGCACACCTTGATTCTATTCTGGCAACGCTATTATTAAAAAAGTGTTCAATGTTTTTAATAGTTGAGTTAATAGAAAAATTAATAGGTTTCATATTCCAGTCACTTTGCATGCCCAGTTGCATACTTCAAAGTCTTTATTTCAATACTGCTATTAAGAAACTGTATTAATAGAAGGTTATCTATGCCATTTAATAGAAGGTTTCTATTAACAGTGCTTAATAGCGCTGCCAGCATACGGCGCTTGGACACCTTTGCTACTTTTTTTAATTGTCAAAGCGAAAATATGGTTTACTCCCACACAAATTATTTGCAAAGCGTGTGACGACTTCGTCAAAGCTTAAAATTCAAAAAAATGTCGCATGTTTTTTTAAACAATATTCATGTGCCAATATAAAATGTGAAACGTGACGTCAAATGAAAGGATAATGAGGCGTCGCTATATGACACAGACCGGGCGCAGCTTTGTGGCGGAGCGCACATGTGTGCAGATGAGAGACAGAGACGCGAATTTGCTTTAATTATACAATAATATGAGGCGACATGCGACAGATCAAATATTTGTCACGATTTTCAATTGCCCGCTTGTGTTTGTTCTATTAATTTGTGTTTGTAATAATAAGCACGGCGAGCAATCGCTCAACATTCTGGTTGGCTGGCGGGTTGGTTGGTTGGTTGGGCCTTTAAAGCACTTTGATGCTCGCTCATTGTTTGTGGCAGTTGGACAAGTGCGTCCGTGCGTGCGTGCGTGCGTGAGTGTGTGTGTGTGTGTGTGTGTGTGTGAATTGAAATTCGCCATCAATCTCTGTCAGTCAAACAGTCGGTAACCCATTGAAATGAGGAATTAAGTTTTGCCACTGTAATTGTTGACGAAGGGTCGGCCACGACGTCGACCTCGGCAGCGACGGTGGCGCCAATGATTTGAAACTGACGATAATTATAAAAGCGCCAAAACACACACACACACATGACGGAGACGACTTGTGTGTTATCATGGTGTGAGTGGGAAATGGTGGGTTAAATCAGCTTGTATCTGCATGTGAGAGTGTATCAAATTAACGCAGTGATGCGGAAGCGTGATTGGCTTTGTGTGAGCACGGAGCGCGCGCTCTTTAAGGAGGAGGGAGGGCATCGCATGGCATGGTGAATTCGTTACTGATTCGGCAACTTTTTACGCAATGGTCTGTGGACGTACGTTCGCTCAGCTCAGCTCAGAACAGCTCGGAACAGCTCAGCTCAGCGCCGTCATTGTCGGCAAGTCGCAAGGCCATTTTTCCGCTGAACGCCTTGAAAATTATTTGTTTTATTTTTCTTTTTTTTTTGATTTTCATTCGCTGCTATAATTTTGTGACTTGCTTATTTTTGAGGCTCATGCTCATGCTCATGCTCATGTACTTCTTTGTCAGCGTGCATGATAAGCCAAAATATATAAAATCTTGAGCGGCACAGAGCGTTAGTGAGCGAGACAGACAGACAGGGCATGTTGTGCATGTTTTTAGCCTTTATTGAACTGTGTTAGGTCATGTTCATGTCGCTGTCGATGTCGCTGGAGAAGAAGAAGAAGGAAGAAGAAGATGCCTTAGAAAAGTCATTGTACATTTTTGGCTAACATGAATTTGTTTCAATTTAGTAAATTCGGTTTGTCGTCGTTGGGCACTGATTTGCCAGTACCCTCCTCACCCCCCAACCAATAAACACACACACATACATAGATGTATAAGCAGTTGTTAGGACATGTGTACAATGACAGACGAAAACATTATTTTATACGAGAATGAGCACGCTAAAATTCACAAACAGGTTTTATGCTCCAACAAATTTGTGAAATTCAATTTATGTTACCCAAGGACATAAAACATGTCAGAACGTGTACGTTTGGCCAATATCATCATACCTCACACACACACGCATCAATAGCACCGGTATAGTAGGCAAGTCAAACAAACCCCTAAGCTCAATGAGTGACAGACGGACCGACGGACTGACTGACTGACGGAATGACTCGGCTTGGCATGACGCCTGTAGGCGCCCGCTTGGCAATAATAATGCTTGAACTTGGCTTAAGCTTGAGTATATAACCGACTCAGTGAAGCGTGGCATAGACAAGACAGACATCCAGACAGACAGACAGTTGGCTGTGAGACAGACTCGTTTTAATTCGATGACTTGAAAGAAATAACTTAAGTAAAGCAAAAGCAAAGAAAAAATAAAATAAAAGTGAAAAAGTATTATTTCCGTTGAAATTGCCTTGCCGCCTACTGTAATATTTATCGTTTGATATTTAATTTGCAATTGAAATCGTAAAACAAAACGAATCAATATCCTGCGACCACACACGCACACATACATGCATATAAACAAGCCTTTGTGTGCTGCTGATGTGCTCAACTGATACGCAACTATTTCCGCTTCCCATAAGTCTTCATTTTGCTGAACTCACCTTTACTCGTTTGCTTGCTTGCCTTGTGCCTTGTCGTGTCGTGTCCTTTCATTCATGATAATGTCTGCTGTAATGCTGTTTCCGGTAGGAAATTCATGCTACGCACATTTCACGCACGCAATTCATTTGCAGTCACGACAATGAAACATCGTTTCGTCACACACCTTTGAATTATCACATGTGTGTGTGTGTGTGAGCGCCTTAGTATCGCTCCATCTGGCGCTTAAACAACTCAACAACAACTAGAACAACAACAACCACATATGAAATCTCTGCAGCCAAAGTACGCATGTAGGGACGGATGGCCGGACGGACGGACACACCGCTGCGCTTTTATCTTTTTGATCTATATAGGTTTATTTATTTGACGGCCGCCTATTGTCAGTCCGGTGCGAAATGGTTTTCCATTATAACAACACAACAGTGGGTTGTAATATGCATGTGTGTGTGTGTATATGACCAACCAACCGGCCGACCGACGAACAAGAAGACTTAAATTGAGTTTCGTTTGAGTTTTATTTATGAGTTCTAATACACTACGATTGTTATAGAAGACGACTTCGCATGCGACTTTGACAAAAAAGGCACAAATTACATTTTAGGCCACACATGAATCTAGTTCCGGTGCGAGGACATTACCAACAACAACAACGACAACGCACAACGACAATAGCAATGTCAATGACAGGGTGAAGAGAAGAGAAACGTCTGTTTTGCCAACGGTTAGTTGACCAACAAATGTCATGAGGTGGTCAACATTAAACGAAGTCACTCGAATTGTGTGACTGACACAGGTGTGTGTGTGTGTGTTCGTGTTGGTGTTGGTGTGAGTTGCTGTTTTGACAACTTAATGCAAAGTCAAAATCATATAATGACATAATTTGTCATAGAGAGAAACTCAAATACAGAAACCCAAAAACGGACTGATTTGACAGCTGATGGTTCGCTTTGTATGTGTGTGTGTGTGTGTGCCTTAATAGTTGTGCGTATTTAGAGACAATTCCCGCTTTGATTATGTCACATGTTCGTACAAATATTTATGCCATTTACATATATATTTTGTTTTGGCATTGAACTAAAAATAAAATAAAATAAAATAAATACGCTTTAATGGCATATTTATACGCAAATCAGCAGCACCAAAAATTGCGACTTGTTTGCTTTTTTTTGTTTATTTTTTTTGTTGTCATAAAACATAAAAATTTGTTGTTACATATATTTTATTTTATTTTGTTTTTGTTTTTTGTTGCTGCACAAACCACAAAATCGAAACACACACAGACACATAAATACTTATATGCATGTATGTGTGTGTATATTATATATATTCGAAGTTGCTGCTTACAATTTATGGTTACATTTTATGATCCTTTTGATGTGCACTCAAAGAAAATTTTACATTTATTGGCATGTAACGTGCTCGTCCTTTTGGCCGTCGTCCTTGTCGCAGCAAATGCGGGTCAAGCATAAGCACAAGCACAAGCAATTTCTGGTCTCGTTTATGTGCGCCAAACACAAACACACACACACACACCCACACACACACACACACACACAGATTTACATGTCCACCCTCGCCCCCGTCTCTCTTGCTTTTTGCGCTTGTCATCTTAAATTGTATTGCCCTTGCAGTAGGCAATAGGCAGCGGTGGCTCGCTGGCTGGCTGACTGGCTGACTGGCAGCTGAAGGACATGTCAGCCGGACCGGCCTGCCATTGTGTGCATGAATATGGAATTAGAGTTGTAATCTGCTCATTTGTTTATAAAATTATTCAGCTCATTTAATGCTCTTCCGCTTTCATGGATTTCTACTTTCTTCATCTTAAACGCGTCTTAAACTTTGCACTTGAGCATCATTTGCGTACGGTCGTCCCGTCGGTCGATGGGTCGGTCGGTGGGTCGATATCTCGGTCAGTCCCTTTTGTAAGCCTAACAAACAAACGAATAAAGGAACGCAACGCGTTGGCATGTCGTCCTTTTTTTATACGCTTGCAGAAAGAGATTATTAACTTTGTCATGAAGTTTGCAGAGATCTTTGACTATATAAAGTATATCCAGGAATTATGTATATCATAATCGGAGCATAAGATTGTTAGGTGTACGATAAGGATTTTTTCATAACTCGTTTTTATTAATGTTTGCCTATCAACCTAAGTTTAATTAGCCTCAGACATAAGGGCGTGGCACCGCGCATGCAGAGAAGAAGATTTCTCAACAAGTCTTATTGGCAAAATGCTTGCAAGAGTATACAAATTTCAGCACAGCCGACAATAACTTGCTTTCGGATTTTTCTGTTGGCTTGGCCCGTTTCGGATCGTCTTGATTTGTCTTGGCTCGTCGCTCGTTGCTCGTCAAAGCTTAATCGTCATCGTCTCAGTTGCGCATTTATGGCCAGGACTCAAGTGGACACCGGCGACATGCATCGAATGAGCACGTAAATTGTAAGCCATAAAACGCTTTGTCATAAATTGAAGTATTTATGTCTTTAAATTGTTGCATTCAAATGTTCCGAGTGTGAGTGTGTGTGTGTATATGTGTGTGTGCACCTTCATGTCATTCGCTGACAAGCAACAAAATCACTTCTTTTTTAGCATCTTCTTTTCTAGCTTTTCCCGAGTTATTAAATCCAATCATTGTCAATCAACAAGTATGCGCACACACACACACTTCTCTCTCGGTGTCTGTCTGCCGCTCTGTCAATTACTGTGCCATATTTTGTTATTTTTTTTTTTTTTTCGTAGTAATAATAAAGCCAAGAGTCGCATTCGCGTAAATTTGCAAACTCACTTAACAAGCGCCAACATTAAGAATAACTCAGTCAAGGACCCTTTTGCTTTGCGCATGCAAAGTACTTGTCGTTCGTTTCCTTACTTCCTTCCTTCCTTGCTGCCTTGCTGCCACTTTTTTCACCGACTCACTCACTCATTCATACACTCGCTACCTTCCGCCCTCCAACCATGCTTTCTTTGTTGCTTCCGCTGTTTCGAACTTTGCTCCATTCAAAGTCGTCGAATTTCTGCCACTAACGCGGCCAATGATGCTGTCGTTCCGTGCCCCAACGCGGGCATGGCGGGCAGTCGTTTTTAGCACTTACCATTTGAAATGTGTTACCACACAAGCTATGAGCCATGAGCCATGCGCCATGCGCCATGCTAAGCTAAGCTGAGGCGAATCGAGCTGAGTTGAGTTGAGTTGAGTTGATTCAAGCACGAGTTAAGAGAGAGAGAAGGCTAACAAATGCATAAATTATACAGTTTGTTTTCCTTTACCGTATATGTGCACGTGTGTGTGTGTGTGTGTGTGTGTGTGTGCGTGTGCCGTTGGTGCCTATGCAACCAACTTCGTTCGACTTCAGTTTCACTTTACTTCCTTGAGCTCTTGTGGTTGAACTGGAGCAGCACAAATCTGATTTGTTTGCGTTTCAAGAGCACCTTTTATCGTCGCTTTTGCTATAAGGATTGTGTGTGCTTCTGCAGCGCTCATTGCTCGACCCTTGCATAGATGCCGCGCTGCCCACACACACATACACACACACACACACACACGCAATCCCGCTGTCTGGTCTGGCTTAAGAAGGTAGCGGTGGGCGTGGCAGAGCCCCTTTGGCAGCTCATAGCCGTGTTGTGTTCTGTTAATAAATTTCTTCTTTTTTTGTTTTATGAGCATGAAGCTCGTTTTTTTCTGGCCATTTCATTTCGCTATTATGGCATTTTTATCGTTACGTATTGCTTATATTTTACGACGCGCACATACGAGTTGCTTGTTGCACGTTCGCGTTTCCACTCTATAGAAAAAGTATAGTTTTCAATTATTTCCATTAAATCGACCAATTTCATGAGCATTTTCGGTACTTGCGGATTGTCGGTGCGCGCAGGAGGAGGCAACCTTTGCAATGATTCAAACGTGGCCGAAATAAAAGTGTTGTGCCCTCAAGCAATGCCAGTGATGATGAGGCGCCGATTGCCGACTGGTGACTGCTTTTGGCGTATGTCCTGTGTGCGTGCGTGTGTGCTTCGATAAGCTGCGTGTGACTTGGCATACATGATGATGATGAGGATGACGATGACGATGATGACACCGGACAACGCATAGTAGGTGAGTCGTTGACTGTTGCTCTGCGGGAGGGAGAAAGAGAGCGGAGAGAGTGACTGGAGGGCTGGAGGGTTCGCAAGAGAGATGGAGTGACTGGTGAGTTCGAAGGCTGGAGGGTTCGAAAAAGAGAGGCAGAGTGACTGGAGGGCTCGATGGCTCGATGGCTGGAGGGCTGGTTAGCTTTCTGCGTGGTCCGCGTCGCATTATAACATCGAAGGTGTTGGGCAATTTATTTTAACGCGTGCTCAGGCATTTATGCCAACTGCTGTTGTATCGTCATCATCGTCATCATCGTCATCATCATCATCGTTCGTGTATCGTGTTTCTCGTTTTGCGCGCCGGCAATTTAGGGCCAATGTTTATGTGACGCAGAGGCGGCAAAAGCGCCAAAAGCGCTGAAAGCGTCCCAGCTGTGCGATCGCTTTGGACGACATTACGCGGTAATTAGATTATAAAATATGCAATAAAATTTGTTGCAAAAACACACACGTGCATATGTGTATGTGAGACTCAACGACTCAACGCCTCAGCGGCCCAACGACCCAACGACCGACGACGACTCATAAATGCTTACATAAATTCGTTAAATTTTCTATTATTTTTTATTAATTTCTATTCTCACCGTAATAATAATAACACAAAATTACTGCTGACAGCCGAAAACTTGGTAAACTCTCCGACCACCGTGCAGCGCCCTCTATCGCTGCTTTTGGTTGAAATAGGCGCTGCTATTTGCCACACGAATTCTAATTTGTACTCGCGCCTGAGATATTTAGCTTGGCAATTTCGCGTAGGGGGCAATTGTAGCAGCTCATACACATCCTGCCAGCCTGCTGGTGGTTGTGAGGGGAGGTGGGGGCAGTGTTGGCCCATGAAAGTAATTCACAAATGAATAAATAATATTTTACTTTTCTTCTTTTTTGTGGTTTTGGCTTTTTCGGCTGTTTGATGTTGCCATGAACGTGGCATATCACTGACGAGATCTTGTGTGTGTGTACTGTGCTGTGCCGTTTGGTTGTGGGCATGTGGAGTGGTGGCGTCATCATGTTGCTGGCCGGGAAGTGTAGTCATGAAATATGAATGCAACAAATACAAACTATGCAGCAAGTGTTTGTGTTCTTTAACCGAAAAACAACAACGTTTGCGGGCAAGTGCAAAACACAGTCGAGCCGAGCTGAGTAGCGCAGAGAGCCGTGGTTCGAAGCGCGGTAGCGGATCGACCGTCATCGTAGTCGTCGTCGTCGTCGTTGTCGTTGTGGTTGTGCTCGAAAAAGCGTTAATGGAAGACAAAATGGCGGTTACGTTGACTTGTTTCTGCTTCATTATTGTGCCAGTAGTAGAAGTGTTTTTGTTACTCGGTGTGTATGTGTGTGTGTGTGTGGCAAATTATATTTGTACATTATGTTCAAGCGTTATGTTCAAAGCAGTGACTAGTCTGGAGGAGGGCGAGGGAGCAAACCAAAAGCCAAAAACGAGCAAACGTGCCAATGTCGGTTGGTAGGCGGAGGATGAGGAGGAGGAGGAGGAGGACAGAGTGAGGGAGAGCATGCAGTCGCCAAAAAGCTGAAAGCAGTTGACTTTGTTGTGTGCCGCAAAAATTCCTAAGAGCTCATTAATTATTGAGCCACTATAAACAAGAAGAAGAAGAAGCAGCCACGCTGGTGGGAGAGGGAGTGCCGCGGTCGCAATGGCAGACAAACAAAGTCAAGCTCGTTTTGTGGTTGCCTGACTCCATGCCTACTCCATCCTGCCTGCCTACATACCGCCTTTGGGGCATACTCACATATATGTATGTATAAATGTACGTGCTGGCATGGGTGGCGGGGGGTAGAGAGACACTGACAGAGTTTGGTATGCAACGACGGCGGCAATTCGGTCGCGCATACAAATGTGCAAGTGGACACTTTTTCCAAGGGCGCCTGGTTATGTGTAGAGGATTGTTGTGTTCGTGAGGGAGGGGGAGGGGTTTGCTGAATGTTCCCATATACATATTATTCCGTTTACTACCGCACACTTGATTCATAATTTATGCCAAAGAAAAGCAACGAATCAAGCAACGAAGCAACGTAGTATATATCATTGAGAGCGCCTTTCTATGTGTGTGTGTGTGTGTGTGTTTGTGCCGGAAATGCCACCATATTCATTCATATGTGACATACCAACCAGAGGGTGTCTTAAGCCATGACAGTGTCAATGGCAAGGGGCTGCAACCGTCAACTTTACTGCCAACAAAATAAAGCGTGAGTGGGCGGTGGCGGAGGCCGGGCATATAGGCCACGACTGACACTTGAACTGCCGCCACCGACGACGAGGACGTTAGTGTCATTTATTGTCTTAGCGACCGGTTTGCCATTTGATTCCCTTTCGTGCTTTTCATATACGGTGCTAAATTGCACACATGTTCTCTCTTGGGGATGGCATGGTCGTCCTGCACTACTCTCCTCTCCTTTGTGCCTGTACAATGAACGTCTCAGGCGACCAAACAAGCACTATTATGGCATAACAATTTCCGCTCGCAGACCAACATAACACAACGGCTCCGGTCTTATTACTCGTGTAGCAATTATAACCAGCAGCAGGCGTAGAGCAGCAGACAAAAAGACAAACGTGTTGGAATTGCCAAATCCAGCAATTATGGCCAAAAGTGCACTCATAGTTTAACCTACTTTCGTGTGCTTTGTCTGACTTTGCCCTCTATAAAACACATCACCACTACTGTGGTAGTTGTGTGTATGTATGTGTGTTCGGTTGATTCAATTAGGCACCACAAAGTTTGTTTGACGTTTCTTCTTCGGCATAAAGCAATGATGATTGCTGCGCCATGAAGTTGGCAACGACGGAAACGCGCAATGGCTGTCAGCTTTTATTAGACGTGATTTATAAGGCTTACCTTGTTTTTTCTTGTTGGCTTTTTTTTTTAACTAAAAACCGGCAAAACACAAGCCGGCAACATTGTGCGTATGGGCGCATTCAACAAAAAGATAAAGTACTCAAATGTCAATCGTAATGGAGCTGCAAATGTATTACCAAATCATTGAGGTATCTGTTCTGTTTTTTTGCTTTGCTTTGCTGTGACTTTCAATTTAATTTTGTGACAAAAAAAGGGAAGAGTGACTGAATGAAGGAAAACCGATTTGTCAAACATCAAACATTTATTCATTTGCAGAGTGACAATTTTGAAGTTTCGTCTTGATAAATCTCACAGAAATACACGCAGGCACAAACCCCGTTTATGCGTCCGCTTAAAACGCTGCAACTCAAAACGGTTTAACGCAAAACAACGTAACGTTTTTGAGCGCGTAAAACTTCTTCGATTACTCCAAACCGATTTAAGTCTTTTAGGCATGAAGTTTCGTCTTGATAAATCTCACAAAAGTACACGCAGGCACAAACCCCGTTCATGCGTCACCTTAAAACGCTGCAACTCAAAACGGTTTAACGCAAAACGTAACGTTTTTGAGCGCGAAAAACTTCTTCGAGTATTTCAAACCGGTTTAAGTCTTTTAGGCATGCGTTTTAAGTTAAAGCGGTTCGGAGCGCTCGCATAAACGCGGTATCACAGCGAGAGTGACATTTCACAATGCGCACATCTTTGCGTCGCAGGCGTCCTGCGAGTTTGGCCCGCCGTCAATATAAATGACGTGAGTCGTCCTACGTATGAGTGTTGCAATCGTATTGAAGCATCCGGCATTGCTTGCTTGGCTGGTTTGTTGGTTGGTTGGTTGGTTGGTTGGTGGCTTCTTTGTGCTTCTCTATAAAGCAGCAAATGCGTCTTGTATTTGACAGATTTTAAAATTGATTTCATTCTGTGTTGTTCGCTCTTTCGCACTCACATGTCACTCAGCGTTATATATATATATGTTGTGTGTCTTGTACAGTACAGATTTCAAGCTGTGCACGCGCGGAACTATGATTATTTTCGAGCTGTGAACAAAAGGACATTTATTGTTTGTTGACTTCACGCGCGGCTTTTTTTTTTTTTTTGTATTCATTTTTGTTTTTCCAAAAGTCAAATCAACTCAACTGAACTCCCAAGGCGCTTCACTTCGACTCAGCACAGCATTTGTCAATTTTAATTATCATATACGCGCTTAAGTCTGACTTAGCCGACACACACATGTTGGCATGATTAATGATGCCTTCAACAAAGGCGTGTAGCATAAAAAAAGGCAAGAAAAAAGCAATCAACATGTAGCAACATGCTTCTTGTGTCCGTCTTCGTGCTCATGCCGCCGGTTTGCATATGAAACGTGTTTGCGTTTTGTTTTGAATCTTTTTAGAATTTTTTTCTTATACTTGCATTTGGCGTAGCAAAGAAAAGCGTGATTGCGCCTCAGTGCACGGCCATGCCGGTCCGGGCCGGGCACAAAGCGCACGCCAATTTTTCACTTTCATTTGAACTTTTATACGCAAAATTTGTCCTTAGCTTTGTGTTCTCTTTCCCTCTCCCTCTCTCTCACTGCGTGGCTCCTACAATCCAATTCAAACGGCCGCTGCTTTTAGCGCCCTCTATATGCCATTTGGCATTGCTGTTCAATTCCCTATCACGTTGAATTTCAGTTCGGCTTTGTTTTTCCGCTTTTTTCCTGTATTTTTTTTTGGATTCTATTTTGCCTTAACGTAAGTTGTGCAAATATTTCTGATTTGTGTGTGTTTACATTTCTGGGTCAATCGGGTTTTTTGTTTGCTGTCACGTAGTGATTGCTCCCTACAGTTGTTGTTGTTGTTGTTGTTGCCACCGCCGCTGCCGCCACCGTCGCTGTCAAGACCAACAGCATCGACCAACAAACATGAGCTACATATATGGCAGTGGCAGCCGTGTGGCAGAAGCAGCAGCAGCATCAGCAGCAGCGGCAGTCATATTTCACCGCATGCGTGCGATTAGTTTTCTCATCCGAAAATCCAATAAATTCCGCTTCGAACAAAAGCACACTTTGCTCTGCTGTTGTTGTTGTTGTAGTTGTTGCCGCTTCTGTTCCTACTGCTGCCGCTGCTCTACGGCCTAAAATACTCGAGTGTCGTATTTGCGTTTTATCTGTTAACCCGTTTGCTTGCCACAATATGATGACTCCGTGCCATGCCGCGCACTTCACTTGTCTCCCTCGCACTCACACTGTCTCTGTTTGGCAAACAAATGCATACGCACGCACACACGCACCTTCATCATGTAGACAGTGGAATTTCTCATAACCGTGCAAAAATAACGGACTTTTCAATTAAAGAATAGCTTATCAATGAATATGCTCTTCATTCTTAATATCAGATTATAAGTTCTTATCATTAAATATCAAATATCAATTAAGGAACAAGCAATAATTATCGATGCATTACTAAGACAAGGCGATCCTTTACTGGTTTAAGTGGCAAGTGTTGCTTCTTTAGTTTGTTTATCAAAAACTTGCGTGGGATTTTTCGAATTTCAAGATTTGAGAGATGAGAGATTCTTTAATCAAAATTAATAAAATAGTTATGTCCACGAAATTTTTCCGGCTATTGTTGAAGCTGTCCGGTTATAAGAACTATCCGTATTATGGAATTCCACTGTAGTTGGTGACACTGCCGCGCTTCAGCTCACGCTTCCTTGCCTTCATATTGCCAGTTTGCCGCATCAGCATTTGCTGGCTGCCACATGCAGCGTGCTCTGCATCGCTGTGTGCTCTGTGGTTTTAAATTTAAAATTTGTTTTATGGCACATTGCAACACCTCTCACACCCCTCCGCCACACATTGCTCAAACCGCACGCATGCCAGTGACCAATAGTCCATGCCGCTATGCCTATTGTAGTTGCTGTTGTTGTTGTTGTTGTTGTTGTTGTTGCTGTTGTTTTTATTTATTTAGTTTTCCATTGGATTTATTATGCAATTCATATTTTGACATTTTTGGCCTGGTTTTGATTTGTTGGCTAACTGCAACGACCCGCGCCGCCCCCCCGTCTCCAGCATACATGCATTGCAGTTCATCAAAACATCAAATTGATGAATGACCGACCATCATGCCTTACGTTCGTTCGGTCATCATTGAAGTGATTGCATGCTTTTTGTATATTTTAATTGCCGCAAAATAGATTTATTTAATTGGATGCCATCATTTTACTTTAAATATTTGCGTATTTGTCTTTCAACTTAAAAATTTTGTCATCATGTGTCTCACGTCTCACGGCATTGTTATTGCATATATTTACCGAAATCAAACACCACAAAAATAAAAATCCACAAAGATTTTCCTTTTTTTTTCCGTTGAAAAATTTGGCACATTTCAGCAAATTGCAAAGACTTTTCATTTTGTTGAGGGCGAATGGCGCAATGACAATGATGTGCTGCACACACACACACACACACACGTGCACATAGAGTAGTCATACAGTCATCGCAACAAGCAGACATACGAAGGAGAGCGCATTGAATGCAACGTTTGAATGGAGGCTTTTGTTGTCTTTGTGTGCCACAGTGACATAGTTATTATCCTGCAACGCTTGGCTGCTTAACTGACTGCCTGATGGACGGACAGACAGACTGAAAAGCATTGAATGTCGTCAGTGCAGAGCAACGTTCAAGTGAAATTCTGTTTATGCCATTAGACGTGACACACACACACACATGTGCGCGTAGCGGAATTGTTCTTAAGCCACATCACAATCACAATCATCGCTGACGACGACAACAGCAACAACAGCAATGACAACAACGACGTCATTGTCAGCATCGTCATCATATTCATCATAACCAACATCATCATCAACAACATTATTGTCCTCATCATCATCATCATCAACAGCATCAACATCAACATCATAATCGCTGTTATACTTGTGCATGATTGTACAGTACATACATCGTCCTCGTGACGTGACATGGCAAGACGTGTCACGGCGCGCGGTGCACATTGCACGTTTGTGAAGCGTCTTTTGTCTTCTGCCTTTTGCTACAATTGAGGTATTGGCGACAATTACAACGAACAATGCCGACAATGTGCCTTCGTTCTCGTTCCTTCGCTTCTTCTCGTGCGCTCCTGCATGTCCTTCATGCAGTGCGTCTTGACAACAATAAAGCAATAATTTATTAAGAACGAAAGTCAATTAACGCCTTGAGGTAAAAGCCATGTAGATTTCTGTTAAAAATGGAAAGTTGATGAAAAGATGAACAAAGACAACATTTCATTATGCTGCTTCTTCTATGTATGCTTTAAGGCGACAGAACCTGTTTGAAATTTTGAAAAAAATCATTATCTCAAAGTAAAATAATTCAAAAGTATGCTTTGAAAATTTCAGACAAATCGAACTATTCTTTTTGTAGATCTTCAAGCAGAACTTCAACTTCCAATTGGTTGTAAGCCCTTAAATTCTCTGAGCGGAAAAAAATAACAAGAAGAAGTATAATATTATTTATATTGTTCAATTTTGTTTAAACAATTCTTATGCAATTCGAACAGCAAAGTAGCAAAACTTATCTCGATTTTTATTTCGATTGCTTGGGCTTGAAGCTTGTTTTGTTTACTTGTACACGATGCAATTTGCTGAAGAAGTTCGAATCCCGCTCCCTTACTCCCTTATAATATCACGATTACATGCCAAGCCTTGTAGTTGAGCAAGCCTGGTCGACTGTCTGTCAGTCTGGCTGTCTGTCTGTCTGTCGTGCGCTGTCCAGGTCTGTCGTCAAAGACGCCAATATTTGATTTATTCTGTTGCCGAAACAAGCGCACAAAAAAAAAATATATTTTTTCTTCTAACTAAGTAAAAATAAGCCACGGCCAGTTGCACAACAATTTCCTACACTATGTGTGTGTGTGAGAGAGAGGGTGTGAGAGGGAGTGAGAGAGAGATGTCGACACATGGGCCATGAAGTCGACAAATTGCTTCTCAATTCTGTAAAAGTTATTGTTTTTTCTTATGTATTTTATTTATTTTTTAGTTTTTCGACAAGCCAACAATAACAACAACAACAACAACAACAACAGCAACAACAACACAAACAAACAAACAAAACCCAAGCAAAAACAAAACAAAAGCAAATTTCCTAACTGCATTGGCAAAAGCTTCTGCCAAAGGTAGTTTGTGGGTTAGCTGGGGTGGTGGGCGGGTGGTTTGGTTGGTTGTTGGGTTGGTCTTGACCACGGCAAGTTCTGTTGAACACAACTGCTTAGAGAAGGCAAAGAAAATATAAACAAAAGTGTTTTGCAGTGGACAAACATGCGCCAATGCACATAACCAACTCGAATCGAATCGACTCTTCTCAACTCCCCTTCGTTGTGCTGTGAGGGAAGGTGTACCGACCCGACTATCACATTACAAATTGCGCACTGACAGAAAGCAACAGTGAATGATACAACAAATGCTCCTCCAAAGCATGTTGAAACGGACGAAGAAGCACAAGACAGGACATGTCGATTGTCCATGTGCTTTGGCATGAGTGTGTGTGTGTGTGTTTGTTTGCATGTCTGTGCATGTTCGTTCATGTTCACAAATCATTGAAGTGTGTGCGACTGAGTTTGAAAGACAAATAAAACCGTTAAGTGAACTGAAACTGCGTAAAGTCGACTTTACCGCTCGCATCTCCGCAATGTTTTTGCTTTGTTCTTGTGCGGGTGGCGGTGGTGGGTGTAGGGCTCGGTGTAGCAAATGTCAAATTTGTAAATATAAAACTCAAATACTGACATGTTTATCATTTGCAAACATTTCTGTAAGCAAACCGACCACGGACTGACTCATCTAATGTTGCAACCAAGCTTCTTTGCCCCTCCCTCAGTGAGTAGCTACAACGTTTGTCGGTAAGCATTTGCTGAAGCTGCCGTTATCCTTGTCCAACTTCAGGTGCGGAAACAAACTCTTGCTTGAACTGTTTTCCTTCCGTTCAACTTCCGGTAGCCATGACAATGTCACCTCCACGCCTTCACAATCTTTGACCGTGTGGGTGTACGTTTAACAAACGTGTGTTTGTTTCTGCACTTGTGTGTGTGTGTGTGAGCCACCATGCAAAGTACTTGGCAGTAGAACATTCCGTTTTGCTAACATTTTTTTTTATTTATTTATTTTTTACTTTGTATCTTGTATCTTGTTGTGTATTTAAGTGAGCAAAACTCGCAAATACAACAAAATGACAATGCAAATAAATATTTTAGAAAAAATACTGCAACATTGCTTTACCTTTCATACATCCGTTGTCACTCTCCTCCGCATCCGCCCCCGCCATCGCCTGACAGTTTGCTAGAGAAGATGTCGTAATTTGTTTTACTGTATAATCGAATCGTGTTCTGTATTGGTTGAAGAACATACACTCGTCCTATGTTTTTATAAAGGATATTCATTCGTTTGGTTGAAAATGCCGCAAGCATTATGTACTGATTTATTCATGCATGCATGCATGGCATACGGCGATCTGCATGACATTTCTTCGGATTAAAACCATGCATGCCAAATATGTCAACTGTTTCACCTTCGTTCTCGCCATCTCTTTTACTCCGTTTCACTTTTGGCTTTTGGAAAAAATCACACGTCTACGAGAACAGAGCACTTTTAAGCTGACAGTTTATGTTCATTACTTATTCACTCATCGATGTTGTTGTCAAGTTTGTTTTCTGTCATGGCTTTAGTCAAATGACTGACATATTTTGACATTTAGCTTTTTATTTAGAGACATGCTAATGGCTGAAAACTACAGTCGGAACAAGGCTTTTGAGGTTGCAATTGTAGGATTTTTAATACACTTGATATTCTAAATATTTACGCCAATTTTTCAAAGGCCTCAAGTCATGCCAGACACTTGACTTATTTATTGCGCTGTTCAGCTTAGAAGCGTGTAAGTAAAAACTCTTAAGTCTCTGGCACAATGTGAGACAAAGACATGACATTTGATGCTTGCATGCTAATTGAATAAAGTGAAATCATAGAAACCAATTGGCCTCAAAGAGTTCTTGTAGGAAATCCGTAGCTGTGCGTAAATGAATTTACGGTTGTTTTTTCTACCAAAAACAAGCACAGTCGACCACAGGTTTCCCTTTGCCAGCTTCATTGTATTTTTTGCCTTTTCCGCATAGTTGTTTTTCTGCGTAGTTTCATCAGCCGGAATACTTCCTTGTATTGCATAAGAAAAGTCGAAACTTGCTTTGAGTGCAGCTAAGAAAAGTATTTACTTTCATTTCGACAATTGTGTGTGTGTGTGTTTGTGTGTGTGTGTGTGTGCGTTGTGTAGAACGTCATTTGCCCATGGCGTTTAACATCATCTCCATTTCGCTTTCACTGCAGTCACTCTTCGAGGAGTGGCGCAACAACATGCTTAACAAGCTATGCCAAGCCAACGAAAGGAAAGGAAAGTTAAGCCTCAAGAAGTGGGCGTGCCGGCGACCTCATTATCAAATGCCAACGCAATTTGCAACTACTGCGGTTGGCAGCTACAACGGGACACACAACGAGCAATCCTGTTGCACGCCGCAGCTTTGATTGAAAGAGCACTTGGCCCCATTCTGTGCGGTGCGATGCGGTGCTCGCGCTCGTTGCACTCGTGCAGTTGGCTAAGGCACAGACACAGGCAGAGGCACACTCTTGTATGACAACGTTCAGCTAAGCACAACTGCCGCGAGCTGATGTCAAGAATGCAGGCTTGGAATGCAGAAAAAGAAGCACTTTTCAGTAATTTCAATGCAACGCTCTGCTGCACAAATTAGTGACGGTGTGAAGGTGTTGCATGGGTAAATCTATCGTAATGTCAGCACTGACGACAAACAACATCATCATTCGTCGGAGTCGTCGGAGTGGCTGAGTAGTTGAAGCTAACCTCGCGTGAACTGTGTGATTGTGTCGTTGCCGTTGATAGTAGGAAAGTCGCAAAGTTGTTAATGGGCATACAAATGAGTGAAAGTGGTAAAGTATTTTTGAGTACTTTCAATGTGTTCATTATGTCATTGCGGTTTGTCATCATTCCCAAATCATGCTTGGATTGTATTCCATTAGACAAATACAAAAAATTAGCTAAGAAAACAGAAAAATCTTTACTTATTTACTAAAGATTATAAGTGATCTTGAAATCACTCAGACTAACTATATAAGTCTTGTCGACAATTTGAAATTTTATGCAATTTAATCTATTCAAGGAATTGTAGCTCTGAAAACAGCACCATTTGTTATTCTAGGCATGATTTATCTATCTTGTTATTTGGAATTTCATAAGTAGGCAGCAATTTCGTTCTCTAGTAATTAAGCGCTCCTCAGTGTTAAGAAGTAGGGTAATGGGTATGTGGAGAGATGAGATAAAACAGCAATGGAGACATAAATAGCTCACTTTCCAACAAAGATCAGTCAATATAATAAACATAATGATATAAAATGATCTCGAGTATATGAAATTTCTGCTTGAGATCTTAACTATAAAGTTTCTTTTGTGGTTCATTCATAACAGTAAATAATACTGAAAGATTTTCTGTTGTAAAATAAAATTCTTGAAATTTCTCACTAAAACATGTTGAAAAACCCCAAAAATACTGTAATATTTTTACTAACCGTGCGTATCTTTCAACTCATCGTTTCAGCTCGTTTTGTCTAACAACTGCCGACCAAAGGTTACACAAGTCAATAACGACAATTTGCCAATCATTCTGACAACTTGAAATGATTCATTTGTGCGTGGCAAGCTCAACTGTACACAGACAAATGATGCTGGCATCGATAATCCATGCACAATATTACGCATTAGTGATATTTCCTCAACGTACGAGCACACTAAGCTCAAGAACACAAAAAAGAAAAGCTGTAAACCGAATGTCGAATTCATTACGAAAGTGTGTCATGGTTTTGTCAATTAATAAAGCAAGATTTGCATGACTCGGAGTCAATGTAATGACATGCAAAAGGACATGGCTCGTCTAGCCGATTGACGCTTGAAATTCGAGCAATTCCTTGTGCAAACAAACGGAGCAGCAGGAGCAACAATGAGTCTCAACCGAATACCAAACGAGTAAGTAAACTTGACGAACAAAAAAAAAAAAAAAACAGCAAAAATGAAAAGCAAATTCAATTGAAAATGCAAAAAGGGCGACATGTTGAACGCGTTTAATGGGGACAGCTGTGCCAGTGGCAAAGCCGTGATGATGATGGTGGTAGTGATGGTGGTGTTGGTTGGGTTGGGGGAGTGAACGCCTCGAACCGGGGTGCGTTTGTGCGTTGTTTTGCCGTTAGAAAGTCAAAACATTAGACGCTCCTGACTCTTGCATGTCGCTTGTTCGCTGTTCGATCTCCTGCTGCGTTAACCGCCACCAAAATGTGTTGCTCTTATTATTGTTTTGCCACATGGAACGAGGCTATGAGCGTTTAAGCCTGTTTTTAGGCTGGGCAATACCCATGCGTTTGCGGTGTCCCCCCGGCCATATGAACCTGTGCTTAAGCGCATTCATTCATAAATAGAGCGGGCAAAACTGTGTTTGTGCGTGTATCCTTTACTCCTTTGTTTGCACTCATGTAAGTCGCTCAATTGTTAGTCCCCTGGCTGAGCGTACGGGTTTGAGGCTCGAATTCAATTAAACATATGTCGCTCGGGGATTTGCGTTGTCGTCAAAATTTCAGCTTAGGTGTGAGCTAATTTTCATCTTATGCTCCGAAAAAAAAGTCGACTCGTCAGCGTTTCTATTATTCACTTAATTTATGCGTATTATTATGCGTGATGAACATAATTGAACCATTACAAAGCTTTGCCCTCCGCCCCTTTGTGCGTAATTTTATAGAAATTTAATATTATTTAAAAATAAAACAATCTATTTTAACTATTTTTCAAGCGTTAAACAGTCGATTTGGCTATCTATAAGATTGCTCAATACGCTTGATTAATGTGCTGTCGTACATGAAAATGTTCTTCATTTATTAATCTTAATTAACGTTTTAACAGATTAAGCGATCGAACGAATGAAAAAGACCTTCGGCGCGTCCGTTAGGCTGTCTTGTTTGCAAGCATGAAGATGATATAATTTTTCAATTTCTTGGCGTCGTTGGCTTTTTGGTTCCCTGCTTATATGCTCTTCCATACATCATGCCTAAAATCGATCGATAAATCAAATGAGAACTCAAGCAATGTTAGGAATAAAGCAAATACTTAAATTTTCAAAAATAGAACTTTATTTTGTTGTCTCTCGGTGGAAACGACGGCATGATTTTATAGAGACAGAAATTATAGAATTTTTGTATGGAGTTGGGATAAATATTTTAGGTGAAACTTTATTAGATTATATTTTATTGGGTGTTTTAACAAATTCCAATTTGAAGAACGTTTCTTGTTCAAAAAATCTTACCAAAGTCTCACCTAACAAGTTTCAGTTTGAAGAACGTTTCTTGTTCAAAAAGTCTTACCAAAGCCACCTATCAAATAAAGTGTCTATCAGTACAAATCTTCCAGAACAAAAGTGTAACAATTATTCAGTCAATTGAGAATTTTAACACAAGGAACGCAAACGAATCTGCTTACAAAGGCCGCGACGTCGTTTTCATATTCATCAACGCTCATGTGGTTTTACTTACCTGCTGTGAAATTGACTTAACTCTTCGAAAGTATTTAAAAAATCAACAGAGAAATGAAAATTGGTAATCTTTTGTAGTGCAATAATTTTAAACGCAGACAATTGTGTGAGTTAATTGAAAGGATATCAACATTTTTCGACTCGTTTAACAACAATGAGCCTCTTGGCCTAATCCCTTTGCGTGCTGGCAGCTGTTGCTACCTGTCTGACAGTCTGCACCCAGTCTGTCAGTCTGTCGACGCTTTGCCATAGTTTTCACTAATTTAACCTACAAAGCGTTGATTGTTCTTGTTATGAAAGTGTGCATTGTTGTCCCAACTATACATGAGTCTCTGTCAGAGAGAGAGTGAGTGTGATAGAGATAGCATATAATCTCTTGCACATCACATTGACTGTTGCAGGTCAACTTGTAGCCTGCATTTTTGATCTTTCGTACTAAAATGTGTGATGGATGTAAAGGATGGGCGACATATGCTCGAACCCTTCAACCGGGTGCCGATTATGGTCATGACTAGTTTGTATTTTTTGTCGTCAACAATCGTTTTGCCTTACAAAATATTATTCTAATTCGGAATCACTTCCGGTTCGTGCCAGTTCTGTCCTATCCCGTCCGGTCTGTTCGGTCGGCCTGCATTTCGTGCTGCCAATTTTATGCTGACACTGTCCGACGGACTTTCGGTAGCTGGCAACCTTTGGCATGAATGAGTGAAGCCTGAATGGGGTAAGCCGCTTATCGCTTGTTTTCATAATTTTTGAAGAGGTTCTGTATGTCAATGTCTGAACCCAACATGTACCTGCAGTTATTGCCAACACTGCTCGAGTCAGGCTTAGTTATTTAGTTACTATCGGCTTTCAAAGGCGGCTTATTGATGTAACACGGTTAACTGCAACTTTCATGAATATGTTCAAACGAATTGCTCATAGCTTGAGGCATGCCACAAGCGTAAGCTGTGCCATTGTCGTTGCCAAGCCAAGGAAAATGAATTCAATTGTAAGCCACGTGTGCCCATTTAGCACAAAAAGCTTTGCTGTTAATTTTCTAAAGTTAATTACTTAAATACTGTTTGCCAAAATAAAAGGAGACGAAAATATGTTGCAAGTACGCCTAGGTTGAAGTTCAAAGACTCTCCCTTTATTTGTGGTAATGAGTTTTCTCTTTAAGCGCTTACATCATATTTGCTACAAATGAAAGGCAACTATGAATTGCTTAAAGTAAGAAGAAGTTTATCCATTAATCTGGAACACCTACATACATTAGTTTAGTATTTGGCCAAAAGAGGGCGCTGTAATTCAAACAAATAACAGTTTTTCCATAAAATTACTTTCAATTTTAATATTTTTCAAACAAATAAATCAGTTTAATAGACAAACAGCATCAAAGGACCAACAAGCTGCACCTTAAATGTATGAAGTGTGTATAAAAAGGTCTTCACTTGCTTTTGAGAGTGCAAAGCTTTTGTTTTGGTATCTTACTTAGTATCTTTTTTCCTTGCTTTGCGCTTATTTGTACCTTTTTCTTCTATTTTCTTTTTGCAAGTTTGTTAGTACGCGACTTGAAATTATTTCCTTGTAAATCTTTTTGATCTCTCGCATTGCTTTGGCGCCTTTTGTCGACCTAATCACAAACCGCGCCCAATCAGTGTATTAAGTAATTATAAAAGTTCGCTTTTCGTTTGGTTTGTTGCAAGTAACGAGACTTGGCAGTTCTCCTCTTGCATTTAGCACCCCAACCACACGTTATGTGCCACAGTGATTTCAGATAAAAAGCTACAACACAAGAATATTTAGTGGGTGTATGAAGTTATTCGTGTTTATGCTGTAAAAACCACCACCTTTTTCGATGCTAAATTACATTTTGGCCATACCAAGAGACATTTGTGGCGCCCCTTTACGACATGACGACGAGTTCGAGTCAATAAGAAAAGCCCGCAAAAGTTATTTACTTCACTTGCAAAGTGCCCGAAAAAAGACTCGATAGCAATTTGTTGCACTAATAAGAGAAAACCACCCCATTGATACTGATGAGCGGCACACAAAAGGTCGACGACACCCCGCCGCGACTGCCAGTGAGCTTCACTGCTGTGTCTATGATGATGCCATAAAGCGAAACGATGCGATGCCGCCGCAATCTTCCATATCGGAAAAGTGCATTCCTTTGGCGGACATAAATGCCCCGCAACCGGCAGAAGGAAGGCTTTGTATTGCTGTGACTAGTTAAGGGCGTGTATTAAATTTAACTGAGGCCATGAACTACCAGGCAAGTCAGAATGATCAGCAAAATACAACGTCGTAAATATTATGAGGAACAACAACAACAACACAAACAAATCCAGACTCGGACGCGTCAACTGGGAGCAATTTGATTTGTTCATCTGCTGCCGTTCATGTAGCAGGAAGCAAGCGTTGGCGGCAAAACCTGCTTGTCTGTCTATTTACGTTGACCTCGGGGGATTTGTCATAGCATTGGCATGATAGCAGAGGAGTGGAAGCCACAGTCAGGAAATCAAACAATTTTCAAGATCAAGCAACAATCGAATTATTTATAGCGTTCTGCACTGTAGTAGAAAGGGTAGCGAAGAAAGCGGCAAAGAGAAAGCAAAACGATTTCATATAAATATTTTAAATGCCATTCATACGTCCATGAAGCACTGAAGCATGTTGGAAAGAGGAAAATTAGATTTCTTATAAATATTTAAAATACTGTAAGCGCATAAATAAAGTAAAGGCAAGGCGCAATTGATTCGGCTGAGCAGCTGCTTGTGTGGATCGATCCCAGCGGATCGTATCTCATGCCCACTCAAGCAACCACACTTGTCGCTCATCGACGACTCAACATCATGCTTCGTGCACTCTTTCGTGTCACGGAACGCCAAACGCGCTACGTAAATCAATCGTCTTTAATTTCTTTTCTTCTTTTATGCCCTGCACATATAACGCGTCAGTTTGCTTGAGAGCAGAACTATGTAACACAACATAGGAGGAGGAGGAGTAAGATGCCATAAAGTATATATATGCTTGATCAGAATGACTAAGAAATCGCTTGAGATATGTCCCTCTTTACATTTGTATTAATTAATAGTATTTCGAAACTATAAGAAGCTAGAGACTTGAATTTTCGAGGTTAGACCCCACAATTTTTGCCCCTTTAATAGTGGTTTTCTTAAAATTGCTCTAACTACTAAACTATAACAGGTATGAACCTGAAAATTTGTATGCAGGCTCAGTAAATATACCTCTTTGAAACCATATACCACAAAGTACCCCTCTGCCTGCACTTTTGCCCCCCATAGACCATCAAACTCAGATATGCCAAAAGTTCTATATAGTAAAAAGCCTCGCATAGTAAAAAGAGTATTTTATTGTCGGGCTTACTCGTTCTCACTCATTTTATTTTGTTCGACTTAAAGTTGTCAACGATAATTCAGTGCATATAGAGCACCGCGTTCGAGCACCGCATCAAACGACAGACAATGAAGACTTTATCAAATTGTCAGCTATTTGTATCTAATTTTCCACGTGAATTAATCATTTGTGTATTTCGTGTGTCTTCGCGTCGCAGGCATTGACAAAAACTGCGCGCAAGTTGCGACTTGATGTGATAATCCATTCAGATACACCTTCATTACTTCGCACAACAACAACAACAACAACAACAACAAGAGTAATGCGCTATTCAACCCGCAGCAAAACGATGGCTTTGTGCAGCGTCAATTAAGTCATTATTACTGAATGACTGAATTGCATTTTGCTGCCTTTCTTCTTGTTTTTTTTTTTTGCTTTGTCTTTCCACTTACACCGAATTCCAAATCGTCAAACGAGCTGAGCTGATTTGCGCCCGCATTCGTGCAAGTGTCTGCAGTGCATTCAAGTTGAAGTCGTGACCAAAGTGCACACACACACACACACACAGACGGTGGGAATGCCAAAAGATGCGCCAACTGCTGGTTTGGTGGATTGTTGTCGACAACTCAATAATTTCGCTTGATTAATGTTGCCCTTTGCGCCGTTGCTGTTCTCGCCGAAGTTGTACTTTGGACGGTGTTGATAAATCAAGTGCAAAAGTTATGCGCATTGCCTGAAACTATGCAACAATATTTCTTTATTTTCAGCGGACAATAAAAATTGCAAAAGTTTTGCGCGCGCAGAAGTTTTCACGGTCCTTTTTTTTTGGTTTGTGTTTTTCTATGTTTGTTTTTGCTTTTGCATAGAGGCGACGGTCCTGTGTGCAAAGTCCTTTTCCGGCAAACGTTAAGTCAACGTGCAACTTACGCTTACGCTATTTGCATCTTATCACTGCAACGGCCGTGTATGCAAGCCTCGACTGACTCACTGACTGACTGCCTTGACTGCCTTGCCTGTGACTGGGCGTTAGTTAGCGTAGCGCCAACTTGCCAGGCAACCACAAGGCAGGCAGGCAGGCAGGCAGCAGCAGCAGCAGCAACAGCAAGCCGCATTTGTGGCCGTTCTATTTGCCAGTCGATATGTACGCGCTACCGAACGAGCGCCTTTTGCGGTTGTGCCGCACGTAACGTGACTAACGACGCAACGTTGACAGCCATGGGATAAATCAAGAAGATAACGATAAACGGCAAAGTGCTTTGCAACAAAACTTTGCACATAATAGCAATGGCAGCGGCGCATTCGTCGTAATGTCTCGCCACGGCGGCATAACTTCACTTTGCTGCACGCTCGCTGCCAACTGCACACATTTTGTGCACCTCCTTGCACAAACTCACTCACACCCACTCCCTCGGTCTCTTTCTATGCATGTTTGTGCAACGCTGCCAAGCGATTTTCAGCCATGCGTCATAATCATCATATCATGGGCGAGCGCTTTGACTGAAGATTGTTTATTGCTCGTAAATCGGTAATCGACTTCCTTCTTCTGCCACACACACACACACATACTCACACATACACTCATACAACCGTTCGGCTTTCCGCATCAGTATCGCGCGCATTCTTTGCCTGTTTACATTTCTACCTTTATGGCTCATATTTGCATATTGTTTTGCTCATATTAATTCATGCGCACTGAAAGTACAAATCAGTTGGAAAACTAATAAAAACAATTTTATTTTATTTGTTTTTATTTTTATTTTTTTTCTACTTTGTTAAAGTTGAAAGCAACAAAAATGCCATGACGGAAAATGTTTTTGTTATTATGCAATAATCAATAAAATTACTAAAAGAGTGTTTTGCAGACTTGCTGGAAAGTTTCCTTTGCCATTATTCTCAACCGAACGATTTTCAAGAATGTTCAATTAAACTTCAATTTCTCTTGAAGTATTTCAAAGCAAATGTAATAAACGTTAAGTTTTGTAAAGCAATAAAGCAATTAATACTCCTCTCTTATGTTATGTAGACGCACTCATTACATGTGTCTCACACACACACACAGACATGCATTCGACTTGCAGACCATGTTTAAACACTAGGCTGTCGTATGTGCTATGCAGCGCTTTGTGACATACAGCACACATATTTATGTGATGATAAACGAAATAAATTAATATGATTTATTTTAGATATGTTTTCAATAAATTATGTTCTTTGTGCTTAAATCATTTTTACAATCATTAATGAGCTTTTTTATATGCTTTCAGGTTCTTCAGGGAAATCGATTATTTTCAAACGTCGTTAAAATCGCGGTAAGTGACTTTTTACTAATAATAATTGTCATAAATTAAAATAAATTGGCATTCGTCGTTACGTTTTTACGCCTTCAAAGTATGAACTGTTTCCGTATTCTTATCATCAATGCCATTGCTAGTCTAAAATTATAATTTCTTGAACATTTGCCATAATTTCCAGCAAGAGGAGATTCTCTTGCGCAAAATAAACAAAAAATTCTTAAAAATAATGATAATTAACAGTAATTAAGGTTGCTGTTTTATCGATATTACCATATTGCTTGTGTTATAATTGATTTGAATTGTTTGTGTTTCACGTTCCCTCATCTTAGTGATTATGCCATGGTCTTGAGAGAAAATTTGTTCAAAAATAGCCAAATATTCTTAAAATAAACTCATCGTTATTTAAAATTTTGGTGTTCTAAACCAACATCAAATTATGCATAGTATAGACAACACAGTGAAGTTTGCCCCCAAAAGTATGCTGTATTTTTTTAATTACTTTAAATTTCCTTGCGCTGAATTTTAAGCTGATTATTATTATTATTAATTTAGCTTAAATATCAATTCCACAATTTCAATTAAAAATACATTTTTTTAATCGGTAGCTTTATTTAATTAGTTATTTGTTATAACTAAATTCATTTATAAATAAAAATAATAAATCATAAAACTGTCAACAAACATGTTGAAAATATACTCCGCAATTTGTCTTGCTTCATTACTAATTTGCATAGATAAAATAATGACATTTGAAAAATATTTATTTTTTCAATTTAGTCAATCATAATTATCAACAAATATAAATTCTATAACAACAACAACAACAACAAATACATTTCACTAAAGAGCGTTTGAACTTGTGTCGAACATGAATGCAACAATCAATGTTCCCAAGTACAAATATAAACAAACTTTATTTGCTAATCTTTATAAAATGCATTCAAACATATCATATATTTCACTCTCATACTTCGTTCCCTTCCATAACTCCACTGCTCAAGGCTCAGTCAACTCATATTTTTTTCAGTTAACTTTTAAAAGCACATTTTTCTTCCTATTTGTATGTCCAATAGACTTGTACCAAGATTTAATAACTATTATTGTATCTTCTGTTTGGCTGTTGTTTTGTGTTTCAGCAAATATTGCCTCACATTGATTGGTTACATAAGACTATAAACACTTTATTACTTTTATTCATTCGTTGCTGCCTAACGCATGAACTGACATATTTTTTTTTAGTGAAGCTGTAAAGTTACTGCAACATAAATATTGAATGAACATATGCGAGAAAAAAGGGTAGTAAATAAACGAATAAATATCAATACAGACCTTTGTACAAATAGAATTATGTGTGTATTTATCTATGAGATTATGTTTGAAATTAATTTACTTACTTGGCATGTCACTTTATCTGAAAGTAAAAAGTAAAATCGATAATTGTATGCAAAAATTGTAATGTCTTCATTTGTCAAATTGTCAATGATGACATGGGTTGGCTAGGTATGAAAAATTACTAAGCTTTAAATACATAAGAACTCAGCTCAAATATGTATTTTCAAAATGTCTTCATTTAATTATGTTTCAAATAGATTAATTTATTATCTAACCGAACATATTTAGCATCATGTCTGAAGCACAACACTAATTTACGCCAAATTGTAAAAAATGCGTATTATGAATGTGAAGAGCGAATCTTAAAACTGCAAGGGTTTTCCATAAACTCGAAAAGAGATCTTTGGCGAACTGAAGAGGTTTATTGATATATAAGAAAGAGTATTTGATCTTGAAATATGGGATCACTAGTTATGCAGTGTTTTATCCTGACTAACTTATGGCATTAACAAGAGTGTCTTATAAGAGGGTCTTATTTAGTACCCTGAAAGAGTTACAAGACCCATTGAATATACTAATTCTTAAATCTTGACCGCTCTTGTGCCTATATGCATGCCAAGATCTTAAAAATCAAGATCTCTCCTATATTATAATCATATAAGGTATATTTATATTAAACTCTCCCTTAAGTTCTGTGTTTAATGATCTAAGTAGAAATCTATGAATTGTTTTTCATTAACGAGAAACCAATCAATAATGCCACGTCCCAAAATACAATCACTCCGTATGCTTCATAGTTAAGCACTCTCGTATCCCTTCGTGCCAAAACAGAGAAATTACGTGATAAATCCAAACGGATTTCAGTTAATCATTAAGTTGAGCGAATCTCTTCGTTGCTCATTGCAATTGTAATTTAATTAAATGAAAATGTAATTAAAATGCGTTTTGTTAGTTTTGCAATTGATTTTGTAGATTTGTTTCAATATAGAGAGAAAAAACAAAAAAAAAAGAATACATTTAAACCAACATTTTGCACAGCTGCGTTGCGAGATTGAATGTAAAATATACTCGAGAACAAGATTATAAAATAAAAAACGACAAATTATTAGTTTTTGTATTTAAAATTTTATTGAAACTCTTCTCTGTGTCAGTTAATTGTTTGTTTGTCACAAACACAAAAAGGTTAATTCGTTTTTCGGTACTTCACTTTTCAAGTGTGGGTTGTCATTTTCTTTACGATTTCTTTTCATTTTAAACATTTTCTTTTTTTTTTATTCATTAATTTTCCTTTCAATGTTGTCTACAATAATATTTGCTGAGATCACACAAAAGATGACAATGGCATTTTTATTACCGCTCTGTGCTTTATCAAGGATGCATTGTTTCGAATTGTGTGTGTGACAAAATAAAGCGTACAGCGCAGAGGAAGGGCAAGACAAGGCAAGGCAAGGCATTCTTAGCAAACCAATTCAAATTCAATTTGCTCTATTATTTGGCCTATTGTTCGATTAAGATTCTAGTACATGACAATGCCAACAACATAGATGACGGTTCAACTTTGCGCTAAGTGAGACCGACAGAAGTCGATGGCAATCGACAGAAGAGAAGAGCAGTCAAGCAACCGAGCTGAGTCGAGGGTGCGTCGACGCTTAGGCACCGATGCAGCCTCGGGGACAAAAAAAAAAAAAAATAACCTAAGCCACGCAATGCAATGCAAAATGCTGCTGCAGGCAAGAAGATGTGTAGAAGGGCAGATGCAGAAGAAGAAGCAAAAGCAAAAGCAAAAAAAAAAATGTCCTTTCGCAAAGAAGTGCAATCTTAAGTAATGAAATCAATGAATAAATAGAAAAATGTCGAGGGCAGCAAAAACAGCAGGGCGTCAACAACAACACAAGCAACAACAACAACAAGCAAATAGAAAAAAGAAGCAGACGAAGGAATGTTAAATGATGCTGCGGCAATTGCAGCTGTCACCGGCGACATTCGCCTAAGTCCTTCTCATTGAGTTAAGACGATCAGGAGTATAGTGCGTACTCTTGCTGTTGTTGTTGTTGTTGTTGTTGTCGCTGCTGCGCAAGAAGTATTAAAAATAAGAAAATCCTGCAAAGAAAACAAAAAATGCAGAGATTTTTTTACGCACAAACGCATAGAATTTTGCCACGATGAATGTAAGAGGCTAATATGCCGCCATTTTCATTTATTTTGCACTCGTATTTCTTACATTTCTATTTGTATAATTGTATGTGTGCGGAGGTGAGGGTGCATGACATTCATTCATTAATGCAAATTACATCAAACCTTCGCACGTTTCGGCTATGCAAGCGCCCAATTGACGCCCACCGTTACTACCAACTGTGCTCAGTGCCGATAAGGCGCACACACACACACACACACACACACTCATATACGGCAGTAAATACATGCGCGCGTGCACGTAAAGGCAAATAAATAAATCCTTAAAATTATTATTATTATTATTATGAGTGTTATTGTAACGAGGCAACGAAGACGCCGTTAGCACCTCCATTTACCTGTGCAGCAAACACACGCCGCACGCCGCTGCTCCTCATCATAATCGCACTCATACCGTGCATGACTTTTGTGAAAAACGTTGGTGATTACGTTTATTATTATCCTTCCTCCTCAAGGAGATATTACGCACAAATGGCACATTAGCGCTCGCACTCGAACTTGTACACACGACACTGACAAACAGACAGACAGACTGACAGACGGCCAGAATGAGAGACAACTACATACATGTGTAGGCATATCGGAAATTAAAAGCACTCGAAAATGAGAAAAACGAAGCGATTATCAAGCTCAGCAATGTCTTGGCAATGAGCATGGGCATGAGGAGTCCTCACGCCTTGTGCCTCATAAGTACGTACATGTGAAAATGGCGCTTTAGCTGCAGATACATAACGGTTGTCTTAACGTTTCTGTTTTTTTTTTTTTCTTCTTAAATGTTAATCAAAAATATTTTTCTCTCATTCTGCAACACAAAATTAGCGCTCAGGCCCCTCTACCCCCGCCTTTCCCCACACAATTTGGTCTTTCGTCATGCTCAATAACTCGCGGCTATTGGTTTTTGCTTTTACAGAGTTTTCCGAGTTTCAAGTTTCCACGAAAAGTTATTCACTTGCCGGCAGCTTAAAAAAGTTAAGAGCTACAAATGGAGCTGGATCATATTCGAGCGTAAAGAAAAGAAAAAAAAAAAAGAACAAGACTAAGAAACAAAAAACATTTTAAAATAATTCATTGCAAAAGAATATGCCTTCTTTTCATTATCAGAGATTCTCGCGTGGGTTTGTTGAGAAAAAGAAGAACAAAACTCATTTGAGCTTCTGATAGATTATTAATTTTTTTTTCTACTATTAATCTCTTAAAGAACTTACTATGGTGAACTGCAGAGATAATCGAAATACCAAGAGCAACATCTCCAGCAATACATTCTTTTGTATCACTTTTCGCCGATAGAGAGTATATTATAAGGCGTTTTATAAGACTATCGTGACTTTTTACTTTTAAATATAGTACATATATAAAATTGAAAAAAATGCGACAGACCCTAAAAGTATTTTATTTATATTCTGGAGCTACAACGATAGAAAAAATTAACTGATATAATTTTCTAAAATTCATTGCTGTTTTTTTTATTTGGCTTTATTATAATAATCTAAGTGGTTGCTAGATGGTTAATAACGTGATGGTGGATAAGGTGGGCTCCAACCTGAAGGTGGTGGTGGCGGGCGCGGTGGTTTGTAAAATGGAGGTGCTGGTGGTGGATGAGGTGGGCCCCAACGTGAAGGTGGTGGTGGTGGTGGTGTAGGAGTTGGTCTATAATATGAAGGTGGTGGTGGTGGAGTTTCTGGTGGATAAAATGGATTCCATTGTGAAGGTGGTGGTGGTGGAGGAGGTGGTTCGTAATATGAAGGTGGTGGTGGTGTAGGAGTTGGTCTGTAATATGAAGGTGGTGGTGGTGGAGTTTCTGGTGGATAAACTGGGTTCCATTGTGAAGGTGGTGGTGGTGGAGGAGGTGATTCGTAATATGAAGGTGGTGGAATTTCTGGTGGATAAGGTGGGCTCCAAAGTGAAGATGGCGGTGGTGGTGGTGGTGGAATTTTTGGTGAATCAGGTGGGCTCCAATTTGAAGATGGTTCTCGAGGAGATTGTCCTGGAAATGAAATAAGTGGTACGCAGTATGGTAGTTCACATTTTCCATCTTGTTTTTTGCCCATGTATTGTTGGTTATTATTTGCGAAACCAATCATTTGCCACCATGTTGGTAATTCAACATAATTTCTTACATGTGTAGATACATGTTTCTTAGGCTTCTTTGGGACTGCAACTGATCGTACTCTACCGCATAATTTTTCATTAATTGCTTTACAAACAGTTGGCGACAGATCACAACAATCTATTAAGTTAGAATAACACATGTTAAATTTCCTCATTATCTCTTGTCAACTTTACTTGCCAGAATTCGTTAAGACCAATAAATTTGAAACAGTATAAAATAATAACAAAAACGATGAAATTGTCATCTCTGCAAAATAAACATCATTTGGTTGGGAACAGTTGTGGAAAACTAATTCTTACAGTCCGTAAATTTTAAAATTCTTTACGCTCCAACTCATTGATTTGAAAAATTGTAATAGCATTAAACACTTAATAGCCATGCTGAAGCGATACTCATTAAATTTAAATCTTAAAATTTAATATCCGCGAAATAAACGTCTGATTTCCCATATTATATAAATGGCTAATGAAAAAACATCAACAAGTTATGATGATGGTTAATCCCTAATCTGAAAAATATTATACGTACGATTTCATTGAAAACTTGATGAAATCTTAAAGAAATGCCTTTCATCTTCATCATTTAAAAGTTCCAATTTTATTTTAGTAAAAATGCTTTTTTAGTTAAATACAAAATTGTTTTTATTAAGTTTACAAATTTGTGAGTTCAAAAAACTTCTGCTCAAATTATTTTCTATTTTTCAATAAAAACGATAATACAAAATTCCTATAAAAAATGATAGTAAATCCAACAATGGATGTTTGCAAACTTCGCTGGAATCACTAGAATCGCTGGAATCGTATTTCTTCTTTCGTCGTTTAGGAGGTGGTTTTTTTTGTTTTTTTTTCTTATTTTTATTTTTATTTTTATTACCTTTTGGTGGTGGTGGCGGCGGAGGTCGTCGTGAAGGTGGTGGTGGAGGTGGTGGTGGAGGTGGGGGCGGAGGTGGAGGAGGTGGTGGAGGAGGTGGTGGAGGAGGTGGTGGTGTAGGGTTACAAGGATAATAATGTAAACAGTATGAATCATATGTAAATGATGATGGTGAAGGAGGTGGTGGAGGAGTAGTAGGTGGTGGTGGAGGAGGAGGTGGTGGTGGTGGTGGAGGTGGTGGAGGAGGAGGAGGTGGAGGTGGTTGAGGAGGTGGTGGTGGAGGAGGTGGTGGGGGACTTATATTTCCATAACTTTGTTGATTTGGGTAGCAGTTTGGAGGACAACTGCCTCCATCGATACCAATCATTTTCCACCATGTTGGAAGTAAAATCATATTTCCTTGATACGGCTGATTTCTTGAATGTGGCAAATTTTGTTTCTTATGCTTCTTTACGACTGGAACTGATCGTGCTCTTCCACATAATTTCTGATTAATTGCTTTACATACAACCGGTGATAGATCACAACAATCTATTAGGAAGATTTAGCAATGGTTACAATAGCACGAGTTGAAAATCTTGATTTTATTTGATTGAATACTTACTAGAATTCGTTAAGTCAAAAAAATTACAAGCTAATAACCAAAATGTTGAAATTTTCATCTTTTCAAAACAGACATCATTCGATTAGAAACAGGTGGGAAAAACTAAATTTTTTGGGTGTAAATTTAATAATTTGTGCGGTCCAATCCATGGAATTAAGAAATTTTTGCAACGGGGATTTACAAAAAATGCAGTCGTATTAAATCACTTTATCACCATAACTCTGTAGAACTGATGCTAACTAAATTAAAACCGTCAAATATTGCCACCACCACCTGAACGTATGAATTCGTTCCTCTCTGCGATATTAACGGCTAATAAATTTATATAAAAAAAATAATTTAATTTAAATTTTGTACGCTTCAATTATTTAACATTTTTCAAAAAACCGATAAACTTATTTAGCTTAGAAAAGGTTGACAAGAATTCTATAAATTGGAATATTTTAAACTCATTGGAATATTTTAAACACATAAAACACATTTGAATTTTTTTGTAAAATTTAAATTAAATGGTTTTTTTTAATTCTTAAAATATATTTTACATAAATGTGAAATATAATTTTAAATTTAAATAAATGTTACTTTTTTATGTATCTTTAAGCCCAGAATAATATTTTGGTACACATGCATATGGTGTTTATCTAAAAGAGTGCGATCTTCCATATCCATATAATGGATATGGTTGGTCTGGTGGAGAAATTAGTAATGGAGAAGGTGGTGGTGTAGTCGATGGATAGAGGAGGAAATTGATTTTTTGTGTGGTGCCCAGTGTTATCATTAAAACACTTTTGAATTCACTTTTTAAAATAATTGTTATTTGTTACAATCTTTTTACTTTCCTGAAATCCAAACTTCTAATCTTCGCCGCCGGCGACGCCTTGGAGCGCAAGTGTACTCATAGTCCCAGGGTTGGTTACATGGATAATAATAATTACATGGTGGTGGGGGAGGAGGAGGTGGCGGAGGAGGTGGCGGAGGAGGTGGTGGTGGTTGGTAACAAGGATAATAATAATATAAACAGTATGGATCATATGAAAATGGTGGAGGAGGAGGAGGAGGAGGGGGTGGAGGTGGTGGTGGTGGAGGTGGTGGTGGAGGTGGTGGTGGTGGAGGAGGTGGTGGTGGTGGAGGAGGTGGTGGTGGTGGTGGAGGAGGTGGTGGTGGTGGTGGCGGAGGAGGTGGTGGTGGCGGAGGAGGTGGAGGAGGTGGTGGCGGAGGAGGTGGAGGAGGTGGAGGAGGTGGAGGAGGTGGTGGAGGAGGTGGAGGTGGTGGAGGAGGTGGTGGGGGATTTATACTTGCATAACTATGTTGATCTGGGTAGCAGTTTGGTGGACAACTTCCTCCATCGATACCAATCATTTGCCACCATGTTGGTAGTAAAATCATATTACCTTGATAGGGCTGATTTCTTGTATGTAGCAAATGTTGTTTTTTATGTGTCTGTGCAACTTTAACTGATCGTGCTCTTCCACATAATTTCTGATTGATTGCTTTACATATTATTGGTGACAGATTACAACAATCTATTAAGGAGATTTTGAAATGGTTACAATAACACATATTGAAATCCTGTTTATTACAAATCAAATACTTACCAGACCACGTTAAGTCGAAAATATTTGATACAGTACAAACTAAGAGCGAAAACGTTGAAATTTTCATTTTGCTAAAATTAACTACATTCAGTTGGAAATGGTTGTGGAAAACTAATTCTTCTACGAAGTAGATTTTAGAATTCGCACGCTCTTATTCATAGAGTTAAGAAATTTTTGCATGTATGATTTAGTATAATTCTGCCGAACCAATACTAATTAAATTAAAACCGTCAAATATTACCACCACCACCTGAACGTATGAATTCGTTCCTCTCTGCGATATTAACGGCTAATAAATCTATATAAGAAAGGTAGAGACTGCAGTAAACGTTAAAGTATCTAAAACTGATTTCGTTAACAGTATCATGATGGTATTAATACGAAAGGGAGCACCTCCATCTTCACATTCAATCTAAGTAAGTCCAGCAAATAATTACTTCTGTTTTCTTTTCCGGTATTATCGATTCACTGGGGCCGGTTGTCTATCTAGATATTATTCTCTAATCAACAACAACGCTACATTTTCTTTACCTAGTCAATGTATCGTAAGGATTCCTAAAAATAATCTGTTAAGTCAACAAATCCTGACCAAGAGTGGCTTTCTCACTCATGTGAAGTTGAAATACTTCTTTGGTCGCCTTTTAATATATTTTATGATCTGACTATTTTTGAAATTATTGTTATTTGTTACAGTCCTTGTTACCGGCGATTGTGTTCACAGTCCCATATTAGTGGTGGTGAACATGGATAAAATGAATCTCCCTGGATTTGGTGGATATAGGGATGGAGGAGATGGTGGTGGAGGAGGATGTGGTGAACTTATGTCTTCTGAAAGTTGTTGAGTTGGGTTGCAGTTTGGTGCACAACTTCCTTTATCAATACTAAACATACCATGTTTGAATTAACATCATATTTCCTTGATAGCGCTGATTTCTTGAATGTAGATGCTTTTGTTTCTTATGCTTCTGTGCGACTGGAACTGATCGTACTCTTTCACATAATTTCTTATTGATTGCTTTACATACAATTGGCGACAAATTACAACAATTTATTAAGGATTTTAGCAAAAATTTGAATATAATAACGAAAACGTTGAAATTTCATCTTTCCGAAATAAACATTATGCGGTTGGGAACAGTTGTGGAAAACTAATTCATATAAGCCGTTAATTTTTATTTTATGTACGCTTCAATTATTTAAAATTTTTTAAATAAGCGATAAACTAATTGCTCTCTTCATTAAAACACATTTGAATTTATTTTTAAAATTCAAATTAAATGGTATTTTTAATTCTTATTTGACATAACTGTGAAATTTAATTTTAAATTTAAATAAATGTTACTTTTTTATGTATCTTTAAGCCCAGAATAATATTTTGGTACAAATGCATATGGTGTTTATCTAAAAGAGTGCGATCTTCCATATCCATATAATGGATATGGTTGGTCTGGTGGAGAAATTAGTAATGGAGAAGGTGGTGGTGTAGTCGATGGATAGAGGAGGAAATTGAGCTTTTGTATGGTGCCCAGTGTTATCATTAAAACACTTTTGAATTCAGTTTTTAAAATAATTGTTATTTGTTACAATCTTTTTACTTTCCTGAAACCCAAACTTCTAATCTTCGCCGCCGGCGACGCATTGGAGCGCAAGTGTATTCATAGTTCCAGGGGTGGTAACATGGATAATAATAATTACATGGTGGTGGGGGAGGAGGAGGTGGCGGAGGAGGAGGTGGTGGAGGTGGTGGTGGAGGAGGTGGTGGAGGAGGTGGTAGAGGAGGTGGTGGACGAGGAGGTGGAGGAGGAGGTGGTGGTGGAGGTGGTGGTGGAGGTGGAGGTGGTGGTGGAGGAGGTGGTGGAGGAGGAGGTGGAGGAGGAGGTGGTGGTGGCGGAGGAGGTGGAGGAGGAGGTGGAGGAGGAGGTGGAGGAGGAGGTGGAGGAGGTGGTGGAGGAGGTGGAGGTGGTGGAGGTGGAGGAGGTGGTGGTGGAGGTGGAGGAGGTGGTGGAGGAGGTGGTGGAGGAGGTGGTGGGTGGTTCATATTTGCATAACTATGTTGATCTGGGTAGCAGTTTGGTGGACAACTTCCTGCATCGATACCAATCATTTGCCACCATGTTGGTAGTAAAATCATATTACCTTGATAGGGCTGATTTCTTAAACGTAGCAAATGTTGTTTTTTATGCGCCTGTGAAACTTTAACTGATCGTGCTCTTCCACATAATTTCTGATTGATTGCTTTACATACTATTGGTGACAGATCACAACAATCTATTAAGGAGATTTTGAAATGGTTACAATAACACATATTGAAATCCTGTTTATTACAAATCAAATACTTACCAGACCACGTTAAGTAGAAAATATTTGATACAGTACAAACTAAGAGCGAAAACGTTGAAATTTTCATTTTGCTAAAATTAACTTCATTCAGCTGGAAACGGTTGTTGAAAACTAATTCTTCTACGAAGTAGATTTTAGAATTCGCACGCTCTAATTCATAGAATTAAGAAATTTTTGCATGTATGTATGAATTATTATATATTATAATAATAAAACCCCAGAAATAAAAACCCCCCGCAAAATTAACGCACGCTTTGCCGTAATAAATGTCATTAAAAGCTGATGGAAAAAGAAAAAATTAGCTTATTATATAAAATGAAAATCTTTAAAATAAAGTTGGAAATTGTTTTAAACATCATGTTCAAATATACCAAGGAATGGACTTCAGTTCGTTGATTATTTATCACACTCTGTGCAAAGAGTTCTTAGGACTACTTAATGAACACTTCCTGAGAAGGACTTAAGTTAGATAAAACTATATTTTTTAGCGTTGAGAAAGTGGATTCCGGAAATCTTAACATTTTAAGAGGAAACTTAGAGAATAGGGCATTTTATCTAATCTTACGGGATATTTTTATCTAAAATTCCACAGATCGCCTAAATAATATAAAATTTCAGAACTGCCATAGGATCAAAGTTGTTTTTTTCTCTGATTATTTTGTTGTGGAAATTTGAAAATGTGTCGACAAGTCTTGAAAACCCATATGAGAAACGAAAGCCACAAAAATGAAAAAAAAGGACAGTTTTCTGAAAACGAAGTGAGAAAAGTTCACAACAAGCAAATGACAATTTGATGCTTTGTTGCAATTAAAACTTCACTACAAGTCAAATAAACCCGAACCGCTCGATTGTCAAACACTTTGATGAGAGAGCGCTGATGATGTTAGCTGATGTGATGTGACGGCGTCGAAAGGCGTCATTCTGGAGGCGCGCTAACAACTTACACTCCATTATGCGATACGAACGAGTACACAAATGAGGATTTCAAATTCTCATTACCGCAATTCGGTACACGGCAAATTGCTACAATTACATGTACATAGGTGCACATTACGTCATCAACGACATCAACACGTAACGCAATGTCGACATTGACGTTAGCGTATGTCGGCGGAGGTGAGGCATCCGCAAACGGATTCAGCACATGTGTTCATTAACTAACAAGCTAACGTGAACGGCCACGCCCACTTGAAAGCACAACTTCAGCAAATGCAATTACAGTTTTACCACCACAAAGTGAGCAGAGCAAAAGAGAGAGAGAGCGTGTAACAATTGACAGAACGCGAGGCAGCCAGTCAGTCAGTCAGACAGACACAGCGGCAAATGAAAGGCAGACAATACGAAATGCCGTTCATGTGTAAAAGAACTATTAAATCCCTTGGAATTCAGATATAAATTCCCATTGAGTTTTGATTTGCCGCAACATCAGCTCGTGTTTTGAGCTTGCAACCGCGCTAAATTCAGCAAGAGCATCACCGGCAGCAGCAGCAGCAGCAACGCAAAGCTTGAGCACTTGTCAAGCAGCAACCGCAAACATACGAGCACACATGGCATGTGCGCCACCCAACTCCTCATGCACGACGCAACATTGGCATAAATTCGTCATCAGTTGTCTGTCTATGTTGCAGCGGAAAAACATTCACACACGCACACTCACACACACATACATACACATGAACATAGCTTAAAGCAAAGTTGAGATACAAATCGTATAGAAACTAATCACGCAATCATTTGATTCATTTAAGCGCTCATCGTACAAAACGTTGGCGGTTTTAATACACTTCATGGCGCGAAAAGTAATAAAAGTTTATCATGAAATTTGTAACGCAATGAAGTCGACATTGGTAACCCGCAACAATATTTACATACACATGCACACACACACACCCACACAAGCATAAATTCATTTGCGAACTAATAATTATCACATGTGAAAGCTGATTAACATGTTCAGTCATTGTTTCTATGCGCACATTAGTCTTTTATTAATTGAGACATAGCGTTGTATTGAATCATTAACAACTTCTTCTTTCGCCCAATAAATGAAATATGTTTCAAACACAAACATAGTTTTCAACTGAAATGGCTTTGGGGCTTCAAATCGTCGTTGCCTTTAAAAGTGTTTAAATAAATCATGAATTTTGTCAAATGTACACAAATTATGATAGATGGGTGACAAATGGTTGAGAAGGTTGATGGATAGATATAAGGATATGTATATAAATATTTATTAGATGTATAGACAGACGGTTAGATTGATGGATAGATTCATTAAAAATAAAAAAAATATAAAATACGCCTATGTTACACAGTGACATGAAGCACTTAAGGCAGTCTAGCGTTCGAATTTACTTCCTGAGCTTAATGTTATGTTTTTGAGTTATATATTATATAATCTGTGTTTGTAGCGCATGAAATATTCGTCTACTGTTTCATCTTGTACTTTAGAAATGAGTTCATGGCGTTGGCTCACGGTTGGCGTTGGCGCGTGGAGCGAGTGGCAAGTGCCACAGAATTGTCGGTAATATGAACATTTAAATTCAAACCGAAACGCATCTGTAACTAGAAAGCTGCAACAAGAACAAAACTGATGATGAGTCGGCTTGGTGGCGTGAAACGGTTGGGTGGCCAACGGGGACGTTGACAGGCAACAGCTGCATTTGCCATACGCGAGCATTGCACATTTCGCGGGCAACTGACAAGCTGGCAAAACTAACTGAAGGCGCAGTGGGCGGCGTGACATTACAAATAAAATAGAAATTGTCGCCGGCATGAATGAGGATAATGCAAGCATCAAAACTATGTCAGCACTGGTGCCTGTTGTCAGTTCTGTGAGTTCGTTACAAACTAATGTGCTCGAACTCCGGCTGTCTGTCTGTCTGCTGTCTATCTGTCTGTCAGCTTGTTTGTCTCATTGTAAGGAGGCCATCGTCGACGCCTTAAAGCGCGCTAACACCAACAACAACAACAACAAGAAGAGCACCCCGCTCAACAGCTTGCGAATTACAATTGTAATAAAAAACGGAGATGAGCAAAACTTTCTTAAAGTTAATTTTAGCTCAAATGTTCGATTTTGCCATAGAGTTTCAATTGTAAAATCGCGTGCGGAATTTTAAAATGTTGCGCGTTTGTTGTTGTCATGACAAACAGAAAGAAGCTGCCGAGGCGCGAAGTTGCGAGTGCTGATGAGCATGCACAACAACAGCCGTAACAGTAACAACAACAGAAAGATACAGAAACAAAGATAAAAGCAGGAAAATGAATGGAATATACATGCCAACGAGAACAGGAAAACAAATCACGTTTTAATTTTGTTTAACTAAATGGGAAAATCGCAGAATGGCGCATGACAAACAGGCGGGTGCCAGCGAGGTGTGCGTAAGCACATCAAAGCACGAGCGTTGTGCCAAAAGTTTCTGCAAAATGTACGAAATATCATTGAAAGATACTTTTTGCCAAATGTTTCAAACAAAAAGTATTTGATACTTCTTCTTTGCTTAACTCCTCACATGACAAGTGACTAATAGTGCAGTGTTTTTTTAAATTACATCACAATATATAATACGCCTATGTTACACAGAGACATAGAGCACTTACGGCAGTCTAGCGTTCGAATTTAGTTCCTGAACTTAATTTTAACGATTTGAGCTTAGATACTTCTTTGCTTAACCTCGCAGATGACAAACGACTTTCACCGCCATTTGGCGTCGTCATTCTGCTTACAATTAAAGCCGTAACGAAACACGTCGCTATTCAACAGCCAGGACTGCCACGTCTGCCAGCCAGCCAGTCAGCCAGCCAGCGAGCACTTGTGTCAACTCGTCCTGCCGCATTGCTTCAAGTGTCGAAAATTGAATTAAAATTCGCTTTACTTACGCTTTGGCGTTAATGCTGCCAAAAACAAATCGACATGCCGTGACTTATTTCGTTGATAGAAAATTTAAGCAAATCTCTTTTAACTATAAAAATAAATTAAATTAAAACAAAAAAAAAAAAATATATAGCAATGCACATTTGTTAAATAATTCATTACATTTGTAGATTTGTTTTAATTTTTTATCACAAAAAAAAAAAAAACTCTAAAAAGGAGTGACATCTTTTTGTGCAATGACAACGCTGTATTCCCATGGTGGCAGACGCGTCGCCGTCGCTGCCGCCAAAGCCGCAGACGACGAAGCCAACGAAGCCAATTGTAAATGCGCACCACAAGCATGCATGAGCACAAGTATGCACATGCACATGCATAGAGCATAAGTCGTCGTGAGATACAATATTTGCTACGACGAATGACAGTAAATTTTTGTGAATCTGTTGCTTGGTGGCATGGCATGGCATGGCGGCTTTAAAAGTAATTGATGTGCATTCGGGGCACGAACGAGCCGGCGAATGCATGCAACAACAATGGAACGCCAAAGCAACGCGGCTCGATACGACTTTTCTCAACTGCTCGACTGCTCGACTGCTGTTTTAAGCAGGAAAAAACAATTTTCTACGCTTTGCTACGCTTTCGTATCAATTTTCATTATATTCGCCGTCTGTTTCAGCTCAATAACACACACAGTGTGTGTGTGAGAGAGGGATAGAGGGAGAGAGGTTGTAACGAAGAGTGCATCACAGATGACGCAGCGCGTTTTGGCGTTCATGTAGCCAAGTATCTTCTTCTACTGCTGCTGCTGCTGCTGCTGCTTATTTTTCAACTTTATCTTCGTCGTCTGCGGCATCTTCCTTCACTTGCTTCGCCTTCGTCATTTATGCACTCCTTGAGTTTAATCGCTTGACTCTTTAGCTTTGAAGTCATGTTCATGTTCGTTCATCTCAATCGACGTTGTTATCCCTTTGTCTGCGTGTCCTTACGCCGCTACACTGTTACTTGCTGCTTGCACACAATGCTGCACAGCAAACGAACGTTTAACTTTTTGTACATACCGATGATTTGGCAGTGTTGAATGGCAAGCCAGAAAGGATTCACCGTCACTCTGCGATAATAAATGGAAAAGAGTGCCATACCAAACGGGCGACGAACGGAAGTCGAGTTGCTGCTGCAGCAGTCAAGTCGAGAATAGTTGGCATTGAAGTATTGTTGACATTGCGATAAACCACGATTAATAATTCAGCAGCAAAGAGCGAAATAACAAAACAAAATCAAAATCAAAATTAATAATAAAATGAAAATATCAATTTCCTAAACAAAGCTGCGACAAGAGACTACGTCGGGGCAAAGGGTCGCAGTGTGCATGAATAGAATGCCAGCGGGCTTTGTATAAATGCAAACAAAGCGCACAGACGCTGTCGACAATGGCCTACCTCAAGGACCTTGAATAAATTGCATAAATTAATCAATAAAACTGATTAGCACACAAATACGCACACACACACACATGCTACACACACATATACACACATACATGCACAACGCAACGAAGGGTTTGTTTGTCGGCTGTGCTTGTGTTATTTGCCACAATTTAAAGTTTACGCCTCTGGGGTTGAATCCTGAATTATGCATTTATCCTTTTTTTTTTTGTTGCTTTTTGTGCAAGGCACTTCAGTTCTTTGTGTGGCATAATTAAGCGAGCGGAAAACTGTTCCTGCAGCACTCACGGCAATCAACAACAATAACACTTTGTGCGGTGCCTGCCCGGTTAGATTACTCCTGCTGCTACGACATGTCAACCCCTTGTCACCGCCATTGCCGCAAATAAGAGTGAAACTAACGACGCAATTTCAAAGCAATTGTTCCAAAAAAAAGAAAAAAACGAAACCGAAAATAGACCGATTATGCACCCAACACACACACACACACACACCTGGCAAAGCCGTGCGTCGAAAGGATCACTTTGACATATCATCAACTTCGCTGAGAGTTGACAGTGCCGTGTTTATTTCAGCGATGCCACAATTCGATTTCAGTGAAATGAGTTGCATTTCAGCGATGCTCTCAAATGATACGAAAAAAATTTATGGTGCAAACTAAATTCGATTTGTCGAAAAAAATAAAAGTTTTGCATGCAATTTACGAATCGTAAACAAGTTTCGTTAATAAAGAAATAAACATTTAGAAATTGGAAAATGTTTCTCTTAAAGCAATAAAAACAAAGTTTTACGATAAACGAGATTTTTACTCTCACGCTAATAAAATAATATTGTCGAGACATACAGTTTGTTGGTTTGGTTGTGGGAGATGTTTGACGAAACTTTTGGAACTCAAGATGAGTTGTAAGGAAGACAAATTGTGATGATGTGTTGGGTATGCTGTCTGGAAATTTTATGGATTTAAAAATGAGGACAGTCGCTGGAAGGCTGAAAATTTTGGATAGTATGTTCAAAAAACAGAAAAAAAATATATTGGACAGTTTGGAAATTCTAGATCTTGACAAAGCGCCACCTATCGTACACAAATATTCGTCAAAATTAGTGAGTTTACTCCTTAAGTATATAAATAAAATTGTTAAACAAATTGGTCAAGGAAATTATCATATGTAACGCACACTAGTGCCTATAAAAGGAAGGGATCTCCTAACGAAATTTTTACTCTATTATATTTTATCAAAATTCATATTTCGTGAACATTTCAAAAGGACATAAATTTAACAATAATGAAGTGTTTTCAAGGTTTCTGCAAACAACGATCAATTCTAATAGTTTCTATAATAGAGTCAATTCTTTTACCTTCTATAATAGAGAAAATAACAGTTTTTTAACAATTGCAAATTCTCTCACTGAAAAAAAAAAATGTTTTTGTATTGAAATCGAATTAAAATCAAAACAAAACAAAGAGATGAACTACAAAAAAAAGTTCCGGTCCCTCGTTGCGCAGCTGAAACAACTGACAGCCTGAGGTGCTTAAGAGACCTCACCGAACGATCGAAACGCAACGCATTCGCTTAAGTCGATTATCACACAACTAACACGGATAAGAGCTCAGAGCGCGAACGAAGTCGAGGCCGAATTCGAAGCCAACGAGCGTGTAACAAAAATAAAACTGTCACAACTGACACATGACACCGAAAATATCAAATTCTTCGTGCAAACGACATGAAAAATTAAACACGAAATTAAAAAAAAGAAATATAAATCTGTTTCTAGGAAAAAGGACATGCACATTTCAGCATAAATGCTGAGAAGCCCAACTGAAGTGCACTTCAAACTAAAAAATAATAACAATAAAAAAATAAATAGAAAAGGAACGGAAAGGAAAGCCAAAAGAGGATACCACTTATAAGTGTGAGTGCATGCAACTGACACCGAGCAGCGACGAAGTCGGCTTAACGAGCTGATGATCTTGAAAGTATCTGACACACGGACAATCTGTCAGTTTGTCGAAGTCTAACTGGTTCTGGAATGCTTAGTACTTTTAACACTTGGTGGATCGCAATTAAACTGATCATCATAGATCATGTTGTCTGAAGGAGGCGGAGTTGGAACAAATCTGCTCAAACTTTATTGAAGGAAATTCGGGTTGAAGAAAAAAAAAAAATAATAAATAAAAACAAAAACATGGAAAACCTTTTTTCTGTAAAATAAGTCAAAGCGAATAATGTATGCTCATTGATGACGAAGACGACGACTCATGTATAACTCAAGACATTATATGCTCTAACTCTCTGTTGGTTCTTCTTGCGCATCTTCGCCGCCCTTGCTTTGCAACTGTCAGCGTCTTATTGAGCGTTGCTAAGCACATTAGTTGTGGTCTCATGTTTGGGCGCATCATGTTGTATGTCTGTCTGTATGCATGTAACTCAAAGACGAATTTATTGCTACTCACATTTTCTTTCGTAACGTAAATTTTTCTGGGCGCGGTTCGCTTTGTGTAGTGAAGACCATTAGAAAGAGCGCAAAGACAACGAAGTATAAAACCGAAACTGAAACTAATTTTAATGCCTTACAAGTCGTGCCGTGCCGTGCCGTGCCTTTGCATAGGTCGACACATACATAGCTAAAGGATAATTGGAAAAGAGTAGCAACATATGGCGGCGTATGCACAACGCTGAGCGATCGAAACAACAGCCGTCTGTCTGTGCGGCTTGTTGACTCTCTGGCTGTCCGTCCGTCTGATACCTTCGGGCAGGTCATGCCCACGCCATATGGCCTGATGCGGTGCAACGATGCGGTCGGCATGACTTGATGGCGGTTCAAACGAGACGATTTCAACTTCGATGATGACGAGAATGACCTTGTTTATTTTATCATGTTTGATGAGTTCGAATTTGAGATTCAAATCTTGTCATGGCACGTAATTCGATTATGTTAAGAAGCAAACGATCGAACCAACCGACAGATGTATATAAGTTTATAACATTTCCTTTTACATGTGCCTGGCTTGGCTCGTTAGCATTTTTAATTTTCCACTTTCGAATAAACAAGACAAAATTCCAGAAGTAAACAAGTGTCTTTGGCAAAAAAAAGTGTCAGTATTTATACTTCTTATATGTCGCAATATGCGCACTTAAATCACCCAAAAAAAGAGGCAAGATTGGCCTCGAGCACAACAACAATTCAAATAGCGTCTGAGCTGAGCCATGTGTATTCCTTTTAATTTTTCAAGTGTATGTCCTTTAAATTTTGAACAATCTGAAGTCTCTCTACTTCATTTGTCTAATTCAAGCGACATTTGTTTGGCCGTTGGTCGTTGGTCGTTTAAGTCCTTGGCAGCCTCTTATGCACAGCCAGTGTGTGTGTGTGTGTGTGTGTGTGTGTTTCTATGCTAAAGGATAATCTGCATTTGAATAAGTGCCTTTCAGTGTTTTCCTTGGAACGCCCTACAATGCTCACACATCATTGTCCTCTGCTTTCGTCCTTTTGCTTGCTCTACTTTACGCTTCTCTGCTCTGCTCTGCTCTGTCATTATGTCATTCGCTTTTGGGCGCTGCCTGCCCTTTTGTACACCTACCAATGTGTGTTTGTGTGTGTGTGTGTGAGTAAGTCAGTTGGTCGCTCGATTAGTACTGCCAATGTTCTAATGGTCCAATGCCGTGCTCAATGCTCGTTCCGAATGTTCATTTTGAGCTTCAGCTTCAGCTTCAACTTCAACTTCAGTTTTAGTACAATTTCAAAACTATTTTCATTTGCTGTCGTCTGTCGGCTGCTGCCGCTTATGTCCTTCTGTCTCGCCTACAGTTTTTGCAATGTTTCCAGTTATATTTTTGCTAATGTTATTTGTGTGTGTGTGTGCGACTTTAAGATAATCGATTTTCCTGTTTTCTCGACCCTTAAATCTTTGTTTCTTTTTTGCCAAAAATACATCTCTCATTTGCTTACCAACAACAACGACAGCAACACCAATACAGCGACAGCGACAGAGACAGACAGACATAAGTCTTAGCTTATTTAAATTCAAAGGTTGTTGAATTGAATTCTTTGCCTCGGTGAACTTGTTTTTGGGATTTCAAAGGGATTTCGTATTTGTGTCAAAGTAACTGACAATGTTCAAATTAATATAATTTCGGCTGATTTCCTGTTTATCTTTTTACCGCTTGATGCTTTTGTTGCTGCGCATTTTACAACAACAACAACAACAAAGGCCAAAAGCATAAAATTTTCTTTACTTTTATGCAGAAAAAAAAAATCAATTTTAACGATTTTCGACAACAGCCAAAGACAGACAGTCGGACAGATAGACAGACAGACAATCAGGCTTGGCTCACTGATCCTGATCAGCTTGGCTGAAAACCAAACGGGTGACAACAACAACAACAAAAATGACAGCAAAAATAAGTCGCAGCCAAAAAGAAAGGGGCGCCTCCGCCACTGCCTCACCCTCCAGCTCACCCTCAGCTTCAACGCATGTCAGTGCGCGCGCCCTCATCTTTGGCTTGTCTATTGCTCTGTCTGTCTGTCTGTCTGTCTGTCCGACTGTCGTGTATACATGTCAGACGACTGCGCAGATTAGACTAATTGATAAAAATGTCGTTTTTTGTAATTTATGTCAAATAACGCGGCGAAGGTTGCAATTTGTTGTTGTTATTGTTGTTGTTTGTTGTCTGCTGTCTAGCGCCGCTGCCGGTCCTGGCCATGTGTATTATTGCGCCCTGCAGTCGTCGTCGTCGTCGCTGTCGTCATCGCTGCCAGGGCAACTTTCATGCGTTGACTTTTAAATCCTTCGTATTAAATTCAACAAATTCTTGTCTTGATGCAAAATCAAAAAAAAATAAAAGCAAAGAAAAGAAGAAAACCTCTTCTATTTGCGGCAATTATATTCAACAAAGGAAAGGCGAAAGGCAACGAAACAAAAGCCATGACAATTATTGCGCTCTCTTTCACGCGCATTGTCTGTCATTTGTTGTTGGCCTTTAGGTGTGCTAAGGCATGTGTGTGTGTGTGTGTGTGTGTGTGTTTGTTGTCTCGTAAGTCAAACATGAGGCGTATGCAAAAATATAATTTAACACACATTTGCGCAATTAGAATCATTCGTGCGCGGCGAAGGTGTTCAGCATGCCATGCCAAGCCATGCCATGCAGACACACATACACATGCATGGATGCATGAATGACTGAATGAATGAATGTCGCATTTAAGTCTAACCTCAAGCAACAAACGTGTGCTGCTCTCTCGCTCATTCACTCTTGCCTTCTTGCCTGCCTTCTTGAATGGCACAAACATAAATTGCTTCGAATGCAGACTTGTTCTATTAAAAGCATATTAAAGCATATAGCGGAACCCAGCAAAACTTTAAAGCCTTTATAAATGCCTCTTATAAGCCTTTTTGTGCAATCACATTGAGGTTTGGCTTCATTGTCACTCTCCATGATTTTTACACAGGCGTGGCCGCGAACGCAATGCTTTTGAGGCTCACTTTTGCCTTGAAAACACATTGATTTGCAACCTCAAAAGCATTGAAAACAGCCTTAGCATACAATGAAGAGCGAAGCTCGGTCACCTTTATTTCTGCATTGACATGCAATGCGTTTTCAAGGTGTGAACGAAATGAAACTGAAACGTTTCGTAACAGGAACGTTACAGTTTTTGCTGGACAGACTGTTGATGGTCTGCTATTGTTTTGCGTTTGCAATGAAATTTTTGTTTTTGCTTTTGTTTTTGTGATCGCGGGTTCGAATCCTGCCGCGGACTAGTTAAAAAATTATTTTTTTTTTTTTTTGCTTATTAACAGAAATAAGAACAAAACAATAATTAAATAATATGATTTAAAAAAAAAAAAAAGTTATTTTTGTGAGGATTTTTATTCTGATTTTTTTCTTTTCTTTACACTATTTTGCATTTTCTTTTATTTTCCTTGCTAGATTCAGATGAGTAAACATTAGTTAAATGTGATTATTAAGTAGAGGAGAAGAAAACTTACATGTTTTTTGAGTGAAACGCCCTGACCAGGATTCGAACACAGGCACATCGACTTGTTGAGCCGCCGCTTTACCAAAACGGCCATTGAGATATGTTAGAAATGTGCGCTTAACTTGATCATATGCACAAGAGTAGATCAACCGTTGGCAAAACAGCAACAGTGCGTTTGCCTGTTAGTTCTGTTCGACACATAACCCTCCCCTAACTCTTCAACAACAAACAGCGTTTGCATTTTCTGTTGGTTTGCGACGCGGCGCACAAGCGAACCCTGCCCTACCTCTTCGCCTACAAGCGGCGTTTCGTTCCTCTGTTAGTTGACGACGCGTCGCGACGCTTCACTCGAAAAGTAACCCTCCCCTAGCTCTTCATCAACAAGCTGCATTTCGTTTCTCTGTTACGCACTGTAACTTAAGACGAAAATAACTCTCTCCTACCTCTTCATCAACAAGCAGTGTTTCGTTTTCGTTTTGTTGTCGAAACTGAGCCCACACCCAACCTCCGCAATCTCTTCGCCATGCAAAGTACCCATTGACTTTCAATCACATTGTCAAAAGTTTTGCTGGGAAGTGATGTATGGGTGTCTGAATGTGTGTGTGTGTGTGTGTGTGTGTGTGTGTGTGTATGTGTGTCAGCTACAAAAGGATATTACATAAGCTATGAAATTGCAGCATTTGAACAAAAATGCAGAACAAGCAACACACACAAAAGGGAAATAACAAGTGTGCGGGGGGTAAGGGGTCGGGAATTGGTTAAGCTAGAGACCAAAAAGAAAACAGAAGAGGAAGCAGCAGCAGAAGAAGATTTTTAGTTGAGTCAAGGACAACACAAGTAAACCAATTTAGACCAATTCGGGACCTGTTGCCCTACATTTTGTATTTGTGTGTGTGTGTGTGTGTGTGTTGTGTACCACATATGTATGTGTGCGTGTCTGCGTGAGTGAGTAAGCATGCTTTGATAATTTAAACGCTGCAGGTGAAACACTTAACCAAATGTTCACCAACACTGCAACATCTCATCTCACTCTCCCTCTCCCTTTCACTCTCTTCCTCACACTCACCCACACACATGCCGCAACAGAGCATTAGTCGCCTCATCACAGCACACGGCGAAGGGCGAAGGGCGCTCGACGTGTGCTGCGACAATATAATAAAATTTACACACTTGCAAATTTTTACGTAAACTTACCACAAGCAACTTCCCCAACCCCCCCGCCTAACCACCTTACAAAAGTATGTGTGTTTGTGTGTGTGCGTTTTGTAGCCACTGGCATGCTCATAGAGTGCACCTGCCTACAGTGCCAACTTTTAGCGAACACACACACCCACCAGCACCACCAGCCACCACCAACGCCTCAAACCTAGAGCCATGACACCCACCGCCACCCACCGCACAGTGCTCACATTTTGAAATATGCTTGCAAATGCTTACAAATGTAAACCACAGCATGCACATGTATCTGTCAGTCGCTGTGTAAGGAATCGAGGCGTGTGTGTGTGTGTCTGTGTGTGTGTGTGTGTGTGTGTGTTGGATATGTAATTGTTTTTCATAAAATTAAATTTATGACATTTTTTGCATACACTTTTGCTACACACATGTGTGTATCCGTGTGTGTGTGTGTGTGTTTGTTTGCGCTTGTGCATTTTTATCGCTTTCTATATATATATGTGTGTGTGTGTTGTATACGCGGTGTGGCTAAAATTTATTTGCGCCACTTTCAAATGAAAATAAAATAAAATAAAATAAAAAATATATGCAAACCAAAAAAAGTGAAAAGCAACAAAATATTTTTTTTTACTCCTGAAATATTGTTTGCAGCACTTAAGGCAAGGCGTGACACGGCACGGCACGGCACGGCACGCCGGCACACAACAAAAGTAGCGCCGTGGCCAACCTATGTAAATCCTTTGCCGACATTCGTCTTAGCGGTAATGCGTCGCATACTTCACACAGCTCATGAGTCGCCGAGTAAGTGAAAAGTGAGCTCAGAGTGACGTGATGCCATTTCGGCACATTTGCAGAGACGCTTTTTTTTGTTCTATGCATGCACAGCAATAAAATACGGCATATGGTGGGCGGGGGGTCAGTAAAGAACATACTTTGACATAAAGAACTTTCAAGACTATTTGGCGCCAACAAATGAATGAAGAACTTTCAAGAGCGGCTTTAATAGGAAATAAAATATTCCAAAAGGGAGATAAATATGTATTGGACAGGAAATAAAAAGTACACATCAGATAGCAGCATGGCATGGCATGGCAAAAGGCACAAAGCTTGGTAAGATGGACGGACATGCACGCACCCTCGGTACGAATGCATAAGGACTATTTTGGAAATCTGTTGCCAAACTTAAATGACTGCGGCACATTCCAACTCACGAAAGCAAATACGGCGGCGTAACAGAATGGTTAGTTGCTACGGTGGTGGCTTTACCACCGCCCCGCACCCCAAACCAGTTATCAAAGGCAAAGGCATAGACACTTGAAGGCGTAAATAAAAGAATATTTTAGTACTTAAGACAGACGGACGGACGGACGTTTTGACAGAATTCTTTTTTTTTTATGAAAAGTCCGACAGTTATTGTCATTGCAAAAATCACAATATGACTGAAGCCGCCGCAGTCGTGGCACAGCACAGTTGAGCAAGCCAAGCCGAGCCGAACCAAGCCGGCAGTCAGTAAGCGTTGCCTTTGCAGTCATGACACCATGCTCTACTGATTTGTACCAAAACACAACAGTGCAGAGCATAGAACATTTACTGCCGCTCATTTTGGACGCTACTTCAACGTGGCATGTTTGTATGAAATAAGCAGATAACGGTGCACAAAGTACGAACGAACAGCAACTTGTATAAAAATAATCAAATTACCTACAAACGAGCCACATTGTTCAATCAAAAACAAATTGGCCAGCATCGTGTGCTCTTCTGCCTTGCACACGCTCGCAAACTTGCACTCGCTCGCGCTCACACACATTCGCTCCCGTTAATGCGCAAGTCGCTCTTTTGTAAATATTTTCAAACGTTTTGTTTACTTCGCTCAATCTGAAAAAAACTACAAAGCACAACAACAACAATTAATGAGAAAAATTTCCCTTCGCTCGCATGCACGCGCGCTCATTTTCGCTCTCTCGCCTGCACAAATTTCCAATCGTGTTGAATTTCTGCAAACTTATACTCACCACTGTCACACAAATGCGCACTCATACTCATGCACACGCTCCTGTGGCAGGGGCGACTTTAGTCGGCCTACCTAAAGTCGCTGCCTCATACTCTGCCCAATCCGCCACAGCACTGCCTCAGGCCATGGGCGAGAGCGAGAGTGGGCCTCATGCAGCGCGCCTTAAACAATTCGTTGCCGTTCGTCTGTAGGAAAATATTTACACAAATCGCATCGAAGTTATTGTTCAATATTTCGAACGTCTTCGCCAACGAAAGCCGGCGTTGGTGTCCTGTTGCTGCAGGCTCTTTTATACTCCTGCGTTTGTTTCAAGCAGAAGGAGATTTTAGTTTCGATTTAATGACTGCGCAGCGCACAAAACAAAAGTTCAAAGTGTGACTTTTGTTAATTGGCAACAGCGACAGGACAATGTGTCCTGCCTGCCTGCCTGCCTGTCTCAGTCGCCCGTCCGTTTGGCTCAAGTTGCACAGCGAGCGTGTGAGCGAGCGAGTGTGAGCATGAATGATTGACAGTTAACGTGTCAACGCAGCTGAGCTGAGCTGAGCTGTATTGTCCTGCCGTGCCTGCCTTGACAGCTGGTGACGAGCGCCGCTTTGTTTTGCTCTACTTGACACCCCTCTGCCCGCCTCTGGTCTACTCTGCACGGCCAAGCGTTGCAAAAGTGTCAAAAAGTATTTGCAACTAATTTTCAAGTTGAGACTTTATTTCTTTTTGTCGAATTTTACGCTTAATTTGATTACTATTTATGAAAAGTCAATTCTCGCAGTAGTACTGCGCAGTACTGCGGCATTTTCTTTGCATTTCTTAAATGCGCAAAAGTGCGTTTCGCCACGTTGCAATTGTCTCTGGCGTTATTAAATTATATAACATGTCAACGTAATTCATTTTTATAGGTTCTATTTTATATATGAGCCGTGCATTGTCTGCGGCAAGTCCTTTACGCACTTACCACGTTGCCATTGAAGCCGCGGCCAACTAGACGTATGCGCGTTTGTTATTGTTCGCCTACGCTTATCAATTTTGCCTTTTTGCGTTTAATTTACTTTTCGGCGACTTTTGTTATTTATGCGCGTTGATATATACATTTCGCTTTTGTAATTTTTTTTCGCTTGTTTTTTTTTTTTTTTGTCAAAGACATCGAATGACGAGATTTTCATCAACGTCATTAATATTAACTTTTGTAATAATTCTCAGCGAAAATTATGAGTAATGGCCTACAAGATATGTTGCGTTCTCTTTATTGTCGTGGCAAATTCTTTTGACGGCGCAATAACTCAAATGTCCTCAGCGCCAACGTCGACGACGGCTGACAAAAGTCGCTTTCATCAACAGACCGACATTGAAACATAACAGAAGCAGCAGCAGCACTAACAGGAGAGGGGCAGCGGTGTGTACAAACAAAAGTAGTGACAGAAGCTTAGCACGGATTCAACATAAGACAGACAGACATTTAGACTGCCTCTGTCATCTGCCGTACTGTCAGTCAGTTAGGCAGTTAGGCAGTTGAGCTTGCTGGCTAGTGGCTAGTGGCGCTCTCTGGCGGACAGACAGCCATCAACACACTGAGTCAATCCTAATTGAACGGCATTGTGTGACGAGCTTCTAATGACGGCAATTCGGATTACCGTAGCACAGCAATGAAATGAAACGAAATGAAATGAAATGAATGAAAGGATGTATAAAGCACTCGATACCTTAACGCTTCTCGACAGATTTTCTTGGCTATCTTGAAAAGCGCGCGTGGGAAACAAATAACATTGAATAAAATGAGGCAGCAGTAGTAGTAGAAGCAGCAGTAGAACAAGCAGAGAGTGCAAAGAAAGCTTCTTACGCAAAATAACATAAGCGTAAGCGTCCTGGACATGAAGACAGACAACAAGAACAACAATTAAATGTAACAATTGTGTCTCTTGGGCATTAACCGACAAACTAAATGAATGACGGACGGACAGACGGATGGACAGACAGACTGCTTAAGCAACAACAACAGCAAACAACAACAATAAGAATAGCATAAAAACGACGTTTTTGCTTTGCGACCCAATGACTGACAGACTTGTCCAACGCCGGCTTAAATTGCCCGTGCACGTTATTACGACTGCTCCAATCCCCCCCTCAATCAAACGCGCCACGCACAAAACATCGCCACCCACAACATGTTAGGCGCGTACGCAAAGCTGACATTACGCAGGACCGACGTCGTTCACGACATCAGAAGCCTTTTTCAAAGAGTGACAGTGACGGGCGTAGTCTCTCCTCCCTCCACCCAACAACTGTCCTTCAGTCAGTCTATCTGTCTGTCTGTTGTTGCTATCTGTGTATTTGGCACAATGTCTGTGATGTCCTTACAAAGTGTTACTGAGCCTAATGCCGCTGCGTCTACTTTTAGTCTTCAGTCTTCCACGACTCAACTCAACTCAACTCAACTTCGACTCAACCTAAGTCTGAGTTTTGCCTGCCTTGTTTTTTTGCCTTTATTAATTGCCGCCTTGAATGGCCCCATTTTATTTGATTTTGCCTTTGTTTTTTCGCTCCGTTCTGGCATGCTATTCTTTATACTCTGCTGACATTCGACTTACTTCTTACCCAACAGACTAAGCTCACCTCTTTGCATTATGCCATGCCGTGCCATGCCATGCCATGCCATACTATTCTTCTACTCAAGGCTTTTGCTTTTTTGTTGTTTTATTTCTTTTGTTTTTCCTTTTTTTGTTGTTGTTGTTGTTTTTTTTTGAGGGCGCCTGCGAAATAAAACCAAACCTAATTGACTTATCTTACTGGGTTTGCTAATTTCTCGACTATTGTTCATTCTCTCTGGGCTATAAAAATATACTTCGCCGCTAAATGAATGAACATCTTACTACGCCCGCCTGCCCTGCCACAAAGCCTTCGGTCGACGGTCGTCGGTCGCTGGTCGTCGATCGTTGAAAGCGGTCGCGGTTGTGGGTTTGTGCCTTGTCTTGGCTTTGGCTTCAGCTTTGGCTGCTGATAAGTCACAAAAACTAGAACAGATAAAAATCTTTAGCAGCAGCGAGAACTAATTAGCAATTGACATGAATTGCTCATTAGCAGCGACCGAACGAACGAACTGACTGGCAGACCAACTCAGCTTCACAATAAATGATATGCCACAGTGGCTTTTCGTAGTCATTTCACAGTAAGCAAAGTGCTTAGTGCCTTCTTACTTACACTTACTTGGCCAAGTCAAATTGTCGGCAATGCGTTTGCAATATTGCGAAAAATTAAAATTAATAGTAAACAAAAGCAACTTTTTTTTTTGTTTTATTTCATTTGCTACTTTTGGCCATAAGAGTTGTTAATGTTCGCGCTTAATTGCGTTAATGTTCGCACATAATTGCAATGCGTTCAACCAAATGCCACAAGGATGCGCGCAAGGACACCTGAACCCACCACACGCAAACAGCGATGATCATCATTGCAGCACTTTTGGTCAACTCATGTTGCTTTGCTCAAGGTTGTTCCGTTGGCCGAAACGCACATAAATTGCAATGACTTTCAATTGAGTTGAGTTAAGTCTGAGGCCACAAATGTGCGTATGACAAATCAACTTAAAACGGGAAGTCAAATAAAACCGGAAAACGCACAATTGTTGTCTTTGCCGGTCGGTCGGTCGGTCGGCCGGACGGACAACGATTTGTGGATAATTTTGTGTGGCAAAGGTAAGCAAATAAATAAGGCAGCAAAATCAAGTTGTCAAAATAAAATGTGTGCCAACAATTGCAATCAATAATGATAATAATAAATATAATGAAATTGTAGAAAAAACAAGAATGACTCAAAGACAAAATCGTTAGTTATTTTTATTTAAAGAAAATTCACAATAAACCCACAGAAAGCATACAAAATCAAGCGTTTTGTGTATTGGCATATCCTCAATGACAATGCAATGTGACAAGTGTGAGACGCACATTGTGCGTGTGTGTGTGTGTCGGTGTGTGTGTCCTCTCCTGAGCTTGGGAGTTCCTTACCTACATGTCAACTTCCTGTTTCCGGACAGACAGACAGACAACAGATCAACAGAGTGATTCGCATGTATTGTCACAGTGACCATTGTACAGCTGTGGACAAAGAAATAGCACACTTGCCATAAAATGAAACTGTTATTAAAATAAATTCATTGGTAAAAATATTTACTTTAATAATTGTTTTAACAAAAAAACTTTATGCAATTCCCAACTTTATATTGATTACTTTATAGAAACGATGAAACCTTGAGCGGTCGAAATATTCACAAATTATTTTTTTATTAAAGGAGAATGTCTTCAAACAACTTAGATCTCATGTAATTATGCTTGAGCGGAAGAAAACTCGCTCGTCGTCGAGGCAAAAATAATAATTCGGGGTCTGAAAGAGAATGCTTGACTTTTAAAGTCCTACCGACCTATAAAATCTCAATAAGTGTATGGTTAAATAATTTCTCTAAATAGGCAATGTAATTGTATATGTGAAGCCTTTTCATCAGGATACCATTTCTTTATAAGATATATATTCTGGAAATATTTATGTATTTATTGTTTTGTAATTTTTAGGATTATTTCGTTGACCATGGCTGTTTGTAGAAAAGAAAAAACTTTATTTTACAATGTTCTGTCCGTCCTTATGTCTGTTTTTGGTCTGACGTCTGTCCGAGTTTGTGGCAAAGCAAAGAAAAGCTGTATAGGATCAAGATGATTTTGTGTAGTAGCATCAGTCTTAATCTTCTACATCCGCAAAGCAGAGAAGAGCTGAGCAGAGCTCGTCTTTTTTTTTTCGGGTGTATGTGGCAACTCATGTTTGTTGTGTGTTACGAGTGTGGCTTTTGTGCTTGCCATCTTTTCATATTTTCATGTGTGTGCCAACAATTATATAAGTTCGTTCTAAGATGCTTCTTCTCCTTGGTATAACTTACATGCATACGTAAGTCATGTGCTGCTGCTCTTGATTTTTACAGTGCCAAATCAAAGTGCTGTGTGTCTGTGCGTATCTGAGTGTGTGTGTGTGTGTGTGTGTGTGTGTGCAACAAATGCCTTGAAAATGACCAAACAAATAAATCCTCGGACAATTGAGCGACCAAACGTACGAACGTACGAACAAAAGACTGGAGTCGTCGTCTGTGGAACATTTCTTGAATTGTATCTTCTTCTGTGTCTGAGCACAAGCATGAGTTAAATGTAATGTACTTAACAAAACAAATCCGATTTGTATTTGCATAGGTCAGCAATGTCGTAGCGAACAAGAAGAAGAAGAAGAAGAAGGAGATGTTACATAAATAGAGAATTTTAAATTCGCCAATTTAGTTAAGTTTCGTAGGCTTTTCAAATAAGCGAAATGCAACTTTGAGCATCCATTATGATATGCTACAAATGATGTGTTGTGTCACAAAGACAAAATCTTAGTTGCAACAACAACAAAATCATTTCTAATCACACACATACGCACACAAATATTGTTTAATTAAAATTATTGTTATTGTGACTTAATGGTACGAAAAGGATTATTATTTCAACATGTGTGGTAATGACGATTTCTCACAAGCACAAGCACACGCACATGCATACATATACGTGTGTGTGTGTGTGTGTGTGCACGTTTATAGAGTTGCTACTTTTATATAAACATAAATTACATTTGTATTAATGCTCACTGCCATGCACATCATATATTTTCATTATCAAAACGCAGACCGTGAACAAGTCTAAACAAAGAGGCGCAAAATGAGAAAATTTACCGAAGTCAAAGGAAAATTTCGCAAAAACAAAACAACTAAGAAAGGAAACAACAAAGGCCTCAAGACAAACTCGCATGGCAGGGAGTCGTCAGTTTGTACGACTGACGTGAGCAACATTTGCTCAAGCGATGCCAGCTGGTTGATGTGCTGCTGATGCTGATGCCGATGCTACCACTGCTACAACAACAACAACAACAGCAACAATAGCAGTCGGCACAGCAAGTCAAAAATAAGATTACGAATAAGTTGAACACAGTAACAGAGTGAAATCAGGATAAGAATTCAAACAACAAAAAAAGAGGGTAACCGTTAACAAAGGACCTCTCAGTTAACAAAGCATACTCGACACGCTTTTCACAAACTCAAATTGCAGGCAGAGAAAATATCCTCTTTGCTGCAAAGGAGCCTCAAACAGATTGTTAACTAATCGTACGGTTTTTGCTCTTTAGATATGCTCTCAAAGACTTGACTTCTCTCTCTCTCTCTCGCGCTCTGTCTCTCTGGTGCTCTGTTGGTTATTGTCTATGTAACAATGAGCGTTTTGTTAGGCATAGTCCGCAGCAGCGGTAGCAGCAGCAGCCGCACGGCACGACTAGTCTATATAAGGGTTGCACATGGCTCTAGTAGAATCAGTTTATACTCAGCACGCGAACGTGAAAGAACAACATAGTGCAGCGTCAAAGAAATACCAAAAAGAAGAACCAAAAAAAAACGCTTGCCAAACGCAAAAGTTACTATTAGAAAGACACACACACACGGTACAGCAAATTGAACAACAACAACAAAAGTGATAATCCAAAACGAGCGCCCGCAGTTTGTGAACCACGTTCGAAAGCAATTAAAATTCATTAACGTTCAAACCACGAATGTTCCTAGAAAATTAAACGAATAACGATTCAAAACGACTCCTCCGGGCTGTGTGTGTGAAACCAACCAAGCAACCATCCAAACCAACCAAACCAAACCAACCAACCAACCAACCAACAGAACGAAAAGCAGGAAATGTAAAGAATTTCCAAAATAACAAACAAAAATTTTCATTTAAGAAAATATTTGAAAGAATTGTGCATGTTGTGTAGTGTTATGATAGGCAAATGAAGACAAGATTTTCATTACTTCAAAGCGCCAAACAAGAAAAGTTAAGTAAATTAAGCCAAGCTGAGCCGAGCCGAGCGTGTGTCCTGCCAAACGGTCGGAACGGCCAACTGTGCCACTCAGACTCAACGCTTACATTGTCTCGGGTTTTACGAAGTGTGCTTCAAACACAAAAAATACTTATATATATTTAATACGGAGGCAAACCAAAGTTAGTTACACGACCACAAGGATTGCAACACGTACGCCCAAGAGACATGAGCGCAGCACAATAATAGAAACGAAAGCACGAAAGATTTAATATAATTAAGTGGCACACCGAAATACAAATACAAATATAAAAAAAACATATAATAAAATAAATAAAAATAAAACACAAAGGACCGGACCTTCGACTACTAGGGACGACGAGCTGCTGCGAGAACATGTTGGCCAACAGTGAAAAATAATATTGAACAAAATTTAATTGTTTTTTAAGTTGATATTTTTTATATTTTTTTGTTGTTTTAACAACGTCGTTTGTAAAACTTCGTGGCCAAAGAGAAAAAAAAGAAGCTAATATATAAAATGTTTGTACACAACGAATTGGTCGGCGTGCTGCTGTCGTTGCTAACGCTTTGTGCCCATGGCAAAATGCAGGCGCAGATACCCGCCCAGACACAGCATCAACAGCACTCCAATGCCATCATGGGCGAAGCGGGCGTTACGAACTCTCAGCTGATGCAGCCGCCAATGGCGCAACATCCTACGTTGCCGGGCGGACAGGATGCGCGCTATGATGCGCCCGATGACTGTCACTTTCTGCCGGCTGCCGGCATTGAACAGCCCGAAATTGCGCTGACCTGTAATCTACGCACGGTCAATAGTGAATTCGATACGACAAACTTCAGCGTGATACCGGCCGAGCATACAATCGCTTTGCATGTGCTTTGCAACGATGAAATCATGGCCAAGAGCAACCTTGAGGCACGCTCGTTTGCGCATCTGGTGCGCCTGCAGGAGCTATCGATACAGTATTGCAAGTTGGCAAAGTTCGGCAAGCAAGTGCTGGCGGGCTTGAGTCAATTGCGCAACCTCACGGTCAGAACGCACAATATACTCTGGCCAACACTCAACATTGACATCGAAGCGGATGCCTTCAGTCTGGTCAAGAGCTTGGAGCGCTTGGACTTGTCATCGAATAACATTTGGTCGCTACCTGACAATATCTTCTGCTCGCTCAGCGCACTTTCGTCATTGAACATGAGCGAAAATCGTTTGCAAGATGTCAATGAGTTGGGTTTCCGGGATCGTTCCAAGGAACCGGCACATGAGTCCACACTCTCCACTGAGGCCACTAAACGGCAAGCGGCTGCACCCTGCAACCTGGACTTGGAAGTCCTCGATGTATCTTACAACCACTTTGTGCTATTGCCCGCTAACGGTTTTGGCACGCTGCGCCGCCTCCGTGTGTTGCATGTAAACAATAACGAGATCTCGATGATTGGCGACAAAGCGCTGAGTGGTCTCAAGAATCTACAAGTGCTGAATTTGAGTTCTAATAAGATTGTGGCATTGCCCTCCGAACTGTTTGCAGAGCAAGCCAACTCCATACAAGAGGTCTACTTGCAGAACAATTCAATTAGCGTGCTATCGCCACAGTTGTTCTCCAACTTGGATCAACTGCAGGCTTTGGACTTGTCCTTCAATCAAATAACTTCTACATGGATTGATCGCAGCACTTTCGTTGGCCTGATACGTCTCGTGCTCCTCAATCTGTCGCACAACCGGCTGACCAAGCTTGAACCAGAAATATTTACCGACTTATATACCCTGCAAATCCTCAACATACGACACAATCAACTTGAGAATATTGCCGCAGAGACTTTTGCGCCTATGAATAATCTACACACGCTCCTACTATCACACAACAAGCTGAAATATTTGGACGCCTATGCTCTGAATGGTCTTTATGTTCTGTCGCTACTCTCGCTGGACAACAACGCGCTCATCGGCGTGCATCCCGATGCATTCCGTAATTGCAGCGCTCTGCAGGACCTGAACCTTAATGGTAATCAGCTGAAGACGGTGCCACTGGCGTTGAGGAACATGCGTCTACTCCGCACCGTTGACTTGGGTGAGAACATGATAACCGTGTTGGAGGACAATGCCTTCAAGGGTCTGGGCAATCTTTATGGTCTGCGATTGATTGGTAACTACTTGGAGAACATAACCATGAATGCTTTCAGGGATTTGCCAAGCTTGCAAATATTGAATTTGGCACGCAACAAAATCTCTGTTGTCGAGCCTGGCGCTTTCGAGATGACATCCAGTATACAAGCGATACGTCTGGATGGCAATGAGTTGACCGAAATCAATGGCTTGTTCAGCAATATGCCTTCACTGCTATGGCTAAACATCTCTGATAACCGATTGGAGCACTTCGACTATGCCCATGTCCCAAGCACCTTGCAATGGCTTGACTTGCACAAGAATCGTCTGACAGAACTGTCAAATCGCTTTAGTCTCGATGTCCAAATTCGTCTACAAACATTGGACGCAAGCTTCAATCAAATCCAACGAATTTCACCCTCTTCCATACCCAACTCCATCGAATTGCTTTTTCTCAATGACAACCTCATCAATATAGTGGACCCCGATACCTTTATGCACAAAGGTAATCTGACACGTGTCGACCTCTATGCCAACCAAATAACCACGCTCGACATTAAATCACTACGCATCCTGCCTGTGCACGAGCATCGTGCGCTGCCAGAGTTCTACATTGGCGGTAATCCCTTTACCTGTGATTGCAACATCGATTGGCTGCAAAAAATCAATCAGATTACGTCCCGGCAATATCCACGCATCATGGACCTCGAGACCATATACTGCAAACTGTTGAATAACCGTGAACGCGCCTACATACCACTCATCGAGGCCGAACCCAAGCACTTCCTCTGCACCTACAAGACGCACTGTTTCGCCGTTTGTCATTGCTGTGAGTTCGACGCTTGTGACTGTGAGATGACCTGCCCCACGAATTGCACGTGCTTTCACGACCAGACCTGGTCGACCAACATTGTTGAATGCTCCGGCGCTGGCTACTCCGAGATGCCGCGTCGTGTGCCCATGGACACCACCGAGCTGTACATCGATGGCAACAACTTTATCGAACTGGCCAGTCACTCCTTCTTGGGTCGCAAAAACTTGGTTGTGCTCTTTGCGAATAACTCCAATGTACAGTTTGTCTACAACACCACCTTCAGCGGTCTGCGTCGCCTGATGATACTCCACCTGGAGGACAATCATATCGCTGCGCTACAAGACAACGAATTCAAGAACTTGGACAACCTGCGTGAGCTCTATCTGCAGAACAATAAGATTGCCACCATTGCGAATGGCAGCTTCCAAGCACTGCGCAAGTTGGAAGTGCTGCGCTTGGACGGCAATCGACTGATGCACTTTGAAGTCTGGCAGCTGGCCATGAATCCGTACTTGGTCGAAATCGGCTTAGCTGACAACCAATGGTCCTGCGAGTGCGGCTACCTCATGCGCTTCCGCACCTACCTGGGTCAGAGCTCTGAGAAGATAGTCGACGCTTCGCGTGTCTCCTGCGTCTACAACAATGCGACGAGCATCTTACGCGAGAAGAACGGCACCAAGTGCACGCTGCGCGAAGATGTTGCCACCTACATGCACTCCAGCGATATTGATAGTCTTCTACCCTTCCTACTGGTTGCCACATGTGCCTTTGTGGGCTTCTTTGGCCTTATCTTCGGCCTCTTCTGCTATCGCCATGAGCTGAAGATGTGGGCGCACACCAGTTGCTTGTTAAACTTATGTTATCGCTCGCCCGGCTTTGTCGACAACATGGACAAGGAGCGCCTTAATGACGCCTACTTTGCTTACAGTCTACAGGACGAACATTTCGTCAATCAGATACTGGCCAGCACGCTGGAGACCGACATCGGCTATCGCCTGTGCCTGCACTATCGTGATGTCAACATCAATGCCTATGTCACCGATGCCATCATCGAGGCTGCGGAAAGTGCGCGCCAATTTGTCTTGGTGCTCTCGAAGAACTTCCTGTACAACGAGTGGACGCGTTTCGAGTACAAGAGCGCACTCCATGAAATGGTCAAGCGCCGCAAACGCATTGTTTTCATACTGTACGGCGATCTGCCACAACGTGACATCGACATGGACATGCGTCACTATCTGCGCACAAGCACGTGCATCGAGTGGGACGACAAGAAGTTCTGGCAGAAGCTCCGCATTGCATTGCCACATACGCGCGGCGCGAAGCGTGCCTCCAATTGCCTTTCCGCACGCTCGGCAGTCAACATTTACGCATCGACGCACGAATACCAGCCGACAAATGGACGCATCGGCGACAAACTATACAACGATTGCAATAACTATGCGACCATCAATGATTGCACACGCGGCTATGCGCCCATACCGACATCCGCTTCCGGCTGCAAGTTCAATACGCTGAACGAGCTGACCAAGAAAGGCTTCAAACATGAGCTTAACAATGTTGGCGGCGCCAAGACACTCGACCATCAACGCCACCATCAGCAACAGCATGAGTACGCTGTGCCCGCCTACCTGGCGACTGCGAATGGACATGTGGCCGAACGTGGTGTTGGTGGTGGTGGTGGTGGTGGTGTGCTCGAGGCCATTGTGGCGCCCAAATACGATAGCGTTGACTATGTCAAACAACAGACGCTACAACGCTCAGCGGCCACGACAGCAGCAGCAGCCGCAGCAGCCAACAGTTGTGAGTGCAATGGCACTGCCAGCGGCCTGGGCATCGGCACTGCCAAGCGTGGCACAGTCAAAGGCGTGCCCGCAAGCTTCTCGTCGAACTTCACGGCAGCGCCAACAGGCGCTACGGCCGTTGCCAACTACAACTGCAAGAAGCCATGCAACTGCAATGCCGGCGATGAGCTGCTCTGCCGCTGTGGCAGCAGCAATGGCGGCGCCGGCAGCTGTGCCAGCAGCAGCTCCAACAATAGTCGTCAACCCGAATTGGCACACTATGAGTCGAATATCTCGTTGCATGACATCAACGATCTGGAGCCCACTGGACGTACGACAACGGGCGATGTTTGGGCGTAACGGCAGCCTACGATGCTAAAGAAGCTATCCTTGCCAATGGGCGCTGCGGCATCAGCGGCAAGTGTGCACTAGTTAGACAAAGAAGGCGAGAGGGAGAGAGAGAGAGAGAGAGGCGTACGAGTACAAGACACTCGCAAAAGGAGACAGACTGTGCAACCAGTGAATTTAACTAAGCCGTTTGATAAGCAAACTATTAACGGTAAACTTAATATAATTAACCAACACACAAGCTCAGTTTACATGCCCCTCCCCCAAAGGGGTGTGCAAGCTTTGTATTAGTATTACAAAAAATTAAAAAAAAAAAACAAAAAATAAAGAAAAAAAAAACATTGTTAAACAGACTGATACTTTTAGTTCTTAATGCCTAAGTTTGTTCGTTGTATGTAAATAACAAAACAAAAACTAAAATAATAATTATTTTAATTGTACGCAAAGTGTAAATAAATTATTTTATTATTAATAAATAAATAATCGAAAAATTTAAAAGAAAATTAATAAAAAAAACTTACAAAAAAGAAAAAAAAAACACAGAAATACAAATTGAAATAATTTCGATATGCTTTCGAGCAAATCGATCAATTGTACATAATTGAAATGTATAGAGAATTTTTTGCGTACATTTATAGGTATTAATGCAATAACGAATTTTTGATCCTAAAAGATTAATTATTATGCAAAATGCAATAAAAACATTAAACAAAACCAAGTCAGCCAAAAATAATATTATTGAATATTTGCATTCATAAAGCAAAAACAAAAAAATAATATAAAAAAAAGCAAAATATATGAGTAGCGAAAAAAATCGCTAAAAAATCGTACTTTTGACGATAATTAATTAAAATGCAAGAAGCTTCATGATGATTATGATGTTGTTGACGACGATGATGATGATAATATAAGCAAACAACTCGCATAATTAACATAATAGTGCATCATTCATGCAATCACTCAATCGCTCTCACTCACACACCATTCACTCAATCACTTGTTCACTCACGCTCGCTCATTGGCTCATTGGCTCATTCACTCGCTCGTACGTTCGTTCACCCAACACATTCATTCAATTAATAAATACACACACACACACACACACACACGCATAAATAATAATGAATAAATAGAAATAACTGCGAAATATAAAAATAACAAGGAAAAACCAAAAAAAAACGAAATTCATATAATAATAAAGCCAACATTTGCCCATTTATTTATGCACGCTTTTATTTTAATTTTGCCGAGTTTTCATACAAATAATAACAACAACAACAACAAAAACAACATTTCCGAACTGATTATCGAACGAGTTAAAAAGGTTTAAAGCAAAATAAAAGGGTTCGTTTGTTGTCAAATGTCGTATGAAGGAATTTCGTATGAGAAATTCAAGTAACATTTTAATGAAATCATTTAATTGCGCTTTAAATTTCCCCCCAAAACAATTTACCAATAAAGAAGAAGAAGAGATTATAAAAAAGTATACATAATAAAAATAACAAACAAAAAGCAGCAATCAGTCCATTTGCATTTGTAAAATATATATATATATATAAACATATATTTAAATCAAACATGAATAAAAATAAATGAATAAATAAAATAATAAAATGAAATGCATGCATGAGAGAACAAAACGAGTGTTAACGCAAAGCGTGCGCAGTAAAGTAACGAAAAGGACAACAACAACAATGCTTAAAATACTACATAAATATATGTTTGTATGTCTGTTATAATAACAATAATAACAACAACAACAACAACAGCAGCAGCAATAATAACATTACATGTATAATATGCAAAAAAAAAAGGAAAAACAAAAAAAAAACTGCGCCACGACATTAAAGAATTTATTAACACGTTGGACACACTGAACAAAGCGAACCAAGTAGAAGAACAACAACATTGTCAAATGCAGCGATGCCAACAACATCGCTGCGCTGCTAACAGCATGAATAACAGCTATAAGAGGAAGAACAAGCAGCAGCATGCATTTTACATAGAAATTATGACATTTGTAATGTAAAAAAGAAAAGATAAAACCATTAAAGCATTTAAATTGTTTCGTATAAACTTAACACACAAAAACCGGGTGAGGGGCAGTGCACAGCAGCAACTGAGTGACTCACGCACTTTTAGATAAAATAAATTAAATTAAAATTTTCTTCATAGCCAAATCGGACGGACAGAAGACGACGACAAACGATGACAACAATAATAACAAGAACAACAACATTTACATTTAATCAAAGACAAGCAAGAAAACAAAAACAAACTTTAAATTTTATAATAAATATTATAAATATCAAAGTTATAAGCCAAAATGAAAATGGGTAAATGAAGTGAAAATGTTTATGATTTCTTAAAAGTATTTGAATACATCTTTCTTTTCGATTTTTGAAGTTTGAAGTATTTCAACAAAACACGCACACACGCACACATGCAACGAATTAGACACTTGTATCAAAATATTATCTTATATTGTATTAATTGTCTTATTGTATTGCATTGTTTTGATGAGACAAAAGAACCTAAGATCGAAACGATTGAAGCACTTGAACATGTTTTAGTTCCTAATTGTTTAAAATTCCAATTATTGCAATTGAAATAGTTTTGTTTTTTTTTTTTTTTTTTCTTATTTATTTATTTATTATTGTTTTTGATCTTTATTTAGTTCGTAAGCGAATACATGTAAATGCTACTAAGTCCAATTAAGGCATAATCGAAAAACAATAATAAACAAGATTTAAATTTAAAAACAATTGCCTTCTTTCACTCAACAAACCATAAATGGAAAATCGCCGCGGGAAAAAATCTGAAAAACAAAAAAAAAATGTTTGCCATAATGAACTTTTCCATTTAATACAGCATTCAAATTAAATAAGCTGCGCAATTACAACAAAGCAAAAAAAAAAATAAAAATAATAATAAGAGCGGAAAACAAAAAAAAAAAAAAAAATCACATATTTATTTACATATAAAATACTCATTTATTGCGATGCCAAATTGAAACGTTCATTAATTAGCTTCATCATCAACATTAACGCAGTGCCGCCAAAGTGAGACAACAGTGGGGCGGCATGGTTTGTTAAGTGCTTTAAATATAATGGTCGCTGGCGCTGCTGCTGCTGCTGCGCTTTCAATCAACGCACACGCGGCGACGGCAGCGGCTCAACTTGTCGAATGCCAAACGAGCTTGCAACATTATACGTCTGCTGCAAACACACACACGCTGTAAAACAATTCTCTGGCAATAAAACATAAATGAACTTCACTTGACCGCCGCCGCTGCCCACCGACGCCGCCATTGCCATTGCCATTGCCACTTAACATGACCGCAAGCAATTCAAACGAAATGTAAAATGCAATGCTGCCAATACCCCAAGCAGAACCGAACAGAACAGAGCAGAGCAGAAGAGCAGAACAGAACAGAACAGAAGAGCAGAACAGCAACAACAGTGAACGGCATGGAAGTGAACAAACAGTAGCGCACAAAACAAAAGGCCATGCATGAGGTGGCGTGGCGTGGCATGGCGCGCACTGTTCTCACCAACGTCAAACAATTGTAAAGGATAATGTGTAACACACAAAATTCAATTTAATTTCACATAATTGCATTTAGTTTTGCATACAAAAAAAAAAACAAAAAAAATACTAAAAGCGAAAATTTGAATGTAAGTGCAAATACAAAGAAGTGTGAACCGCGCAACCATTACATTTACCATTTACAGAGATGACCAAATAAATGAGTGTACATTGCAAAGAAGATTAACGCAGCATAAAAGCTTTTCGCTTTGGTTGCATTTAAGTGCACAATAAAAGCCAAAAAAACAAACTATATTTTAATTATTATAATTAGTGTATATATGAGTATTTATTTGTCTGTTAATGACGTTGGCAAATTTACCAAAAATATGCTTTTCATTTAATGCATTTCAACCATTAATAAATGTGTGAAAAATACTCAGCAATAAATTTACAAAAAAAATTCCAATTGACAAAATAAAATATTTATTTTAATTTGTATTTGCCCCACACCGCTAACGTGCACCGCACCAAAGTGCATACACTTCATCAACGCATTAAATTTTAATTATAAATTTTATAGAGAACAAAATGCAAAAAAAAAAGAGAAAAAAAAAACCGTAATTATTTATTACAATAAAAAAGCGGCATAAAAACTTATTCGAGCGCAAAATGGCGTGGGGCAAAATGGCGGCGTTTGTGCAAGCTCAGCTAAAAATTATTAAAATGCGCAAACATTTTCAATTTTTACTTCTATTAATTACTTTGAAGCATATTGAGTCAAGTATTGAAGCGTCTCGTGAGTGGTTGGCCTCAGCTACAAGAGGGGCTAAAACAAAATGTATGCCACCCTGCCCCCCAACTTATGATAAACGCGCTTGAATTGTTCATTTATGCGCAGCACCTACCTACCCCGCCCCTAGAGGCATGGCCTCTTCATGAACAAAAGAAACTGAAAACTTTCGCTTTTTGTTGTTTTTGTTTTTGTTTTTGTTTTTTTTGTTTTTTATTTTACCGGACAGGACACGGCAAAACTTTTGAACAATTGAACTAAAGAGTGAGTGGCACAGCATGAGCAATTGCCATGACCAACTGACAAAGCGTGTGAGCAAGAGTGAGTGAGTGAGTGAGTGAGAGACGGAGGAGGCAAGTGCCTCAGAGAGTCCTTCAGCCCGTTGGCGACGAGAATGACGACCATTGTTGCAATAATTGCAATTAGTTTACAATTAAATAGAAAGCCAACAACAACAACAACAGCGACAACAACAAACAAAGTCAAAAACGGCCAAATGGGCAAACCAACCAACCAACCGAGCGAGCGTGCTGAAGGTCCTTGAGCCATTCCTGCGCACTTGTTATAACAAATGATAAATGAACAAAAATTACTTGGGCAAAAATATAAGTATAAACCTTATTTTTATGCGCTTTGCTTTGTTTTATACCTTTTTTGTTTTTGTTGTTGTTTTATTTTCATGCAATTTTTTTTTGTTTTGTGTAATTGAGCAAACAAATCGCATTTTAAACTTTTGTAATCGCATTTACTAATTAATTGAATTTTATGACCAACAACAACAACAACAACAATAATTAGAACAACAACAAGAGTAGCATCAATAATAATAATAATAACAAAACCGACAACAAAATACAACAACAAACGGTGTCAAGTGTAATAAATCAAAAAGACCAACAGCAACAACAACAACAACAGCAGAAGTCAACGCAAGCGAAACGAAACGAAACGGAACGAAACGTAGTCGACCGGAAATGCCAACTCAGCGAAATTATGAGCAAATGAAAAAACATTTATAAAAATACATCAAATATATATATATATATATATTTTTATAAACAAACACACACACACACATACACCGTTTTGACAAATTTGCGCGCGTTTTTCATGCATTTTGCTAATTGTAAATTATTTTGTCGTTTTCGAATTTGATGTCCAACAAGTCAAAGTGAACTCAAACGCGTCTTTATGGCCAAAGGGGGGTATTGGCGGTTGGCGGTTTGCCGTTTATATGTTCTTGATGATGATGATGATCTGAGCACTCTGGGCAGTTGTAAAACAGTCTTCATTCTTCATTGACGCATAACTTTTGCCTCTTAATTAGTCGTATTATCCTTTTTACTGTGCAACATCCTTTGCTTGTTAATTGCTTTATTGTTGACTTGGCTCACATTGTTGTTGTTGTTATTGTTATTGTTGTTGGCATTGACATTGTTGTTGCTGTTGCTGTTAAGCAGCAAATCTTTTGTTCAACGCGCATCTTATTGTTACTTTATGTATCTCACAATTGCTTTTGCCTTCGCAGCCTTCACCTCTGCTGGCCTGGCCTTACATTGAAACGAAGCCAATCTTTTTGCCGCTATACATGGTATATGTACATGGCGTATGGTGTATGGCGTGCAGAGTAGTCAGAGTAGTCTCTTATCGATTTCCATGCTGACATTCTTTTGGCCATAAAGCGAAAACCAAATCCGCCAAGCAATTCATAAACCATGCTGACCTAAATAACCGTCTCAGTCGCAGCTTGACTCGCTTCGTCTCTCCCCTGCGCAACTTGTTTCAACTCCTGCCTTTTGTCTACGAGTCTGTCTCCATCTCCAACTAGAACGTCGACGACGACGACGACGACGTCTTTATTGTTGTTGCTGTCTTTGGTCTCCAAGGAGGCGTAGAAGTGATGTGAAGTCAACGCTGAACAATCTTTGGCGTTCATGGTGCCATGCTCCTCGTCATCGTCTCCGTCGTCGTCGCCAACGTCATCGACTTCGTTGTTTGGCCTCCTCTCCTCTCCTCTCCTCGCCTTGCCCCTCCCCGCCCCGCCGCTTCTCATCATTTGCTTTGCTCTTGTTATTATTACGCGTCAACCTCGCGCCCTTCTTAACTCTTCGCTTTGCAACTGTGCTGCTTCTTACTGCTTCGTTCTTCTTCTTTTCTATATCTTTTTTCCAAATTTTTTTTTTGTTGCTCTTCTATATAATATTTTATTTTATCGCCAATTTCGCCGACGCTTTTTGGTGCTCCTTAAATCTACTTTGCACACTGTTTCTTCTTCTTCAACGTCTTCGTCGTCGTCGTCGTCTGCGTCTTCTTCTTCTAGCTGTCGCTGCTGGCGGCCTCTTCTGCTGCTGCTTCTGTTTCTTTCGCCATCGTTTCATACAGTTTGTCTCCAATACTGTTAGTGTTGTTGTTGTTGTTATTATTATTGTTTGTTATTGTTGTTGTTTGTGCTCACAGTCAGACAGTTTGGCTTTCGCAGCGTCTGTTTTTGTTGTTGTTGCTTTTGTTGTTTCTATTTTTTTGGGCGCTTGTTTTCATACACTTTTCTCTCGCTTCATTCACGAGCAATTTATTTCGTCCATTAGATTCTCTTCTAGTATTTCAAGTCTATGTGTTTGTGTGTGTGTGTGTGTGCGTTGGTTGGCAAAAGTCAAGGGTGTCAGCGGCAAGCATGAACAGGAGAGGGGTGACTGGGGCGCTGATGGCGTTTGTGGCGGCGGCGACAACATGTGAGGAGAGGAAGTTTGTTTGTTTGGCTTGTATTTGCTCAGTGTTTTTGTGTGTGTGTGTGTAATATTTTTTTTTGGCGCTGTGTCCTGCTGCCTTCTTGTTGTTGTTGTTAGTGTTGTGTCATATGAGCTTCTCTCTGTGTGTGTGTGTGTGTGAAGATTTTAGTTTACGCGCTGTCGTCTTTACGCATATGTGCATGTGTGCATGTGTGTGTGTGTGTGTGTTTGTTTGTTTGTGTCTGCGCAGAGCTTCTGCTTCTGCTTGTGCTTCGTTTGTCGTGTGTCTAAATAAGTTGAGTGTCAACTTACAAAGTAAACCAAAAATTCTTAATTGGAATTTTACAAATCCGTCACTGTGCACCAAAAAGAACAACAACAACAACAACAACAACATGCGTTTTGTTGCTTTGCGATAACTAAACAACGCGCAAGAAAACTTTCACACACACACATACACATGCATATATGTATTTATATATGTATGCATAATGTTCATAAGTCTTCTGCCTTTGGCGCTTACAACAGTTTTCGCAAAGGATTACAACTTTTCATAGCAAAGCATAATTAACAAATTTTGACAAAATGCGAGAAAACAACAACAACAACAACAATAAACAATCATAAACGGCATGAAAATGTTGAATATGAAAATCAAGACACAATGAAAAGTCCGCGCAAGCCTTCATAGGCTTAGGAATCATGTTAGAGCTGTGTGTGCGTGTGTGTGTGTGTGTTTGTGTGTGTTTGTGTTTGTGTGTGTGTGAGCGAGCAGCATGAGTGCGCGCGGATTATCATTATCGGCTTAATGGTGCAGCACGCCGGCGCTAATGTGTTGGGCGGCAACTGTAAGGCTGATGAGCATAATGAGCATAATGAACATGATGATGATGATGAGGCGCAACTCAAGCGTACGCAATAGAAATAATAAACGTTCTGCACGGCTAATAATTACAACACGGCAAAAATTTGCCAAAAATACGACGTTTTCCGCCTGCCTGCCTCCTCATCCCTCAGCAGTGCCATCAACCATGCGCTCGTCTGCCTTATGCGATAAGTGCTCATAATAAGCTATTAAATCCTTTTTTTTTTTCGTCTTCTTCTTGCGCTTGTTTTTGTGCTAAACGCAAATCATATTCGAGTTGAGCCTTTTGTGTGTTTAAGTTGTTGTTGCTGTTGTTGTTGTTGTTGTTGTTGATAAGAGTGAACTACTTTGGTTGGCTGAACTGCAAAATGTTCATTTGCGGCCTAAAGTTTAATTGCTTGTAAACTGTTTCGAGTCTTTCATGCCGCACTAATAAACGCCATTTTTAAGGGCCATGCAACAACAACAAAAACAACAAATATTGTCAACATTTAAAGAGTTTACTTGCCGCGCCCTCATTGATGACACTTTCACAAGCAACAATTAATCATCTTTGAAAAATCTGTTTTGCTACAAAAGGTCGCGTTTTCTATCATCCTCATATATATGTATGTATGTAAACCAATACACGCATAAGGGTCGGCGGCTATACATGCATGCCCCTCTCAATCAAACATGCATCATCGAAATTAAAAATTAATATAAACTTTAAAAAAAAGCAGAGAGAAATTGTAATGAATTGAAAATAATTGCCGAGCACGTCGAAGGTCACAGCAATGACAAGCAAGGGGGTGCAGTGCTGCCACCATGCTCATGTTTGTGACAGCGCATATTTTTGACAAAAATTTTAACATACAAATGATGAATGACTTTGGCGGCCAACGGAGGAAACCCTTCTCCCAGCAAAGCCAAGCCAAGCGAAGCCGACCCGCAAGTCAAATGCAACGCCGAAAATTGCTGAAATTTCGTTTTTTAATGCGAAACAAATTAATTTCAATTGATTTTAATCAAAGCCTTCTTCTTGCATTGAAACTCAATCATTAATCTTAAAAGAAGATCTTAAAAAAAAAACATTTAATTTGTACAATAAAAGATTTCACACCACACGAGCAGGACGAACAATGCGTTTGAGGATCTCAGTTGAGTAGATGAAAAACTCAAGGCTTTTCTTGAGCAACAATAACGCTTAACCACAAAAGAAAGAAGAAGCAGCAGCAGCGGCAGACAAACATGACCGCAGCATAAGAAGAAGAGGAAGACTATAACACGTCAACAGCAAATTATATATTGAAGGCTTTAAACCTTCATCAGAAATTGTTCATTGGAACGAATTAAATAACACATTTCGTACGGCGTTCTTCTTCTTCTTCTTCTCGTTTCGATTCGAATTCGATTGCGTTAAGCGATAAAAATGAGACAAAACAATAAAAACAACAACAACAAGCCATTGCAGTAAATCCTACAAAAGGGAAGGTTACCTGTCTGTCTGTCTGTTGGTCTGTCCGTCTCCTTGTCGGTTTGTCGGTTTGTGTGTCCTTCTTTGGTGGTCTGTTTTGGCATAAAGGCCGAAATTTGTAATGTCCAACACGTCGGTGTGGCCTTCAACCACGTTCGCGAGTGCCACCGCCTACACACATGTTCACACACACGCACACACTCAGGGATACACACAGGAAGGGACACCAGTGGCACTGTTGGAATTCATAATGAGTTGGAATTTGCTGAAGCAGAAATCGTCAACAGAAACCGCATGGAAATGAGAGCGCGCACGCAACCAAAATCATCGTACATGTTTATTTATTTACTTATTTGTTGTTTTTTCTTTTTATTTACTGATATATTTTTTCTACCTTTTCCAACACCTTCAAATCGGTGTTGATCAAATGAAACGCTCCAAAAACGCATAACGCGCAAAAATGAAGAGGGAGTGGGTAGGAGAGAGAAAAAGCATAGCGAGTAGATTTGACAGTTTGAAAATTCAAGAATTTTTCAAAATCAATTAAAAATTGTTAAATAAGAATCGCTTCAATAACATAAGCGCTTATGTTACAGAAAGTTGCATAGTACATAAGACAAGCTAGTATTGAGGCGTTTTGTGCGCGTTTTTTCGTGATTTTATTTATTATTATATGCAAAGAACGACAAAACATATTTTTGTAATCTAAAATCATTTAGTGATAATTTTACAAAGCCGACAACTTTTCTTGTCTACTAAAAAAATCATAACTAAAATCAAATGTTGAACTGCTGCATGTGCTAAGCAGTTGCTTGTAACATAAGTCTGTTTTTTTTTTTTCAAAAACGTTGCACAGTTTTACTTTTACTTTGGCGGCACACCAAAGCTGAAGGACATTCTTGCAACGTTATAAGCTCATTTGTATTTTTTGTGTTTTATTTAATTAAAATTCTAATAAAATGAAGGAGAACAGCAAAAAAAAAAACCGTTGAAACACGCAAGGCTAATAATTTGTGTCAGTCAACGTTGTTTTTTTTTTGAAATATTTTGTTGGCCAAGCCAAAGGTACGCACGGTGGTGTGGGTGTGCGAGGGTGAGGGGTGTTGTTAATGGTGAAACAAAAGCGTTTAATGTAATTATGACGCAAACTTCACGGTCTTTTAATTGACATCAGTTTGGTTGCCAACCAGACATGCTATATGTCGTCGCCCCCGTTGCAGCCACTGCGACATTGTTAAACGTATAGTGAACGTATTCAATTACCACATTAAAGGGGCGTTAATGTCCTTTTTCGCGTTTGAACATTAGCTCAGCCAAATGAGTCTTTCTCTCTGTCCGTCTGTCTGTCTGTCGCTTTGTCTCACTGAGCGAGTGTGTGAGTGAGTGAGTGAATGAGTGACTGACTGAATGACTGACACATTACTTAACTTCCGCTTCCTGACACAGATAAAGAGCGTAAAACACGCACGCCGGCACACACTCCACACTCCACTCCCCCTCTATCTGCTATTACTACTAAGACACTTCCTTGCTCCCCCCGCCACGCACATGCTTAAGTGAGCAGGCGGTGATGAACGCACATACGTATGTACTTCTTCTTCTAATGCGAATGCGAATGCGTGCACGCACTTCTCAAATTCATTTTGGCCTTCATTTGTTTCTTTCTTATTTTTTTTTTTTCATTCGACTACCTTTGTTGTTGCTATTGTAGTTGTTGTTGTCGTCAAGCGTACATAGTATGTCAGGCAAATTAAATTTAAACGCAAAGCAACAATCCATCATCGGGTAATTACTATGTCAGTACTAAAGACGAGCGAGAAATCACTCGATGATGATGATAATGATGATGATGATGACTATGAGGACGATGAGCAGGACGCCTACGCCGACGCCAAAGCCAACGCTGACACAGGAGCGGCAACAACTGACACAGAGGCTGGCGCATAATGACTTGACTTGTCATTTATTTACACACATATATATATGTATATATACAGTGGAACCTCACAAAAGTTAACCCAACCCAACCAAACCAAACCGTTTGCAGAATCAACAACTTTTCTGAATTAATTTTGTTTTTTAAATTTTTTTCAAAATTTTTCATGTATTTTTTATATATTTTTTATATATTTTTTATATATTTTTTATGTATTTTTTATATATTTTTTATTTCAAGTGTTTTATAATTAACAAGAAATTAATTTCTTAAAATTTATTTTCTATTAATTAAATAATTTATAAAACTTATATTAAACCCTCTGGCCCTCTGTCGGCGCAAAAGCATAACTGTAAAATTTTTTATATTTTTTATTTCAAATGTTTTATAATTAACAAGAAATTAATTTCTTTTATTATTTTCTATTAATTAAATAATTTATAAAACTTATATCAAACCCTCTGGCCCTCTGTCGGCGCAAAAGCATAACTGTAACATTTTTTATATTTTTTTATTTCAAATGTTTTTATAATTAACAAGAAATTAATTTCTTGAAATTTATTTTCTTTTAATTAAATTATTTATAAAACTTATATCAAACAGTCAACTCGTTGGCCCTCTGTCGGCGGTAAAGCATAACTGTTTACGAATTTTTTAAAATATGCAATTATCAAAACCACACTTGTGAGGTTTTACTGTATATATTTTTTGTACTTTCTTACTTTTTTGTCAGTCGTGCAAAAATCAAGATTTGTTTGTTGCCTTAAGATTAAGCAGCGAACTCTTAGAGAAAGAAAAACAACAACAATAACAACAAAAGTGAACAAAAGTTCTTGTCAATCTGTCTGTCCATCCGTCCGTCTGCCTGTCAGTCATGCCGTCTGTGCGAAAAATCATTAACGGGGCGTGGCACGCTGTCATTAAACTCATTTCACGAACCGTGCGTGAATTGCTTTCTGTCTCTGGCCGTCGCTTATTATTAATAAACAATTATCAGTTGTGCTGCTGCTGCTATTGTTGTTGTGGCTGCAACTGAAGTGCCACGCCCACTTACCGTGTGACGCATAATTATCGCTTTTCTATAATATTTGGCTTTCCTTTTGAGTGATTGCGCATTAAATGACTGCAAGTGTTGCAAAACTCTCACACTGCTTTGCCGATGCCTTGAATGGTCTTCTTCTTGGTGGGCATGGCACGCAGGGCGGTGGTAACGGCATATGTTTGAAGTGTAAATGACAGCGCGACGCGCCCTTGAATGACGAGACGCGACGCGACATCAGTGTTGATTTTTCACTATGAAAGGACACGAGTGCTAAGGAGAGGAGAGGAGAGAAGAGGAGTGGAGAGAAGAGTACATGAGTAAGCGGCACAATAACAACGACAACAAAGTCTGTTCCAACAAACGGCGATAATGAAATGCCAATGGGGTGCCACACCCCTCCTTCCTGCCACACTCGCACCGCTCACTTCACTTACACTCCTCACTGCTCGCTCACTCACGCTCTCACGCTACTCTTTCATTGCTGCTAACTCGGCTTGGTTTTTTCCAACCGATTTATTTGTTTAGTTCTCTTTTTCCTTTTTTCGCAAAGATCTTTGCCAGCAGGACACAGCAGGACATCGTCGGCCAAATAAAAGACCTTTACAAGTATGACTATGCAACAACAACAACAGCAACAACAAAGTCATTGCCGCTTACACAGAGCGACCATTAGTAAATGTTTAAGAACTTAGTCGTGTTATCAACGACAAAACACCAAGGAGGTCCAAGTAGCAATTTATTACAGTAGCCGAGCGTTCCATAAGCGCGCACAGCTTGTGGTCCGAGTGATTGGCGCTTTGTCGTCCTCATCGTCCTCATCGTCATTGCCGTCGTCGTCGAATTATGGAATTATGTACGCTGAAAAGCTTTTTTAATTGCAAGCAATGTCGCGAGCAGCACATGACCTCTGACACGAGCCGTCCAAGACCGACCAACCGACCAAGCAACCGAGCCAACCAACCCACCAGCCACTTGAAGGTGAGGTTGCGACTTTCAATTAACGCCACAAATATGCGCGTCGCCTCAAGACTTCATGGTTGCTTTAATGTTGCCTTTGGTTTGTGCTGAGTGTTGGTGAGGGGTGAGGGTTGGCTGGGGTTTGGTTGGCGCTGCTGGATTACATCGAACTTCCGTTGCCGTTGCAGGAATTCCTTTGACGTCAATGAAGCGCGCGACATTGTCAACTCATCAACATCATCTCCTACGCATCATCATCATCATCATCATCAGCATCATCATCAACAGCAACATCAACATTATCATCGAAGACGCCAACGATTTACGACTTTAAGTTGCTGCCTTTACTCCTCCTCTCCGCCCTTCGCCCTTCGCCAAGATGCCTTGCCTTTATCTTAGCGTTGTTAATTAGACAAATGCTGCTGCTGTTGTTGTTGTTGTTGTTGTTGTACCGGAAAATATTCGCGTATCCTTTTCAATGTCAAAGTGCATGTTTTTTATCTAAGCGCACGCACACAGCTGCCGCTTCTATCTGTGTGTGTGTGTGTGACCCGCCCATTTTACACGCTTCGCTGCAAAGAAAGCTCAGATTTCTAGCCTACGCGACTCTGTCAGTTGCTTTGTGCATGTGTGTGTGTGTGTGTGACAACAACCACCAAATCAAAACACACGCACGGCGAAAATATACTTAAACAACAAACTCGAACTTGAATTTGTGGTCCTTGGCGGAGTCCTTGTTTTTTCTACACATGTGAAAACTCTTCTTATCTCTTTTAATCTTTAATATCCTTTCAGTTTGACTTTAGTCCTGCTATAAGTCGACTTTGTTTGCCGACATTGTATGATTGCTGTGTGTGTGTCTGTGTGTGTGTGTGTGAGCTTGTAAAACTCTGCTGCTGTGTGTGTGTGTGCTTGGAGTGTACAACAGATTTATCACTTTCCAAGTTGCTTGTTATTTTTATATGGGTTTCCATTTTATTGCTTTGTTATTTTGTCGCTTACGCGAGAACTTGTTTCCCTCACACTCTGCCAGAGACAAAGACCGACCGACCGAAAGACAGACAGACAGACAACTTGCTCATCATGTTACTCATGCCACTTCCGCCATAATGCCAACATTTTCTTTTTTTTTTTCAGCTTTGACTTTATTTCGTTTCCATTTTTCGGTATTAACAGCCAAAATATATCTTTATGCCTCATAAGTTTAATTTGCCGAAAATTGTTTTTATTTCTTTACAGATGACAACGACGTCGACGACGACGACGACGACGACGACGACAAATCAAACAAAACAAAATATTCACAATGACTTCTTCTAAGCAAAACTTCACTTACAATGCCAAATTGGATTCCCATAAGAAAATACACACGAACACATAAAGTTATATGGCGAGATACATATATGTAAGGCTGCTTAAAAAACGCTGTGCAGACATTTCGCTGGCAAGACTACAAATTCTAGAATGTCATTAGTCTAATTGAAAACATCTTTGGCTCGCGGCCAATCAAAAAATTTTGTCTACAAAATCCAATCATCGGCATGAAAATTTTACATCTTCTTACGAGCGAACGAGCAACAACAACAACAAGTAAGTAGAAATATACAAATTATATTCATATTTCACATCACATAACACATAAACAAAAGCCACAAAACCTAAGCAGGCGAACTGTTGTAAGTCAAGGTGGTCCGGTGAGTGAAACTTACCCAAACATAAATCGCTAAATTGCAACTTATATATAAGTGAACCAATAAAGGCGGTATACGTAATACCATGTACAGATGATAGGCAGTGCCACGCCTTGAAAGCTAAAAACAACAGATGTATACTTACCATTGTACATTTATATATGGTCCAAAATATCACGAAAGTCTAAAATTAAATTTTATAGATTATGAGGTGCAACAATGAGGGGTTGGAGTATTTTGTGGTCTGTGGTTTAAAAGAGTTATATTTACTGAGTCTGCATACGAAGTTTCAGTTTCCTACCACTAGTAGTTTGCGAGTTATAGCAATTTTAAGTAAAGGGGAAATGAGGAGGAGGGGCAAAAATTATTGACTGAGCCTGCCAATTTATGTTTCTATCGCTTCTGATGTATGATCTTTAATCTTTTTATTTAGTAGGCTGTATTGGTGGGGCAGGAGGCAGTGGGCGTGGCACAAAAACTTGATTTCACGGATTTATCGACCAAATTTCAAAACTCCATCGCTTATAGCTATCAAGAACCTTTTATACAACAATTTCTTTTGACTTCCTAAACAAGAATTCATATAATTTATAAGGTCTTGCTTACCTCCTCCTTAATATATGCTAATACACATTCTGTACAGCGCATAAAGATACTTATATATATATATATGTATGTCACAACAAATCTAATGCGGAATTATTTTTGTATTTGAAATTTATTTAAATATGGAACGGAAAAAAAAACATATCGAGTTTATTACTATTTATCAATTGATTTGATCTTAAGCACTCTTGGTTATTTATTACAAATACACAAACACACAAGCAAACACACCTAAAGACATAACGTTACAGCAAGCATACACAAGCATAGTTGGAAATCACAATACAGTTATGTAACATCAATAAAAGAGCATATGTATTTGTATCTCAGTACTTTGCTTCAGTGCTCTTAACTGATTGTTTGTCTTACCAACTGCAAAATGTTTCGAAAACTACTATTTTCTGTATTAGAACAGAAACAGAACCAGAGACACACACACACACACATGAGCAGGAGCGGGAGGGGCAGGAATCAAAGCGACAGAATGCAAGCAACTACTTACATGCAGACTTATACACACAGATACATACATGCGCATTTGCTGTAATATAGAGCGATATTTATTTATAACTTGTCTTCATGTCTTCTCTGTCGGTCTGTCTGTCTGTCTCTCTGTCTGTTTGTCTCCTTGGATTTGTGCATGTATGTCTGTGTGTGTGTGTGTGTGTGAAATACTGCAAGCAACTCCTTCTACTTAAATTTTTTTTCTGTCGCAACGTGTTTCATTTGGAATTGAACTTGTTTTAGCTGCAATAAATTTCTACAAAACTATGAAGCGTTCTTCGATAGGCGGTGAGTCAGTCGGTTGAGTTCCCTTGGCGCATTACACATTTATTTTGGATAACAAATATGAAGCCATTGCCAAGGATTGCAACGTTTGACCAAAGCGAACCTGAGCTTGGTCAAATAGCAGACTGGCTTGGCAGGACTTACCTTGGTCCAAGAGTCGTTTGCCTTGCCTTAGTCCAAAATTATGGCATATGAGTACGAGACAATTTGCGTAACTCTCTAGTGTGCTGAGATTTTCAATACAGATACAATGATTAAATTGTAGCGCAACCAACGATGGCATGTTATATGAGCCTCCCTCTCTCTGTGTGTGTGTGTGTGTGTGTGTGTGTTGGTAAACCTTGTTAAACAAATGACGCCCTAATTTATTTTAATGATTGTTAAACAATTGTATGAGTCGAAAATGGTCTCTAGCTTTGAGTCTATGTATTGAGCAGGAGCAGGAGCAAGTGAGCCAACAGAATTTCGCCTTGAGTTACGCTCTGCTCATTGCTCATTACCAAGTCAAACAGAAGACTTGTGCCAAGGAGCAAAAAAGCCAAAAGGAAACAAAGAGAAAAAAAATAAAACAAAAAAAAAGGAAGATAATAAAGCAAAAGTAAATCTATTTGCTTAGTTTGGCAAAAAAGTTGTGCCACAAGCCATCAGTGTGGCAGAGCGGAGCGGATGGCGTGTGGCGTGTTTGTTCGCGCGCTGATGAAAGTATGTCGAAGCTCAACTAACTAAATGGGAATGAATTAAAAGTGATTTGACGTTAAAAATAAAACCACAAATTGCAAATTCATCACAATTTTCGTACATCGATGCTTGTCTACCTCACAGCCTTGCAATCGCTCTCCAGCAGACCCATATCCGATCCATACAACCCTCAGTCAGTCAGTGGCGTAAGCAAAGTTTCCACTTATTTCTACTTTTCTTTTTTTTGTCTTGTAAACTTTGGAAAAACTTGAAGCAAACAAAATAACTATCAAACACACACACACGCACGCATACACCAATGCCAATCAATGAGCCAAGCTAACCGAATCAACCTGCTGTCTGCCTGCATCCTTCTGACACACGCCCGCTCTCCATCACTCGTTCCATTACAAATTACGCATAGTGAATAACTTGGTTAATGTTCTAATTTCTCAATTGAATGCCAAAAGTTTAACCCACAAAGTACTTATCACCGGCAACAGTAGTACAACAACAACAACAACAACAATAGCAATAACAACAAGCACATTATCATCATTGGTTGTTGTTGTTGTTGTTTGTTTGTTTTTGTTGTTGGCGGAGTTAAGAACGCACAACTGTGTATTTAATCGTCCGACATTGAATTGAGTAGCGAACTTGTTCTTCTTTATACAACAAACCAATGAATGTACGAAGAAACCAACCAACGAATTTGTACTTCATCTGCTTCTTCTTCTTCTTGTTGTTCTTCTTCTTCGTCATCGCCCACTAACATTTGACTTCTCTCAGATGGCAAACAAACAAATCAACTTAGGATAATTATTGCACATCAATCGTCTGAATCGTTTCCTGAGAATGAACGTGGCCAAAGTTGCTTACTTGATTGTACAGTGGAGTCATGCAATAAGCAGCGGGCTTGAGGGCAGTTTTGGCTCCTTGCATGCAAGTTCATGCAACTTTGCAACGAAGAGAAGCACAGCGGCGTCGTTGGGCAAATGAGTTGGCTGACGTTGTAAAGGGGGCATTTGGAACCAGAAGACATAGTGGGCATTACAATTTTTAAAAAATAATAAAAATCATTTCTGCGCAAAACCTCCGCCATAGAATGATATATAAACAAGACTTTTCGAAGACTTGGTGTTAAAAGGTTAATTAAATTTGGAGTTATAGTGTCAAATTGGTCGAAGAGCGTAATCAGATAAGATTATATCACCAAAATTATATTATAAATCGAAAAAAGAAATCCGATTTTCGAAAAATCCTTCAGGGTTTATATTCTCAAGGCTCTGGACTCTAAAAATATATGGGGAAAAAATGAGTTATATTCGAAATTCTAGAGCTGCATGCCCCCTTAAGGCACAGGACAAGCAGCCAGTCTGCAAACCGCCGTCAGTCGAATTTATCCTGCAATGAGGCAATGGCAAAGTGCAAGCCCAATGACGACGACAGCGACGACGAAGGCTCTGATGACGTGTACCGTTCTGTTCTCTGCTGGCAGTCGCAGAGGTTTTGTTACGGTACGGTTTGGCATCGTCAGCGCTTGCCAAAGTCGTTGGCCGTGGAATGTGCGTTTCATGCTGATTTCGAAATAAACGAAACGAAATCAAACCGAAACTTTTTGCATTTATGGAGTCATTCAATTGCAAAGATATTGGAACGGAAATAAAAATAAAGGCATAACAACAACAGCAACAACAACAACAGCAACAAACGAAAAAAAAACAAAACTTGCATTGTGCGCAAAAAATATTTTTGGTTTGCCAAACGGAAACGTCAAATGAAATGTGAAAAGAAAAAACCAAAAACTAATTTCATATTAGAAGTTGCACTCGTATTGGCAGGACGGACGGACGGACGGACGGACATTGCAGCTGCTGCACTTGACATTCGCGGTCTCATAAAATCAAGACAGCCAGCAGCACCAATAGCAGAAGAAGAAGAAGCAGTAGAGGCACTGCCAGCCACACGTGCAACATGAGCGAAGCAAGGAGTGGCGTAGAAGAAGCATATCGAACGAAAGACAGACGATGATGATGATGATGATGATGATGATTATGATGCTGGCCGTCATAATAACTAAGAAGTGTGTGTGTGTGTGTGTGTGTGTGCTGGAAGCTCATTCACATTGCTGACCCCCAAATGGTCTATCAAGCGTCAAGAACATTTGCCCACTTGCCACACTCGGTTGCCTTGTCTTCATTTTAATGATATCAAAGCAGCGCTTCGCTTGGCTCGTGTGGCAAATATGAAATTTATAGTTTTATGATGACTGCTGAGAGTGCCACTGCCATTGCTCTTGCTCACTCTCGCTCACACTCCTTCTCTTCTCTTTCTTGAACCGTACAATTTTATGGTTTTTATTTGCTGTTTTTCGTAATTTTTTTGTTTTTGCGTGAAACATTGCTTTATGTAGAGGAAGCAGCGTGCACACACATAATGCACAGTTTGCCTTTAACTTCATGTTGATGTTGTTCATAATAATGATGATGACGATGTTGTTGTTGTTGTTGTTATTGTAACTGCTGCAATTTCTACAACGACTGTATAATATTTGCTGGTTGTTCTTGTTGTTGTTGTAGTTGTTGTTGTTGGTGCTCACACATAACAAATTGCTGCTGCTACGATTGCCTTTTACTGCAATTCACACAGGAAGTGTTTCACTGCAAGCAGCCAACTTCTGCTGCTGCTGCTTCTTCTTCCTCTGCTTCTTCTTCTTCATCTTCTTGTTTGAGTTTTATGGGAATATTTCTAACCTACTGCGCCGCATTGCACAAATATGCTTTTGATTATTATGACTGTTTGAGATTATTAAATTTTATGAATATGTTGCACTCGATGCGGTTGCCTTGCCTCTTAAATGCCAAATGAATTACGAGCATAGAATTTGTTGCAAAGCGTATCACAAACCGAACAGCACAGCGAATGAGAGAGCGTGTGTGTGTGTGTGTGTGTGTGTGTGAGCAAGTTAGACAAGCGCCGACTTGGCATGACTTAAATTTCATTTATTCTGGCAATCATTGAATAATCGAGCACAACCCTTTCAATGTTGCCTCAAATGAGTTTGCCGATGCCGATGTTAAAGACAAAGCCAAGCCAAAAAAAAAAGTGGAAGAAGAAGCAGCAGCAGCAGCAGACAAATCAATGGTGTCAAAGGCGGTGAAGGCAGAGAAGTGAAAAAAAATGGCAAAAAAAATATAAATGGAGACAAAAATTGGTTGCAATCTGTCGTCTCGGCGTTGATGACATTTTGAGTGAACGAATGAGTCGAAACGTGGAGAGGAGTGAAGTCGTTGTTGCCTACTTTTGTCATACACCCTTTTGCTTTTGGCTTTTTTAACGAAAACAAATTGATGCCAAACCGGGCAACTCGTACACAAATAACGCACGCACACACACACACACACACACACACACACACATGGAGCGAGAGACACAGACACAACACAAAGTCAGTAATTCAGTCAGTCATTCACTCAGTTTGGGTGAAAGTTTAAAAACAAAGCGAGAAAATAAGAAGTGAAAAAAATCATAGCATACGCAACGGCGCCGACGTCGCTGTGACGTTCACACATTGACATGCCGCACATAAATGTCTGCGCTTTGCTCGCTTCATTGACGCATGACCCCCACCGACACCAACACCAACACCGACAGCGGCACTGACACCGACACCAACACCCCCGCCTTCGCCACCGCCACCGACCCCCTTCGGGGCAGGACAGTGATTTAGTATTGATGGCTCGACTGCTGCGCCCGTTGCAGCTATTATATCAAACAAAGCACTCCAACACACACACACACACACACACTCACACACACACACATACACTTAGTGCAAAATCGACACAGAACAGTTGAACTCTTTTGTTTTGTTGTTGTCGTTGTTGTTTTTCTGTATTTTTTGCAAACAAATTGCAAAATAAAGGGCGCGCATATACTAACAAACCCCTGACAACGGGGGTGCTGTCAATACTAAAGCGTACAACAGCATCAGAAAGGTGAGGGGTTGCGAGGGGGGCGTCGAATAGAGTACAACGCGGTTGGCTTACAACAAAAATGAAACCGAAAACAGCAACGAAAATTGTTTTGTACCGGGGGGGGGCAAAATGAGGAGCAAAGAAGAAGATAAGCAAAAAAGAACGTTGTAAATTTAATATGTTGTGTCAATTTGCACGCGTAAAGAGCGTCATCTAGCGGCGTTTATGCGCACATTTGTGTGTTGCACACACACACACACACATACACTTGTGCACACATATAGAGACATATGAGTTGCGAACATAGAGAAATCAAGAGACAAATAGACAAGGAGACAGGAATAAGCGACAGACATCAATTTGTGTTGCAGACATTAGTTTTGCATTTTTTATGCGGCTTACACATACACATACACAAATACAATGACAAGCACACACACACGCGCACACATATAGACAGAGAATTGTGCAATAAACGCAACTCAATGCATATATAAAGTTCGCTAACGTCATCAGGCAGAGGCCGAGGCAAAGGCAAAGAGTTTGAGTTAATTAAAGCGACGAGAAGCTCTTGTTAAGCAAGTTGTTAGACATGTTCTTATTTATTACTGTTTTCTTGTTTAGAAATTAAACATAAACCAAGGGGGTAAGGGGCATGTGTGGGGGGCAACGGTTAGGCTGTTGTTTTTGTCCTTAGAGCCATCGTAGTCGTTCTGTTTGTTCGTTTGTTCTTTGACTTTGGCAAAGTCTGAAGCTCATTTTCAATTTCGACAATTGAGAAATTGCATTTACATATTAAAATATGCCAACACACACACACACACACACACGCACACACGTGTTTGTCTTTGCACAGCATTTACAGCGGCGATCAAAAAAATAGTAGTGATCGAAGCAATTGTTTGGATTTCTAATATTTTGTATTGTTTGCCACGGATTAACGCTTTCCTTCAAGTAATACTCAAATACTGAATTGGTTGGTGGAACTGGTGACTAATCTGAAGACGAATTCAATAGATTTAAGGCCGGAAACTCATCCGGAGACTTATCTGGAGACTCATCTGGAGACGAATTCAGTAAATTTAAGCCCAATAATCAAAATAAAACGACCTCTCGGAACCTTGAGCATGTTCTTTGATAAATCTTATTAGAAGATCCAAATAAGTCTTATGACTCACTAGAAATTTTTTGCCTATATTATGATGGCTTTGCATGACATTTTTATTCCATAGTTTAGTCGAACTTTCTTATGAGAAAAGCCACCCAAATCATCATAAATTTTTAACAATTTGGCTTACGAAAGACAACTAAAACTATTTTTATGACCACATTTGTATACAAGTCTGTTACGCCCTTGTACATTGCGGCTTATTTCGCAAGCCAAACCAATACACCAGCCGGCCTTTGGCCAGTCCAGCTGCCATGGCCCACTGTATGTGCAGCAGCGGCAGCGCCAACGTCATGGCCTACAACATGGCTTGCAGCAAGATTGGCGCTGAACGTGCGCCTGGCTGACTGCATTCGAATTACAGCCAAACGGCCTTTGGCCTTTTTTGGACAGCACATACGTGCATGTGCTTGTTGTTATTGTTGCTGTTGTTGTTGTTGTTGTTGTTGTGTATTATGCAAAATTGTTTATGCAAATATTTAAAATATTTAATTTATTTCACTCGCATACAAACGGACACTTACACATGTGCTTACATGCACGCATTTATAAATATATGTAAGTGTATGTGTTGAGGGAAGTACATGTGCAAGCACGTACACAAACGTACGAGCGTTTTAAAACCAAATAAGGGATTTTTCAAAACACCAAACATAAAATAATTTCAGCACACAAATAAGCATTGAGATTTAACAGCAGCAACCCAAGGCTGAGATCGACCCAACGAACGACCGAGCAAACCAATGAGTGAACCACATGAGAGCGGCGACTAAGAGATGTTGGTACGATGGTATAAACAGACAGACAGACAGACAGACACTCGGACCGACCGAGTGCTGTTGACCAATGACGTTAACCGCACGTAGAAAATTTCAAAGTCGAATTTAGTGGCAAAGCCAAAATGCCAACAACAAACAAGTAAACAAGCAAAGTGCAAAGATTTTCTTACTTTCTACCACATGGCAAACCTCCTTCCTTCTGCCCTGCTGTTAGCCAACGTAGAGCACGGCATGAGTAAATGACCGTAATGCATGCGATGAGCTTAAATGAGCACTTAAAAATTTAAAACGCGAACTTTTACGCGTAACAAAACGTTCGACAGCCATAGAGGATGACAGAGAGTGATTGAGAGAGGGGCACAGTGAAAGGGCGCTGCGTCAGCAAGTGTCAGCACAAGTGCACGAAACGATTTGTTTAATGCTGCATAATTTTAGGCAGCAACAACAACAAATTGCCTGTTTTGTGTTGTTAACACCCGCCCTTGACACATCGGACATTAAACGCTGCGAACCCGAACAGGTTCCACCTTCTACACACATACAAACACTCAAACAAACAACAACAACAACATACATTTTATGCCTGATAATATTTTCAACACATACATATAATAGGCGTGTGTGTGAAAGAGAGGCAGCATTGCGATCACGGCAGAGTGTCAACAAAAAAATGGCGATAACAAAAGCCATCATAACAATTAATTTTGAAAACACGTGTAGATTGCTTTTTGCGGTTTTTGGGGTTGAGCCACCAGAGCGCCACAACAACAAGCAGCAACAGCAGCAGTAGCAGTAGCAACAACAACAACAAGCAGCCACAGCGGTAGCAGCAATAGAAAAGGGCAGCCGAAAGCCACAGCCATGAAGCTGTTGTCGAATCCTGCTGCTGCTGCTGATGCCTAAAAAGGTACAACACACGACCGAGCGACCAACCGACCGAGCGCAACAAACCAACATAGCTCAACAAACTAAAGCATACTTTTAGGGCGCGCTGTTGGTGCGGCAAAGTAATCCAACTCAGTCAACATGTCAGTCGCCGCCGCCGCCGCCGCCGCTGGTTGAAATGCCTGAATGAATGACAATATGGACGACTGATTCAAAGCCTCGACCAAGTGTCCGAATGAATGAGTGTGGACGGACGGACGGACATACAGACAGGCGCAAGTATATTCAATGTAGTACAACTTTCAGGCTGAAAGAGGTTTTTTTCCCACTAAAGAAAAAAAGGTAAACGTTTTTTTTGGTAATCATAAAACACTTTAACATGTTTTTCTAGTTTATACAGAAATTCAGAAAAAGGTCTTCGCTTTAAACCTGTTAGGGGTACAACGTGGGTCGGGGGGTTTGGGGGTATGAGTTCGAAATGCCATTATTTCAATGTCACCGCATCGAAAATGTCGACTTTCGGCCACAAACATTTTTGTGTGTCATTAAAATGCCTCTGCCTCGACCTCGAGAGCATGCCGCTGTGATTTTTGGTCAGCATACAAACCTCACTCATCAGGCGGGCACAACAAGCAACAACATACAGCATGCCCAACAAAAGATACAAGATACTTTTGATATACAATGATTGCTGCTGCTGCTGCTGCTGCTTTGGGTTGTACAGGCTCAAGGTCGGCAGGCGCATAGTTGGCGCAGTTGAGGGCAATTGGTTGGGCAAGTTCGTATAACAACAACAACAACAATAACAACAAAAACAACAAATGCCAAATTTATTATAATTTCAAATGTGTTCAGAACATGTTTGTTTAATAATTAATGTTGGTTTGTTGTTGTTATTGCTTCAGTTGCTGCTGCTGCTGCTGCTGCCGTTGTCACTTGTTTCTATTACTGTTTTTTGTTTTTGTTTTTGTTGTGTGCATATTTTTGTGCTTGTGCTTTTGTTTTTGTTATTGCTTGAGTAAATTTTAGTCAAAAACTACAAATATATTTTTGACATTTTACGGCCTATTGAAGTAATTCGAAGATGGCACGCAAACTGCCAAAGGACAAAAGCATAGCAGCATAGAACATGGCATATGGCATACGGCCGAATGAGTTGAGTTGAGTTGCGTTGAGTTGAATCGAGCATATTTGCGAATTTGTAATGAGGCAACTGTTTGTTCGACAATGATGAGCAGCAGCAGCCCGATGGGGATTGAGGCGCCTCAGTCGTTCGTTCAGTCGTTCGTTCAGTCATTCAGTTAGTCAGTCAAGCGAGCAATAATTTGTATGCAAATGCAAAGCACGAAAATGTTGGACTATTAAAAGTCATTCGAGCGCAAGCAACTAAAGTTGAAACTGTACTGAAATCATGTTTATGCGCACACAAAAGAAAAACAAAAACAAAAACCAACACAAAGCAAAGCAAAGAAAAAAAAAACACTTGTCTATGCAAATACATGGGACAGTCAGACTGATGGACTGTTCGACTGTTGGACTGTTCGACTGTTGAGCGTGGCAGCATTGTTGGCCAGCTTCTGCACCTGGGACTGAAGCAACTTTGTAAGGAGTTTAATTAAATTAATAAAACTTAAAGTGTATCATGGCTTTTTACTCTTTTTTTTTTTCGTTCGTTCGTTCGTTCGTGTTTTCAACGTTGCAGTCGTGAAAATATTTCAATGCAGGACATTGTCCCAGTCACGAGTTGATGACAACATTACTAAAGAGAAGCAGAAGAGCATGTTGTTGGTTATAACGCGCTTTGAGCATTTAATTTAGTTCTTGAAGAGTGAGAAAGCGAGCGAAGGCGTGAAAGAGAGACACGATGTTTTGTAAATCTCAAGCAACGTAGTCAGAACATGTCACTCATTCATACACTTGCACAGGCAGTCATATGTCATGTTTATGCAAGAGGCGAAAAACGCTTTCACGCAAAGCGCTTTAACCTAAAAGCGACCTCAGGGCACGTTTCCAAATAACGTGAGATAAATTTAGGGAAGTGGTGGACCAATAAAATCTCAGCAAGGGGAATGGTGGGCCATTGAAAATCTCTTATAAATTTTTTATTTGAATAATTTGCTATTTATTTTACCATTTTGAAACAAAATCGCTCATGAGATGCAGAGGAGAATCTCACCAAAAGGAGTTGGGGGTCTACATAGCCAAATTCCTAACTTATGGATATCCCTTTTTTCTTTTGAAAAATCATTATCATTATTCATATGACAACACTGCGCAAATGTGTCTTTAAAAACCCAAACGTTTTGTGTTAAACCGCTTTGAGTTGAAGCGTTTTAAGCTGTTGCATAAACGCGCCATCAGTCAGTTAGTCAAGTCAAGTCAAGTTCTTCTTCGCTGTACTGTTTCATCTTTCAAACTCAAGGGTAAATGCGACAAAATGCACGTACAAACGACCGAGGGGTGTCGTGTTGGGGGGAGGTGCATGGTTCCAATGGGCCAACGAGCAAAATGCGAAATGCGCAAAAATGAGCAAAGAAACTTTTTGAAACAGTTTTGCATTTCCTTTGGCTTGGCGGACTCCTCAAGGAGTTGTACGCTTTATGTTGTGCACACTGTTTTTTTTTTTTTTTTCACGTCCAATGACTCAAGACCGTCTCTACGCCCCTCAACCTACTAAGCGAACAACAACAAGCGAGCAAGCAAGTTGGACAAAATGATTGTTGCGAAGCGTAAACTTTGTTTTGCATATCTTCTTTTTAGTTTTCCTTCGGTGCGTTGTTCGAAAAGTCTGTGATTTGCTTAACTCACTTTTGCCGCCGCAGTCAAATTAAATTATGCATTTTGCAGTGCAGTACTGCGCAGTTAATGCACAACTGGCACAACATGTCGTATGATTATTACTTGTTTTGTGCGCCAGACTCATTTGGCGTTCGTTTGCTATTGCAGCAAATAATTGTGAGGTTTTCAACTCGTTTCCAATTAGTTTGCAAACCAAACATATATTTTATTAGAGCAACGCAATTAAAACAACTTTAAGCCGACCACCACAAAAGCATAAAAATAGCACAAGTTGCCAAGCAAAGTTTATTTAGCCACGTTGCCGTTGCCTTTCTTTCATTTGTATCTTTTTTTTTTTTGTGTTTTTTTTTAACTCATTTTGTTTTCATTTGTATATTCTTTAAGCCCAACACTTCATTTACTTTTGCCACCAATTACCGATATCTTTGTACATGTTGCCACACCATCAGCCCCAGCACACCCAGCAGCCCCGACTTGCTACAAGTGACACAGTCTCGCAGTTGGCGGGCATGCAGACACACAGACAGACAGACAGACAGCCAGATGAGGGGCGAACGGTTGTGGGGCGTGCGGCTGCTGTGACGCCTCTTGCCTGCCAAAGCTATCTTTTCAAATGAAAAAGAAAAAAATGTGTCAGCCTTAAGCGTAACACAACAACAACAACATAGCAAGGCAAAGCAGCGCGCAAAATGTATGAATGAAGTGCGCGTTGTGCGCGTTCATACGAGCGAACGGTAAGCCGTGAGGGGCAGCTGGCAAGCACGGCGGCAGCGCAGGTGAGCTGAGTTGTGTGTTAGACAACATAACGGAACACAACAGAACACAGCGTAGCGCAGCGCAGCAAAGGCACAAACAGGCGTGAGGGTATAAATACTCAAAGCGATACATGGTTGCGGGCGAAAGAAACGCAAAAAAAAAAGTGTCGTTTCAAGAAGAGCAAAGCGCACAACAAGCGAGAAAGCCTTGTGTTAAGTTGTGTTATGCAACACGATGAATGTACCAACAACAACAACAACAACAACAATGGTAATATAATACCAGCAACAACAACAACAAGAACAACTCGAACTAGAACTAAAGCAACTATACAACACTTTTATGAGCGCACACACCAACACACACACACATGCACACATGCACATGTATATGAACTAACTGAGCCACTTGCTAAAAGCCGAGGCGAGCATAGAGTAACTGTCAACGAGTAACCACTTAAAGCTTTCAAAATGGCGCAAGTTTAAATTAAAATTTGAAGCGTTCAAGAACACATACAACACAACACACACACACCCACACACACATACACGCATACATACATGCAAACATGCCAAACTCATGCACATGAAAATCATCAAAATGAAAACAGCAAAAGGAAAAAAATGGCACAGCAACAATAACAGCGCAGCAGCAACGCACTAACACAAACACACACACACACACAAACATAAAACAGACACTTGCTTGCTCATAAGCGAGGCAAAAGTTTGTGCAATTTCAAAGTGTTCCACGCCAAGCGTACAAGTGTCGTTGGGCGTCGTTTGCGCCAAGCGTGTTGTTGCTGGCGTAGGGCGTGTGGCGGAGGCGCGGGCGTACGGTAATGTGCGCATACGAAAAACTTTAACGATTTAGGCTCAACATGTTGAGTTTTGTTACACAAAAAGCAACAACAGCAACAACAACAACAAGAGCAGCAAAATGCATTTAGTCGTGTGGTTGTTTCATGTTTTATTTTGCTATTTTTTTTTTTTTTTTTGTAATTTTTGTTGGCATTTTGTTGCTATTGCCATTGTAGCATTTCACATTTTGTATTGCGTATTTTTTTTTTTTTTTTTTGCCATTTATTTTATTTTATTTCGCTTTTTTGTAAAATGTCCTTGTCCTTGTTTCCACTTTACTTTGCATTTCGACATATTCAACAACAACAACAACAACACACACAGAGAACGGCAGCGCATAACTGCACGAACTTTGGCACAAGTTGTGCAGCGCCCTCTGGAACCGCATTGACAAAGTTTTCGCCTGCCGGAGCAGCAAATGTGATCTATGGTTTCGTTCTTTTTTGCATGCCGCTTCTTCTTTTTGTCTACTCGTTTTTTTTTGTTTTTAGTTTGATATAACAACAGCGCTGTTAGTTTGCAGTAGCAGTGCGGCAAGTTAATGCAACCGCACGTACACACACACACACACACACAGACGCACACAGACGCACGCACAGACGCACCGCCCGTTAGGCAACAAGCAAGCGACCCAAACCCAAGTAAACCACACAACTCTGACTCTGTCTCTGTCTCCAAATATGAAACCGAAACGTAACGAAACGAAATGAAATGAAACACAACGCAACGCAATGCAATGCAAACGAACCAAGGCACTGTCGAAAACTTTGTCTTTGTCGATGACGATGACGATGACTCGAAGACTGCGCTGTGCTAAAGTGTGAGGAAGTGAGTTGAAGTGAGATGAACTGAGCTGAGGTTGAGCCATGCTGTATTGTATGTGCGTTGCGCTGCTAAGGCAAGCGGCGTCAGAGGCCGCTGTCATTGCCATTGTTGTTGCCTTTTCTCACGCTCTGTCTCTCTTCCACACTTCCACTTTTCACTTGCTCTATGTATGCCTGTTTGCTCATATATACGTAAGGCTTGAAAGTAATTTTGCAGGTCTTTATGTTACCACAAGTTTTTACTGCACTTTCGTGAACTCGAAGCGTGTCGCAATGCGTTGCGTCTTGTGCCTTGTGCCTTGTGCCTTTTTGCCATGCAGCAGCTTTCTTGGCTTAGTTTTTACTCCTTTTTGTGGTGAATGTTGCCTGAGCTGCTGTAGAAATCAGAGTTTATGAATTTACTGGGCATATGTGCGTGTGTGTGTGACACCCATGTATGCCTTACAGTAGAGTACTAAAACAAGGCAATGTTTTATGTGCAACGCATACAGGATTTGTCACCTACATTGGCAAAGAGTTTTGGCAATTTAACTTGAAACGCATCGACAAAACTTTACGGACTTTTGCTGCTAAGAAAAAATGAAAGGCAAAACAACAACAGACAAGAAGCACAAGAACAACAAGTTAGCAGCATTGACGGTCACAAGTCAGTAGAATACGGCATACAATAAGTGTAAGCAGGAAAGAGCAAGAGCGAGAGGGAGAAGGAGCAAGCGAAAGTCGCAGAAATTTGCAACACCTGTGAAAGTTTTTAATTATATTAGAAAAGTGAAAGAAAACTGCAAAGCGTTGCGAGGCCAAAAGCAGCCAAGTGTAAAGTTCAGTGAAGGCGCGCAGGACGCACAGGACACGGGACGTGGCACGTCGCACGTAGCACGTTGAATGAGAACGATAAAGGACAAAGTATACTTTTGCGGGCGTAATTGACACGAATTGATGGGTTTCAATGTCAAAGGCAAAGTTTCATTCATTTGCGCGGCGTTTTAAAATTAAAGTTTATTTGTCACAAATGTTGATGTGATGAAAAGTGATGTGAGGTGAACAACAACAACAGCAATAAGAGCAACAATAACAACAATAAAGTTGAATACTTTTGTATAATGAAAAGCAACAAAACAAGAGCGAAGCAAAAAAAAAAAGTACTTGTCACACGCTCAGCAGCATGCCCACGCCCCCCCTTGACACTCTGACCTTCTGCTTATACGTCTTATGTCTGATTTAATTGGCGTCTGTTGGAAAATTTTAACACGACTTTAATTGATGTAATTTTATCGATTCAATTAAACGTTGCAACGTTGCTCAGATCATCATCATCATCATCAAAGCAACAAAGACAGGAAATGACATCAAGCGGAAGCGGAAGTTAACCACCACCGACCCTGCGTCCCCTTATTTTTATTGTGTTGAAAGGCAAAGCAAAGCAAATTGACAATGACGAAGACGGAGACGGAGACGAGAGCTACGGTGAGGATGGCATTGCTGTTGCGTAGAGAATGAAAATGCTCGAAGGCAAAAATGCTGTTTGCAAAGAACTTTTGCGGTTTCATTGCTGTTTAACAATTGATTTCAAATAAATCGTTCAGCAGCGTTCCGGCAAACAATCAAACAAACAAGCAACCAAACAACGCACCAACGAACCAACAAAGCAAACAAACAAATAAATAAACTAGTAGGAGAGCTATTTTCGACTATGTCGAAACTCTTATACTCTAGCAAGCCTCTTGCCAATTATTCTTATTGGCTTTTTTCAATAGGAGATCTTAAAGAGAGCAATCCAATCAGTCTTCTAACTCAGCTGCTTATAGAGATCTGACATTTTTAAGATTTTCCTTATATGGCTGGTGCCACGCCCTAATGACCAATGCTTATAAAACTGTTTACTATAGTCAAGCATTAATAAAAACACGCTATCTCAATTTTCATTAGTTAATTCTCAAGAACAAAAAATTGTTTCTAAGAAAAACTTTATTTACGACCGATCACTCCTATGGGCGCTATATGCTATAATGGTTCCTTCAAGATAAATGTGAGTTTTACAATGCCTGGTCAAATCATCGTGCTCGTCATGTTTATATAGTTTGAGATATCTCTTTCCCTGCGTTACAAACTTCATAACAAATTGAATATTCCCTTTTTACATGAGTAATAATGAAGAAGACAACGACAACGAGAACGAGAAGTATGTAAGCATTTGTATATGAATATACATTCTGTCAAGTCTCTGTGTAAACGCTACAAAGTCGTCTCCAATGCAAAAAACAATTAATTACGAATAGAATGTTGACTTCAATAACGTTTGCGCACAACGCATGAGTTAAGCCTCATTGCAGGCACAAAATAGACAGACAGGACACATCGGAGGTTGCATTGAGGTTCAGCGTACTGGGTCTGGGTCTGGGTCTTGCTCTTGATCATGGTGCTGGTGCTGGTGCTGGTCCGTCGTTGGCAGAAAATAAACAAATTCGTATCCTTTAATGCCAATAATGATAAACAAATTCAATGGTTACATTGTTGCATGCATGCGCTTGTCGGTCGCCAAGCAAGCAATCTCAACGCCAACGCAGCCAAAGCGTTGATGAGCAAGAGCATGAGCATGATGATGATACTGTAGCAGACGACGCACTCCGCAAGGCAGGCAGTTGTGTGGATTGTTGTGGCAGGAGGCATAAGCCTTGACTAAAATTAAAGCTTAACAAAGCAAAACAATGCAAAGCCTGAGATATGCTTCAGAGTCTACATGACGATTGTCTGATGCATGGACGGCAGGCAGGCAGGAAGTACTCACTGCGTGTATGTGTGTGTACGTGTGTGTGTGTGTGTAACAAACCAAAGCAAATCTCGCTGAGCTGTGCCGTGTGCCCATCTGAATTGAACTCAACTGAAGTGAAGTGAATTGAATTGAAGTAAATGACAACAAAAACTGTTGCCCAAACTCTCTCTGTCGATTTAATTTAATCACACACTCAATACAAATACAATGCCGCACCCATTGACTGTACGCTCTCACACCCTCGCACTCTTCTTACGTGCCGTTATGCCGCTGCTCCTCATTTCGTGCTTACGAGCCTTGTTGTTTGGCTGCCAAAGTATTTGACAATGCAAGCGTCACAACAACATTGAATGGAACATTGCATGAATGAGTAGCAGCAGCAGCCTAAAGGACCTGAAGTATTGGTCGGCCGAAAAACACCAAGCTCAACTTACTATCCATCAGTCTGTCAGGACTGTCGGTCTGTCGGTTGGTCTGTCAAACACCATCATCGTCATCAGCATCAGCATCATGCTGCCTGAGTTTTTGTAACAATTGTAACGCTCTGCTGCTTCTTCTTCACTCTTATAGCACTTATAGCAGCAGCAGCAGCGGCAGCAGCAGCGGCAGTAAACGTTAAGTTACGTAACGCTTTTCTACTCATAGAAGAGTATTTCAGCAATTTTCCAATTGAAATGATTAAACAATTTGCATTCCACTTGAAAATTGCGTTCAAATAACAACGGCAATGACAAACACACACAATCACACACACACACACACAGATACAAAAACGACAACAACAACAACAACAATATAACAATAACAATAGTCAGAACAACAACAACATTTTCATAGCTTTGAGTAATGCTTTGCGTTAAGCACTTTCAATCGTAAACTGATAGAAGCCTCTCTCTTTGGCCTCTATTATATTAAGTCCTGTGTTAGTCCTCTGTGCTAAAGTTATCGCAGAACGTTTAATTTATTATTTATTTTTGTTTTTTGTTTCATATTCTAAAGGCTTCTGTAGGTAGTGAGGCAAATCAGTGCGTTTCTGTGCGACTGTTGAATTACTTTTGATTATAAATTAAACAATTACCGACGACTCGCCTCGACTCGACTCGAGTTGTGTTGAGCACTTGTAGTCGTCCAGCTTGGCTTATCGCCATCGCTATAGCTATTGCCAGCGCCGTTCATCGCGCTCTCGAGCACATTTGTTATTCAAGGGCGTGTCAGCACAAGCCGGGAATCGGGAATGAACAACGAGTGTTGTAAGTGTGCGGTGAGTGCGCATTTGTTGCAACAAATTAAACAAAACTCAACAGCAACAACAATTTGAACATGAATTGCCTAACAGTTGTTCTGTCGTTGGCCATTAGGGAACGAAGTCCAGCACAGTGTTGGGCTCACCAACACTAAACAAATTATTTTGGGGGTATTCATGTCGCAGAGCACTTTTGCAATGACAACAATCATTGTGATATTCTCAACTGCCAGTGTTATATAATATCGTTAGGTGTGAGTGAGTTAGAAAAATGAAAAGATAATATTTGATTGAAAACTATCAACCGCCAAAACCTTCATAAATTACGTGATGTTTTTTTTTTCTTAGATTTTTTAGTGAGTGTTGTTAAGATTTTAAAGAAAATCTACTTTATCTCCAAGAAATTTTTCTTCATATTTTAAAATAATTAGTAAATTAGTCCAACCTTTTCGTCAGATGAGGTCTTCAAAGAGCCTTTACGCCCCTTGGTGATATTTTGCTACACTCCACTTGTAAAATTAAGCACAGTTAATTGTGAGCACTTTTACACTCTAGCAAATACAAAATTCTGCTCATGTCGGCGGTCAAGCAGAACTGACCAACTGCCCAAGTGCACTGCAACGTGAACACCCCAATTGGGTAAAAGCGCTCTAGACATTATGGCAACAGCACTTTAGCTGAAGTTGTTATTGTACTTGTGCTTGCTGTTGTTGTTGTTGTAGTTGTTATTGTTATTGTTTTTTGGGCTTCTGCCTGTGCTTGTTTGCATGCGTGCGTCAACAAAGTCTCGAGTGAGCGGAAAGTCCAAAATTGCAAGTGGTCAAAGCAAAGCAAAGCGGAAGCTTGGAGCTAGGCTAGTCTAAGGCCAGAAGAAGATGTGTTGGCAGGTGTGTTGTTGCCTGTGTATGTGTGTGTGTGTGTGAGTTGGCTAGACCAGACAGGCTGCAAACTTTTGTGCAATGATCAAAAAGTGTTGCGTCAGCAATTGTTGCCGCCAGAAGCAGAAGCCGAAGCTGAAGCTGAAGCCGAACCGAAGCAACGGCGATTTATTTACACTTGAATTTTTGAACAAGTGTATAAATTTTCACGAAAACTAAAAAGGCAGACAGAACAACAGACAAACAGACAGACGGACGGACAGACGGATGGACAGACGGCCAAGTAAGCAAGCAAGCACAAGCAGTCAGTCGAGAGACTAGTTGGCTTTGTTTATAATGTAGCAGCAGCAGCAGCAGCAGAAGCAGTAGGCGGCCTCGGTGGGCGTAACTTGCTTTTGTGGATATATAATTAAAAACCATTTGAACAAGTTAAACAAACTAAGCAACGAACAGCGAAATTTGCTTTTGATTGTATTTATGTCCAAAGGTGGCAACATCCAAACCGCCCTCAAACCATTTGAATATGCACAACTCCTGCCAAATCATGCAATTTTTGATTGTGTAAGCATTTTCAATACGGCGAAATAGTCATGCATAAATTGATGCCATTGCGAGTTGTGCGAACAAATTGTGTAAACAAACACTTCAACTTTATGGTTTGCTATACAAAATAGCAAAAGTATGCAAAGTCATCATCAACATCATCAACCTCATCATCATGTGACTTTTGCATAGTTTGGAAGACATCATGGTTGCGTTGCATGATTATTGTAGAAAACAACCTCAACTGCAGTCATGAGCACAGCGACTCATACAACTGCGCACGAAATAATGGGAGAGCGCTTCATGCCATGAAAAAACGGAGCTTCTTTCATAAAGTCTGTCTTTGGGAAGAAGTTTGCTAGTCAAAATAATGGAAGTATTTCATTTACTCTCAAGTAATGAAGCAAAAATGTGTAAAAATTTAAGTAAAAAATGTTTAGTGACCTCAGTCTGAACTGACAGATCAGCTCGGGGCTCAAGCACACCTAACCGAAACTAATGATTTGTTGAGATACTAGAGGTTTTCAGACTGTTATTTTGTTGGATCATCGGAAGGAGTGAATTCCTTTTCATGTATGGCAGTTTTATTAGAGCTAAAAGATCCTTAAGCTTGGATCAACGCAATCGGACACTATTAGAACTGGTGTTGATGTTATTTGTTGTCTAGCATATTATTCTTGTAACATTTCATTAAACAGCACAATATAAATTCTCTAACCTAATGAAGCTCGCACCTATTTTTCCGTACACAACTGTACAGACACTTTGCCTTTCAAAACTCTTGCAATCGCATTTGTATGTGTGCTATTTTATGCAATAATCTGCTTTCGTATAATACGCTATGACATTTCGCTCGCTCACTCGCTCACTCGCACGCTCGCTAACTTGTACGCTCGATCGGCTCAATGCGGCGGCACAGAGAAATGCATGTCAAGCGGATTTCCGGCACTGAACCACAAATGCAGCTGTCGCCAATGCCAACGCCAATGCCAAAATAGCACAGGCACTAGCAGCAGCACCAGCAGCACCAGTAGTAGCATCAGGAACAGCAACGGACGGCATCAGTGCCGGAACCACTAGAAGTGCTAAAGCACACGATAGAATAGACAGTTGGAGAGACGGACAACGATTTGAAGCAAATTCATTCAAACGCATATTAAAATTAACGGGAAATACGCTTTAAATTACAACAACAATTACAACAACTACAAAATCAACAGCAACAACAACAACAACAATGTCAGTAAAAGCAATAATGGTGTTGGCGATAGAAAAAAAAAAAAAACTGCAAACAACAAATGATGTTGACTACTGACCCAGTGGAGAAGTTGGCAGCAACAGCATACAGTCGTAAACAGACACACTCACACACAGACAAGTGTCGTCCACATTGCGCAGAAATATGTATTAGCAGCTAAGCGCATATCAAGGCATGCAAGAAGCGGCGGAGGCGTGGAGCGGCGCAGCCTAGGCAGCTTGAGCAACAACAGATTAAGCATGGCACTGCGACGCGTTTTGTTGCCGGAAACCAACAAACAATGACTGACTGACTCACTCACTCACTTACTCGCTAACTGACTGACTTTCTAACTGTGGTTTCCAACTGACGATGTGTGAGTGTGTGTGAGTGTGTGTGTGAGTGCATGTAAGTATGTTGATATTACGCCATTTGTCTGTCTGTCTGGCTGGCTCTGTCAGTCTTTGTTTTTATGCGACTAAGCGTGTTTGTGAGCATACAGACGCCATTTTAATATGGCACACACACACACACACATATGGTATGTACACATAGATACATATATACATTCTAATAACTACAATAGCGTTGAGAGCTAACAAAAGAGCAACAACAACAACAGCAGCAGCAGCAGCAACGGCAGCCAACTATTAACTTGCGTCTGCTGCTGTTGTTATTGTTCTTGTTATTGTTGCTTGGCAAAGCTTTGCACATAGGCCAGACGCGTTGTTCTTTGCTATTGCTATTGCCATCATCATCATTATCATCGTCATCGTCATCGTCATCATGATCATCATGCCGTCATGCCAAAGCACTTTTGCGACCTCACATCGTGCTTTGTTTGCTGAGCGTCAGTAATAAAATGTTGCAAACAATTGCCAGCCAGCCAACCGGACAGACAAACAGACGGACGGACAGACAGGCAGACAGCGCGACATAAGCGTTAATATGAGCGCCTCATGCTTTTTTCATAACGCCGCTTTACTATGCCTGTGCAAATAAAATAATAGTTGCTAATGCGAACGTGAAACGCAAACTAATACGCAACTAAGGCCAGTTAAGACACGAACCCACCCAACTGAACAACCCACCAGTCAACCAACCAACCGCAATGTCCCTTTTATAAGATTAAATGCATGAATGGCCAAACAAGAAATTAAATTGTTAAAAAAAGAAAAGTCTCAAGCAAAAAAAAAAACAAAAACCTTCAGCAGCAGAAAAATGAGCACAATTTTTTGCAAGAAGAAGTGAAAAAAAAAAAAACCATGTACCTTATTAAAGATTCATTTGTGCGCTTCAATGGACTTCATCACACGGCATTACGGTACATGATTCTTACACGGCGACTGAGAAAGCGCGAGAGCGGCTGAGTTATTGGGGTGTGCGCACCTTCAAAGCGTGCACAGATAAGCGCAACAACAAATTTATTTTTAAAATAAATTATTAAAGCAAAAGTAAACAAATTTGCATATTATTTGAAAAGCAAAAGCAAAAAAAAAAAAAAAGAAACAACACTCAAAAAGGATTTCACGCCACAAAGCAAATCAAGGCGTCTATTATACTCACGCCGCCAACGCTTGTTTACCTAACTTGGCCAACACCCACACACACACACATACTAACAAGCATAAAAATGAGTTATTGCACATGTACGTATGCAGAAGAAATCGGCGCCTAAGAAAGGCTCAAAGCTAAGCTGAGCAAAAACACTTGATTTTATCAACAAAGGTTCTGAGAAACGAAACGAAACAAAAAGAAAAAAAAAGTGCAAAAAAGTATAGCATACAATTAGGGGTAAGTGAAAATAATACACAAAATGAGTGGCAAAAGTTGCTCTTCTTCTTCTTGAGTTACTTTGATAAAGCAACCAAAAAATGTACGGGTTAATAAGCAGTCGAAGTCGCTTGTGTTGTGGCTTCGCTGGGCGTAGCAGTCAGGCGGTCGGGCTGGGGTGTGTGACAGAGAATGTGCTCACGAAACTTTATTAAAACTCTTGAATTAAATGAATTAGTCAACCATACTGCAAGCAGCAACAGCAAAGATTTGAAAGCGCTAAGGCGCGAGACGCTTGTGTATGAAGACTGGGTGATGAAGAAGGCGTCGGACCCTTGAGCTTGAAATACTCTGTGGTTGGGATGAGTGAGGGTAAAACAATTTTCATAAGCAAAAGGCGTAATAAGCGTAGAAATAAAGTCAAGAACGGCGCGCAAGTGCTAAGAAATCCTTAGAGTCCAGTGACTTGGACCCATGGTCTGTCTGTGTGTGTGGTTTGTGTGAAGAAATGAAGGTTTTGTGAAATGAAAAAGGCGAAAAAGCGCTCCATTAAAAATATTAGTTGGTGAGTGGGCGTCGAAAGACAAGAGGTCAGGAGGGCTGGCAGGCAGGCAAAGGCAACTTGCAAAGAATTTTCGGGCAGCAGTAAAACTTTGTAACTGATTTGTTCCCTTTCATTTTTTATGTTTTCTTATTTTGTTTTTTTTTTTTTTGCTTTGCTTTTTCTTAATTTTAATTTAATCTAGAGCAGCAAGGATTCAGGCCGGGCAAAGCTGCGGCTGTCGTCTGGCGTCGTCTGCTTTTACTACGGCTCGCATTGCTCTATTGCAGCTACACAACAACGACAACAACAACAAGAACAAGAACAAGAAAAAAGGCCAAGAATTTGTTAATAATTACGAACATTGCTGCAAAAATCCACTTAGTTTTGCTTTTGCCAAAAGTACTTGCTTGGTAATAGAGTTGGTGGGTGATATTTTCTCAGGCAAACGAACGAATGAGCGCCCAAGAAAGTTGGTCAACGCCTACGCGCCATGCTCTGTCCATTGGTGACAAAACTCGGCACGGTTGCCGGTTGCCAGTTGCCAGTTTCTAAATCTTTTTGACCAGCGTGCGAACGAGTGCCGGCGCCGGCGCCAGAGCCAAAGCGAAAGCCAAAGCCGGACATGAGACTACGAAAAGAAACTCAACTCTAAAAGGGTCTCTGAAAACTAAAATTGAATCTTGATTATGTGCGAAAGAACGCTGGAACGTTGCAAACTTATTTGTCAAGCGTGAGCGGCAGAGGGCGCTTTTTGCAAAAGTTGTGCATCGAGCAAATGTATGCTTTTGTGAACAAAAACTTAAAAACTTGGCAAATATTCACCACCCCTCCCCCCCGCCACAACCCCCCGCGCACTCTTAGCTATTTGTCTTATCCTAATGTCGCTGCATAACGAACGCATTTGCGCACAAAAGAACTATTTCACAAGTATTTACTCTTCATTAAAAACTGTTCGCTATTTAAATAACTATCGGTTGAGCAAATTTGCAAATACCATCAAATTTCTATTATTCAAGTGCCTCAAAAATATAACAAAAGCGACAAAAGACAATAGCACAAGTGCAACAACAATAAGAGAATCTGAGTAACTCACATCAACTCACATCACATCTTCAGTGCAAGCCAACAAACAATTGCCTAGAAATCAATTTCCTATGTACATATACATATATACAAATAGACATATGATTGTGTGTGTTTTGTGCGTGCGTGTGTGTGTGTGTAAATGAATTCAAGATAAATATTAATATTTACATTTGATTTATTAGTTTGATACTCTTCTGCATTGAAAAACATTCATGGCAAAACACAAAACACCAAAAAAAAACTCTCTTTCATAAATGTTTGTAAATTATGCAAAAATATGAAAAATACTCATGCCTCTCAAACAGCCAACAACAACAACAACAGAAACAACATAAAAAGTATGGAAATTCTGTCAGTTGTACTAATTGCAAAATTCGACATGCATATTTATAGGCTGACAGACTCACACACATTGCCCGCCTGCCTGCCTGCCTGCCTGCCTGTTGCCGAAAGAGTTGCTTATCTACATGCTCTAACTGAACAAAAGCTACAGAGCTACTACTCGTGTCTGACAGTAGGCCGTCTGCTACGGTCTAACTAATCAAGAGTAGCAGAGTGCTGCCCCAAAAAACACACTTTGGCAAAAGGAAGCAAAAGTGGTGGAAGCAGCTTGGGTTATATGCAAATTAGAAATTAATAGCACGACACATAAATTAGCAGGTTCATCGTTTTTATCAACACGCACTTCAACTCAATGCCACAAAATTATGATAAATGATATGCCGCATTGTGCGCACACACACACAGCAAGCAAAAAGAAGCCACAACGTTGCGCGCACATCCTTTTCCTGTTTCGGGCACAAAAACTTTTCGAGTTGAGGAAATGTAATATATACTTTTGTGTGCGGCGTTTTTTCCTTCGTTGCTTCTTTCCTTTCATTGCTTTACTGCCTAAAATCACTGAACTAAAACTTGGCAGTGGTCGCCCATAGACTAGTCTTCGGGCGTAATTTTGGATTGCAATAAAAAAGAAATACAAGAGAAACTATGCTCAAATTGAATACAGGAAGCGCATATCATAAAATATTGATATTTTGGCCGCGTTGATTTTCTACAGATACATGTTGAACACACACACACACACACAGCAGTCAGCTAGCTAGAACCGGACCTGTGCAGCAGCAGCAGTACTCAACCGTGGTCTATACTTTTTTTTATGCCAAACTGAAAGTTCTGTCGAATTTTGTCGTTTCAAGTTGAGAGGGGAAAAAATATATATTTATAAAAAGCAACAACAACAACAAATGAAAATCGCGTTACTGACGCCACAGCTTTGCGCGCCGAAAATTATACACACACACACACACACACACAGGCAGACAGACATACACACAGAGCGAGAGACACCAAAAAATAAGCGAATATATTGTGAAATCATCTCATTTCGACAACATTTCCGGCAACTAAACCATGTTAAGAATGAAAAATGAACTTTCAAAGGATATTCGCCACGGCAAGCAACAGAACAGGCAACGCATGCCATTGCGGCAGCGTCGGAGGCGAACGTATGCGCTGCGCCCAAGAGGAAGCACATAAGCAGAAAATCTATAATATGACACAAAAATGAAAAGCGAATGACAAGGGTTACCAAACTGCCGAACTACCAAACTACCAGTGCTCCCAACTACCCGGACCCGTGGACGGACTAATATCAGCGCTTGCTGTGATGTATCTCTGTGTGTATCTGTGTATCTGTGGCTTTGGCTGTAAAATAGTTGCGGGATGTGATAACTCCAGCATTGTACGGCATCCGGTTGAATGAGTACGGCGTATAGCAGATATGCCGGGAGGCCTGCGGTATGCATGCTTGAGATATGCGAACTATTACAAATTGATTTCAACGTTGCGATGTTGTCGACTTTGCCAGTTTGTGGCAATACTAGTCAAAGGGGTTGGGATGGGTTGGGGCTTTGGGTTGAATTCAGGAAAAGAATGTCGACAAAAGTCAATGCAAAAATTACTTTGCATAAAACAAGAATTCACAAAATGCAATTTTGTAAGTTGAATTTAAAATATAATAATAATCCACTGACTGACTTTTCTGTCAGTAACCTATCAATATGGCATTAATATAAAAAACAAAGTCACAGTTGAAGTTTTATATTTCCCAAAGGAATGTTTATTTGATAATTGGATTGGCCATGAAAAAGGCCGCAAAGCAAAGAAGCCTTTTAGCTAATATTCGAGGCTAAAAAATAAACAAAGAAGAAGGCGTATTCTCTGCTATATACAAATGTCCAACGCAGATACCCAACACGGTAAATGTTTAGTCAATCACTCTTTTTAGCTAAGTCTCTCTATAGCCAACTAATAACCTCTCAATAATAATTCAGTAGCAAAATATATATGAGTTCACTGAATTTCCAATTAGTAACATGATATATGGCGAAAAATAAATATCAAATATTTATGGTTTAAAATACGATTTATTCTATACAAAATCATATATGTAAATGCTGATAGGGTTTTCTAAATTATATAACATGAGTCAAATATATATATTTATTTTTTTTTCAAATGCATAAATAACTGAAGTTAAAAAAATTTGCATATTCGCTTCAATCAGTTTTTTGCGAATATATATTTTTTCTTGATTTTCTTTTTCGGAAAAAAAAACTTTTCCACACAAATAATTTAATGTTTTTTGAAAAAGAACTGTTTTTAAAAATCGTGAAATTTATTACACTAACATAAAGTTCAGAAATGAATATACATTTTTCATATACAATTATAAACAAATCATAAGGCCAACATTAATTTTTTATAGAAAATATGATAATTTATAAAATTTCTCTTACAGAACGCTTTTTAACTTCGCCTGTGCTTTATTTGTCTCTGTGTAAAGGGATTTACATCCAAAGGGATTTACGCGCACCTTCTGCAGGAGTAAGCTGGACAAACAAACATATTGACGCGCCACTTGATGTATTCAAAACACACACACGCGGACTTATTGCTCATTGTTAAAATATTACACTTTGCATATGCACTAAAATATTTTAATAATTAATAACATAAATCAATATGCAACACAATCCAAATTATTATAAAACAAAAGAATGAAGCACACATATTCATTCAATTAAACATTCTGCATATTTTAATATTAGCACATCTTATTAAACGCGTACGAAACAAATAAGAACACAAATTATTAATAAAAAATCACTTTTCCGTCGGCAATGCTGAAAAAGACAATAAAAATCGATTAAAACATTATATATTAGATTTATTTATTTTTATTTGCTGGGAAATTGTTGTGGTTGTAATTTTTGTTGTTGTTGTTGTTGTAATTTTTGTTGTTGTTGTTGTAATTTTTGTTGTTGTTGTAATTTTTGTTGTTGTTGTAATTTTTGTTGTTGTTGTTGTTGTAATTTTTGTTGTTGTTGTTGTTGTAATTTTTGTTGTTGTTGTTGTAATTTTTGTTGTTGTTGTAATTTTTGTTGTTGTTGTTGTAATTTTTGTTGTTGTTGTTGTTGTTGTAATTTTTGTTGTTGTTGTTGTTGTTGTTGTAATTTTTGTTGTTGTTGTTGTAATTTTTGTTGTTGTTGTTGTTGTTGTAATTTTTGTTGTTGTTGTTGTTGTTGTAATTTTTGTTGTTGTTGTTGTAATTTTTGTTGTTGTTGTAATTTTTTTGTTGTTGTTGTTGTAATTGTTGTTGTTGTAATTTTTGTTGTTGTTGTTGTAATTGTTGTTGTTGCAATTTTTGTTGTTGTTGTTGTAATTTTTGTTGTTGTTGTTGTAATTTTTGTTGTTGTTGTAATTTTTGTTGTTGTTGTTGTTGTAATTGTTGTTGTTGTTGTTGTAATTGTTGTTGTTGTAATTTTTGTTGTTGTTGTTGTTGTTGTTGTTGTAATTTTTGTTGTTGTTGTTGTTGTAATTTTTGTTGTTGTTGTTGTAATTGTTGTTGTAATTGTTGTTGTTGTTGTAATTGTTGTTGTTGTAATTTTTGTTGTTGTTGTTGTAATTGTTGTTGTAATTTTTGTTGTTGTTGTTGTAATTGTTGTTGTAATTGTTGTTGTTGTAATTTTTGTTGTTGTAATTGTTGTTGTAATTTTTGTTGTTGTTGTTGTTGTAATTTTTGTTGTTATTGTAATTTTTGTTGTTGTTGTTGTTGTTGTAATTTTTGTTGTTGTTGTAATTTTTGTTGTTGTTGTTGTTGTAATTCTTGTTGTTGTAATTTTTGTTGCAACATTTCTTTGCAACATTTCTTAGCAACATTTCCTAGCAACATTTGCCAGCAGCATTTAATATCAAAATTAGTAACCAAAATTACTAAACTAAATTATTTGGCAGCACTTGCTGGCGTCATTGCAAGCAACATTTCTCAGCATCATTTGCCTGCAACATTTCTGAGCAATATTTTCCAGCAACATATGCTAGCAACATATGCTAACAACATTTACCAGCAACATATATATTTGAATATTTCTTTTAAGAAATTCAATTTAGCACCTCTCAAAAGAGAGTGATGAAGAAACTTTAGAGAGTTAAACATATGCTCATCGGAAAGAGGATCGTTTTTTACGAAGTATATTGTCTCAAATTCAGAGCGCTAGGTCAACGCGCTTAGAAGTTGACATTTTTTTTGGATGAAACCCGTTCCGGAACAAGAAAAAAATATTTTTTAATTGCAACATTGTTGAGAAATATTTGTTAGCAATGTTTTCTAGCAACATTTACTACCAACATTATCTAGCATTATTTGCCAGTAATATTTTTTGGCAACATTCAACATCAACATTTCAAAAATAAACAACATTTCTCAGCAATATTTAAATAAATAAAACAGAATTAAAATTTATAATATATAAAACACGTAAGTAAGGCTATTAGCCAACTGCGGGATATCAGAAGCTTTGGAATGTTTCTGCTTCTCTTCCTTTCTCATGTTATACGCAGCTGAGGACATGACACAGAAATCGCTTGCATCATGTCAAAGTCAAAGCAAAAGCAAAAAAAAGTCAGATTAGTTTGACAATTGTTTTTGTGACGAAAAAACGAACTGTAAAATCTACAACAAGCTTAGGTCACATAACGGCACGTGTTCACAGTATTGGTCAAAACAATTGGAGCGATTCACTGTTCGGCACGTGACACACTTCAGCCACACACACACACACGCACGCACAGACACAATGACAGAGATCTCTTTGTCAGATTTGATTGGTTTCCAAGCCAGGCAGCAAAGCAACAACTTTTCTAACACACGCGATACAATCTTAAGTGTGTCATGCAGAAGAAATGTATACGTGTACGTGTGAGTGTGTGTGTGTGTGTCATTAAAACAGATACAATTTATTTGCCAAGTTAAAAACAACTTTCATTTTAACAAATTTTCTTTTTTTTTTGTATTCTCGTTTTCTTTTTATCTTTGATAAATATCAATTTAAAATTACTTAAGCATAATTAAGGTAGCAAATGTACAACAAACAAAAAAGTTAATAAAAACCACAAAAATTTGATTTGTTTTGCCTTTTATGAAGCTAATTTTAAATAAAATTATTGTAATTCCTGACATTTATTTTGCTTTTGTTGCTGTTGAACAACCAACCAACCAAGCAGATACAATATACATGCCGCAGCAACACAAGCACAGCGGCTTAAGTCAAGTCGAAAAGAATGTATGGCATGAGCGCGGTAGTTAAGTGAAGGCAAATGGAGTCGGAGTCGGAGTTGGAGTCGGAGCGACAGACATCAAATAACGAACGCCTTAAAAGTCAATTTGGAAATAATGAAGCTATGCTGATAAAAAAAAAAAAGGCGAGCGGCGAATTTCAGAACAAAAGGGGGGCAAAAGTTGCGCAGCTTAAAAACCGCACTCACGCACGAGATACAACAAAGCGCGAGCAAGACGGGTGAAATACCTTCGACAATAAACTCCGAAAAGGCACTAAAAGCGCCTTATTTATGACGTTTACATACAATATTTACATGAAATCTCTTACAATAACAGTTATGCTTTTTTCTTCTTGCTTTGCTTTGTTTTGTTTGGCAACAAGGTGGGGTGAGGGGCGACTGAGGTCGGGCTGGATTAGAAACACAAACGCAGTCGAGGTTGCCATTGAAGCACTGTTAAAGTGTTGGGGTGAACAACAGCAGAAAAAAACCCCTCAATTGTTATTTCTGATCTCGTTCCGTTCGAGCGCTTGTTACCTCACACAAACACACACCTTCTCGTCCTGCGCCTGCTTATGCAACACATGCTGTTTGCTTTATGTTGTTGCTTTTTTCGCATACTCTTGCTTGCTTTCTTTTTTTTTTTTGTATTAATTTGTCAAAATATTCATGCCATCACACGCTGTGGCAGGCAAGGCGTTGTCATCAGTGTGCTAAATTTTTTTATATAAAGACAACCATTCACGGTTAATATTTTAGCAGGCATAACTGATTTTGCACGCGCGCACAAACACGTACGCACAACCGCTGAAAAATGTACTAACGTTGGACTTTGCAAAAAGAGATTATCACACGAGAGAAATGATTCAAAAGAGTTTCAGTGAAAGTGTATGTTGAACAGTGCAGCAAAATGACATAGTCAAGGAAACACTGGGAGGAACTGGAGATAACGAATTCGAGATACCGAAATCTTCTGTTTTAAAGTGCCGAAAATTTGTGGATTGAACTGGCTCAAGCCCGGGTTATTGGGCATTTGGTTTTTGTTGATTATAATTGGAACATTTTCTAGTTATTAATTATTGTGTGAAGAAGTTATTTTTATAAAGTTATTTTTGAAAAGAGTTCCCTAAAAAATCCAAAAAAAATAATAATGTTTTGAAGAAGATAATAACGAAGCTGTAAATGTGCTAAATGAGGCTCAGAAAAATTCACTAAAATGTATGTACCGCAAACTTATACCGGAACTTACCTGCAAATCTCTGGATTGATAAATCTCCAAAAATAGACCCGCAAATCTCTGGATTGATAAATCTCCGAAAATCGAAAGATTCTACTATGAACATTTTGCTTTGGCAGTGCAACCCAAACACATACATATGTGCACACATCAGCGGACACACTTCCGCCATTGACAGCGCTGCCACTGCCGCTGCCGCCGACTGCGACCGCTCTTCGCTCACCCATGCACAATTCATATGCAAATATTTTAAAAAGTCCGCAAAAGCGCGCAAATAGCGGCTTCCTGAAATAATAATTCAAATGCTGTGATAAAAATCGACTATAAACTCGCATATATGTTCTACCACACAACACCCCTCTCCCCCCACCGCTCAGCAACATGTCAACGAATGGTAGGGTAGGGTAGGCAGGGCGGCAGAGTGCAATTCGCCTAGTCTCGCCTGTTGTCGTCATCAGCGACGACGTCGTCACCATTTTCATTGTCATGCCATGGGTAGGCAACAGTCTGAAGAGCCTGCCAGCCAGCCTGCCTGCCTTGGTGCGTGCGTGCGTACGTGCGCATATTTCATTCCCTAACGACCCCTTTTAACTGAGAAAATGTGTTTTCGTTACTTTTACCATCTTTATCAAATAATAATATTACTAACCATGACATGCCCCGCCACCAATGCCATCTACCGTCAATGCCCACTAACTGTCGCAACTGACGTCTCTGCAATGTTGCGTACGTACGTTCCTCCATCTATCCGTCCGTCCGTCCGTCCGTCTGCCTGTCTCACTCAATAAGGACCAAACGAATTTCTTTACTTGTCTCGGGTTTTAAAAATGGAAATATTGAACAAAGTTTACTTACCCTAACAAACGTTTTATAGTATCACCTTCCATGTCCCATGCCTCGCCAAACCCGCCATCCCACCAGCCACCCAGCCCATGGCCTATCAGTGCACGCGCCTCAGTCACAGTTGCCGCCTCAGACGACGCACTCAGGTTCATTCATGCAATATTGTTGCGCACATTTCCCCCTCGCCTGATCCCTTTTTTCCGCTCCCGCTCCTGCTGCTGCGCCTTTTTGTGTTTGTTCTTTTCTGCTGCTTTATTCCTTTTGTACTCAATTGAAAAATTTGCATGCCAAAAAAAACGCAAACCCAAAACCGAACGAGACAAGCGTGCGAGCAGAAGAAGAAGAAGCAGCGAGAAAAAAACAAAATGCCAAAAGAATATGCAAAGCGGCAGGAAAAGCTGCAAAAGAAAACAACATAAAATAAGTTTTCCAAAAAAAAAAAAAACAGAAATGAAATGTAAAAGAAAGAAAGGTTGTACTTTTGGTGCTCGTGTGTGCGTGTGTGTGTGTGTGTGTGTGAAATTTGTATCGATGAGGCCAGGCCAGGCGGTAGCACTTATCCTGCCACCTCAACCCGCCCCTTTAGAAAGCGCCATATGCCATTTGAAGCATCATGCCGCCGCCTTCAGTGAGCGCACGAACTTCGTCGCTGCCCTGCCCTGCCCTGCCCTGCCCTGCCCTGCCTTTATCGATAACGGCAATTGAACAGCGTGATGGTAATAAATGTAAAAATGTTTGCCGTAAAGCTTATGACAAATTTTGCTCTTTTGTTTTCTTTGTCGTCAATTATGGAGACCACGCATTTTGTTCTTGTTGTTGTTGTTCTTTGTTTTTCCAAGTATTATTTCATTTTGTGCTAAGATGAGATACAAAAATAACATCAACAAAGCACAAAAAACAAACATAAGCAAAAACAAAAGACCAACAACAACAACAACAATGAGTAATAATTTTTTAAACAAATCCGCAAGTGAAGCCAATGGATGATAATTCAATCATAAAAATAAATAAGTTCGAATTCCTTTGCATTCTTCAACAAGAACAACAATTTCGAAATGTCAATGTGCGTGAGTCATAGATGATTTGTCGCTCACGCACGCACATGGCTGTTGACACGACTGACAAGTTGCGCTTGTTGGTTGGTTGTTGGCTTCTTGAGTGACTTCTTGCGTTAGAAGACCCATAAAAGCGCCAATGCATATTTGGCAAGCGCCAAGCAAACAAAGAATACTCATAAGCAAAAAAAAAAAAAAACACTCATAAGAAACACGAATTCATGTTCTTTGTTATTATTTTTATTTTTGCTTATTTTTTGTTTCATTTGTTTTTTAATGAAATATTAAAATGAGCATTTGCTTTTAACGCTTGTGTCTATGCAAAGTCATTTGGCTTGTCAGCGCGCTAGTGAGTCAATGAGTGACTCACTCAGCCACTCATGCATTCATTAATTCACTCATGCCGCCATTTTGTTGCTGCTCATTGCCGTTTCCGCTACCGTTAGTGCTACAAAAACGGGACGTAGTAAGTAACGAACGAACGAACGGAAGTAAGCAAGCAAATAATTATGAGTGACAAAAGTTGCACAATAAAACAAGAAAAAAAATTACAAAAACAAAAACAAAAAAGATTCTAAAAAGCAAAAAAAACTGTTGAAGTATCTTAGCGCTTGAAGTTTGTACCCTCAGCTATTCAGCCATTCATTCATTCATTCGCTCATTCAGCTCAGTCGCACAGTTGCTCATTTATAAATTTATGCTTTCTTCATAACTGTCAGGGGAGTTATCGCGTTAAAATGCCATCGGCTTCAAGACTCACACACACACACAGCGAGAGAACCTTCAAGTCACGTCACGTCAGAAGGTTCTGGGCGGCTTGTGTTGTGTCTTACGTCTTACTTCAAAAGATAAAATAAAAATTAGCAATAAAAGTAGAAAAGCGTGTTTGTTTGTTAACAGCAACAACAACAACAGCAACAACAACAACAACAACAGTACTAAAAAACCGTACAACAAATATTAAATGGATTCTGTGACACGTTACGCAAATGTGCAAAGGAATTAAAGCAAAAACGCTCTGTGTATCTGCGTATCTTTGTATCTGTAAACTGTAAATTTTGGAAATGTATCTGCTGCGCATTTGTGCGTTTGTTTGTTAGTTAGTATTAGTGTCGCTGCTGAGTCCCATTAGCGCGCAACAAGCAGCTAAAATGCGAAAAGTGTGTTCATCAACAACAACAATAACAACAACAACAACAACAACAATTCTGCGAGTCTTTCTGTAAGTTAAATAAGAAAATTAATTTTTAATGGTCTCAACATGCTTCACAATTTGAATATTTTACCGTTAAGACAACAACAACAACAATAACAACAACAATAACAGCAACAACAATATAAAGGCAACTTTTGCTTACTTTGCCCAACAAACAATCCTTTCGTGCTTATTTCAAAGCTTTTTGCCAAAAGCAAAAGTCGGCAAGCAAAAAAAACAAAAAAAAGCACGCAATCAGCAAAAAAGCGCACAGCGCGCATGGGGGAGGGGCAGCAAAAAAAAAAAAACTAAGTCACAAATAAATTGTGCCTCTGTCGTATTCAATTATTTATTACACATATGCCTCGTAAAAAAAAAAAAAAAGAAATCATTCCAGCAAAAAGTAAAAGAAAAGCAAAGAAAGTCTTTTGCGCTTATACCAATTTAGTAAATTGGAAATATATATTTTCATAGCGGCGTGTGTGTTGTACACCTCAGTAACGAGCGTGAGCGTTAGCGTGAGTGTGCAGGCGGGTGTAAAAGCCAAAGCGGCAACGTCAGTCAAATGGTCAGGCAGGCGGGCGGGCGAGCGGGCTGCCTGGCAAGCAAGTGAGGCAAAAAATCTCGTTTGATTGGCATCATTGATTGAAACAACACGAAGCCTCTCATGTCAAAGTTCATACAAAGCGACAAAACAGTTTTCAGCAACAACTCGCCAGCATTGAACCTCCCAGCTTTATGCCACACCACACCAAACCAAACCCAACGGCACCGCACTAAACTTTGCTATAAAGCATGTTGCGCTTTTTGGTACAAGTTTTAAATTTCTAAAGAGCACATTTCGGTTTACAATTTTATAATTTAAAAAAATCAATTTTTCTTAATTTATTTTGAGAGTCTAGACCTCAAAGAATATGAGCCTAAAAGGATTTTTCAAAATTCGGTGTATTGTCTGAGTACCAGTTGTTTTTGTATTGTAAGATACTTAAACTACAAACGCGTTTTTCCCAAAACTACGCCTTTACGACTTATTTGACATGATATCTCCAGTTTTAATTGACCAACTAACTAAACATTTCATGAAAATCTTATTTTCAAGTCTTTCTTAGGCGTTGGTTTTGAAATAAAAAATGTTTTTTAACAAAGCGCCTGAAATTTAGGCTTCTAAAAAAATGACAGCTTGCAAGCGCGAAACTGAAGAAAGTCTCCAGCTGATAAATCGCGATTAGATGGCAAATTTTCGCAGTTACTCGACTGTTGACCCGCTCTTTGAAATGTTTCCTGGTTTATGCGAGGTCACGCTTGCTTTTGTGCTGCTTGTGAAAGTCGCGTTAGAGTGCGACAGCAATAGTCGTCAGCGAGACTTGTTTGCCGCATAATTCACATAAATTATGCAATTTATTCAAATGAAATCGTCGCCTAAGCCTCATGACGGCCGTCGCCATTAGACAATGCAACGAAAAATGGACAAATCCGACTACAAAAAGGAAGGTATAGAACAAAGACCAGCCAACAACAAGAGACTACAAGTACAACTAGACCAAGCAATAACGACGACGACGAGCACGATTGAATGAAAAGCAGCGAACATGCTCATATAGCATAGACAGACAGACAGACAGACAGAGAGACGGACAGACAGACAGACAGCACATGTGCTTGGCAAAGGGGTTCGTTGGCTTGGGGTTTTTGTGGGGCTGTGGCTTTGGCGTTGCATTATGGTGTTTTTTCTGTGTGGTCGCTTCATAAAAAGTTTGCCTTATGACAATTGGAATATTAAACAAATGCCAGCGCCGTGAAAGGACAATGCGACAGCGCAGGGGTGGGGTGGGGGGCAGGGCAATGGTGCAAGTGGCATAGCTCACTCAGTAGACTAAACATTTGCAAGGCAACAAACGCGACAACAAACTTGAGCATTTCTGTCAGACTTTGTCTACACACACATGGTTCCATGGATTGGTTCGGTTGGTTGTAAGAGTGCATGAGGGGTGTGTGCTGATGGTGTTTGGTGAGCGGCGTGTGGCCAAATACGTGCGAGACAATGAAGTGTGTACCACACGAAGGGTTACGCAATAAAAGGGGAATTTACATTTGCTTTATGAGATGAGTCTCAACTGAATGGCGTTGACTTCGACTACGACTATGACTTCGACTTCGACATGGTACGTTTCGCTTTGGCACACGAGACTTGACGACATTGTCGTCGTTGTTGTCCTCCGCGTCGTTGTCGCCGTCGTCGTGGTGTCACTGCTGTTTGTGGTGGCGAGCACGTTCACATTGGAACAACTCGTTCGCACATGCTCGCTTCAAATGAAGGATATGCCAGGCATGTGCATGTGTGTGTGTGTGTGTGTGTGTGTGTGTGTGTGCATACAATGAAATTCACAAATGTTAGCATTAAACGAAATGGCAATGGGCACGGCAGACGGTCAGACAGACTCGCAGACAGACAGAGTCGCAGACAGACTTTTGTTGCGACATACGAATGCATGAATGGTCACAGACGAAAGCATGAATGCTGCAACAGCTCATGCAACATACATCGGGCGCAACAACAACAACAAGCGCAGTAATAACGAGCCAAGTTTAAAGTTTATGGCGTACAAGCAGCAGGAGCAGCGCCTTGCATCCTGCGACTTTTATGCTATCAACGAGAGCACAACTGCAAGTTTAAGTGGAAGGCGAAAGCTGTTGAAAGAAAGAATGATAAAAAACCGACACACACACACACACACACACACACACACACACACACACACGCACGCACACACACTGAGCAACAGCAACAGGGAAAGTCAAAACGGAATGTGCAAGTAGAACATGTACAGCAACAACAACAACAACAACAAGAAGAGTAATAATAAAAGTCGGTGCTGCAATTTTATGGCCAGTAGCGACATTGCCACTATCACTTGTGTGCTCCTCACCGCCCCACCCCTCTAACACACACACACACACACACTGCCCAACACGACTTGTGTCCCACTGCTGACTGCTATGTCCATGCTAGTTATGTGCACGACGACCCCCTTAGCTATGACTGTGGGGTAAAAAAAGAAAAACAGTGAAAAAAAAAATGTGCTGAAACAAAGTTTTCACTATTGTAAGAGACCTTTGTCGCAGTTCAATCGTAATGAACTATGCACAAAAATGACCTGACGGCGTTTGCCGCCGGACCAAGGCTACCGACGACGAAAAAATACAACTACAACAACAGCAACAACAAAGAGCTAACAAGTTGCCGTGCTGGCATACAAGATACTAGACTCTGGATTGCTCTTAGCAAACGAGTGCAAGTGCACAAAATTATGTCTGGCCAGGAAGCAAACTTTGTATTTGCCACGTCGTCATCATTCGCATAGCTGTCGTTGTCGTTGTTGTTGTTGTTGTTGTTGTTGATGGTATTGTCAGGGTTGGAAATCGATGCTAAGCTAAAGATATTCTTAATCGAATCTTCAGTGTTTATAGACTAATAAACTAAAGGATTCTATGTAAAGCGCCATAGACGCAACGCGTGTGCTAAGCTTTCGCTCAAAATGAAGATGCGTGCGTGATATGCGAGAACTCTTGAAGCTCGTGAGAAGCCTTGAAGCCACATGAAACTCTTGAGTTCAAGACTACACAACTTTTATGCAATTTATATATTTTAGACTTATAGACTGCCTTGGTAATTTTAAACTTGAGATTATTTGTTTTAGAAGTGAACAAAAAAATATCTTTGGTAATAAAAATATTTTTCGGGATCTTGACAAGAAAGTGAACTACCGGACCGGATAAAGTAAAGATCTGTCCAGATGAAAAGATTAGACAAAAGAAAGTTTGAGCTAATATAAAGTTGGGAGCTAACTAGATGACAAGATTAGACAAAAGAAAGTACGGGTTCATATAAAGTTGGGATCTATCCAGATGAAAGGACTAGACAAAAGAAAGTATGGGTCCATATAAAGTTGGAAAATAACCAGATGACAAGATGAGCCCAAAGTAAGTCGGTCTAGTCGCTTGGGTTCAATACATCATGCGTGATTGTTGGGGCCTTAAAAAGGACATGCATGCCAAGAAAACGACGATTTAATATTCACTGCAACACATGTGAGTATTCCTGATTTCACAACTGATCACGCTACCTATCCAGCCCTGTTTGTTGGCCGCATTCTACCATCGGCATGATTGTGGGCGTGGACTTGGCACGTATTTCTCCAAAAGCAACAAGAAATACGAAAACACAAGAAGAAGAAAAATAACACACAAGATGAGACAAAGAAAGGAAAATATGCGCTTTCAACACAAGGACAATTTTTGCTTTTATTAAACGATAGAGGAATAGAAAAGATAGAATTCTATTTGTGTGCCATTTTGGATGACATTCGATTCGTGCCGATTCGATTTGATTAAGCGACGAGAAACAACAGAAACAACAAAAACAACACCAATTGAATGAAAAATTCCAATTTCATGCATAAATGCGTAAAGTGCGTTGCAACAACAACAACAACAATAGCAACAACAACGATAGCAACAATAACATGTGCCGCTATGTGCAACAACACGCACGATGAGCTTCATGAGCTTCAAATGCATTGCAAAGTGCAAAATATATGCGTTAAGCAAAGTGCAACAGCAATGACGAGAGAGCCGGGGTGCGGAGTGAAACACAAACACATTGAGCATTTATCTATTGGTGTGTGTGTGTGTGTGTTGCAAGCTGACAAGCTGTTGTGTGCCCCATGGCCATGGTCAGGTCATAACGGTGCAATGCAACAGCTGCAAAATAACAACACAAAGCCGTATGAACTCTTCTTCTTGTTGCTGCTGTTGTTGTTGTTGTTGTTGTTGCTACTCGTCTACTCGTTCATCCAGATGACGCTGCATTTGCAATTATCAATGCTTTTCCATGTGGTTTTTGCATAGTTTGCGACTTGCTGATTTCAACCTCTCAACTTCCTCACACTCATGCACTCTCACTCTCTGGCTAGCTATCTCTTTCTATCTAGCCGGCATTGGCACGTTGTCACATTGTCACAGTGCACGAGTCAGCAATTCGACAATTGTTCTAATATTTTGACATTGTTTGTTTTGCAATTGAGCAGATTTATTTCAAACCATAATTATGCCAATCGAAATTGAGCAATGAGTGGTGCGAGCAGAGGTGAAGAGGCGCTCACTGCCATAACAACTAATATACATTATACACGATACACAAATAAGCGCGTAGACACACACACTCACACTTATAAACAATTAACGGGTGCGCTAAAATACAGAAATGGTTTAATTTAATGAAATTAAGCTAACAGAACGAAATTTGAATACTGAAATGACGCATGTGCTATGTGGCCTAGTGAAACATAGGTTGTGTTTTTTATAATTTTTTTTTTACACTTTTCTTTTTAACTTTTTGCGCATATAATATAAATAGATAAAGATTTGATTGAATGAAATTAAGCTGACAGAACGAAATTTTAATTCTGAACTGACATATGTGCTGTGGGCTCTTTGAAACATAAGCTTATGAATATTGTTTTGTGCTGAACTTTTATTTTACTTAAAAGAAAACCTCGAATTTGCAACTCTTACTTTTCATAAGACAAATTGTTATTTTTTTCCAAACTCTCTTGGCTTATGGCACACCCTTTATATTATATAAACATACACACAGCAGAAGCCAAACCAAGAATGCTGGCAAAATGCTGCGCAGCACTGAGACACTTGTGGAATTTAATTAAAACTTGCAAGAAAACAAATGACAGAGACTTGTTTTTTTTTTTTTTTTGTTCTTTTTTCATATTTGTTGCAAAATGTGCGCTTGTTTTATTTTTATTGCCCCGGAACGTTGCAAAGGAGCAACTTACGCAACATTTGCTTATATAAGACTTGATATTGCATGCATAAATTATGAATTTGTTAGACACATGTAACTGCGACCAAATGCCCGCACATGTGCGAATACTTTCGCAAACGCATTTGCCAATCGACAATTGTAACTTCACAGCAAATTGTTGGTGCGCTTTTGAACCCCCCCAAAGACTTTAGCATTGCTACGCTCATTGCAGTAATGTGGCAAGCTGCCAAATTAGAAGCTGCCTCACTTTCGCTGAAGTCAGCACGAGCAGCAAAAGCAAGTGCCCTTTGGCGCAAGAATTTCATTTGGCCTCAGTTGCTGCAGTAAAAATTGTAAAACACAATCAACGTCATTTCCCGAACGCAGCCAGACAGACCAACAATTTGTGCATGTCTCTGTGTGTGTGTGTGTGTGTGTGTGATGGTATATACGTGTGACATTTGTCGCATACAGCTCAAGCGAGCAAGGCTTACAGCAACCACAAGCGTCAACGACACACGGCAATGGCAACGATGACGGCGACTGCGCCGCAAAGCCTGCAATAATTATTGAAAACCGGCAAAACCGACTAAGCCATGCACAGCCACGTTGGCTTTGAGTAAATCACCTTGTAAATCAAGAAAAAAAAAATACATGCTATCTTCGGTTGTGTCGGCGTTTAATTACACTACGGTGAGAGTTTCGATAAGGATTTATTCAAAGTGCCTCAAATTAAAGAAATTCTGCTATAAAAATTATATATCATTGAAGATCTTATGATTGATTGAGTTGCGCATGCCAAAATGTTCTTTATTCCCATCACTGTAGGTGCTAAAGAAACTCTTATTGCCAGCAATTCGGCATTTATTGCATATAATTTTGTAATGAACTGTAGTAATTTTTTAAATGAATAAAGTTTTTTTTAAAACATAAAATAAGAAGAAACAAATCCCATATTACTCATACGACAACATGTACTAACGCGACACATTCGAATTAATTCAGATTTAATATAAGTATTGAGATTTAAGTAAATGTGGCATTTGGAAAGCTTGTTGTGGCTATAAGGCATGTATGTATGGTAATGCTATATACATAAGGAATAATTGTAATAAGAACCAGGCTCAAACAGACATGATTTCTACAATAATATTTGCAGACATTGCTTTAAACGAACACACAATTCACTTCAAGAACGTCAACCACATTAAACCACAACATAAATTTCTAATTAACAATATTTCTTACGCTTTCATTTTATCTCATTGACAAAACTTAAACAAGCATAAAAAAAAATCTATCAAAATTTTACATTTATCACTTGGCGATCTTACCGAGAAACTTCATAATTCGAACGTTTTCTTCATTGAGAAACAAATGTTAATTGAATTATATTATTTAAGGTTATTATATATTAAAAATTATAAATTTAAGTTCATATATGTTTCAAGAACTTCGGACAGTCGGAAAAAACCATATATACAAGAATAATCAGTAGGTTAGAAAAACTCGAGCTAACCATGACTAACGTCCGTTCCCAACAATGGTGCTCTGAAGCTCTTGAAATTCCGAAGACAGACTCATGTAATTACTAACTTTAATTAATCTTCAGCCATGTCCCTTCTTACCAACTGCCTCGAAAATTGGCTTACCACTTAATCCTCACTTCTCTCCTATTTTCGCTCATAAACCACAAAAGGTGCGACGTTTCAAGTGCCTCATCTTAAATCCTTAGACATCGTTTTGACACTTATTTTTAATTTCTTTGCAAGCATTTTAAAATTATTGCAAACAAGCCATTTATAAAAAAAAAAAAACCGAAAATGACTTTTCACTTAAAGGTGAAAAGGAAAATATAAAAAACCTCAGCAAAGCAGCGCCGCCAACATTGTTAAATTTATTTCCATACAATAGAATTTATTGGCCATTAAGTATGCGGATAAGCATGGAACGCGCCTTTCATTAAATTCAATTTAAAGTCGAGTTTAAGTGTGCTATAAAAATCACCAAAGGAAAATACACAACGATGTCGTACAGGAGTGAAAAGAATCAAATTGAATAGAATAGAATAGAATAGAATAGAAGAGGACCAAGCCGAACCGAACCAAACCGGACCGGACCGGACCGGACAGGACAGGTCATTCGGCAAAGGACTGCCGCCTGCCATTTGTCGTATCGCTAAGGTCATCAATAACAACAGACAGAAACTTCTAATGCCCAGCAAGGCAGGAACGTAACAACAATGGGCGGTAATACACAAATACACAAGAGCAAACAACTTGAGGACACACACACATATTTTTCTAAGCACATAACAAGTAAGTTCAACGTTGGCCGTAAGGCAAAAGCAAAGGCAAAGGCATAAGGAGGTGAAGGTACTCCTTTTGCTCGCCTCACCATTTTTGTGGCATTGCTTCCGCCAAAGAAAATAAAATGCTGAAAATCGTTCTGCAGATAATTCAAAAGTTATTGACACCCTTTCGTGCTGCACTGCGCTCGCCACTTACCGTTTGCCCATTCAACACTTCAGCAGCCTTCTGCCGCATCCTGTGCTCGGTGTGTGTGTGTATGCCTTTGAAAAGCTGAATGACCAAATAAATCATATCAAAGTGTCATATAAAAATCGTAATCAGATTTTGAAGCAGAAATATGTCTACATGCAAACACTTGGCTTGGGATAACTGCACACACACACACACACACACACACATGGCAACTTACAGAAATCCACTCATGTGCACACATCGAAACAATTGTACAAAGAAGCAAGCGACATTGTCATGCGTATCTCTCTCACTCTCACTCTCTTTCCCTCTCCCTCTCTCTGTCTGTATGTGAGTCTGTACTCCATTAAAAGTGCTTATAAATAAGGTACTCGAAAGGCAGCACAAGTGGCATCATAACGGGCAACGCTGCACGGCCGTCAGACTCGCACTCGTCATCAACGCCGCCGGAGCACAGTTGCGCCTCAAGCCGGGGCAGGGCAGAGCAGGGCAGGGCAGGGAGCGCATGTCTATTTGACAAGCAAGCGGACTACGCAAACCAAAGGCCAAAAGAAAGCACTGAAAAGCATCAAGCATCAAGCATCAAAAGCAAACACACACAAGCAGAAGGATACCAAGAGAGAGAGAGAGAAAGAGAGAGAGGGCGAGAGGTAGGGAAATCATTGTAAAGCGGCTATGAATTGGCAGCCAAGCCGGACGCTGTGCCTGCCCCCAAGCTGCTTGCAACTGTGCTCAGTCGCATGCTGTTTACTCGGATTTTATAACGCATCGGCCGTCACCGTCGCCGTCGCCACCACCAGCGCCATCGCCGCCACTTAATAAAAAATAATGTGCTTCAATGCGGCTTATTCAATTTTATGGTCTACTTTTCAAAAGGAGCACAGCACTGGCTCAGGCTCAGGGCAGCCCAGAGCAAGCCAGAGCACGGTCAAAGTGCTGCCGTATGATTTGCCTGGCTTTCTTTTAATAAGAAAAAAAAAAAAATCAGCAAAAAAACAAAAAAAAATCATAAAAAAATGAAGAAAGCGAAATAAAACACAATAACGTTTGAGGAGTTTTTGAATATTTATGAGTTTGTTTGCAAAAATTATTGACGCACACAAATGCTGTTAGAATCAAATGTTAGTGGGCGGCTGGGCGGCAGATGGCGCTTTAACGATTTCTTCTCGCTTTCGGTTGCCTTTTTGGCAATGCAAATGGGCCATTTCGCAAAAATAAATACGAATATGGCCAATTTCGCACTTTAAAGATAATATTTGAAACGCGCACACACACACAATCAATAGAAAGTAAGAGAGAGCGAGCGAAATAAACACAGACGGCTTTGGCTGTGTGGCATGGCGGGCAGGCATTTGATGGCTGCGCTTGGCAGTGGCGCTCAGGCAGACGGCATTGCGCTCAACGTCAGCGTTTCGTTTAACGTCAATAATTGCCTTCAATTACATTTATTTATTTGGCCGCAGTACTCAGGCCGTGCCTCCACTCCACTTCACTCCCCACCACACAACTCAGCACGATTCGTTTCAATACAATTCGATTGGTTCGTTTTGATTCGGTTACGGTTTAAGCCAAACGTTTTGTTGCTCGGTTAGCAGTGAGTGGCGGAGAGGGAGAGGGGGGCAAGTGGGTGTGCGTGAAGGCGATGCGTTTTTCAATTTCCATGCTTTATTCAACAATTGACGCGCAAATTGGCAGTTGTCTGGATCATTTACAAATACATGCATTGTAACGCACACACACACACACACACACACGCACACATCATCAATTGGCAGTGAGCGCACTTTGAATTGCTGGCAATGGTGGCGTATGATTAATTTGAAATACAAACAACCGCATTTGGCTTTGAGTCACAAGCAGAAAATTTATTTATTTGCGTCATTTCATGCGTCGCGCGCGCGTGGTCAGACGAGACGAGCCAAGCCGAGCAGACAACACACACACACACACACACGCCCACGCATTAACATGGCCACATGATGAGTCAAAAGGTACAACATCGAATGGCTGATGATGATGATGATGAAATTGTGCAAAATACTTGATTTCCGTTCGCGTAATTAAGTTCGTTTGTTTCACCTTCCGCTCGGTCTGAAGCTCAGTTCAGCGCAGCTCAACTCTTCTCGCAGCTCGCCAAAGACTTGTTTATATTTACGCATTTTTTTATTTGTCGCTGCCAACGGTCACCGCCCTCAAGCCAAGGCGACAATAAACTTATATATGAAATTAATTGCGCATGTTGAATGTAAGTATGTGTGTGTGTGTGTGTAGAGAGCGACGAGAAGAATCAGAGGCAGCAGCGTGTGTCAGCCTCTGACATTGAAGGCAGTACGGCATAAGCTCATGCATTAATTAACAGTTAAGTGTCACGATGCGTACGCCTGACCACAAGTGTTGTATGGGCGTTTGGCGTAGTGGCAGCCACTTGTCTCTCACACACACACACACACACATGTCAAATGATGTGCCCGCCATTTGCCGACAACGCCCAACACTTTGAAGTAATTAAATAGCTTTTGATTTTGACTTTGCGCGGAAATTGTTTCGATTCAGCAAACAGTTGCGCTCCCCCACTTTATAGGCAAGACAATGCCCAATGAACAAGGCAATAAAAAAAAAAAAAGAGAGGTTGACAGCAACAACGAGCACAAGTACGGCAACGCTCCGACATATGTTCAATATTTGCATAAATATTTTAATAAAAATTAAAAACGAATGCGCAGAAATACAAAATGCACACACACACACACACACACACAAACATTTTATTAAAAATCCTTACAACAAACTGACCGCAGTCTGCATGGCAGCAGCAGCAGCAGCAGCGGCAACAATGACAGCCACCGCGACAGTGGCGACCAAAGACCAATATCACCAGCCGAGCAGTCAAGCAGCCGAGGAGCGCAAACAGGACTCCGTGCTTGGCCAGCGCAGGGCATGTGTCACGGAACAATGAAAATGAAGCGAATATGCTCAGTTCGGTTGCATTGGAGAATTGTTACGCTTCCTTATTTATGTAAATCAGATAAAAACTAAGCTTGAATCATTTTTTTTTCTTACTGCAGATTAAATCACAAAACGGATTCCCTGGTTTTTTATTCAAATAAGAATAATAATAAAAGTAAATAAACGCACAAATATAAGAAAATAATTTATTTGTCCTAAGTGCTTAAGGGACAAACGTTTTCGCCCTTTAGAAAAAAGCATACGTTGGTTTATGAATTCGAGTGCTAGACTAGCGCATGTGCAGTGCAGCCCTTTGTAACATAGGAGTACTTTTTGCAAGAAAATGGCCTTAAAGACATTAATTTGGTATTTTAAACAAATTCATTTTTAAAATTCAAACCTTAAAAATATCATAGATTTTGAATCATTAATGATAAGATTGTTAATCACAAAAAAGTCTCAAGCAATTCTCACAGACACTAACAGAACATTACATAAACGCTTCAAAGAACATTAATTCATATAAAGTAGAAGATTTACTGAAAATATTAAGACACAAATTTTGGCTGAGTGGGAGAAGGGAAAGGAATTTCGACAACTTTTGGCGAAGTATAAGTTTTTGTTTCACTTTTTTAGTGTTCTCTGACAATTCTTAGATAAGACGTGAGTCTCTCATGCTTTTCAGTGTCTTCTATCGTGTGGTAACTGGTTTAATATATGGTAAACTCCATTAGAATCGTATAAAATTGTATATTCAATGAGATCTCCATCGATCTATTAAGCAACTCAACAGATGATGTATCAAAAACTGAAAAATATCTACAGAAATCTACAAGCCAAAAAAGGATTGAAGACTTCCAATGAATTGAACATATTTCTAAACAAAACCATCCTGATCGTTTATATTTGCGCTTAATGTGAATTTCAATTTCGTTCTTATTGTATTCATAACGAACTTATGATGGAATTTTCCTGCATGAAGAGTTCAGAAAGAAAAGAATGAAGCATCAACGTAATTGTTGTTGTTATTATTGGCAGAAGTCAAGAAGTCTGCGCTCAAGAGTCGACTACAATTGAGCGCGGCAAAGGGATGTGCTGACGGCCATTGTTGCATGCAACGCTTGTGCGATTTAATTTCAGTTTAAGTGCGAAATGAAATGTCATTTTTTGCGGCTAAAAACGTTGGCAATATGCAATTGACAGACAGACAGACAGATGGACAGCCGGCTTGATGACTGGCAGGCAAAGTGGGTCGATTGGCGGTTAGAGCGCTTGACATCGCCAGGTCATAAACTAAGAACGCTTAATTCTATTGACTTTGCTAATGACGTCATTAAAAGCGTACACGGTGGAATAAGCAGCTGAGCAACATTGCGTATACGTAATGGTCATGTGTGTGTGTGTGCATGCAAAGTGAACAATAGCTGCGAAAAAAAAACCATGTAAATGTGTGTGTGTGTGTGTCAGTGTGTGTGTGTTTAATAGCTGTGCAACAGCGCAACAAGAGTCGTCATTATGTTGCAAGTAATGAACATTTTCCGTTGTAATTTTGTTGACCTGCCCCACACCCCAGCAACGCTTCGTTTTAACGACGCATTCATGTGTATTGCGCACAGCCTTTTGCTTAATTAAGCCTTTTTAATGGCAACAACAATGAATGGCCCTTCAACCCTTCACCTGCCCCTCAACCGCCTGTACCACACATTGACCCAAGCCTCATACATTCGTGCATTTGTTCGATCTGCGATCTGTCAAGCATGCGAAATCTTTGCCTACTTTTATGCGTCGCCCCGGCCGCCGGCATTGACAGCTGCCGGATGTCATAAAGCGGACGACGACGAGGAAGCGTTGCGACGTCAGGTGAAAGTTGGCAAAGGTGTCAAGTTGGCATTTTACTTTTGCTTGACAGATTGCTGCCATTTTGCGCAACGCGCACGTAAATGTGTAAGCCAAATGAGCGCAGGCACGGCATTGTCTGAGGGTGGCAATGATTGCGGGGCTGAAGGAATTTCAAAGCAAAAAAAAAAATGAAGCCAAAAAATAAAAGCGCCAAGTGTAAATTTATGCAAATTGCGTCAATAAAAACATTTTGTAGCCTCGGCTTTTCTGTTATGATTTCGCTTGTTCGCTGGCTCGGCTGCTTCTGCTTTCGCCTCATCTCATTGCCACAACACAATCGCCATCGTATTTTTTCTTAAGCTCGTTTTCTATTAACAACTGCGGCCATAAAACAAGTTACACCAACCCAAGCCCATGCCTAAGCCCATGCCACGTAGCGACAAACAACAAACGAACGAGCGTTGGTGGCATGCTCATTTGCATGAAGCAGGACCAACATCAGCAGCCACCCACACATGAATGAGCCAATTGTGACAACAAGAAGTCTTCAACTCTTGGCACGTTCCATTGTCTTGGCCATGCTCTGGCTCTGCCACTCTGCCCACGTTCTCAGTCCCATGCCCCAACAGCCCGCTGGCATTCAACTTGGCTTGGCTAATCAGCATGACGGTTACGCTTAACGCAAAATTTAAACTTCACTCGGACGTCAGACAAACCATAAACAGTCAACGGACAACTCAGCGTCTTTTTCTGGCTTTGGCAACTTTCGTCTTATTTAATTTGAACAGTGACCGCAGACAATCATTGGGGGGCGGTGTTGGCGCTGAGTAGCAGAAGAGCTGTGAAGCAGAGGCTGTTGAATTTAATGAGCAGCTCAAGCTGCTTAAGCTTGGTCATATACAATCAACAAAAAAAAAAAACAACCAGTAAGTATTATATTTTCGGTCTTGCTGAAGATTAAATACGCTGCACGCCCTTTTTTGTAAGGCACGCCTACTTTTGCAATGGAATCTTTAGCTGTCAAAATTCTTTGGGTTCCTGAGATATGGAAATGATTGATTTAGGGCGATGTGTGCAATGCCATGCCCACTTTTTGATACTCAGAATATAACTATAAAGTTTACTTAAATAGGCTTCACTTTTTATATGGGAGCTACCAATTCCAGTGATCCAATATCGTAGGTTCTGACAAACTAATTGATCGCACAAAAGAGAAGACTCTGTGGAAAATTTTAGTTCTATAGTTTCAAAACTGTAGTACAAGATTATATATAGATCGACAGACAGATGGACAAGTCTATGTCAACTCGTCTTGCCAAGCTGATCAAAAATATATATTTTTACTTTATGTATTCGGAGATGTCTCCTTCGATCTTCGTCACAAACTTCATGCCAAAGTTAATGTACGCTTTTTGCAGGACTATAATAAAAGGGCAGCAAGAAAAGGCGGAATGAAAGCCAAATACGAAATTGGCTAATAGCTAATAGCCAACAACACTGAATCTAGCAGAAAATCCAACATTAATACGGCAATTTTGTTCTTCAGGCGTCGTTCCGTTCGACTAAAGTGAAGTAAATCGGGCGCAACATTTGAGCAATTCGAATGCAGTTCGGGGATCTCTTTTAATAGCGACCATAAAAATTTTATATATGCTCACGTATGAGCCTCTGTCCAGCCGCAAACGGAAGCGCATAGTTGCAACAACAACAACAACAAGTGCAGTATAAGAAAGCCGTTTGTTGCACTCTCGCATGCATGAATAGCATTGCCAGCGCACGGAGTACGTAAGCATATAACTGACATCTATACAAACAACATGGCACTGCAACAGCAACAGCAACATTATGTTGCAAGTAAGCGGAAGAATGTGCGACGGCGGCGGAGTTGAAAGCAGAACAAACGAGCATTGAAATTGAATTTAACTGCAGCGCAAATAGCAAAGCAACGATAGAGGAGCGTGCAGAGGATCAAGCAGTGGGCTGAGAAGAGTCGAGTGGGGCATGTCTGCGACTTATCGCCGGGGAATGTTCAAAGACGGAAAATAGAATTGGCAGCAGAGCAGAGCACACCACAGCACATTTGTGAAAATACTCAAAAGTAACAATAACAACAACAACAACAATAATGGTATAAACCAATACCATAACAACAACAACAACTTATGTTGCGGATAATTCGCCGGATTTTATTATTTCGGCACTTACCAACGAACATGAGCTTCAGTCTCGGCTTTAGCAAGAGCATGTGTGACTGGCATAGAAGAAGAAGAAGAACTACAACAACAACAACAATTGAGAATCGCCTGGGCGGTAGTTACATACCTATGAAAACCGCTTTCTCAGTAATACGAAAAGCTGCTGTCAATGACTGCTGGCGTTGCACAGTGGGGCCTTCTGCTTTTTTTTTTCGTTGCATAAACTATCATTTTAGTTAAAAGAAATAAGCTATAATATCTGGGCGTGGCAAACTATACTGTTTGGAGTTTATTAATTTATATTTTTTAAATAATGACTTCTTTTTTTAAATTTTCTTTAAAATAATCTTTTATATTGACAGAAATATTTAAAAAAAAATCCAAGAATCAGGGGAGCTCAACAATTGTTTTAGTAAGGCAAAGGCATATATAATAAATATATTTTAAAAATTTGGCTGCAAACAAAATTATTATATTTTTTCAAAAAAGTTAAAAAATACTCAAAAAAAACTAGCTCGAAAAACAGCTCTTTTTAAAAATCTTATTCTTAATCACACCTACAATCTCCCTATCAGCTGCAACGTATTACGGCCTAAGGCCCCACTGTGCGACGGCCTTAGAAGCTCGTCCGCCATTACATGCATTTTATGCGCTCTCATAGCAACAGTTTACTTTTACCATACACGCCTGCGGCACGGGCGGTATTGGGTGAGGGTTAGGGACAGAGGCAGGAGCAGGTTAGCATTTTGCGACCGATACCGTTATTGAGCCACGTTGCTGATGATGTTATTGCAGGCATTCGACTTGGCTGGCGTGGCATGGCGTACGTGTGCAACGAACAGCGAGTAAATGAGCTGTCAAACTTTTAATGCACAACAGCAACAACAACAGCAACAACAACAGCAACAACAAGAAATGCGAATGCGAACGCGAAAGTTCTTTGTATACTTGCCAGACAAGTAAATCTTATCGTGCAGAAAATGGCAAATTTCCCCAGACGCCACACGGCCACGCCCACGCTACGCCACACTACTCGACGCTCTGCTATGCTTTAAGCTGAATCATCGACAGCAGCAGCAGCAGCAGCAATAACAGTGACAGTGACAGGGCATCAGGGCAACAGGAGCGACAGCAAGGGGGGGAGTGGAGGCGCAATAATATGCAACAGGGCTTAAGCCAAATGCACAAGGACGCCTTCGATGACTGCAATGAAGATGACGATGAGCACAAAGCGAAGTGTCGAAAAACGCGATGTTGAAGGCGTTGCCACGCCATTCTTGTTGTTGTTGCTGTTGTTGTTGTTGCTGAAGCTGTTAAGAAAAGCTTGCATAAGACAAGCAAGCAAAAGAAATAACGAAATGAAGGATTTGGCGCATTGAAAGGATTTGATTGAAAGTGTATTGTATAATTTCCCAAGCGTATTTAGCACGTTCATTGCTCAAACAGCAACACACCCCTTACTCCTTACCCCTGCCCACACTTTTTTGCGTGAATTTGCCCGAAAATTCAACGACAACTTTAAGTCGCAGCGCAGGACGTCGGGTGTTGAGTTGAGGCATGTCTGTCGTGTCGGAAGCAAAGACGCATAAATCATTTTGCTGCGCATTTTGGCCAAAGCAACGAATGAAGTGTAAGCATGAGCAGGACACTTAATCAATTTCGCGTTAATCAGCAGCACGCATCTGTGCCGCCCCCCCGCGCAAAACGCCACAGCCGCCAAAAGGGCAGAGACAAAAAAATATGGAAAAAAAAAAAATGAGCTAGAAAGAAAATGTCATACGTGCCAAGCAAATGTTGCCGGCAGTCATCCATTCGCCCCGCTATAATTTTTATGTCAAAAAATAAATTAAATTTTTCTTCACACGCGTTTGTCGTTTTGATGTTGTCGCAGCACACCAGCCAGCCAGCCAGCCAACCGAACCAACTGAACAAGCAAACCAAAGTCGCATTCGAAGTCGCAGTCAAAGTCAGTCACGTCTCAGACATCGTGAAGCTGACACAGTTTGTTACTTTTCAACGCTCACACACGCTTACGAATTGCGCGCTTGCACGCTCCTTTGGCTTCTTTCGCTCCTTGGGCTCGCCTGCCGGTGCAAAGGTGTCGCAGCAGTTCAAGCTTCAAAGGTGCCTCGGGCGTTTCTTGCCGACTGCCTGCCTTCTTGCCTTACCTTACGCACACACTTAGTCACTCACTCAGTCAGTCAGTCAGCCAGTCAGTCTATGAGTGCGTCTGTCTTTCATCTGCAAGCGTAGTTCATTACTCATAAATGGTGCACATGCCACGTACTCATAGCCAAGCCAAGCTGGCAGTTGGAGCCAAGGAGTTGTCTGCTATTAAAACAACGCAGGAACGCTTGGTAGCTCGTTATAAGAAGAATCTCCAGTGCGCTCCTTTTAAGTGTTATCGCTTCGCCTTTGCACACACACACACGCACACACACACACACACACCACGCCCCTTTTACGCATGTGTCTACAATGGCGTTGGCGTTGGCGACATTTTCATTTTATGACAACGTTTGCTGGCATTTTCGTAACCACGAATGCTTCTACGTGTTCGTGGCGAAGTTCAAAGATTTATCAGCAGCAGCAAATCGACAAAAGCGGCGACGTTGGCTACAAGCAAAGCTGTAAGTCAACCCGTGGCATGCAGACTGCCGGCTGATACTGTTGTTGCTCAGTCTGTGGCTGTGGCTGTTACTGTGGCTGTGTCTAAATCTAATGCTGTATGGCAAACAAGTAGAAGGGCATACTTTCAGGCGCTTCGTTTCAAGTTTGCTGCACCGCACGACAACGGCAAACAACAAGAGCGATGCGTTGACGCAAAGTATTTGCGGTTATTTGAACAGATTTTATGTCAAACACACACACCTCTACTCTCCCTTCACCCCTCAAGTAATGCTCACCTGGCGTTACTTTAAGTGCTGTTTTAGCGTGTATTGAATGCTTTCATTCCTTCTTTCTTTGCCAAAGCAAAAACCGAAAGTCGACAATTTTGCAGTTTAAAGGAATTACATTTGACGCAAAAATTTCTATTCATGAATGTGCGTGCACGGTTGATTGTCGTCATAGTAATATAACACGAGCTCATTCTGCGTACGTACTTGTTGTTTGACGAAGCTATAAAAACATACACACAAAAACAAATGTATAGACACGTCTACTAGACAATATTATACCCTCTACACACGGGGTAGGCGGTGACACGCCTGGCAAAAATTTATATTTGGCATTGGCCAAGGTAACATGTCAAGAAAAACTGTCAAAATGGTAAAAAAAAAGGAATTCTTCAAAAATTTCACATTGAAGAATATTGAGGGGCAACAAAGTGGGGGAGGGGTATTTTTTTGGTATGCAGTTTTAAAGAGAAATATTTGCTGAGCAAGCATACAAAATTTCATGTTCGTACTTTTTATAGTATTAGAGATACAGCAATTTTATAAAAAGGGGTAATTAGGGGGAGCAGAAAACTTTTTTTTTAAAGTGGGTGAAGGAGTCAGGATGGCACAAAACAGTTCGAACTTGATCTGCTGCTGAACTATACAAGTCTACCCGCCAAATTTCAAGTCTCTCTTATAGAGTCCGAGAACCATTAGTGAGGTTGGTCTGACGGATGGACAGGGCTCAAATGATTTCTTTTGTCGTCTTGATCATACACCCGCGGGGTCTTACACCACTCCTTCCATGCTCTCAAGCAAACTTAATATGCCCTGACACACTGCATACCTGTGTAGGGTATCAAAAGGAGCGCAATGAGTGCGAGAAAACCATATCAAAAAGTGTTAGCAGTGAAATTGGCAATTTGCGATTGTGAAAGTGGCGGCGAACCGCAAAATTCGCAAACAGTTGCATAAAAGACGGTAAAGCCATGTCGATGCTGATGCTGCTGTTGATGTTGATGCTGATGACGAGCATGAGCATCAGAATGAGCATGAGCATGAGAGTGGCATGCGTGGTAAGGTGTGGCAAAATGGCATAAATGGTAGGCAGCAATTACAGTTACATAAGCCCTCAAATGATGGCGAACTATACTCGTACTCGTACATGGAGTTTCGGTTAACAACGATTTTTGGCTGATGTCTTGCTCATTGTGGTTGTTGCTGATTCAACTCGTACTTGAATCAAACCAATCGTAATCATTTCATTTCCCTTTTTAATACGAACCACAAAGTCAGCAAAGTCATCATCAACATCATCATCATCAACATCATCATCATCATGCACACTCCAACGGCAACAACAACAACAACAACACTCAATCGTCTGAGCGTAGTGTATGGTGCGAGTTTTGTTTCCGTTTCCGGTCAATGTTTGCAATTTTCCTTGGTATTAATGGCCTTAAATGGTGTTGATGTCCAGAATATATTTCGACTTGTGCGGCAGCCAAGCGAATGTACGAATGTACGAACGTTCAAATAAGTGTGCAAACGCTCCAATGTAACATTTTTCAGCTTGCGCGGCTAATTTTGAATGCAGCGCAGCTACAGATTCACCAACAACCCCGCTACCCCAACAACCTGGCCTTTCTGCGATTCAAACGACGTCCTCGTCGTCCTCGTCGTCGTCGTCGTCATTGGCACTTTTATTGGCCAGCGGCCATGACGTATACCGAATACAACAGAACGAACGACGACGTGTTTTAAATGGAGCGACCAAATAATCACCAACTAACACACACACACAGACACACACACAGACACACACACATCAGCAACACCATCACGTTGGCGCACAACTTGCCTCAAACGCCACGTTCGATTCTTCTTCATTGGTTTCGTTTAACGATGGACTTGAGAGCACTTTCATTGATTACCACTTTTTTGTGGCTTTGCTACTCTGGTCATTTTTTGACTTTTTTCTGGCTTCTTTTTTTTGTTTGGCATTGCGAATTCTGAAGACGTATGCGTGTATTTACGCTAACCAAGCCAATCGCCCATTTGGCTGATAAGTAAATGCATATTACCTACAAAATTTACAGCGCGGCAAACTTAATGTTGTCTGAACAAAAAAAAAAAACAAACCGAAAAACATTTAATTTCTGTTTTATTTTTCATGTCGTTTCACTTTTGTATTTATGTTTGCTTGTAAATGCAATCAACTCTTTTCAATCGCCCACACTCACTATTGACGCACATAAAACGCGTGCCTGCAACTTTTTGATAAAAAAAAAAAGTACAAATAATAATGAAAAACATTAGAAGGTCTCACTAAAAGTAAATAACAGCCACGCAGATAACAATATGACGGTCACTTGCCTGACGTCGATGACTACGACAACGACTCGTTGCGCTCAGACACAGTGGTGGTGCTAAGGGGAAGCCAATGGGTGTGGTTCGCCACGGGATGACGTTAAATTAGATTATGTTAAGTGAAGGGCAGAAGGTGATTCCAAGACAAACTCAAAGACTAAAAGCCCAAGACTCAAAATCACATGAGAAAAAAATAGAAAACTCCAGAATTCAGAAAAATCTCATCAAAGATGACAGATCATTGGAAATGCCATGACAACTTGTTAATGTATTAATTTAATTCAAAATTTTAGCAAAACCACATGTGAGAAATAAAAATGTCTCCAGATATTTTTTGAGGAACCATCGTAGATTAATGGAAGATTTTCAGTACTGCTCAACTTAAAACTTTACATACATCCAGAGAAGATACTTCGTCCTGACATATAATATTTACAATCTAATTAGAAATTCGATCTAAAATCTGCAGGGAACATTATTTTAGAGACAATTGTTTACCATCAGGATTTCAAAACATGAGTTCTTAAATAGAAAAGAGTCTAATATGTTTGGATGACTTTGTCTAGAAGAAACTTTGATAAAATAGTACTTCAGATGCTCAATCAAAAACCGCCTCCCATGCAACGCCGCCACTGCTCAAGCTGTCCATAACAGTTGATGTTCGTTATGTCAAAAAGAAAGTGTGAGCGCGACAGAACAAACGAACGGGCATCACTTCAACATCAAAATGAACGACTCATTGGCAGTAAATAATTTTGTACTTACCCTCTTACAAAATGTAATTTTCCGTCGTTTTCCGGTTTGGCAATCATCTCGCCAATGCCGTCACCACCAGCAGTGCCTTGACCACACCCACGCTATGCCACACGCGCCTTTCTCGATCCCAATGCGGCCGCACTGACAGCTGCAAATGGCGCGTACGCTTCGACCAGCAGCCGGCAGCCATCTGCTTTTGTCTGCACGCTTGCCGATTAGGCTAAAAAAGAGAAAAAGAAAGAAAATTTCGCTTTAAAATGGAAAAAGGTTACAATTTAAGTTGCTAACAATTTCTCTGAGCCTGCATGCGTGTGTGTGCGTGTGTGTTTTTGTTATATAAAAAAGCCATTAGCGACTCTTCATTACCACTTTGTGCGGGCAAATTGAGTTAAATCGAATCAATGTATGCATTTTTGCCGTGTGCACTTATCATCACCACGTGCTCATGTTACGTAGCATTACACACACACACACGCGCGCACACACGCGCGCAACAAACTCACAAATTTACATACCTATTTGCTTTATGTCGTACAGCACATCAAACGGAAAGTGGCTTTTTCCGCTGTTGTTGCATTTGGCGCATCCAACTGCGGCTCGTCGTAGCGAACGCTCTGAATTTTTGTTGTATTGTTTTTTTGTGTTTCTGTACTTTACAAACGCTCGCAACCCTTTTTACATTATGAATTGTTTTCCCCAGCATGCATGATTCATACGCTTTCGGCGCTTTTGTTGATGATGCTGTTCAATAATTGATGATGAACAAATAAGATGACTTCTCTCTTTGGTATTGGCACTCCACACAGCGCCAAGCAGCGCCATACAGTCAGCATCAGCATCAGCGTCAGTCGTCAGCGTTGCCAGCCATCAATCCGGCCATGCATCAAATCGCTCGTTCCAATGCTCGTTTGTTCCTTACTCATTCGCTTACTCGTTGGTTTGCCATTACACGTTTCATTTTCATTTTCATTCGTTTGTTTGCTTGTGCATTTGTTCGTTCATTCATCAGTATGCAGGTCGACATATCACAGCTGCTGCTGCGACTGAAACAAAGCTTGCGGCCCCCAACCGCTCTCACTCGCACTCGCACTCGCACATTCCCAACTCTCTGTCACTCATACCCAATGCAGACTTTTTAACATGTTTCAAAAAATGCGAAAAATCATGAAAAAGCAACAAAAAGCAGCAAAAAAAGGAAATACAACAAATAAACATATATTTTATTTTCTGCTGGCAGCGTGCAAATGGAATGATTGCATCAAAGTGTCTGATTCGTTGTTAAGTTAACGCCAATATTTTCCGCAGTCCCGCCGGACACACAAATTCCCAAATGCATATCGAAACTGATTGCTCTTCGACCAGAAAAGCTTTCAGTTTTGTTGTTGTTGTTTTTTCCATTTTTTACAGCGCTTGGCTTCAAAGCGCATTAAGCGCAAATTGTCGAGCGTCGAGCATATTTCATGAGTCGCAACAATGTCGGGGGAAAAACATCGTACAACTTGACGCGTCATCCAAGCGTTTCTCACGTATATTTGAGTAATTTCAATAGTTAATTATCGCTCTACTTTATTGCTATCTTAATAAGAAAACAACAACAATAAACGACAAATGAAATGCGTATTATTTATGCCGCTTGTAAGAGTTAAGAGTTGCGGTGTGTCAAAGGGGCAACAACAGCAACAATTCAGTTCATTATCCTACAATCAGTAATAATAATGTGGCTTTAATGCTTTTATAAGACTTCGTAAAGTATAAAGTACTTGAAAATAATCTTCAGTTCACAGCTGAAGAAGTCATTAAAATTAAACTTTTATCACTTATGAAATTTGCGTATTTTTTTGAGACTTTGGAACATCGGCATTGAAACTGTATTGTTTCATTCCTAACTAGCGTAACTAGAGGGACGTGTGGCGCATAAGGCGAAGTGGATAAGTCCCCGAAAGGAAGGCGCTCTGATCTCTTTATAAAGTCAAGCAAGAATCGATCTAGAAGGAAAGAGACCTTCTTCAATTACATGTCTTGCTGATCTTACGACTATCCGTCTAAAGTTCATGAGTGGTATGCCCTTCAGATCCCAGAAAACCTTAACCTTTCCTCTCCCCTTTTTTTAAGCCGCCAAAAGGACGATCCCCATCTCATCCGAAGCAGACTTCCTCTGCGTACTGTAATTTTAACACCCACTAAGCCAACATCTCCCACACTCCTATAATGTTTAGCCAGTACACAAGACGGCAATATCAACAATACTCAGAAATCTCTTCTGCCTTGTAATCTTTGTATGCCTTTGTAGAGAAATGCAGTTAGATTGCTGAGTTCCTTATAATTCATACTTGTACACTGCTAAAGGTGACTTCGTCTACTTTAGCAAACATCATAAAAGAGTTGCTTCGGTTGCTATGACTTGAAGTTCTTTCAAATGCGCACTTCGTCTGAAAAATATGTTTTATACACAAACAATGAGGAGTTCACTCCACTTGCGTTATGCCGTCAAAGATTGCAGGACTTTTGTTTAGTCGGAAATATGAAATTCTTAATCGGTTTAGTTTCTTTTTTTTCATTAAGTTGTTTTTCATTTCTCAGTAATCATTCAAGTCTGGAAAACGTTTAAATTGATTTCTCAACCAGACGGCGAAAAACAAATCGGTTACGGAAAACGGAAAATTTATTATTGCAATCCACGTGAAGGTTTTTGTAGCTGGGAAAATATGCATAGTGGAAGCAGCTGCACGAAGGCACTGCGCTCAGCTATGCTGAGTTCAGTTGAGTCGAGTTGAGCTGAGCTGAGTTGAGTTGAGACATCGTTATGTGCACGTTATGCGACGGCACGACATTTCTCGTTATCGACGAAGCGATTGCATGCGAATTATTTTAATGAGTTCCGTTTCGCGGAAAAATTCTGCTAAACTATGTAGAAAAATCAAAATACAACCAGCAGCAGCAGCAGCAGACAAAGAAGGCCGGAGACAGACAGCGTTGGCAACTTGCAACGGTTTGGCTTGGAAAGGTGCCCTTGCTTGGTTAGGAAAGGTGCCTCTGTGGGGCTTGGGCTTGCGGTGGTAAGCGATTATCTGCGTTGGTTGTTTCTTGGCGAAATGAACTTGGATATTTTAGACTTATCGGATTGAGACAACGCGTCGTCCAAGTGAGTGAGTGATAGGGAGAGGGTGCGCCGCTGATGGGCACGGCGACAAAAGGTGCAAATGCATTACCATTGAAATTACACGTCAGTCGCCGTTTTGGTCGTCGACACGGCTTGGTTGGCAACCTGCCAGACATAATAAATAACTGTTAATTGCAGCACAATTCTTTCCTGGCGATTAGACAACTGAGCTAAACTGAACTCAACTGAAATTCCTTAACGGTAACAACGCTTTTTCGGATGAGTCTGAGGATAGCGCCAAAGATGCTAAGAGATGTAAAGACTTTGTTAATAGCAATGAATGGCATAACTCACAGAGAAGGCAAAGGCAGGCATGGCATAGCAAGTGGAGTACATATTTCACTCAGCACCGGGCGAGCGGGGGCGTGAGTTATGCTTAAGTGAAACGTGAAATGTAAAAATTATGAGTAGTTAATTTGCAACAGAGTTGTACAAGTTGTTGTCGTTTGGCGCTTTCAACGCCATGCCGCCAGTTGGCAAAAGAACGTAAAGCGTTGCAAAAACAGAAGAGATTTTCAAATTACCCACTTTTAAATTAACAAATTCCATTTCAACATTTTAATTAGGTTTTAAAAATTTTATGTTCCACTTTTGTGCTTTCGGCGTCGTCGTCGTTGTTGTTGTTGTTGTTCGCGTTGCTCTTGTTGCTTTCATTCAAAATTGCTGTCCTTTTGAGCGGCGCATGCTGCTGCTTGCCCCTAACAACCGTACCGCTGTGTGTTGTTTTATGCTTTTTTTGCTGTGTAGCTCGCGCAATAGTTGCACAGCAATATTTCGTATTAATATGCGCCATTTCCGCTTCCGATTAGCATAGCAGATGTGCTTCGTTCCTTCGCTCGCTCGCTCGTTGCTCGTTGGCACACAGGAAATAGCACTGTGACGGCTGTACAGACGGGACGTAGGGACGGACGGCAACTGTGCGCCCCAAAACGCGACACAGTCGGTGCGCGTTTGCTTGGCTTGACTTGACTCGGCTTGGCTTGGCTTCACAACTTCACAATGAGCGTCGTAGCAAGTAAACAGACTGCAGGCGCGCACAGAACAGAACCTCGGAGAAATGTATTTCATTTTATTTTAATTTTCATCATCATTGCACGCTCATTTCGTGCGCGCCCCACGCGTCTCGCTCCCGCCACGGCACACACAATTGGGTCGCAGTGTAACAGAGGAGTAACAAGGCAAAACTAGAGCCCAAAGCTTAACTTTTTGCAATTGTCCTTCGGTCGGTGGGCAATGGCAGTGGCGTCGTCGACTCATGCCTTGGCGCATTTGAATGAGTCGAGTAAAATTTTCAAAAATTTTCACATTTAAAATCCACGATAATAATAAAAAGAAGTTGTAGTAGGCATGGCGGGGGGGGCAGCGGTGGTAAAAAAACGCTACAAAGCTGCAGTTAATTTGGTACTTCAAATTTTTAATGCCAACGCAGTACCGCGTTCAGTCAGACGCAGCGAACAAGCACACACACACACACACACGCACACACGCACGCACGCACAAATAACACAGCAGCGCTGATGCTGCGCTGCGTACGACGCTTGTTCGCGCTGCCGCAGTAATGCCGGAACGCAGCGAACTGCGGCATTTCCGCGGTACTCGCATCCTGTTTATGGAACATCTTAGGTTCGCATAAAATTTCACATTCACATTTCGCGTACACAACACATTTACAAATTTCTACAATACGCCGACGACCAACGACTGTATCTGTATGTGTGTGTGTGTGTGTGTGTATTAGTATTAGTGTATATACGCTTTGGCAATTTTATGTCCTGCTTCAATGGCATTGTCCTTGCCGCTTTGGCTGAACTCGAAAACTTGTTTTTCACTTTTGGCTGCCTTCTTCTTCTTCTTTCTCTTACGCGCTTTCATTTTGTTTGTTTGTTTTGCACATTTCGCGTTTGTTTTCTTTTTCTTTTTACATTTTTCACTTATATTTATTTTTTTATATTTTTTTTTTTGTTTTATTTTTATAGATTTTATGATTGTTATTATTTAAGCTACGAAAAGAAAGCAAAGCAAAAAAAAAAATATAAGTATTTTCAACTTAATTAAACTTAAACAGCTTGGAAGGAAATCTTCATTGGCATAAAAAAGTATATTTCAAGCGCGACGATGATGTCTACATTGCTTTAACCGTTGCGCCCGCTGCCGCTCCCCCTCGCCGTATAAAAGCGGTGTATGCATTTTTATGACACGCGTGGCGCTTGCGATATGTGTATGTGTATATGGCCATCAAATATGAGCGACGAGACTTCAATCTGCATGAAAAATTTAATATAACATGCGCTCATAAAGACAAACACTTTTCGCCACTCCCCGCGCGCCATAACATTGTTTCGTCGTTGATCAACACACACACACACACGTGCATATATATATGCAAAAATGGAAAAAAAAAATATTCGCAAACAATAAGTTTGTAAGCATGTAATTCTAAACTTGCTAAGCAAACGGTTCATGACGCGAGCGAAGCAACGAACAAGCGCAAAACAAAAAAGGTTCAATTTTCGTTGCTCATATTGCCGCCGCAGGGCCGGAATTTATTGCCAACTGATAAGCAAACCGAGCGACGGACAAACGCGGGTCGAACGTTCACAAATATGTCCCTTTCTGTCTTTCTTGAATTTACTTAAAAGACCAAAAAACAAAAAAAAAAAAAACAACACACACAGAAAAAAAAGTTTATTGATTTTCTTTGGCACATAAATTCTTTTGAAAATTTCACTCGCAAAACAAACTTTGTTAAAACATAAATTTTATGCAAATGTGCACACACTGGCAGTGAGAGGCAACGATGAGAGGCGACGGCGACGGCAAATACAACTCAGCTGCTCTGGTCTCTGATCTGTCTATTTATGTGGATTTGTTCATCAAGCGGCCTGCAGCGTCTACGACAACAACGCAACACATATGTACGTACGCTCATATCATATACGCTGCATGCATGCGTGCGTGCGTGCGTGCGTACGTCGTTTTTTCGTTTTCGTTTTCGTTGTCGTTTTTGTTTTGTGTTGTTGTTGATTTGATTTGATGCTTGATAATTGAAATGTCTCCCAAAAGACTCGTTCTAAACGTCTTGGCGTATGCCTGCCGCCACTTGTTACCTCTCACTCACACACCAACTCGGTGCACTACACTATTGCCAGTGTTGTTTCTTAACTGTGCTAGTTGAGTGTTGCTTTTTTTTATTTTGTTTTGATTATATGCTTTTTTTGTTTTCGCCGCTGCTTGCCAACAACAACAGCAACAACAACAACAATTGGCGCAGTTGACTGGCGACCGTTTTGAAAAATAGATTTTACGGTCTTGAGTTATTTTTTTTCTTTTTTATTTGTGTTTTCTATCTTCTTTTTCTTAGTCCCACGGGCATTTTTCTTTCTCGCGTCATTTAAAAGACATTTGCCTGTCATTTTATGCCGTATTGGCACACTTTCAAAAGCCCAAAACCAAACCAAACCAAACCGAACCATCAGAAACCTCGGCCTCGATAAAACTTTACTGCACGCTGGCAGCTGACAAGCGTCCTGTCTTACTGTGCTATGTTAAGTGCCGCGTAAGGGTAGGGGTGTGGCATGTCACAAGTTGCTATTCTCATTGCCACTTTTCGTGCACACAAAACGACGATACAACATTCGAGTGCCGCATTTGAGGAGCAGCAGGTGCCGTCGCTGTTGTTGCTGTTGTTGTTGCTGTTCAACAGAAAAAAGTTTGACCTGATTTTGTTTTCGCAACTTTTTAAAAAGTTTCTGATGATGATCAACAGCATCATACCGCACAACGTCTGTTCATTTGTGGGCCCCCCCATTGCCGGCATGTGAAAAATCGACACTCGATATCAAATTTCAAATAAATGAGCACAACAACAACAATAATAACAATATTTTATTGTTGTACGTTAAATAGAAATATGGCGAACAACGCACATTTGATGATGAGCACAAAATCGGTTTTAATTTAATTGCTTCGAATATGGCATGGCATTTTAACAGTTTTTTTTTTCTAACAGCACAAAGTAACATTTTATAAATTATGCAAATGTTATGCCGCCGCCAATGCTGCCACGTGTTAATTTACACCATCAAATTTAGCGTCTGAATTAATGCTTAATTAGCTCGAATTATAAAATTTGAATGCGATTGTTTGAGCATTAGTGACCAAAATTGTATAAGCATCAAATGCAGCGAACGCGCACATAATAACATTAATGTGGCATAAATGGGCTTAGTCAAACACGCCTGCCCCGCTGTCTGTCTCTCTGTCTGTCCATCTGCCTGCAGTTTAGCACTAATGTTGAGCCCTAAGCTAAAATCAAATCCCATGCAGTCAAATGCGCAGTACGCTTAAATCAAATCGATATAAATTTACTTATTTATTTATAATCAAATATGTATGCCAACAAAAATAAAAAAAAGAATACTTTCAAGTGTCGTTAACCTGCAAAAAGTTCACATGTTTTATGCAAACGTAAGAAAAAGTTCATTAAGCGTGAAATTGCGTATACGTCGTGTATGTTGAACGCTTCAAGTACAGCAGCGAACTTGCTTAGCCAAGTTTCCATTATAATACCCACACTTATTAATATTTCTTTTGCCTTTTTTTGCGTTCGTTGTTTGCTTTCTTCTTTTTTTTAATTTTTATTATTTTTTATTATTTTTTACTGTTATGACTGTTAAGCAAACTTTTGCGCTTTAAATAGCATGGCCAAAGTGAAACACATGAAAAAAATGGTTAAGGCAAAAAAATGCCAAGCCAAGTGAAAATATTATCAACCACTAAAGCAACAACAACAACATTAGTGCAGCATTGTTGGCCAACGAAATAAACTTTTCACTTTGCTTACATTTATTTATTTTTATTATTTTTTCATTTTTTTTTTTTTTTAACACGCAAAAGTGACTAAACTGAGCGCACGAGACTTTTTGCATTGCCTGCTAAATGAAGCGAAACAAAAGAAGCAAAAAAAAAAAAGAAACTAAAAAAAAATAAGAAAAAACTTATCAAAAAATAAAATTTTAAGCAAAAAGTTGTTAAAAACATTTCAACACTTGCGCACATGGTGACACAACAACGCACGCACACACACACACACACACAATCACATACACCCACGCCTTCTCTATTACACACACACACAGTAGACACACACACACATGACTATATTTAGCGTAACGTAGAAGACAACAAACAAGCTAAAAAAAATAGAAAAAAAAATGAACGTCGACAAAAAAATAACTGTAAAAAGTCGTCATTTTTTATGGCAGAACTCGCGGCGAGTGTCATTGAAGTAATTTTCATAAATTGCGTCCGAGACTATTAGCGTACAACGTACAACGTACAGCACAGTGCTGCCACTCCACCCCACAGCGAAACGGACCACGGCAACACGACAGCGCTCAAGCTGAAACTGAAGCTGAAGCTGTAGTGAAGTGCTTTTTGGCATTAAATGATAAGCAAACAAGCGCGACAGCGGAAGAGAGTAAAAAAACAAACGACAACAACAACAAAAACAAAAACAAACACCAGCCAATGGTTGTCATGGCTGACATCATTTTGATATGCCAAATCTATCACAAAGTACTTATGCATGAAAATCTACTACTTCTTCTGTTGCTGCTGCTTCTTCTTCATCGGTTGACCAACAAAGGTAAGCGCTGGCAAAAAGGCATGTGTATGCATTTGCAATTTGTTTTACAAGCTTCTTCAACAGATCGAAGATAATGCAAACTTTTGTGCTTTTCTTTTGTTTTTATTTTATTTTCGCCCCTTCAAATTTGCTTATCATGCAAATGCGCTGACGCTGGCGCTCAAGGCAATGGACAAAGCCCAGGGGCTGTGAATAAAAATATTTGAATTGTTAACTTTTGCGAGTGCAATGGCAATGCAACAACAACAACAACAAGAGCACTGAGCTGCAGTAAGAGCAACAAAGCACAAGACAAAAGCAACGCAGTACTGCACATAACCTTACATATATATTGTTCTACAATTGCGAAAGTAAAAGCGCGCAACGCATACAATTTTGGCGGTGTGTGTGTGTGTGTGTGGGGGTAGTGTGCGGTGGAGGTTGAGCTTGCGCTGCCGGCACACAAACATTGCTGAACTCCTTCAACTGAGGCACTGCTCAGCCTGAGACTCTGGCGCCTTTTCGGAGTTTTACAGACTCTGGGTGCAGTTTTAAATTGAAATCCAGAAGGAATACAATAAAAAAAAAAAAAAAAACAACAACAACAACAAACTGGAATATTTAATGCGTTATGCAAAAATGCTCGCGCGCGCATGAAAGTTGAGCTGCGTTGCGTTGCGATGCGATGCGATGCAATGTTGATGTACATGTCGATGTGGATGAGGATGTTGTGGATGCCGTAATGCGATGCAGCAGCAACAGTATTTTTATAGTGCACCCGCGAATAAAATAACACAACGAATAAAAGAAATGCATGCAAGCAAGCAAGCAAAATAATACAAAGATGCGTTGAATTTTTATCAGCAGCGCACATACATACATGCGTGATTGTATGCGAAATTGGAAAACAGCGGGGTAGCAAAAAAATAGTGACGGATGCTGTCAAAAATAACGGCAGTACTGCAGACTCTAATAGCAGCAGCGCGCGTGACAGCGACAGCAACAAAAACAAGGCCAACAGCAGCTGCATTGACATCGTATGACGGCAACAATATGCGTTGTATTGCGGTGTGGTGAGGTGTGCCGTGGTGTGTCGTAGTATAGCTATGCGTGTGACAGAGGTGAACGCAAAAACATTCCTGACATTAATAAATCGGTGAATGAAATTCCTGCTGCAATTTTGTTTCCTCCTTCCACGCCACACACACGCAAAGCACTTGCGTCAACTTGCCAACGACAACGACATTAACGTAGCGTGCGAACTCAACTCAACTCAACTCAACACTGCACACGTCACCTCGAACTCACCTCAACTCACTTCAAATCGAATCGAACAAGCGACACACATTCAATGCTATGCCGCCTACGACAGCAGCAAACATGTCACACACACACGTACACATATGCATACATTTTTAATTAATTTCATACAATTTGTACAATACTTGGCCATGCGCTTACTCACTCGCACACACACACACACACACACATATAGCTCTTCTGTCTACCGCTATTGATAAATGCGTTATATATTTTTTTGGTCATGCACAACAAAACAAACACAATGAAAGCATTTTATGTGCCTGCGTGTGTGTGTGTGTGTTTGTCATATCGCAGTTCAATTTGCGCAGATAAGTCGATAAGTGCATTTTTAATGTAACCCAATGAATTTTCCATTAGATTTTAATTTAAAAACAACAGCAACTTTGAAAAGCGCAAATATTCAAAAACAACAAAACAAATAAAAATACAAAAAAAATTATTTGTGCATTCAACCAAAAAATTGACTGCCTTTGATTTGCTACACAAACAAAAAGTTGTTGTTTTTATTATTTGTGTCTAAAATTGCCACGAGCCTAATCAAGCGCATTGCACCTATAAAAATAATATTAAGTTTACAACAGTTTTAAGTCCTTGCCGAGCTGAGCCGAGCCACGCCCTAACAACTTAACGTACGCCCACACAATTTGACATTATTTGCGCTTAAGCGCAGAATTGGGAAAAATAGAAGAAAACAGCAAAAAAAAAAAACAACCGCAATGAAAAACATGAAAACAAAATATAAAAATGTGAAAATGTAAAACCAAAAAAATGAATACAAAAACAAAAAAATAAACTTTCGCACGGCTCATAAAATTTCATTAGCATCATATTTTCGAAACATTTTTGTTGCTGTTGTGGTTGTTGTTGTTGTTTTGCTTTTACTTGTTTTCTTGTTGAACACAAAAGTGTGAGTGAGACAGAGAGAGCAGCGATTGCAAGCATTATAATCATAATTTGAAATTGCTCATTCGCATCTTACATTGGATTAAGTGCGAATTAGAACATCAATAAGCGGAGCCATGTTACGCAACATTGACGCCAGTCAGGGGATCAAAGCAGCTTTCAAAAGCATGGCAACAACAACAACAACAACAAACGAAATAACGATAGGCAAGTTGGCACAGTTTGGGTTTCATGTTATCTGCTGTGTTGAATTGAAACGGCATGAAACGGCATGAAACGAAATGTGCAAGCCGAAACGCTACGCATGAAACGAAATGTGTCGAAAACCGCGTCAAGCGGACACGAAACCGAGTCAAGTCGAGCCTAATGAGCGTTTAATAAAGTTTTTGATACTTAAAATATGTATGCTTGAGAAAATTCTTATGTATTTGCCTTTTTGGTATAATTTTTGGCAGATTTCTATGTGGTTTCTTGTACATTGCACACAAAATTATTGCATTCATTAAAATTTTATTTCTCGGAAAATGCCGGAAAACAAAAACTTTTCAAACTGACTAACGGTAAGTTTATGAAAAGCCATCAAAGTGGAAATAAATTCGGACAAAGCGAAAATCACAAAAAGCTACGGCATAAGCGTATGATGGGGCAGTGTGAGCGAGCGGTCGGTAATGCCGTAAGCATCAACGTCAGCATCAGCTTTAACGGCATGAAAAGGATTAACACTTGACAAAAGTTGTCACACACATACACACACACACACACAAATACAAATACAAATACATACATGATTACATCGACATACACAAACACTTTGTTCATGCCTTTGAGGCGAATTTTGTTGCTTACGTCGCCGCCGCCAACTTCTCAATGCTCGCAATGTCCTTTATATATGACTTTATGCATATTCGTATGTATGTATGTGTGTGCGTGTGTGTGTGTGTGTGTGTGCGTCAGTGCCACAAGCAAACAAATTGTCAACTGATGCGTGATTGCATTTGGATGAGTGTGAACAGTTCTCATATGGAAAAATCGCTTGCCTGGAAATTAAGAACAAACCCGAACAATTTCCGCTACGAAAAATTCAAAATTTTAGTAAAACTTTTACTCAATTTTATAAGTTGTTGCCGTTGTCGTTGTCGTTGTCATCATTGTCTTTGTTGTTGTCAAAGTCAATTTATTAGAAAATTAGAAACAAGTTATTATCTAACCGAGCAATCAACAACAACAACAACAAACATAATCGCACAATGCGTCGCTTTATCACTAAACTGAAGAGCTTTTGTCAATGCCCGCAAAACGTATGCGTCCGTTACGGTTCAATGCGGTCTTGGCCAGTACGGCTGAGCTAACCTAATGTTAACTTGAGGCAAGATGATGCACGCTTTGGCTTTAAATGAAGTAGAAACTCTGCTTGGCCATAAAATTATTCGCATCGTTAGCGACGATTTGCACCGAGGCATTGGCATAAGCCTTAAAAGGGGTCGAAGGGCATACAAGACTGTTTGGAGCGTAGGTAAATGAACAACTTTAAAGTAGCAAATACACTTTATTTATTATGACGTCTTTTTGGCAGCGCAAAAGTACGCTTATTTAATACAAAAGTCAAGGCTTTCCATGCTATTGCCAACTCACTCTCACTCACTCACTTACTCACCCACACAGCAAAGCAAACATTTTGTTCATTGATTTCATTGACTTTTGTTTGTAATTGATTGCTTTTTCACAAATAAGCCACAAACATAAATAAACACACACACATGCATGCACGCACACGTACACGCACACAGGCACACACGCAAGGTTGAATTTTCTTTGGCAATGTTTCTCAGTAAAACACCAAAAATTAATTAACCCGCGGCGTGAAAGTCGACGATTTTGACCCTGGGCGCATTTTCGACCTTTTCGCTCAAGTCAACTCATGTTTCACGTTGTGTATGCGTATTTATAATGTATGTGTGGGCGCACTTCATATGTATTTGTGTGCTTTACAGTTTTTAAGCATACTTATTTTGAGTGGCATGTGGCCATAAAGTCCTTTGATGACTAAAACGTTGACAACATAAGCAAAAAGAAAAATATAATATTTTTATTTCATATTTTATATATAAATTTCATGCACACACATACATATGTCAGTAATTAGCCTTCTTCGTTTTAAATGTGCTGTTCTTCTATTATAAAAACCTCTTCAACCGTTGCTAACAGCTCATGAAGGTGGCAATGCAATTCACATTTTATTATAACCTTTAACTTATGCCATAAAACACACCACAAAACTAATGTACTCCATTCGTTTTGTAGTGTGTCGCAAAGTACACAAAAGTCGTAAATTCTGCGGCATATATGCTAAAAAGATCTGTCAATGAAAAGTAGTAAACAGAAAGTTCAGGGTTTTTGCATATTAAATCGAAAATTAAAATATACGCTTATGTTACACAGCGCTATGCAGCACATACGTCAATTTAGCATGCAAACTTGACTTTTAAAGAAAGTGTATGTGTTTATAACAACCAAGAGAAGATTCAGGCTCTTTAAAGCAAATTTACATATTCTTAAGCCGACCGACAAACTTTCTGACTTATTTTAAAGAAAGTAATCTCAAGAGCCTGAATTCCTTTGATTCTAGTATCTCTAATACCCACAATAGATCAAGTTTTATCAATTCCTGTTGCAAGTTTGGTACCCGGTGATCCCTAATTCTAGCCATTCTAACAATTTATTTTTAGTCTCTAATAAATCTTATCAAAAATAGAATATATTATATTTGATTATAATCATTTTTTTATATTCTTACTCCAAGCTGATACGAAAACCGTTAGACCGCTTAATTGCTCATCTTATAAAGTGATTAAAAGCTTACTGAACTCTAATCGTGCGAATATTGTGAATCCCAACTGTTTCCTCTTCAACTGTTGGCGCATATTTAAGCCCAAATAGAAATTCCAAAACTTTTAAGTGACAATTATTCACAATTGCACTTCTATTTAGTGTAGAAACGCTTTTATGAATTATAATGTGAAAATATTACAAATGTTGCCTTTGAATTTTGGGTTAACTCACACAGCACAACAATGACTTCGTTGTAAAACCCCAAACCATAAAACGACATGACGCAAATAACTCTTTCAACGTGGGACGCTTCATGCCCAACATGTGTGACATATAGTGATGTCCTGTTGATAATAAACGGTTTATTAGCCTTTATGTTTTTACACACAGCGCACATGGAATGGGCACTTGGTTATGCTTGACCTTGATTTGCCAAATTAGAGCGTTATTAACTAAGCAGAACAAATTCATTTGCCTACTTGAAGACTATAAAACTGTGTAAAGAAGGTTCTTAAATAAATTTAGTGTCTTATTTTTTTAATTTGTTCTTTAAACAAGACGGCTCATTGTGTCAGGAGAAGAGTTCTTATAAAATTCTTATTAAATTTATGCGAAATCAAAAATTTTATGCAAGACACTTTGTTTATAATAATAAAGAGATTAGGTTAAGATGTAAGCAGTTAATTTTATAATATAATAAATTTAATTACGTATACGTAATGTTGACGTATTATAATATAATATAAATATTAAAAAATTACGTATACGTAATGTTGTATGTATTATAATAAAATATATATATAAATATATAAAATATATATAATAACGTATATTTGTGTATAATATATAAAGCTAGCAAATTCAGTAATGAGTTTGAATTTTTAAAATTTGTATATTTCTTATAAAGGAAGTCTCCTTATACAATACAAAAACAATTCTTAAGAGACCTCCGAGCACTGGGAAAAGTGCTCTCATTTCTCTTAGCAATACGGGAACTTCTTACTACATTAATTGGAATATTCTCTCGGTTCTATAATGATACTTTCAGCTGATTTTTTCTTGTGAAGGAAAGAAACTTAATGGAACTTAAGAGCATAAAAAGGCTGAGGAACCCAGTAATGTTTTATTTCGGCAAAAATCCCGCAATTTAAATCATGTTATTAAACTAAAAGCATAAGACAAAGAGTTTCCAAAGCCTTTAAAAGAAAGTAAACATAATTACCTATAAGATAATTAATACATCTTTTCTTCATTTCCGAAATTCGAAGAAACAAACTATTAAATTTTGAAGTAAAAGAGTAAATACAAACAAATGCACAACACAGACAAATAACGAAAATCGAAAACAAAAGGAACTTGAGACATGAACAGGACCCTGTATATCATATTAGTTTTTCAAGTACAACAAATAGCAATGTAAACATTAGATTATTTACATTGCAGCCTCGATTTAAAGCATGAACAAACGCAAAGACAACAACAAGAGTGACTGAATGAATGAATGAATGAATGCGCTGCCAAAGTGCTTTGGCAAACGAAATCTAAACTTGTAATTCGAGTGCAGCCGGCAAATTGCCATTTTGACGAAAATTGAGAAATGCACTTTTAAGTTGTTTGACTGACTGGCGAAATGACGAAATGACAGACTGGCTGACTGAGAAGAAGAGCCAACTGACAGCATTTGTGTATCAATCGTGTTGAACAAAAAAAAAAAAAAACGCTCAAAAGATAAAACAAAAGCCGTGCAACAGCAGAAGAAGAAGAAGCAGCAGCAGCATTTTTTTGCACATGCCATGTTAAAATATTTTATCACACTTACAATGCCATTTTGAGCAAAGCAACATTCGATTTGAAAGCGCACAACTTTGACAAAAAAAACATGTTCACATTCCGACAGTGAGACAAACGGACAGACTTGGGATAGTCACTCAGTCAGCCAGCCAAGCGCATTTGTTAGACGAGAGACAGACAGACAGACAGAGAGACAGACAGCAGGAAAGGTAAGGCAAGATACAAGATACAAGAGCAGCGAAATGTACTAAAGTAGTTGGTGATGTCTGACGACAAAAGGTACAAAACCAATAGCAACCAACAACAACAACAACAATAACAACAACAATAGCAATAGCAATAACAACAAGAAAACTATGCCAGCTGCGGCAAAGCAGCGTTGGCAATGGCAATGGAAATGACGATGACGATGCCGGTGTCAGTGAAGGCATTCGGGGCAATGGTGATGACATCGGCAGCAATGGCAACAAGCACAGCACTTAACAAATGGCAAAAGCATCGAGCGACTTCCGCATTCGCATGTCTCTCAGTCTCTCAGTCTCTCCATCTCTCCGTCCGTCCGTCCGTCTGTCTGTCTGTCACAAATGTTGACATTGCGACGCAGAGGATAATGTTGACAACGGCAAAGATGAGCACAAATGAAAACCAAAGCGTGTGCGAGTGAGTGAGAGAGAGAGAGAGCGAGCGCGAGCATGTAAGGCAAGCCAGGTGAGCAGATAAAGTGCCAGCAATGTTGTTGTTGCTGTTGTTGTTGCTGCTACTTGAAACGTTGAGAGATTATCCTGTTTAGAGGCGGCGCTGTGATGTGTGATGTGCGCTGCCGCGTATGAGGACACGTGTAATACGATGACATGCACACACGCACATGTGTGTGTCTGTGTGTGTGTGTGTGTGTGTGTGCGTGCGTGTTTGTGCTTTACCAAATGGCGTGAACATTAATATAATGCACAGTCGTAGACACACACACACACTGCCTCATGTGCCTTGCTGACTTCACTTCAAGCTAACTGTATCAGCGTCTGTTTTGAAGTGCTCAATGTGTCTAACAACGCATCAATTGAACGGCGAACCGAACTTCCTATACAGACAGACAGACAGTGAGACAGACAGACAAACAGACATAAAAGGGATGCCGATAAATCTCAATTATTTAAAATATTTCATTGCCACTTAGCAGCGCGCATATTATGTTAAAAAAAAAAACAATATATATATATATGTGTGTGTGTGCGTGTGCATGTGTGTGTGCGCCATCATCATTAATTTGTCGATAAAACTTGTGGTAATATTCCCATGAATGTTTACATATGCGAAGCGCTCAAAACTTTTATATGAAATCTTTGTTGTTGTTTTTAGAATTTTCCAAAATATTTTTTTCATAATTTTTTTTTTTTGCATTTTTTTTTTCGATTTCTTTACGAAATTTTGTTGTTTTTGTTATTGTTTGGAAAGTTTTTGCATATTATCAAAAAATAAAGTATACAAAATAAAAATGTAGAATGCGCGCATGTGAGCAAAACACACACATATGCGCGTGTGTGTGTGTGTGTGTGTGTGTGTGTGTGCAAAGTGCGTTCATAAAATAATGTAATCTGTTTTAAAACAAACATGTTTCGAACATTTCGCGATTCCTTGATGATCTTGGGACATATTAGAAGCAATGCGGGAAAGCAACACCTAAGACAACAAAGCATGTAATAACAACAACAACAACAACAACAGCAATAATAATAGCAACAGCAATAACAAAATATTAGCAACAAGGACGAACTTGCAGCAAGCGCACAACAACACATGACTGGCGACTCAGAGCTGCGAGAAGCGCGAAGCGGGCGCGACTTTACTTATGATCTCAGATTTTAAGCACAACAACAACAACAACATGCGCAAATGGCTAAAGCAAACAATAACAACATACAGTGGGTGACGGTTAGTGAGCAGTAGCCGAAGCCACCTTATGGCAACAAATTTTACACCAAGATAAGAGCAGCGAGCAGCAATGGCAGCTTCTTGCTACTGCTTGATGGCGACAACAACTTTTGCTGCTGCACTTGGTTTCCAAGTTGAAAATTCATGATGAAAACTAGAAGCCAACAAACGGCGACAAGCACAGCTCAGATAACATGAGCAAGCAGCAGCCGAAAGACTTGTGGTGAGGCATGCGCTGAGCTGAGCTGAACTGAACTGACAACGTTGACGACGTTCGCATTGCGCCAACACAGATAGCTGGCAGGCGCAGATTGAGGGAGCGTGAAGAGAAATGTGTAATAGAAAGATGGTAATAAGTTTGTTGTAAGAGACAAGGCAATGATGCTGTGTGAACGAGCGTGTGTTGCGTTGTGTTGTGTTGTCTTGTGCTTTGCTTGTTTGCGGCTAAAAGTTTTTAATGAAAACACAGTGGAAAATTGTCGGAAAAGCGCGCAAATAATTTTCTTTTTTTTTTCGCTGTTTTTGGTAGCGTTGCTCATTAAACGGCTTTTAGCCATTGTACATTGTACATTGTCGCCAACGAAATGGCAAAGCATTAAGCACAGCGTCCATTGCCCAGCTCAGGCAGAGACACAGACCCGGTCGTGGACCCGGACTGAGTAAGACATCATAGAAAAAGCGCAAAAAGCATCTTAAGTTGGCAAACTTGTCAAATTCACAAAATTTAAGTAACTCAGTGGAAATAAAAGTCAAATTTTCGTGCAGCATGAGTTCAGACACCGTTGAGTGTCGTTATATGCAAGTTGAATTATTATAAGAGAGCTGTGCAAACTTTCACCAACCCAGAGTATTAAATTACCAATAAAACGCTTTGAGTGCAACGGATATCATTTTTGAAGATGATCCCACGATTCGTTTCAGAACCATTCTGGAAAATAATATGGCACGGTACGTCAATGAAGGTGTGTAACATTATAACATGAGCTATTTATCTATAGAAATGATCTATTAAACGAGAGCCATTGAAATAGTAATAATAATATAAGAGCTTGTGCGCCCTACAATTGCTCTTGAGAGACAGGCAGATCTCCAGACTGAAGACTCAATGTATAAACAGATGGTTTATTTATGATTATTTTGTCAGTTGATCTTGAGAACAGAAACAATTATTTCTAAGAATAAAAACAGCTGTTTGGTCAACTTGAGATATCTGCCTCCCTGACATTAGTCCTCAAGTCCATTAAGTCGTCTCAATCAATAAGAAAGTTTCTTCAAATTTTAACGTAAATTTTTAAAAATTTCCGTAAAGGGACATCTAGTAATTTTATTCGATTACAAGAGATTACCACCTGAGAAAGTTGCGCTCTCTTGAGGCATGGTACTGCCAACTTATCTTTACCCAAGCGCATGTGTCCCAGAGTGACCATAACGCACTTGCTTCTAACAATAAGTGTTAAATAATAAAGTTTTAGAAAGAAATAAAAAAGAAACTTTAATTAAAAAGCTCTAAAACGATTTTTATAGCACATGGCACATGCCTTCATGCAACAGCGGCCGTTATGTTCAATCTGCTTTTATACTTATTGTCTTCAAGTTGGCAAACTTTTCTGCTTTACTCTTTTGTTTTTTAAACATGCTTTGACAAAATGCATTAGATTTGAGATAATCTTTACGCCTCGCCAAACGTTCAATCCTTTTGCTTTGCTATGTCCTTTTGTGGGCGGTGTCATGTGGCGGCGGCGTCAACGGTGCCGTGCTGAGTTTGTTTGCGAGCGTGTTTCTCAGCGCTGATATCAAACAAACAACCAACCGACTGACAGACAGACAGACAAAAAGACAGACAGATCGACCGACCAATTGAAATGAATCGAACATCAGCAAATTTGTCGAAAATCCTGCGAACATTTAGAGGACAAAGTGCTGGACATTACTTCAAAAAGGATTACGTCAAGCATGTGTTTGGGTTCTCTGTCATGTCATGACGTCGCTGCCACACCCCTTAGGTGTCCAGCACACACACACATAACACACACACATACGCTTTGCTTTGTCTGTCACTGGCTTTGCAGAGATTTCAATTTTACGATGCGATTTCGACTTCGAATGCGATTTCATTTGTTCTGTCGCCCAACGCAAATCCCCCCACCACCCGCGCATTGTCTCTTCTAATATGACAATTTGAAGTGATTTTTATGTGAAAGTTGCTTATTTTTTTTACGGCTGAGTGTGTTTTTGGCTACGCCAAGAGACAATAAAAAAAACGTAGTAGCCAAAAAAAAAACAAAGGCAACACCCTTGAAATTTCTAATCTCTTAATGGATGACAATCTGCGATTTGAATCACAACGTCGAAGTCGAAGACATAAAATTCAGCAAATGAAACGAATTTCTTTTCGTTGAAATCAAAACAAAACTAAACTGAATTGAACTGAACTAAACGGAACGGAAAGTGTTTGTTGTCCAAACTGCCAAGCCTGACGTGTCCTTTGTGCCATTGTGCAGCTAATGAAAGAAACTTGTCGTTAGTTTCCTTTTTTTTTGCTATTTATTTTTCGATTTTTTCGTTCAATCATTGAGTATATATAACCTCGTTTATGTGCGAGCGCCTTAAAACGCTTTAAACCTTTTGAAAATCGACTTAAAACGCTTTAACTAGACCATTTGTCAAAAGTGACCTTAGAGACCGAAGGCTTGTAGTTCATAAATTTACTAATTATTCCCAAATTTTAGACAAATTCTTATGTGCGATACAGTGGGACGTTTGTCAAAAGCTCACCAAGAGGTGGAAGAGGTCAAAATTTCAAGTTAATAAAATAATTTACGGATCAAACGTATAACTCAAACCGACCTTATTGAATTAAACCGGTTTGAAATATTTCGCTGACTAAAACGTTTTTGAAAGTCAGCTAATATTATTCGGTATCCGTGAATTATTCTCATTATTGAAATGCCTTATTTTGATTTTAGAATTATTTTGCTAATAATGTTCAAAAGTAAACTTATGCTTTTGGAAAAGTATTCATACGGGAACACTGCACTCCCAGCAAGTGATTTGAGAAGAGTTTTGAGTTAAACCGTTTTGCAATAAAGCGCTTGAAGCAGTCGCATAAACGTGGTATATGTCATCTTCGTCGTCATTGCAAAGACATCAAAGCATATCAAATAAATTTAAACCTTTCTTTCTTCTTCTTTTCGCCTTTTGGCGGACGGACATGTGCTTTTAAGCTAATCGCCAAAAAATCCTTCATAAAGGATTGTCTTCATAAATCATCGTTTGTAATCAAACTTAAGTCAGTTGGCATGCGCGTCTTTAAATATTCATGAGCACTTCAGCACACGGCTTCCTTCGACACTTCGGCACACCAACACACCAAGACACCAACACACACACGCACAGCGAATCTTTACAACTAATTCAAAACTAATCAAATTATGTAACTAAAACCCAAAGGCTTGTCGCGGCAACGCGTATCCTTGCTCCTTTGCCAACTTGCCAGCTTGCTTGGCTTCGATCTCATGTGTGTGTGTGTGTGTGTTATGATGCTTCGCCTTGATTGCAAAGTGTACGACCAAGAGCGCTTTTGATGGCGGCAAACAAAATAACAAGCAAACAAAATGGTGAAATTTCTGGCTTGGCAAGACAGACATGCCGGCGACGCAAACATGTCATCGATGTTTATTTACTACATCACATCACTTCAATACCCGCAGGATAATCTGCTCTATATAATAAAACGTTCGCTCATCTCAACGCACACATAAAACTATAAGATAGACAGACAAGCACACACACACACACACAAACACACACAGGGGCACACATGTATTGATAGTCAGTCTGTCTGTTTGTCTGTCAGTCAGTTTGGGCGCCTTTTGTGCTTTTGTTCGGTTTTATTGCTTTAAAACTTGCTCACACCCAAGACCAACAACAACAACAACAACAACACTCTATCATGCAAAGCCTCAACATCTGATGCGCTCATGTTTGTGTGCCCCTTTCTCGCACCTCGCCCCTTGGCCCTTGTCCTTGTGCCTTGCCCGCTTTTGTTGTTAGTGTTTGTCCTTCTTTTTTGTGTCTGCCGCGGTATTTGAATATTTAAATGCTTCATTCTATATAGCAAGCGTTTCTAGCTATGTGTGCGTATGTGTCTGTACATATGTATGTGTGTGTGTGTGTGTGTGTGACGTCTGTTTGGTCGCTTTTTAATTATAGCTTTTAAATGCTCCATCTAACGTGTATTTTATTTATTTTTTAATACAAAAAAAAAAAAGAGTAGTCAACGTTGGCAGACTGCAGACTCAAAGTCTGAGCTGCTGCTGAGCTGAGCTGCCGTAGAGCGGAGTCAGACAATATGTCGGAAAGAGTTATACGCGCACAGCACAACTGCGGGTGTATGCGAAATCTTCCACTTCCGTTTCCGCTGCGCAAAAGTACTTTTTTTTATATTTTCTTTTTTTTTTAATATTTACTTTTATATTTTTCAATTTTTTTTTTATATTTTTTATTATTAAAAAAAAAAAAAATTTTATTTTCCCATTTTATTTTTTTAATTTTACCGTTTTTTCTTGCTGTTGTTGTAATAGTAAAGCAACAACAGCTGGTGAAATTAAACAGCCGCTTTTAATTTCACATGCAAATAACTCAGCGCGCTTGCCTGCACATACGGCCATTCAATGTGCAAAGTAAAAAGTTCAACAAAAGTTTCATTCAACTTAACTCGTTTCACGCTTCCTCCGCCCACACTCACTACCTCACTCAGCTCACTTTCGCACATGCTTTCGCTCATTCCTGCGCCCTTTCTTTCACTCATTCCTTCTCATTCCTTCACATTCTTTCTCGCTCATTCTTTGTGTTGTATTTTGCGAGCAAAGTACACGTCTTGTTAATTTCCGTTTTTATCGAATAAACAATAAAAAGCGTGCACAGCAAAAGATCAACTCAAAAAGCAATCTTAGCCGTCGTCGCTGTTAGCCATTGTCCTTCTTAGCCGTTTCGGTTTTTTCTGTCTCCGTCATCATCGTCGTTTGGTTGCCTTGATTGAAATGAAAGTGCTACGCAACAAAAGCGTAAAGTAAACAATATTCGAGGATGGGCGGACGGTCGGACGGTCGGACGGTTGGCACGTTGGTAAGGTGGCGACGAAAGCGGCTTTGACGGCTTGGACGACTGGTTTGTTTCAAATGCGTAACGCTCAAGGATTAAAGAACAAACAGCGACAACAACCAAAGTAAGAAAACAAGCAAGAAAAGCACAATAAAAAAAGAAATGGAGACAAAAATAAAGAAAAACGGATGTGTGACAACAACCAAACGACAAGTCAGACAGCATGGCAGAGGTAAAGACAGACAGACAGACAGACAGACAGACAGATTGACTCACTCACAAACACAAACACAGCAGAAGAAATGTGAGTTTGAAGCAGCAAAGGAAAGCAAGGGAAAGCAAAGGGAAGTGAGGCAAAGAAAATCTGTGTAATTTTTGCCCAACTTCTGTTCTATTTTATGTACAACTGGCGCCGGATTTAGTAGCAGTTTGTCTACTCTAAAAAAAGAAGAGCGCAATAAAAACTCATAGCGAAATCAACAACAACAAGAACAACAATAATAATAACAAAAGCGAAGTAACAAGAAGAAAAAACCGAAAAGGAAACTATTTTAGGCTTTGCCGAAATTTATATACTCTAGTAAGCGTTTTACTCAATTATTCTTTTTAGAAAATCCTTCCTAGAGTTGTTCTAATAGAAAACAAATCAATTTGAAGCAGCAAGAATGCCAGTCCAATCGTGTTCTACTTCATATCCCAATCTTCTAACTCATTTACTCATAGATAAACTCCGTTTTTAAGTTTTGCTCCATGTAGGCGGTGCCACGCCTTTATATCTAATAGTTACAAGACTTGCACAGATGTGCACAAGCCTTAATAAAAATTTAATATTTCAAAATTTTCGTCTGTTTATTTTCAAGAACCAAAAAATGTTCTCAAACAAAAACCTTATTTTTAATAGATCCTTTCGTTGGATCTTCACCATTCTCACACATTATCTTAATTTACGTATAAGCAATTTTTGTGCAAAATTGTATGTCGTTAACTACAAAAACATAATTTTTTTCAAGCAAAAGAGATATTTTCGACGGATCAATCCTATGGCAGCTATATGCTATAGTGGTCCGATCAGAATAATTCTGAGATATACAATGCTTGGATATATATAATGAATTCCCACGTTTTATTTTTGCAACAGACAGGAAGATGTCTCAGCTTCTTCTCCGCGTTGCATAATTCATTACAAAACTAATGTACCATAACATTTTAAGATTATAAAAAATCATAGTATAAAAAAGCATAAAATCGCAGAACCATGGAGCGCAAAATAACAACAATAAATGTTTTCAAACGACATTAGAATGCAATAAACAGTCACATGTATTTGCAACAACAACAGCAAGAATATTTTTATCTCTTTCTATATACTTGGCAGTTTGGCAGTCAAAGCAATGCCGTGACATCAGCACACACACACACACATACACCTTGCTCATCACACTTGACCTCTTGCTGCTACCAACAGGCTTCCTCTTCCTCTTTCCCTTTCCCTCAGCCAACACCCAACAATTGTCAACCATTGTATGGCCGCAAAGCGTTGACTCAATTTGCTGATTGGCATGCATAAATTTCCGTGAAATCATCGCTCGCAAAATTGTACGCCAGTTTTAATCAGTGCTGCTGTTGCGGTTGGCGCAATGCACGGCCCCCCAATGCCGCCACTGGCACCGCCGCTGAGCCGTGTAACCGTCGTTACGGATATCCGTTGCGTTGCACATCCGGCATGGCTTGACTGACAAGCTACTTCACTTAACCGCTACGACATGTTAGCGCACAGACGGCTGGACAGACGGATGGTCAGTAGGACGGTCATCAAAACACACACACACAGACACAACTGTTGACCAAAATGCAGTAACATTTCGTGGGCTGTAAAGCATATATTTTATTGATTTCATGAAAAACGCAAGTCAAAGTCATGTGCTCATCATCATCATCATCATCATCATCATTATGATCATCATGGTCATCATCATCATCATAGTTGCACAAATTTTCAGCAGACATGTGCGCACATCACTTTCCAGTCGAGGAAATCCCATTTGCAACTGCAACTGACTTAGCGGCTAGTCATGCTGCTGCTGCTACTGCTGCCTGGTGTCACTTTTAGTTGCGCTCTAAAGTCCTTTTAAGATTTAAAAGTTTTTCTCAAACTTTCATACTTCTTCTTCTTATGCTTTTTTAACAAAAAAAAAACGCTTTTCGTATTTTACGTGCGTCGAGTGGCAAAATGTCTGCGCACCCACACAGCCAACACACAACAACAAACACAACAAGAAGACATGCCGGCGCATGTAATTGAAAATTGTACCAAAGTCAAGTCTAAAGTGAGAGTGACAGGAACAGCAACAGCAAAAGTAACTGTTACAGTAACAAACGTAGCAAAGTCAACGGCGCGTGCCTTTTTCTTAGTGCCAGTGTTGGTGTCGGTGTCGGTGTCTGCTTGGTTGCATCGTTCGTGCTTGACACAGGTTGCCGGCATGCAAGTTCGATGCGACGCTGTGTTGAGACAAGTTGTATGCGTGCGCCCAACGTACGAATGCAACAACAAAGCGACAACAACAACGTTTTCTATTTCATGGCACATTATTTTGTGGCTTTTTGTTCGTTCCGTCGTTCAACCGTTCCCCGCCGTCTGTTTGTCTCACTCTCACTGTTGCTGATGCGTATGTGTTTGCATATCGTTTCGTTTTTTTTTTTTTGTTGCTCTTCTTTTTGTCGCGTTCTTCTGCATACTCAAATGTCACACGCTTCGCTTGCGCATGAAAGTAAGAAATCCTTTGTCTTTTTCCTGTCACTTAGCAGTAAGTCAGCCAAGGCGTTATTACCTTTTTCTCTTTCTTTTTGTTGTTATTGTTGTTGTTGTGCTGCAACCGCACTCAATAAGCCGCCGCACTTGGCGTCACCGCGGCGCATACAAGCGCACATGTTTGTACGATACGTAGTAAGTAATGAAGTCGGTCGTGATGCGTGCTCAAGCGCTCGTCCTTGAGCACATTAATTCTTATCGAAGACACACACCTAAGCAAAGCAGCAGCGCAGGCATTTCAAAGTACATAATAATAACAAAAAGAAATTACAAAAGAAAATACGCAGACAGACAGACAGACAGACAGAGATAGAAATAGAAATGGTAAGAAAAACTTGAGCAATCATAAAGCGAAAATAATATTTTTTACGCTTCGCTGCATTGTACAATAGCAAAAGACAACAACAACAACAAGGAGAGCAAAAAACATTGCAGCAAATGAAAAACGTATTTTATCTTTCCGTGGCGAGTAAAGCTCAGGAGAAAGATGATAAAACTACAGACCATTTATCAAATGTTGTACTCCTCCGTCATATGGTTGAATCGCTGTTGTAAGCAATGTGAGACTGGTGGCTTGTCTGCGCACAGTGGTTGCACATAACATGTAACTCAGCTTGGCACTAAGCATGCTTAAAGCTTTCAAACAAACAAGCTCATTTAGCTTAGGCCCACTGTACGTATACTTTATCGCGATAAAACGCTGCCGCCGACTGACTTCTGCTTAGTTTTTGGCCGACATTTCGACGGTCTGTCTGATGTTGGGTTATTCGGTTAGTTGCATAGTCTGTTGGTTGTTCGGTTAGTTTAGTCAGTCAGTCAGTCCTTCTGTTCGCTTGTTTGTTTGTTCTTTGGCTCTTTGCTCTTTTGTACCTCAACATGAAAATATTTTTGGCAAAATATTTTCTACGCTCACAAAAATAACAGTAAATGTGGCTTGCTAACATTGCCAGCGAGAAAATATGAAATGAATGAATTTTTGTTACCCACTGACACGATTTATTTACGAGTATTGTTGATGGTATTGTTCACTGTTGTTGTTGTTATTGTTGCAGTTTCATATGCTGTCGGGGCCAATGGTTTTTTTTGTTTGATTGTTGTTGCTGTTGCTACTTTTGTTATTGTTGCTAGACATGCCATGCCATAACGGCATTTTTTATACACTTCACATTTACGAAAAAACTTTATCATAAAATATGTTTTTCTAACAGCGAGAAAAATATCCAACGAAACTTGAAGAAGTCACAAAGTAAACATCTGTTTGATCAGCTTGATGCGTTGAGTGCATTAGTGCAGATTGTCTGACCGCTGGTCTGCGTGGTCTGCCTTCTGAGCAAATATGATATATGTATGTATGTTCTTATCAATATTCATGTTGTAAATATGTAAGTTATTAAAACGCCATGTATTGATGCTTGAATTCATGACTCTCTTGTGCCAAAACATTCATTTTATATAAACTGTAAGATAAAGATCTGCAAATAATCAACATAATATGCGTAAGAGCTTAAAATCTGATTATTTTCCTATGTTACACAAGACCACGAAGCACATACGGCAATCTAGCATTCGAAATTCGTTCTTGAGCTTATTCTGTTGTTCTTACTTTCAAAACTTGTCATTTGTTGTCTTTGCTGCAGATCTCAAGAGCCTAATGAATAACACGGAGTGTTTTATTAATAATCTATCGCTTGAGGTCGTCTTTAGAGAGATCTCAGCAGGAGAGCATTGAACTTGGCACTTGAGGAATCTCTTCTCGTCAAGGGATTTCACTTTATTTGAATACGTGAACATAACTCAAGCACTCAGGTAACATTAACATGAATTATATTTATCAATTTGTCACTCAAATTAAGAATCACAAAACTTGAAAAAAGAAATATACGAAACTGCTTCAAATTAAAAGTATTAATGAGTCCTGCAATAGCCACGGAGCTCCATAGATCAATTTAGGCACATTTGAAAGTAAAAACCATATTTTAAATAAACAAAAAAACTTTATATTGAGCACTGTGCAATATTTACATTGCCGAACCATAAATAAATCCGTAGTTTTAAGTTAAAATCTTCTATATTGAAAAATGTCATAACAAAGAATATTCCAGGCAATATAAGCTCTGGTTATTTGCATAATATGAGCAAATAAAATGCACCTGCATCTGTGAAGCGTTAAAAATAAGCGTCACAACCGGAAAGAAAACTTTTTCTGTCTTGTTTTCAACTCCATCATTACACACACACAACTATTGAAATATTCGCCGGCGGCGTCGCGACGCTAAAAGCGGCGTCTATAAGCCTATTTTTTCCACTGTCTATATATATATATATGCCTGTCCATTTGTATATGTCATAAATAACCCCAAAAATACAATCTTAACTGATGACATAGCAACAGCACAGAACAAGAGTAACAAACAAAAAAAAAAATAGCCAAAAAGTATGCTACATTTTTTTTTTTTTTGTACAGCAACACCATTTAAATACGTACGCATCAAACTCGTGCGCGTCGTCGTCTCAAAGTTAATTTAAGTTTCACTTACAAATGTAAATGAAATGGAACTCGAAGCAAGTGGAAAAACGATATACCAGAAAGGGACATGCATAAGTACATTTGATGATGAAAAGGGTTCTACACAACTTGACACAACTCAACTCAACTCGTCTGATGATGCCGCTGCTGCCGTGCCACAGCTAATAGATTTCGCATAAATTTTCGCCCTTTTACTGTTTGGGCAAAATTGGTTTGGGGCAATAGGAAATTTGAGCTTGGGTTCAAGGGATTTATTTATTTGCCCAACTGTCAACGCACGAACAAAGGATGATGTATAAGAGACAGAATATTTGAGTTAAAAATTAAATGATGTGCACGCTCGAACTTGAAACACACACACATACACAAACTTGAAATCATTTCAATGATGTATTTCTGCATTTACAAATTGTTGGCATTCATTTAAAAATTGAGCAAAGCAAAGCGCACAAGCAACAAAAAGGGATAACTACAAAATGGCAACTAATTGGGCAACTGTAATGAACAACTCAACTCAACTCAACTCAACTCAACTCAACTTGAATGCAATGCAATGCAATGCAGCATGAATATGAAAATTTGCAATTTACGAGCAATTTGGCAGAAACTAAGTTAACAACGATGAGTCATTCGTTTAAATAGTATTTTTTGCTGATAAATACTACAGATAAGTTTACAGCATTTTGACCAAACCAACGGCCAACCAAGCAACCTTCAAGCCACCAATGCGACAACAAAGCAGCAAAGAAGACGCAATCAAACAATAATAAAAAAAACCAAAAAGTAATAAAAAGCAGAAAAAAAGAGTTGCTTGGCGGTTTGCTAAAAACTTTATCACAGTCGTTGTTGCACGACACAACACGCTTCTCTTCTCACCCCACTGCTCATGCCATCGTGCGTTGGCTTGCTGGCAAAACGCAATCGATGCGAAGCGTCAAACTTTGCGCTCATTGCGCGTTTCATTTATACTTATTTGACTTTTAACGTAATTTTGTCTGTCTGTCTGACATTCCCTCTGTCTGTCTGTTTGTCTGTCTTGTCTACTTTTCAGCGACTTTTGGCATAATTGGCGTGTCATTGTTAAAATATACTCCCACTGACGCACTCAAAATTGTCACTGTCGCATCCTTGACTTCACTTATTGCTAAGTTTCTCTACACACACACACACACATATATATATACCAACACTTTGTTGTTTTTGTCACAAATTCTGTTCGACCGAAGTCCTTCATAGCATTTCCGCTTGCAATTTCGTTATAAGCAGCAAATTGCTACGGAAAATTAAGTTCATTTAAAGCCTTTTGCCTTTTGGCTTCATATTTTCCCACTATTGCAGTCATTTTGCATTTGTCGTCGTCGTCGCCCCGACTGCCAACAAATGCGCTCCCTTGTTCCCACTTTAAATGCAACTTAATGGCGCGTCTTGTCAAATATTTTGTCCGTTAATACGTCAAAAGATAAAAAGCGTTGCAAGCCCCGCGCAATCGCTTTGGCCAAACGCTGCAATAAACCAGCAGCAGCAGCAGCAGGAAAAAACAGTTGAATTATAGCGTCGGTAAGGATACTTTTTCTGTGCTTTGTCGCTGACGTTGAGCAACTTGGCAACAATGTGCTAAAACCATAAAATTTTGATTTGACAATCCATGTTTGAGGGAGATTCGCATAGTTGCAGCAATCTAACTAAAGTCCTGCCACATATATACACGCCAACACAATTATGCCACGTTTATGCGACAGCGTAAAACGCTTTAACGGTTTGAAGCAAAACAGTTTATTGAGTACCGTTTATGCATGCGATTTTGAAGCGTTTTTTGTGCTATTTTTTTCACAAGACATTTTTTAAATAAAATATAAAAGCCAATCTTAATTTTTATAAATATTTTAAAATCTTTTTTTCACAACTTAAAAATATAAAAAAAAATATAAAAAAAAATACAAAATCAAAATAAAGCAACACAATAATCAAAATGACTTCTTTCAGTTGAAAATACTGTACACTTCCACATGTTCAGTAAGTTGAATGACTTTCAAACTGCATTAGTAAGCGAAACCTTTCAAATCGCTTCAACTCAAAAAGGTCGTTTTACATCAAAGCGCTTCAAGTCGTTTTTAATCAAAATAACTCCTTTCAGTTGAAAATACTGTACACTTCCACATGTTCGGTAAGTCTACTGACTTTCAAACTGCATTAGTAAGCGAAACATTTCAAATCGCTTCAACTCAAAAAGGTCGTTTTACATCAAAACGCTTCAAGTCGTTTTTAATCAAAATAACTCCTTTCAGTTGAAAATACTGTACACTTCCACATGTTCGGTAAGTTGAATGACTTTTAAACTGAATTAGTAAGCGAAACATTTCAAATCGCTTTAACTCAAAAAGGTCGTTTTACATCAAAGCGCTTCAAGCTGCTTTTGCAAGCGTTTTGAGTTAAAGCGTTTTACGACGCTCGCCTAAACGGGCCACTATATAGTTATAGATATGCTCGTAAAAACCGGCGATGTGTTGAGTGCTGTGTGTATGCAACATGCATTGGTACCTGAAGTTAATTTTTTATTTTTTTTTTTTACTTCTTAACATTTGCTTTTTTACTTTGAGTCATAAACAAAGTTTTGTGGCAAAAGTTTGTCGTCTTCATTGTTCGCTGATGAGTAAAAGACTGTGAAAGAAAGAGCATGAGTGCAAAAACCATTGGCAGTTAATTCGACAAAGGGGATTTACAGCATACCAAAGAAGATGAACTTAATAAATCACAACTGCAGAGCGCAGCAGGCGCCAACACACGCACACATGCACGGGCAACGCGCAACGCACTTTATTGGCTGCACGGCAAATGACGCACCAACGCAGCCACTTGAAGGTGCAGCAAAACGTACGCATTCAACGCTTTTAGAGCGGCAATTTGAGGACCGTGTAAGTAATGCTATGCCTGTCGAAGCGCCTTTGAGCGGCAGCAAGCCGCAAATGCCGTAGTCGATTTTCCCAACATTTTGTAAGTACATCAGTAGTAATGAAATGTGAGAATGTTGCAGGCATTATGATACTCTACACTCATGCTCACTATGACGCTGAAACAGCCGAATAAACTGTGAAAAAGTACAATACTCCTATGTTACACAGCGCCTTAGAATACATAGGACAGTCTAGCATTAGAATTTTGTTCTTGAGCTAAATATTAGACAACCGAATGTGAAACACGGCTCAATGCACATATTCTTTTCTTTAGAAAGAAAAGGCGTTAAAACTATAGCTCCTGAATTGAATTATATCTGAAGATGATCGAAAATCCTAATATCTCTTAATATCTTGAACTGATATACTTATATCTAACATTAAGAACTTCTTAACTATTAACAAACATATGTTGCAATTAGCCTCTTTGTATGCAACACTTAAAAGTTTATAGTGCACCACTTACCTGCCGCTGTTCATCACATAAGTTCGCAGTAACTTCACATGCCTTGGAAACCATGGATTTGCGGTATGGAAACAGAGTTTTGCTTTGCTATTAAGTTACGCTCAAGATTGCCATAGAAACGCAACACAAAATATTTCCGTTACTTTGCACAATTGTGAGTCAAGTCTTTGTGGCACAAACGAAGGCACAACTCGACGCAATTGTGCAGCGGCAAACCATCATTCTCGACTCGCAACGGCAGAATTTCAATTTGTATTTCACTTCTTTTTGTGTTGCATTATGTCATAAAAAACCGAAAAACTTTGCTGCTTAACCAATAAGCGCACGAGTGTGTGTGTGTGTGTGTGTGGTGTGTGTGTGAGTAAGCCAGTCTATGCATGTGCAAGTACATGCTATGCGTTGTGGCACTTTTGCGCAATTTGTTGAAGGTATTGTTTTCCTTTCTTACATTTCTATGACAAAATGGCGCCCTTGCACTGAGTTGAGTATGAGCATATGCCAAATGAGACATTTTGCGACGAAAATTGAAATTGTTGCGAATTTGAAGCGCCAATCTCAAGTTCGTACACAACTCTGCAAAAAGAAGAAAAATGTATATTTGTATAAGAGCAAAATAAGGTAAGGCAATCTTTAAAAATTTTCTTTGCCAAACGATGTCTGCGACAACATGCCACTCAGCTCACCTCACCTCAGCGCAGTGCTTATCACACCACTTTTGCACACGACTTGGCAAAGTTTTCTGCTGCTTTCATGCTTCTTTCTACCTTCTTTTTATGGCTTTTTTTTTATTGCGCCGTTGAAGAAAATTTTTCAAAAAGCACAAATTAGAAGCAAAATTTAGAAAGTTACAAAGATTTTAATCAAATTTGCAAAGTGTGTCTAAATTGGCAAAAAGTGTTTGAACAACCCGCCAGTAGACACACTCACACACACACACACATGTTGTCTGACATGCAACAGAAGAAGGTTGAGCAATTTTTTGTATGCCAGTTACAAACATGTGCCTTTCATAAGGTGTCTGTCTGTCTGTGTGTGTGCATGTGTGTTTGCTTGCTTTTTAGCTTTGATCAAAATTTTTAACCCCACCAAGTGTTACATTGCGACCCCTCTTCAAATACGTTACATTTACGCCGATAAAATGATAAGATGACAGCAAAAAAATTACGCTCATTTTTAATATTTTAGCATGCGCCGCACAACAACAACAACAACAAGACAAGCTTAAAAATTTATGCACAACAAACGCACACATACTCGCACATAAAAGTAGACACACATTAATGTGTATCTATGTGCGTCTCATGTATTTAGATACATTCATATGTAAGCAACATAAAACGCACTTCAGTGACTCAAAGCACGCGTAGAAAATTTCAAATTTTACATTACACAAGTAAGCCTTCTTCGTCTTCTTCTTCTGCCCCTTCTTCCACGCAATCAAATCAAATCGATCGAAAGTTAAGGCCATTAGCTCAAAATGCAAAATGAAACCGCTTCGGCTTCGACAATTCGGTTATAAATAATCTTAAATTAAATAAATCGCCGCAACTTTATTTTTTTGCGCATGTTGTTGTTGTTGTTGTTGGTGAGTCTGTTGCTGCCAAAGTTTCGTCAATTTCAAGTAAAATCCTCATCAAAAATTAATGCAAAAATAAATAATAAAATAATACACCGTTAAATAATCCGAAAACCAACACCATTAATAAACTTCCAGCCATGGAAAATTTGCGTTCGCGCAAACAAAATAAAGCACACCGCTCCACCCCACCCCCTCAAACAACTACCAGCACAGTCGCAGGGTGACCAAGTGGGGCAAGTTGGTCTCGGCACATTGAAATATTGGCAAATAAAACGATTTTGACACCGAATTTAAAACAGTAACAAAGTGACTTGCTCACGTTGCTCACAGCCCCCAACACCTCCGCCGGGCGCTTTGCCAACGACCGACCCGGCCAGTCCAGTCTGAACTCAACTCGACTCGACTCAACTGAAGTGTAGTAAAGTGAAGTAAAGAAAAACGTGCGCCTTCAAATTCAAAATCGCATTTGTTAAACGCCCACGCGTACACAAGCACAAAACGCCCATTCAGCGTGCCTCCCCCAACCCCCACCAACCGGGCATGGCGGACGATGGCGTACATTTGTCAAATATTTATTTTACGGATTGGATCGCAAGATTTACTTATTAGCGTACTTGGACTTAGGCATGAGGGCATGGGTGGGGGGCACCACTAACGATGAATTGGATTTGTGTAAAGATGTGCGCCCTCTGCTGGCGCCAATGACAAGTACTTGGCAAAGCAGAAAGAGGCACTTGTGATGTGAATGTGCTAACGCAAAGCAACAACATTATATTGAAAGTGGCATAGCAGCGGCGCGAAGAGGTTAAGCAGAAATGGGGGGTGCGGTGGGGCATGGCATGCCGCTTGAAACAAAGGACACTTTGACACAATTCGTGAATGGTTTTCAGTGTTAATTTTTATCGTAATGATGATAATCAGCTTTTCGAGCCAATTGTGCAATCGTCGTTGAACAATGACGCTCAAGCCACCGCTCGCTTCGCTTCGTTTTATGCTGCAAATTACCAATCAACCAAATTACAAAAGTGTCACACAACTCATGCCATGCAAGATGCCATGCTATGCCATGACATGCCATGCTCTTCTCTTCTTTTCTCTCATCTCGCTTTCGTTCGAATACTTACAATGCTCTAGAGTGCCCTCAGGCCACTTAGACGCGCGCGCGGCGGCAGACATCATGTCGTTGCTACCACTGCTGTGGCAGCCAGTGAGGCAGCATGTCTGAAGCTGTTTTGCATTGATGAAGTGTGTGCCGCTTGCGTCTTTTTGTTTGCTGACGTTGCGTCAACTGAAGCTGCTGAGGCTGCTGAAGATGCTGAAGACGATGCCGGCACATCGTAGAAGATGATGTTGCCTGCGCCTGTGGTAAGAGCATTGCCATTGATGGCGTTGGTAATGGTAATGTGGCTGGCGTTAGCCAATGTTCTTCCTGTTGGTGATGCCGGCATTGCCGATGCTTATTTAATTATGGAACCATCTGTGCGCATAGAGGGCGCTTTGATTTTACGCTTTTGTGAGCATTAACATCGCGTTCGCGTATTATTTGCTTTACGTCTTGCCGTACATTTCCGCCAGCACACCGTCGCCGCCCGCCCGTCTGCAGTCATCATGCTGCTTTATTTTTTTTTAGTTGAGTTCGTGTTTGGTTCGTTAATTTCATTGTTTTCGCATAATGCTCGTTCGTTCCTCATTGAAGTCGTCATCGTCGTCGTCGTACTTTGAAACGCGTTTTGCCGTTTGTGGAGAAATTTATGTTTTTATTACGACAACTGCAGTCGGCGCCAACATCATCGAAGCCAACCATGTCTATGCCACAGTTCTGCTCAGCTGTGCCTCGCATCTAGTCTCTGCTATGCCTTGCACGCTTAGGCAAAAGTTATTCGTGCACAAGCGGCTCAGCATGCGTACAATGTTAATTTTTATTTTTCCTTTTTTTTCTACTTTTCTATTATTATTAATTTTTCAATGTACCCTACGCCAATTTCCTGCCGCTCGCGCTCAGACTCAGACTCTACTGCGCTTCCTGACTCTCCCTACCTCGTTGCCTTTTCAATTTATTTTTCAATTCAGGAAGCTGCTGTCTCATTCATCATCGTCAACTTGCCCAAAAAGTTCCTTTCAATGGCATATCCCAAACGAATCCAGCTGTCCTGCTACTCTGCTATCCCTTCAGCCCGCCGCTTGCTTTCAACACGCTATGATTAACGAATTAAATTTTCAAATTTTCCAAAAAGCAAAAACAAGCAAAATTAGCTAAGATGCTAAATTCAATTTCGCAATTTTTGTGCTTTCTTTAGTAAACTTACTTTTTGTTTTGCATTTCACAAAAGTTGAAAACAATTCGCAAATCTTTAAGCCACAATCGCGCAACAACAACAACAACACCAAGCACAATATGAAGCTAACGGCCCAGTTGAGATAATTTTCAATCAAATGCCAATCAAAAGTTCTTTTAGTCGTAACTTCGTTTGGCAAATTTGCGACAGGTTGACGTCGCTGTCGGTGCCTGGCTCGCTCCTACACGTGACACAAGGCTGTCATACAAAATGCCGCCATCGACGCCCAAAGGCATGAGAAACAAGAATTCAACATTTAAGTCAGAGTGCAAAGCGTCAAACGTTGTGTTCGTTCTCCGCTATTGATAAAATACATTCAATAAAATGTAAAGTACAAAAAAGTGTAGCATACGCCAAGGCGCGGCGCTGCTTTGCTGCCGCATAGCGACGCTGCGGTTTGTGACGCGACTTTGTTTGAACTTTGACTGCGTTTGGCTTGGCTTGACGTGGCTCGGCTTGGCTCGGCTCGGCTTGGCGCTGCTTGGTTAAGTTAACCCAGTGCCGTTGGTAATTTGTTAAAACATTTTGCCAGGATATCACGTAGTGTGACAACAAGGAGACAAGAACAAATTGAACGGCAACGAACGTATGTATGCATGAGTCGAAAACACACCTTCAATCACACAGGTAGTCAGTCAGTCAGGCAGTCAGTCAAAGCCGGCAGAGTTAATAAACACGCCGTATACTGCCGACACTTTAGCGCATCATGACAAAACGACAATGACAACGACGCGTACACCAATGTTAAGCTAAAAGCAGGATGTAGTCACCAACAACAACAATAACAACAACAACAACAGCATGTTCCCCCTGGACGGACCATCAACGACAACGTCGACGTCGTCTTTTCAAGTCGATTTGACACGTTGATTGATCCCTTCAATGGAAAAATCGGATTTCTCCATCGTCTTTGCACATTACCACATCACCTTCGCGCACACACGCGCATTTCAGTGCTGGGCACGCAAAAAACATGTGGCATGTGGCATGTGTGTCTCGCTGGAATAACGCCTCCTTCGCCTGCGGTTTTAGAACTTCATTTTGTCAAAAGTAAACCAGGAAAAAAGCCAAGCACAAGAAAAACACACACATGCAAATCAAAAGCGGCATGCAAAGGCGTAAATCGTGCGCAAATAATCGAAGAAGGGTTTACTCCAACTCAGCTCAACTCAACTCAACTCAAACTCAGACAAATCAAATTGGCGCCAAGCTTTCCAATATTTCACATGAAACTCCATAAAAACAAAATCAAAAAAAAGGCCAAAAAAAAAGAACGAAAATAAAACATAAAAGAGTTAAATTGTTTTTGGGTTGTGAAAGCATCAATCGAAATGAGTTGCTGAATTAATTTCATTGTTCGCTTTAAGTGCTTTGTTTGTCATAAACAATTTTAATGCGATAAACTCAGCTGCTTTTCAAACAATGATGCACACACACACACACAGCACACACACAGCACACGTACAAACAGTGAAACAAACAAACACATGCATTTATACTTAAGCACATACAACTGCGGTCATAAAAATAGTAGCGCTTTTAGTCAACGGGTACTCCTTCGTCTCACGCTACTAAGCACCTACAAAAAGGAACTGGTTGGAAGTAATATTTTCCGCAGATCGATTCTAGTCACTGGCTTCTGCTTCCCTAAAACCCTTAAAAATCATGTGCCCCCTTACTTTTCACTTCTAAAAATGCTGAAGGGCATGTGTTGTATGTTCCTTATTAAAATTGCGGTTTTAAGAAGGGCTTAACTTTAATTAAAATATTTTAGTTCAATTCAGTACAGACTTCGTGTCGCTTGATGACTTAAAAGTTCCTCCATTGTCTGATTAAAGAAAACTTCAAAGGTAAGCAGTTTACGTAAGGCGTTTTGGCATGCCTTCTCTGTCAAGGTGTGCTCATTTTTCTTGCTGGTAATTTATTATTTATTATATTTCAAAAAGAGTCTTAAATGTGTCAATCAAGATTCGAAACAATTTCGAACAGCTTGTGTAATGAAAGCTATTCGAGAGCACAAGAGGTTTTAAGCATTTTTTTAAGCTGCAGTACTATTTTGTTGACCACAACTGTACATACATTGCATTGATTGCCAATGCGCAATATTGAATTTTGTGCAAAATTCGTAAACGCTTAGTATGAAAATTTTTAAATACTCATGCACGCACACACACATACGCACACACACACTGACACACAAAGAAGTATAAGCACGCATATGCATAAGCTTCAAACAATTGCATTCAATTTGAAATGAACTTGTCAATTAATTTTTGTACCAATTCGTATGCCAATGCCAGCAACCAACACAGTCAAGTATGTGACTGTGTGTGTGTGTGTGTGTGTGTGTGTGTGTGTGTTCAAATTAGCAATGTAAATATTCTAATTTAAAATTCCGCACATCCCACATTGAGCAGCAACAGCAGCAATAAATAAATATGAATAACGAAAGCAGCTTCGTAAGCCTCACACCAACCATCAACCGCCAACCGCCATCCGCCACTGACAACTGCCCCTCGGCTCTCTGCCGTTGCCGTTGTCGTTGTCGATGTCGCATTGAAAGTGCACCGAAAAACAAATACAATAATATCTGGCATGTAATTGAATTCTGTCAGCTCCACTGAGGTCTCTTCTACTCTCCACCCAACCAACTCACACCAATTATATTGTTTAGTCTTTGTTCACATCTAATAAACCGCTTCGTATATGCTCATGGGCGTTTTTGGCTGATTATGCCCGCACAACTCACACACACACACACAATCAGAGGCGTGGCACATATGCAAAATGTAATAAAATATGCATGGAATTGACTTACGCAATCGAAGCTCAAACTAGAAAGTGTGCAACGGCGGCAGCTCAAAGCGACATTTATCCAAATCAGCTCTGAGGGATTAAATACTTCAAAATCACGCAATGCAATATCATAATCACCATCGTCATCATCGTCGTCAACAACATTTTGATAAATTGCATTTTGAGCTTAATAAAATAACTGTGGAAGAAGCTTTTTGTGGTTTATGCTCAACGTTGAATATCTTTTTATGCGGCAAATGCAATTAAATTAATCAAAAATAAATGGAACATGTTTGGCTTTGTTCAATGCCGAAATGGTAAAATCATATTCATTTTGTATAGAAAAGATTTTCAATAAAGATAATAATTTTGTTTGGCTTCAATTAGTTACGGTTTTGAAACAAACAAAAAGAAAAAACTTTTAAATTATCCTATGTTGTATAACGTTATGCAGTACACATACGGCAGTTTAAAATTTAGACAGTTCTAGATCTTGAAATCGAAGACTTGAAGAAAAATTGTATTGTATATAGTTTTTCATTGAAAGATCATCTACAATCGGTTACATTTAAAACAAAACTCTGACCGAATTCTCGAACCGAATAGATCACTGATTTTTGTTAGATTTGCCTTATACTAATCGGCCTTGACTTTGAAAGAAGTTTTGAATCAACTTAGGCACATTCAAGTTACTGAAACGTTCGCATAATCGAGTGTTCAGCTTATAGACGTACTATTGACTACGGAAAAAGGTTTCTTAGAACTTTTTCAGCGAGAACATTTCACTCTTGTGATAACTGAAGTGAGAAGTATTCCATAAAACTGAAATAGTGATGATTAATAAAAGAAATTGACCATTACTACTTTGTGCCATGCATTAGCAGTTAATTTTCAATTCCCTTTGTGCGTTCTTGTTTATATCCTTCATTAGCATAAATTAACATAAAAAAGAAAAAAAAAATACCAAGTCTCATTACAATTTGCTTCTCAACTTAAATGTTAATTTCTTTTGCTCAAACATTAAAACCGAAGGTCAGACGACCGTCGCTGTCTGGATCAGGACGTCATGCTGGCCAGGCAAACATTAATTTAAAACGGTAAAACGGCTTTCTTCAAGTTGTTATAAAATTAATCACGTATGTATTTACAATACTTTTATCACAGCTTCATTTTATGAAGGGTATAAAAAAGGAAGTAAGCATAATGGAAGATATATAACTCCACATGATTGTTTCTTTACTTTAGAGTGTATCCTGAAAATTATAATTACTTTTAAATCGAACAATGTTATAAATTTTGTAATTGACTTTCAAGAAATCAGAAAATTGTAAATACTTTGGAAATTCTTGTAGATTGGATTATGCAATCAAAGTCTTTCAAAACTGAAGAGCACTTTTATAGTTCGGGATACTTTTACTTTTATGTAAAATATTGAAAACTGTTTTGAAAACCCATTAAAATAAACAAAAAATACCGAATTATAAAAAGTACTCCTCAGCAGAAGAAAAAGTAAAGATTTTGAGATACCTTTGAAAACCGTTGAAGATTATAGTTTATCCAGATCGTCTTGATGATGTGACAAACATTGTATCATAGTTTTATTAACTAACACTAACTGTAGCGTATATAAGAGCTGCTCATCGCTCATTCCAACTCATATGCAGATATGCAGATAAAGGGCGCGATCGCGTATGCCAATGTCAGAATGCTGTCTGGCCAAACAGGAAGATGCGATGTCCCGGCGCGGCCCGACGACGGCTGGATAATAAATGGCCGGCCATTAAATTGCAATTAAAAGCTCATATGTGTGTGTGTATGCAAAGACTTCTCGTTACGGTTTCACACTCGACCTGCGTGCCGAACCACGGAACAGCGACTCAAATACCCCAAAAACCCCGAACAATGCCAGACATACTAATGGGTAACCATTTAAAAGTACAACTTAAAACTCATACACCAAAAAACAGAGCATTACTCTTCGCTGCCTTGCCCTTCGCCCTTCGCTATTCTTATGTTACACGCTTTTGAAAAAAAAAAAAACAAAAAGGACGGTAAAGAATAACATGCATGTGGAAAATAGGAAATTTAACAGTTCGCTGCCTTTTAAGCATGTAAACAAATTATTGAGCCAAATGCATATTCTTAATTATTATCATTACACACACACACAAACACACACAAACACACATGTATGCTTATAGTCATAAATAAACATGTTAAGCCAAAATAGAGTTGAAGAAGAAAGCAAAGCAAACCAATCGAATGTTTGGACGGCTTTCAGGCGGCGTTCAATGGTCGGTAACAACTTCCAATTAGGCACCACTCACATGTGCATTGGCCGATGCTATTAAAATTTATAGTCTATACAATGGCGCTGAGCCTATAACTTTTAATCAGACTAACAACAACAACAACAAAACAAAGCAACAAAAAAAAAAGAAATTGGCCCAAACATGCAAATTTCCATTAGGAACAAAAACGCATCTACAATGGTCAAACACACAAAGTTCGATATCGAGTTATAGAATCGAGTATACTTTTGGTGGGCGCTGATGTACGCATGATGGCCTCTGCGCCGGGTCGGTTTGGCGGCTGGTTGAGTAAGTGGCATGCAAAATTTACTGCTTGTGCAACGATGCACATTTGCAGTGAGTCAGTGAGAGAGGGGGTTTTTTTTTTTTTTAGTTGAATTGAGTTGAGTTGAGTAGAGCATTGTTGCAGTTGCAGTTGCAGTACTGCATGCATTTTAGCGGAAGGTTTTGTGCTAAGTGGTGCCAACAGTAAAGACTCGAAATCTGCTAATGGCAGCTCAAACAATAATAACAACAATAGCAGCAGCGTAGGCAACACTTCAAAAAAAGAAAACCAAAGGGGGTTTAAACGAAATCTACGACAGATGGCGCTTTTTCAAATGCTCAATGCGGGTTAATATAAAATATATAATACAAGGTCTCTTGTGAGTTCTTCTTCAATATTGTTCGCCCATCTTCAACATAGTGATTACTCAAATAGTTACTATACGAACGGCGCTGCCAACTCGTTGTATAAGAAATTGAACCCCCCCATACTTTTTATAGAAATAAACTTGATTATTTTTAGCAATTAGATTATAAAGACCAAAGGATACTCAAAATTACTACAATTTATGTGAGATAAAATTAGGAAGTAGGCGAGTATCAGCGAAATTTCAACAAATCTCAGCAAGGGTGAGGGGTTGTCGTTGATAAGGTCATGTCAACTTTTCAATTTATTAAACATACTAATGAAATGTGAAACTGAATCGCACATGTAATAGAGAGAAGATGGTTCAACAAAATCTCGCTAGACTACAACAAGGGGGCATCCAAGAGGCGGTCAATTTGGGGGGCAGTGTTTTAAATCTCAAGAGGGCGAACAACGCCCATGTGTAGAAGCACGGTATGAGTATGATAGCATAAAAAAAAGAACAGAGTTTTCAGTCAACAAAGAAAGGAACTAAATTAAAAATTGCTAAGCAATAATAAAGAGAAAAAAAAAACAAACAAAAAATGCAATAAGAAATATTAAACAATTAATAATCATTTGCAGAATTTATGCCATAGACATTTTAATAAAACCAATGCAGTGGCAGAAGAAGCAGCAGAAGCAGCAGAAGCGCAACCACGAAACAAAGTCAGAGCCATGGTTAGCCTCTGTCAGGATATTGTTGCAGGCATGCAAGCAAGCAAGCAAACAACAAAACCAGTTGCCAATAACTTTAACTTACAAAACTGTACTGTTCTCTGCAGCAGCAGCGACGCAGCCAAAGGCCAAACAAATAACTTTGTCGAGGCAAAGGCAAAAATGTTCTTAAGCAAGTTGATAATCACGAACGAAGGACAATGCAGAGCAACGTAGGAGATGCCGGCGACGAGGCAGTAGTGAAAACTATCATAATCATCAAGATGAATGCAGAGCAACTTAAATTGCGATACAATTTTAGTGCATGGTAGCTGAAAATAATAATTTGACGAGCATTTTGACTTTAAGGTGCGGCTTGACTGACTCTGAGCCGATGGCATACTAAACCGAAGACCAACCAAAGACAGTTTCAGGCTCGGGCACACAAGGCTCATGGGCATATTTGACTGTGAAACATATTTGAGTACTTAACGGAAATTTGTGCAATAAAGTAACTGAATTGAAGTATAAAGTGTATGCAAGAGAGAGCGAGAAAGACTGAAGCTGAATGAGCGTAAGTGAGAAAGAGACCATGTGTGTGTGTGTAAAATTATTGTTAAACGAAAATTGCAGCAAAATAAAATTGAATGCGTTTCGCCATGTTGAACAAAGCGTTTTTACAGCAACACACAAGAATCGTGTGTGTGTGTGTGTGTGTGCATGGTGTATTGAACTGGTGTGGCGAAGTGCCGAAGGGGTGGGGCAGATTAGTGAAGTGAAGGAAGAAAAAAGGGATACAGAACAAAGAGTTTGGCAAACCGTTGTTAAACGAGGCTCAAACATACACGCAGGCACCTACACACACACACACACACTCTCACACACACACATAAATGTGTTCGAACGAAATCCCTTTGATTTTTTGCCGCACCGATGCAACAGCAATTTGCAAAATCCTTTCACAATCAAAATCAACCACAGATGAAATTTCAATAGAAACTGCGAAGCACAAAACTCGCACACACACACACACACGCACACGCACACATATGTGCATGCATTTGTTGGCTAAAGTAAAAGTGGCGGCGTTGGCAAAAACACAATGGCGTAGCGGGCAAAAGGGGGCGGGGTACGATGTTGGCGGCATGCGTCGATAAATCGCTTTCAACTTCAATACGAGAAAAATGAAAACTAACAATTGGTAAATGGACGAAATGTTGCTTGAAATGCAAAAGCGCTTCAAATATTCGCTTGAGAGCAAACCAAATTGCACAAAAATACCAAAAAAAAAAAAAAAAAAAATACAAAAAATAATACAAACAAAAAAAGTCTGAGCATGCAAAGCAAATAAAACTGTGCAATTGTAGGGTATTAAGAGTGTATTAATAGCCGACTCGAGTAAAAGACTATTTTATAGCAATGCCGCAACTCTTCATTTTAAGTCTTACAATTACCGCATGGCAAAACAGAGCAAAGCGGTCGCTGGGCTAGGAGGAAGAGAAGAAGAAGAATGAGAAGAAGAAGACTTAGCGGCATGCGAGACACCATGATGAGTGTGTGTGTGCGTGTGAGTGAGTGAGCACGCTTAAACTTTTACAACGCCATCTGCAGGCAGCGTTAATATGCCGCATATAAACAAACAAATACAGAAACTTACGCAGGCATACACACGCACACACACACACGCTCAGACAGACAAGCTTACAAACATATTAAAAACCAAGAAAATGCAATCAAACTCATTTATCCTCATTAAGTCGCTCTTGCTTTACCCATGCACAATATGGAAATTCTCAAGTTTTCCTGTTATTTTTCGCTTCTTTTTTCTGCTTCTTTTTTTTTCAGCTTCTTTTCTGCTGCTAATATGTTTTTGATGCTTTCAAAGTCGGCAAATTGCTACACTGCAGCACTGTGAAGGGCAACTGGTGTGGCCTAGGGTGGAAGGCAGGCAGGCAGGGTTGTCTTGACGAAACATACGCAAAGTCGTCGTCGTAGTGGTAATAAACACTTTTGCTTAATGGCCAACTCTGTCTGCTTTGTTGACTGTTGACTGTTTCCTTTTCCGTTTAGTTTTTTTTTTCCTTTTTGTTGCCTATAAGGATTTCATTATAAGCAAAGCAAAGCAGCAGCAGCAGCAAGAAGCAGCAGTCAAGCACGCCGCTGCCTTAAGTAATTAAAGAATTAAAACAAAGGCATAAATACCCACATGTGTTTGTACATACAAAACTGTGTGTGTGTGTGTGTGTGTGTGTGTGCGTGTTAGTCAAAAGCACAGGCATGTGGGCGCTGGCAAACGTTTAAAGAATACAAAAAAAAAAAAACAAAGTAGTAAGGTGACCATGTGGTCTGTCGTCCGCAAACCAAACCAAAACCAAGCACAACACACGACGTCGACGACGACAAGTTTGCCGCTCACATTGGCCAGCAAGCAAGCTGAGTCAAGCATTCCAACAACAATAAGAACAACATATACGTACCACCGGTTTTGTCATCATCGTCGTCGTCACAGTTCCTGTGCATGTCTGTGTCTTCACGGCGCCGTGCAGGATGTGTAAGTGAAGGACAGCAGCCAAGTTGGCAGCGCCGTGCAAAGTTTGGCTCATGTTTGACTTTTGCCTTCATGTGCATGCAAACGCATAATCAGTGTGCAAGCGAGATGGAGATAGTGACAGAGCACAAGAAGCATCAAGGCTAAATTTAGTGCGTTTTTTTTTTGTTTTCGTTTTTCTTCTTTCATTACTTCCACTGCTACTGCTGCTGCTTCTTCTTCTTGTGACTTTTGCTGTTGTCGCTGCTGTTATGATTGTTGTTGTTGTTGTGCTGCCGCTCATGCACCTTCATTTTGTATTATTTATTTATTTCTGTTTTTTTTTTCTCTCATTATTATAACTTTTTTTTATCATAAGTTGTCGCGTCGTTGGTTGTTGTTGTTATTGTTGCTGTTGTGCTGCTTGTTGTCGACTTTGCTCTGCATATGACGGAAAAAATTAGTTGGCTCTGTTGTTGTGTAAAACTTTGTGCGAACACAGCATGGCGTCTACATGACAGCCATAAAATTTTAAGCCATAAACAGGTGTCGACACTGGCCATGCTCTGCGGCAAGAGATGCACAGCACTTCCCTTTGGATCATATCGTATCGGAATGGTACATGGTACATAATTGTGGCTAAAGAAATACCAAAGCAGCTCAGCTCAGCTCAATGGCCGTAACAACAGTCTATCTCACTCACTCACTCTCGCACACTATCTCTATGGTTTTGTTGTAATCTTGTACCAAAACATTTAATCCTCACCCTTGCCGCAGCATCATTACCAACATATCACACAACGTACGCAAGCACACAACACAACACAACACAATAGCAAGAACAAATACCATATAACAAGCAAGCAAGTCTTGCACGCTCCGGCTACCGTACGTTTACGGCAAGTTATTAAACTTAATGCAGTTTAATTGACCTTTTCGCAAAGTTTTGGCAACTCTCTGACTGCTCTGCTCTGCTCTGGTCTGCTCTGTTCGAACGTCCGTTGGCTAAGCTAAGACAAAGGGGCGGAGAAGGCGACGGTATGATATTGAAAACTGAAAGCGCATTATGTTGCTCATAATTATGGCTTAAGCTTATTGACTGGAAATTTTAATATACCATTTAATTATAATTGCCGGCAACGTTTCAAATAAAAGTCATGCACAACTGGCAAATGCTCCGATGGTAAATTATTGCGTTGTCGTCGAACAATTTCAACAACTATTTGCAATACATTCAAGTATTTTTATTAAAAACGATAAATAGTTTTCCTCTGCTATTCGATCAACTTTATACGCTACGCTCAGCTTGTTATTAGAATTTATAAGTTTTGCAAGAAGAGAGAAGAATTACGAAGGTAAAAAATGAGTTTTTCGAGATTTTGAAAATAATTAATAAAAAAAGGAAATAAATAACATTAATAAAATATAGTTTTTTACCTTAAATTGTATGAAAGTTATATGAAAATAATCTAAATGGAATATTCTTAATAGATTCAATATTGCAAAGTATTATAAAGCGCCCTCTCTCTTAACTGGAGAGTATCCTGATGTAGTTTAAGACCAATAATGACTTCATATATATCAAAGCACTCAATACGAATGTTTCATGAAGGTCTCAAGGAACTTAACTCAAGGAACTTGTGTAAATTTTTTTCAATTTGGACTTAAAAAACATATTTGATTGTAAAACTTACCATATTCTAGGCACACATCGCCGACATGAATAATCTACGTTCCTGAAAAGAGTAGAAAATAAATAATTAGCGCATTTTAACATTATTTAGACAAACTTTATTATATTCTAGTCGCTCTGGCACACTATGCAGCAGAGTAAAATGGGATCGTTTGTATAGAAAATAATTATGGCATTTTCATGCTCCGGAACTTTCATAAATCTCAAGATTTATACAATAATATATGTTGCCTCCAAAGTTCTTATCATCTTAGCAATAATTTAGGCATTAAAAAACGTTTGTTTTAGACATGAACTGTAAGCAAATTTTTCTCAACAACTTCTCGCCCAAAAGTAAACAATTATCTGAGCAAAATTGTTAACAAAATTTATATACCAAACAAAATAAAATAAGAAGCGTACAAAAGGCAACTTTATGTGCTGTAAAATACCCCAAGGCATTTGATTATGTAAAGAAGCTTGGCATGACTCTAACTCCCTGACCAGTCTGTCAGCCCCAAACCGATGGCAACGACGACGCCAAGCTGAAGCTTTGTCGCAAGTCAACAGCTTATGCTGTGAATAGCCCAAAGAATTTGCAAAGCAATATGAGAAAAAGGACAATAAGTTTACATGAGCACAGATTGGCCGTATAAGACATGCTCGAACCATTGACCAAGCGAGCGTTGAAAGTGAATAAGACGACTGCAGGGTAATTAGATTTCGAACGTATGTAAATACGAAGAAAGCCAGAGGCAAAAATCTCACACTCACAAACTTTCCATCCAACATGTATTGTACACACAAAGCAGCAGAAGAAGAAGAGCCGTACCGAACCGAACCGAAAAACTTTGAAAATAACTTGAAGCTACAAACGAATTAAAATAAAGAACGCACATCAATTTTCATGTTCGGGTCAAGGCGATGGAATTTCAAAGCATTTAAAGGACATTTACACCTCCACATTGAACAAACGCGCACAACCTCCCCATTACCCACCAAAAAAAGGCAAAAAAGCAGAACTTCATATGAAACTGAAGCTGACACTGCATCATCATCATCATCATCATCATGTGCTCAAGCCATGTACGTTGAGCTTTAGCATATTTACAAAGCGCTTCACATTACAGCGAGCGTGTCTAATCCCGTTGGCCGCAGTCCTCCAACGTCATCCTGTGCAAACATGCCCATATTGATTAATTTCTCGTTGCTGCGCCATTCGCTATTTGTCTTAGACCGTAATTACAAGCAGTGGCAGCATTGGCCGCATTGGCGATTGCGCGCGCGTCCCTAAGATAAACAACGAGTAGCGCGATTACAAGTCGTGAGAGTAGCCTAGAGTTGCTGCCGGTAATTGAATCAAATGAAGCGGTATTAGTATTAGCTGCTTCCATGGCGTTACATGGCGTTACATGGCATTGTAAACACGCCCACGCTGCCTCAGTTAGCGGCCAAGACAGACGCTGCTCGTGGTTGCCGGTTGTCTTAGACTGCACTAAAGTACAAACAACAACGTGTTTATTTTTGTAAATTAATTTTTAATTTTATGTGCACGTTGTATGCGTTGTAAAGCGACGCCAAGTGTGTTTGCAGCTATCAACAACTGAGTCTGTCTGTCTGTCTGTCTGTCTTGGCACCTTCCGAGGCAAATGCTACTTAAGTCGGAGCGCACTTCCTTCCGTTGGCCAGCACAAACATTGCTTGTGTGTGTGTGTGTGTCGGTGTGTCAAAAAAGAAACAACAAAACCGACAACCAAAAAACATGGCCAACATAATAAACCAACAAAGCAAGAAGGACTTGAAGGACCAACAAACCAAGCAACAAACGAAAGAAAATGCCAACAATAAGAAAGCAGAAACAAACAAACAACAACTTTAATGGCGGCGTCGCGAAAATAAAAGGAAAACCAACAGAAATCAAAAGTAGTAAATGAGTGAGTGGAAAAACAAGCGTATAAAGCAACGAACAGCGAGCGTAAGTCAACGAAATACTCACACACACACACACACACACACACAGACACATGCATACAAGCACAATTTTACAAGATAAACGGAAACAAGCCAAGATGGAATTAATTTTCCGCTTTGAACAAACAAGCGGAAGTAAATAAAAAGTACCAATGATGCTGGCTGAACAGTGGGAAAGGAGTGGGGGAGGGGCAAGACTACAACGGCCAGCAAACAGCAAGTAGCAAAAGAAACAGAAGTGAAGATAGCAAAAGGAAAACCACCAACAACTTCTAATGTTGACCAAAACATCTTTTGAGGTTTTTTTTCTTTCGACATTAATGCCGAAAACAGACAAAATTTGGTAACTGTGTGCGTGTGTGCATGTGTGTGTGTGTGTGTGTGTGTGCGTTGATATTGACAAATTGCAATTTAAATAGACAGCAATAAGTTAAATATATACACACAATTACTAATTAGTTTACCGAACGTATATTGAAGCACAACTGAATATTGATGTTGTTCTTGCAATATTGATGGAAACATTTACGCACTCATGCACACAATTAGACACACGCCCAAACCCCGCAACCCAACCTCCAAACAAACAACCACACATACAAAACACATGCAGATACTTTTCATGTACCAAACATTTTGGCAAGCAATGCAGAAATTTACATTAATCATACGCACTGTTGTACCAACACATGAAACAAAAAGGAAGCGCACAACTGTAAATTATGAAGAGCACCTTTATTGTTTTTATTACTATTTTTACTTTCTGTTACTTTTCACTCATGTTTAGTTGAACGGTTACTTCTTAGAATGGCGAAAAAAGGCGTATTTTTAATATTTTTTTTTAAATAGAATTTTTATAAATTTCACAAAAGTTATAATACAATTTTATTACGTATTATTAATAAAAGTCTATTTCACGAAAATTTCAGAAAAATATATTAGAAATATAAAAAGTTACAGCTCTTTATATCGGCCCCTTTTTTAAAAAAAGTTCTTTACGGTTCCCATCATAACTTCCCAACCGTTCAACCGAAATTATGCAAATTCAAAACACAAGTAGTTTAATAGTAAATCTAGTGCTTAATCGAAGCTCTTTGATTTATTTTGGAAATCAAAAAAATGGCGGCCTCAAAAAGTCAATTTTTCGATTTTTAGACAAAAAATAAAAGTATATTGTTTATAAAAAATCTAAATTTAAAAAAACAAATGTAAATTCTTCGTCTAAAAAGTAGACACTAACTAGATAGAAGTGTTGTTAAGAAGTTGTGCGAATTTCATTAAAATCTATCGAGCGGTTTTCAAATGACAATTCAATGTGTCTCAAGTGCTTCGACAGCATTGTTGGGCGTCGACTCCACGCGTTGCCGTTTGATCCAACAGAGTATGTTCACCCATGCAAAGCTACAGACGCCCATGTATATGACACGATAACGCGGCGCCACCAGCCAAAAGTTGAACGTCTGCACGGGCAGCCAGAAAAGGCACGAGCGTTCGAATGTGGGTATGAATTTTTCCTGCAACTCCTTGAGCGGTTCCTCAGCGCCTTCCATGAGCGACATGCCTGTGTTGTATTAGGTTTAGTAAGCTCTTATGTGCACAAAAATACAAACACACCTGTGTAGAAGATGGTCAGCAGATAAGGCGTGAGCACAAATTGATCGAGCACAAGTTTCTTTACGATGATCGTCTTTGTTGTGCCGGGAAATGTGCGATCAAGCCATTTATACCTAAAGTCGTTGAATAACGTTTAAATTTCAATGAAATATAACAAAGGTCATGCTTGTTGCTGTGCTGTTTGATTTTGTGCGTGTGGTGTAGGGTATTTTTATGTATTGTGTGCATTCTTACTTATCTTACTCACATAAATTGTGAACAAACGCGTAGCTGTGCTCAGCCATTGTAGGGCATCCACAACGAAAAGCTCAGCGTTGAGCTTTTGCTTTTGGTTTTCAAAGCCCTGCACACAAAACTTTTGAGGCATGCCTTAAGACGAGTAAAGTAAGTGCGTTAAGTGAAGAGAATAGGTGAGAGTATATGAGATGAAAGAGAATTGTGCAAAAGATGTGCTTTGCGGTGCTCTTTTTTATTGCAAACAGACACGTGCGCGCAAGCTTATTTCGTAAACAAATGCACACACACACACGCAACACACATGCACGCGCTCAGGCACATACTACCGAGCAAGCAAATGAATGAGTGCGAGCGCGAGTACATGCGTGCGTACGTGTGTTGCTCGCAAGCTCTCTTCAATTTAACAAATTGAGCTTCAATTTACAAAACACACACACACACACACGCACAAAGCTGCTTTGTCAGCTGTGCTGTGCTGTGCTGTGCCGTGCTGTGACAATGAAAACAAATCTAATTGAATATAACAATTTACGCAGATGAACTTAAATGATATTGTAACATGTTATAGAAGTTACACACCATGTATAAAGTGTCGGCGCAAAGACACCGGTGCCCAAGACCGCATAACGGCCGACAGTTGCATAATCGATTGGCTGAAGTTCATCGCCACTTGTCTGTGGCTTCACCTGCAATTAGCACAAGTCATCAATCACGGCTTCGAGAAACTTTCAAACTCACTCACCAATATTCTTTTGGTGATGTATTGCTGCGAGAATTCAGCGCCCACATAGAGGCTGCCGTAGACGACGCTATTTGTGACGAAGGGATGCTTCCGGAAGAGCCCTTTGACGGCATCAAAGAGTCGTGACATTTTGGCGTGAATTTTGTACACAAAAATTATATGGCAAACTTATCTAATCGTGTACTCGTAAGGCAAACGGTACAATGTTTGCTATTGTTGTTTATGGCACGGAAGACTTTCGTTCATACTCATGCCGCTTGGCGTCGACACAGCACTGAACTGAAACGTTTAACGAGCGTTTTTCTACTGATTTGATACGCTCAATTGGCTGAATTGTCTGCAGTCAACGCACTGGGCAGTAAAACGAACGAGCATGCTCGGCTGCAAGGACACTGCAATACGCTTTATCAAAGCGAAAATTAAGCGGAAGCGAAAGTTGAAAAAGAACTATTGAAACTTAAATACAAATTCAACGCTTTGGATTACATTATTCGATTTAAAGCTATCAGCAAAATATGTGTATACATACAGTACATTTTTGGGTCCATACATGACTCAAGAAGTAAAAGAAACTTTTCATTTTACATTCTTACGTTTTGTTTTGCTTTTTTAAGCAATTCAAGCTTAGGTTGTATGTTAACCTCAAACGGCCATAGTAGCGTATACATAATCTACGCTTCTCTTGCTTATCTCATACGCACCGTAGTCCAATTTTTCATATTTTGTATAAACAGATATCTTAACATAAAAAAAATTAAGAAAAAAAAATACCCAGAGTTTTTATCAACTTTGACTACGAGTCTAACAAAGTAAGTCTCACCGAGCTATTAAAATCATATTTTTATATGCTCAAAAAGCTCGCAGATAAGATAAGACTTTCTTATTACAATTTAATTTGAAGAAACAAAATTCATATTAGATTTGCAAATGTGTTTGGGATCACGCTCAAATTGTAAGGTGAAAATAAATATAATCCGCATAGTATATAAACTTTAATCGCTTCTAAACCCAAATCAAAAACTTGGGGCATATGCTTTCTTTACACGTATAATTGGTGAAATGTAAAAAAAGAGCTGGAGGCATTCTATTAGTCAAAGCAACTGAATTGAAGTATTGACGATATTTAATTGTAACAATTTAGAATATAAAGTAGGGTATATCTATAGGTATATATAAAAGTGCACATCTCTTAGTAAAACTTAGTACCAATTAAAGGGTATTTATCAACTAAATCAAATAATAAATTCATTGCATACATACATATATGATAAGACGCAATCGGCAATTACAAAGTCATAGAAAACTGGCATTTTCCCCACTGAACACTATCAAGTTCAAGTCGTTAAATATTTTGGATATTTAAAAAAAAAAACCGGAAAAAGTTTGGATTTTTTAACACATAATTTCAAAACCGATCCTGATTTGTCAAAAAAAAAAATACATATCGACTAAATTATCTCATATCTTCCAAGAAAAACAGTTGCATTTTGTTTTCAAACGGTTTTTTATCTGTTTCTTTTTATTGTGTTCAATTTGCTTCTGATAAGTAGTTCAAGAACATTTCTTCAACAATGCGTAGGCTTATGTTATACAGCACTCATTAGCACATACGTCAAACACGTCATTGTTAGTCTTTTCAAATGCTATAATTTAATTTAATAAATTCAATTTAAGTCTCGAACACACACAAGCCACAAGCTTAATACTTTTGTATGAGTTTGTCTCAGAGAAATGCGTATTGTTTTGCCACGCACACACACACTGGAACAGTTCGTGGATATTGACAAATTGCAATTTAAATAGACAGCAATAAGTTAAATATATACACACAATTACTAATTAGTTTACCGAACGTATATTGAAGCACAACTGAATATTGATGTTGTTCTTGCAATATTGATGGAAACATTTACGCACTCATGCACACAATTAGACACACGCCCACCCTCCAAGCAAACAACCAACCACACACAAAACACACAACACATGCAGATACTTTTCATGTACCAAATATTTTGGCAAGCAATGCAGAAATTTACATTAATCATACGCACTGTTGTACCAGCACACGAAACGAAAAGGAAGCTCCTGTGAACTTATGCACACAGTTTATTAACTGTAAATTATGAACAGTATTTTGCTGATACAAACTTGATTTAGAAAGCATCACTTGTGTTCCTACCCGCTTGCTGTTGACACCAACAACGTATATTAAGCCAAACAAAAGTACACATGCCCAAGTATATGACCCGAAACCCTGGTGCCACTTGCCAATAATTGAGCACATCCAATGGCAACCAGAAAACTAGCGAACGCACATAAACGGGCATGAATTGTTCCCGCGTTTCCCGTAATGGATCATCAACGCCCTCCATCAATGCCAAGCCTACAGCGATGTCTGTGTTAATGAATGCGTTAAATGGCATTGGTCTTGTAAGCAAACTCACCCATCAGTGAAAAGCACAATGTAAAAGGCGTTAACAATAACTCATCCATCATGAGTTTCTTTAGAATTGTGGTCATGGCTGTGCCCGGTAATTTGCGATCAATCCATTGGTACCTGCGTTAGTTAATATCCCTTTTAATAGAATGAAGTATTTGTGTTCATTGAAGTGCCTTTTGTTTGACTGTGTCTATTCGTTTATGCTGCTCTAACTAACTGCAGGGTATTCAGGGAAGGCGCTTCGAGAGCTTTCCGATTTGAAAGAGATATGTAATTGAAGTAACTAAGAGAATTTCGGAACAAAAGAGTAAATTTCGAGTAGAATCTCGAGTAGAGCTTATTTTTAAGCACGTGTGTGGTTTTGTTTTTATAAACAAACCCCAAAGCAGGAAACAGTGCCGTAACTTGCGCCCGTCTTAAGGAACCCTAAGCTCAAGAGTCATGGACTAATACAACGAAATTAGGACTGGACATTGGACGCCCTACATTTCAACACGAAATATTTTGGTTCTCGAAAGTTAAACACAGACATTCTTGAGTTGTGGACTATTTCAATAAAAAGAAAAATCTGAATAGGGTTCAATATATTTTAAAGATACTCAGAAACTTAGTAAGCTTGTAATTTGGATTCAAAAAAGCTTCTATACTTTGTTAGCATTTTGAATCATTAATCAATTTCTGAAAATATAAAATTAGAATCTGAAAAATGCTGTAAGTACGCACCATTTAAAGACAATGGGCGCAATGAAACCGGTGCCCATAATGGCACATCGGGCCATGCTTGCAAGATCGATTGCCTCTGGTTTGTCACCACTCGCTGGTGGCTCAGCCTGTAATAAGTCTCATCTATGAATCTTAACATCGATGCACGCTAATCTCATTTACCAATAGTCTTTTCACGATAATTTGCTGCGTCAAATCGGCACCCATATAAAGACTGCCGTAAAAGATGCAGCTCGTAACGAAAGGATGCTTACGCAAGAGCTCCTTGGCAGCATGAAAAATTCGAAACATTTACGCGAATTTAAAAAAAAAGAAAATTTTATTTGAATTTTTACATGTCACTTTAATTTTTGAGAGGTCAAGAGTATAGTTTAAATATTATCAAGTCAGGCAGAGTATAATTTCAAAGCTGAACATTCTAAGCGTGAGAAATGATTTGCCTTGTCAACCCTTCCATCAGCGAATAATTACAATCTCGGCCTCTACGCTGAAAAGCATAGTTTTTGGCAAAAGCATTACCGAATCAAATAGGCTGTTTCATAATATTCAACTATTCAACAAATATTCAAGATTCTCAAGGACCGGAAAAGTCCACACAAAAGACCACACACTTGTATAATATTATTTGAGAGAATACATTATAATTTATTCAAATTTCGGTAGCAGAGTTGAGAGAGCGACGTTGCTTGAACCAACAAAGCATGATCATATATATGTAATCACAAGCGCCGACTACGATAACCCGTATCCGTGGAGCGACTAACAAGAAGTTAAGTAAGTCCACTGGCACCCAGAAAAGAACCGAGCGTTGAAGCTCAGGCAAGAGTTGTTCTTGTAATTCCCGCAATGGATCCACAGCGCCTTCCATCAATGCCATGCCTAACGTGATTTTTAAGTCAAACGATGTATTCAAATTTTCAGCGCATAACTCACCCGTAAAGAAAATCGTAAGCAAGAGTGGATTCATAAGCAATTGATCCAGCGCAAGTTTCTTTAGAACAATGGACAGTGCTGTGCCCGGGAATCGGCGGTCTAGCCACTTGTACCTTCATTTAAGGTTTTACTTTATTTAATCACACAAAAAACATAAGAACTGCTTACGCTACGCACCATATGTAAAGTGTGGGCGCAAAGACGCCGGTGCCCATGATGGCGTACCGGGCCACGCTCTCATAATCAATTTCCCGAAGTTTGCTGCAAGTCTCCGGCCGTCCAAACTGCAATAATTTTAGGCTATAAAGCAAATCTTTAAGTTGCGTCCTTTAATTTACTGATAGTCTTTTGGTGATGTTTTGCTGTGTGAATTCGGCGGCCATATAGAGGCCGCCATAGACGCCGCAGTTGGTAAGAAAAGGATGTTTTTGGAGAACACGCTTGGTCGCATAAATAATTCGCGACATTTTCGTTAATTTTTATTGATTATTTTAAAAAAAAATAAATAAAATGAATTAACGTATGCGTTTCAAACATAATCACAGAGTCACGATTGATACACTACTAAGTCTGTACAAATTCGACAGCACTTATTATCTCTCAATCAAGCTCTGTATTAGCCATAGGCGAGGTCTTATGGTTTGGTAGAAGCTTATCTCTCGCTTGATTGTTAATCTTAAGCGCTCCTATGTTACTCATGGCCAAGCAGCATATATGACATTAGCGTTTGGGGAAATGCTCAGGCTGTGATTAACTTATGAGCAGGGCAATCATCACCATATATGTATGTATGTAAAAATAATGTAATAGAGTTGATATTTTTATACTTTAATAGTTTAGCTTTGTTCTTGTATGCCTACAATAATAGGTTCTTAAAAAGAAAATTAAATTTATTTGAACGATTAAAAAGAAGTTATTAAAAATAGGATAGGATTCTCCAAAATCATAGACATTTGGGCCATTATTAAATATATTTTTTTAAAAACATATTTTATTAAACACATCTTTTCGGTGAACAGCGTACAAATGTGCATTGTCTGGATAGACTACATAGTGAAGACGTTTTCACATTATTAAATAACGGTTTCTTGCTCGCAAGCTTGTTATTATAGCAATTGTTATTATATCTTCTTAGCTATTAACTTATTTGTAAAAAGTTGCCAATTATTCATTCAACGCGTTGAGAAATTGTCAATATAGACAATCTTATAGAGAGAGTCTTAGCTAAGAACTTATCAAAACCTCTTATCAATTTTCTTTACTCAACAACAAAAAACAAAAAATTTAAATCAAAATAGAAACAAATTTACACTTATTAAATATTCACATGTCTAAATAAATTTTAACACATTCACACAACATAAACAATTCCGTATAGATTTAAAAAAAAAGACGAATCTGGCGGGAAAACTAATTATTTATCATATTTTTCAAGAAACGACACTTTCGACACTTATAGCAAACCACATAGAATGTCCTTAGGCACGGTCATTGCCAATGCAGTTTCGCTGAGGAGTCTACGCAATACCTTAAGCAGAAACAAACCAGAACGAGTGCCCGAACCGGTGCCAACTACCAAAGAGTTACGCATGGAAGCAGAAGCGCCAAGCCGTGAAACTAAAGCAGACAAGCCCATGCATGCACCAACAAAAGAGACACATGTGTGCGTGAGTCACAGACGCACAAGCGAGGATAGCGCGCGTTCGCGCAACTCAAAGGCACAAACGGGCCGCAAGCGAAAATGCAGTGGCGTCTTGCCGCAGGAAGCTTCGCCGTGTCACACAATCGTTGAGCAGATATTGCACAAGGTGAACGAACTGGAGTACACGCTCTACGAGGATCAACAGCAGGAGTTCAAGTTGCGCATGGCGCTTGAACGTCAAACGGAACGCGTGCACGACTTGCGCTTCTCGCTGGAGGCCGAAAAGCAACGCAATCAACGACTCGTACAGCTGATACGTGCCGCTGACACAGCTGGCACGAGCAACAGCGATGAAGAGACGCCGGAACCGGCATGCGCGCTCGTCAAGTGGCAGCCAACATTGGACTCCATAAGTCCGCTGCTGATGCAACAACGGTAAGCAGCGTGTTTGCATATATATGTGTCTATATATAATAATACAAATACAACTTTGAGGTATGACGAATTGTCAGCCTCCTACAAACAAGCGCGTCGTCAATTGGCCAAGAAGGACAAACGTCTGACCATGGTCAAATGCGATAAGGAGGAATTGCAGGCAAAACATGACTATTTGTTCGATGAGTATCGCAAAGAACAGAAACGCTTGGAGGATATCTGTGGCAAATACCTCACACTACAGTTCCGTAAAAAACAAGAGGTTAACTTGTTAACAATATCATTTACATATGTATTTGATAGCTTTATTTTTTACTTTTGCAGATACTCAATCTTAGAGAGGCATTGGACTATGCCAGCGATTGCATAATCAGTGCACAAAATCTATTAGAGAATTGTGAGCAAAACTACGACAAACGCACGGATGGGGAATTTCAACAAAATTTACAGTATTTTATAACAGCGCTGAGACGTTGCTGTCCCAGCCTATATCAGCAACAACCGACGTCGAGCAACTGAGATTGAACTCACCGCGTCAAACTGATTGTTCGCTTTGATTGATCGATCGTTTGCACGATTGTTCACATTAGCAGTTCATTGCAAATGTTCATTATTGAAACACTTACTGAGTTGTTAGCTAATAGAAGTATTTGACATTCGGGTTGTTGAAGATCATTAATAAACAAACAAAAAAAACCTTACTTTGCAAATATGTTTACTTATATAATATTAAAAACTATGAAAAAAAAACATATGAACTTTAATAGTTTTTAACAAAGTTCAATGCATCATTTTTATAGTTTTTAGCGCTTCGTTCCATTATTGAAATTGTAGTTAAAGAAACAAAACGCTGGCAAAGCAAACTCAACGCTTCTTCTACAAAATGACACACAATAAATTTATCTATGAAGCGCTAAACGCCAATGAAATGAAAAACAAAAACTTTAACGTTAACGTTAATATGCCAAGAGCTATTTACAAACAAATCTACACAAATATTAAATGGTAATTTACGAAATTATTATGATCACTTAGATTCTAACAGAAACTAATTCAATTTGTGCTGCTGGTGCCGCCTGCGTCAACAGCTGACGGCTTAAACGACTTTGTTGCCATTAATGTTCATGCCAAATCCGTTGCCAACCAACCAAAAAAAAAAAATAAAACGAAGGCTGCACCGCCAGTGAGGAACAGCTTAAAGACTTTTAGTAATATTATGGAACAAACGACGACCCCACCACGAATCCAGATCGAAGGGCTTAAAATCACTCAAGACGGGGCTTGGCGGTTCCACCCAGTAGCACGGCGCTGCTGCAGGCGTAGGATAAGCAGAAGCCGCTATAAGAATATGAAATGAATATATCATTATTTATATCATTTTACAACAACACAACAACTTACCAGCACTATTGTTGTTATTAGAATCGGCCTGCATTGTCTTTACGTTATTCTTACTCGTGGAATCGTACGGATTCTGTGCGACAAGAATATTCCAAGCTACATGACAAATAGAAAAATGATATAACACAACATAAGACTTATTAGGTTCAATAGTAAAACTTACAATCATTAATGTATTTAATGATCTCCTCGTGTTGCGGCGTTATAGCCTCGTCCTCGATCAACTTTGTCGGCGTTATTTTTTTCGTTGTTTGAAAAACTGGACGTGGTATGCTGGAAAATTGTATAACAACAATTTAGTAAAGCCAAATGATAACGAACAACTCAAAGTTCGGCCATGCAGGTTATGTAATACTCTACACGCAGTGTGCTTTCAGATAGTGTTTATAACATGAAGATTTATGCAAAAAAAACTGTCTACGTTCTTGAATGCAATAATATCAACTTTTATTACTATAATGAATATACACAAGTATGAACGCTGCCATACCCACTTTTGTTAGTATTCATGCCATGTTTTTTACTATACAACAAAGCACCCACAATAATATTAAGCTGTAGACTTGGACTTGGCGCTGTTCAAGATTCTTTTATTTGGATCACTCTTGAGTTTTAAAATTTTGAAAAAAATAATAAATTAATGGCCTTAAAAGCAAACATGAGATTTTGAATGATCCCCCCTGCCCCTTGCTGAGATTTGATAAGATTTTGCTGGCATCTCTACCCGCCTTAAATTTATCTAAAGTCGGACAAAGAACTCAGACAAACCAAGAGTTGGACAGTCTGATAATCTTTTTGTAGAACTGATCAAGTTGTTTGTTACAAACAGCTGGTCGAAATCGTAATGCTATTTATACACTGTGTGTAGGGTACTCTCAGAAAAAAATCAAATGCAATTCAATCGTTTACGACAAACGCTTCTGATTACACAAAAATGCACATGGTTAAACGGCAAAGTGATCTCAATTACTAAAGGCATGTTGCATTAAGTAGAAAAAAAAAACAACAAAATGAACATATTCGATTTTCCACTAATAGATGCCGGCAACGTTAGTTTTCTTACGTTACGCGTTCGTTCCTTCGTTTGTTCGTTCGTTACGTCACATTTGTATATTCATAATCAGTTCATCGCATAAGCAAATAATGATAACGCTTTGACCCACGTGGGACCCAACACTCAAGCAACAAAATTAAATAAAAAAAGTAAGTTTGAAATACGCTTTGTTAGCGCAATTAGCACTTTCAAAATTTCTCTTTTTATCATAAGAAAATAAGAAGATACTATCTGAAATCCTATGCATTATTGTGTAAATGAGTACGTATGCGTTCACGGTCAATGCCCTTTAACACTTACTTGTTCACTTCTGGCGTATTCAAATCAATCGAGTTCTTGTTAGTGTCTTTAATTGTACCAAATTTTTCATAGCACTGTGGTAGTCCTGAAATGTGATGAAATATTTTAATTTTCTTATGCAAAAATACTAAAATTTGTGATGCCGGCAAAGTGCACGAAAGAGATACAAAAACAAAATGTATGCGCTCTGTCGCTCTCTTACTCGCTCACACTCTCAGCGCCAACAGTTCGCGCTCTTCGCTTCGTGTGGTGGCCCCGCCAGCTGTGACATAACAATTCTGAATTACTTCGACTTTACTCGATTTTCCGGCACGCTGATTTTCCTTCACTTTAATACTTTGGTTTTTTTTTTCTTTTTTGGTTTTGTCCGTTTCGTGTAATCTTTGCCAGAACAATCTTAGAAATTTTCCACTTACCTCTTCGTGTTTTTGCAACAATCTTGCTAGGACCTTTGGACACCGTGTACATTTTGTTTGTTTTGTTTTGCACTTAAGTCACTCCTAAAGCACCGATGCTACGCACAATTAGCTATGAATTTATTTGCACAACTTCTTAAAATTTTAATATGAGCACCGAATTTGTTTCCGATATATTCATTATAGCAGCAGTTACACAATACAAAAAATTGTTGATTTCGATTTTGATTGAAAAGACGTAGTTAACTGTTACGCTACATTCGTCAATTAATTGTGCGCAAAACACTGCACGAGGTACCACTTTAACACAAGATTCACCAAGCGGAGGGACAAAACAGTACTGAATGAAGTTTGTTTGCGTTTGAACTACCGCTAATCGGGTGCCACCGACCTCCTCCAACAACACTTTTACATTTCGCCGAGAACAGATGAAAATTCTTAAAGACTTGAGGAGAGGTGAAAAGTTTTAAATAAAAGCTTTTGCCAGATAGTCTGTAAAAGCTTTCACTGTTATGCACTGCGGGTGGCAGCATGTTAAAGCGATCTCTTTTAAAACTGCTTTAGGACCAGTGCTGCCACCCTAGCCTTTATCTAAATGGATGTTACATTTCTTGAGGCGGCAAATTATTCAAAAATTCCATATTGGGTAGTTGTCGATTCACCAGCCTTGATTTTTTTGTTGCTTTTTTTCAATATATAAGCTCTTAATTGGTTTATTGATTTCTACCAGTAAAGAACGATAGGCAAAAGTACACTAATGTTCCCCAAATTAAGTGGCACCACTAAATATTTAGCGCCAAAATTAACTACTTACAATTTGAACTGGCTTATGCATAGAGTTACTTAAAGCAAACATACGCTAGACTAGCTATCACACTTTTTAATTTTTTTAAAAGAATTATTACCTTCTGTATTTGTGCTGTTACCACAAGGTAATAATTCTGTTAAAAAAAAGGAAAAGTGTGATAGCTGGTCTAGCGTATGTTTGGTTAAAATAACTCTATGCATGAGTCAGTTCAAATTGTAAGTAGTTTATTTTGTCGCTAATAATACAAGTTAAAATTGAACAACTCAGTAATCCGGATAATTCGATAATTTATCCGGACTATCAAAGTGCTAATACATGTATGTGTCAAAATTTCTTCTCATTTTGTCTTGAAATATTTACAAAACTCTGAACAGACGGACATTTAAAATTCGTCCAACATTAAAAATAATCCTGCTGAGTATTTTCAAGGATAAGGGCTTGACAATACAGTCATAAAGATCTACCTGCTCAAATTGCCGGACGATTTTAACTTTCCGCGGATTTCCAGGAAATTGTCGCAATATTTAAATTAGCGACTTCCTGGAAACGATATTAGCAATTTAACTTATATAGCGACACACGGTAATTAAGGTTTTTCCGCTATTAGTGATACTGATATTTCCCGATATATAAGGCAGCGAAATAAATCAATTTATATCAGTTGACTAACGCCACTAAAAGCGTAAACAGCATACAATAAAATTGATCTGTCTACCTCTCAAATATTACGACATGGACCAGCGATCAGTATCTAACAAATTTTTGCAGAACCTCAGCAAATTGAACATTTCCGATGAGCAGTCTCCAAGCACAACTTCACGAGAGCATACGAAACCAAGTCAGGTCGATGAGCAGCGACAGGTACCAATGACGCCATGTTCGGTCAATCTGTACACCACCGAATTGCGCAAACGACGCAAAACAAAGCTGAACCGCACTAACCCTTACCAAAGCAAGCATTGCGTCAAGGCAAGGAAGTCACTAAACTTTTAATCAATTAAGTTAGTTAATGTAATCATAATTAAGTAATTTAGAAGTAATGGTAAGACCAAATATTTTTCAACAATTAAAATTCCAACACAACGTAACGGCTATTCCCTCGTTTCGTTGTGTTGCAGCCCTAGTACAGTAAGCAACACTTTTAATACATAAAACAGCTGTTTAAGTTGATTCGCAAGCCCTCAGCTGTGGCAAACAAAAATCAAAACTATCCACAAAGAAAAAGGCCATGTTCTGCTGTATTTGAAGCGAACATATGCGCAGCTAAAAGTAAATCTTCAGAGTGCACTGAGAAGTAATCGTGCGAGGGGTGACTAAAGCAAAATAATAAATAAACAAACAATTGCAATTAAATAAAAAGTTTTATTTAAAAATAATTAAACCAAAGCAAATTAGAAAATGGAAGCAAATGTTGAGCCTGTTGAAATTTCAACTTCAATAGCAGTCAACGAGGATTGTGCCGCTGAACCTGCTGAAGCGGTAGCAGAGGCGCAGCCCACACCAGAATTTCTACAGCGAAAATTATATTTCCTTGTCGATCAGTTAAAGCAAATGCACACAAATCTACCGGAGTGAGTAATCTGTCTAACGTGGGCCGGCAGAATAAAAAACAAAACCAATTTCATTGCAGAAATTACCAATTGCGCATCTCATATGATCTGCTTACCGAGTTGGCCAATTCACTGTTGAACGACACGATCTTTGAAATAGTAAAAGGCTTAATGGAATTGCAGCATGTGACCGAAAAGCATTTGCAACAGCATCGCGCACAGGTTGAGAATGAGTATGAGATTGAGATACAAGAGTGGATTAGCAAAATTAAAGATAAAGAAGAACTCGAACACATTTTAGCGCTAATGAAGATCAAGCACAAAAAGAAGCTACGTGAAGTAGACATGAACATAATTGAGCTACTGGATCAGAAAGTAATTAGACATTATACTCGTTTCTATGATAACTAACTAAGCCACTAACGCAGGTACACGATCAACAGTCAACGCTGAACAAGGCGGGCGTCGCCGGCTTCTATGTCACGCAGAATCCCAAAGAAATCAAGGTACAAATGTACCTATTGGACTTTATACTACGCCTGAGCAGACTGAAATACGAGCCGACCAAATAGCAGACAAGCGCCACAGCCAACACACATGCTGAAGACTGACGATAACTAGTATAAGTAGAAAAAAGTTCATGGCGTAAATAGCTTGCATTTCAACAAATATATTTTCCGAACGCACGTCTAAAAATTGTAAAGTTGAGCTGTGAAATAAATGTGCGTCCATGCACGAACAAGCCACTGAGAGAAAGAGTGAGAGAGAGAGAGGGTGAGAGCGTACGCGCTATTATTATTAAATTAAAGTTCCGATGTTGTGTGTAGATTGATAACGAGAGCATTTCACATTGCCCGACCGGGTATAAATAGCGGTCGCGGTTCTAAGCCAAACCAGTTGTGAGTTGAAATTCGTTAGACAGTGACGAATACAAACTAATAAACACAATAAAATTAAGAAATTTCAAAAACAAAAACTAACTTAAATTACACAAAATGTCGATCGCTATAACACAAAATGTTGTTGTCTCGATTCCTGATCTGAAGGACATTGTAAGTAGAAAATTTCTTCTATGCTATAATTAGTTATAAGTACAAATATATATTTTTGCAAGCAAATGATTTGCACAATTTTTGCGCTAATCTTATCAAAACAAATATATTAAGACTTGCTTTTGTCAAATTCAATTAAAACGTGAGTTCTTTGAACTAATAATAATAATCAAGGTCAAGCCATTTAAAGTGTCGGCGCGATGGAAGTCTTTAAAAATGTTCTGGCGCGCATAAGTTTAAATCTTCGCAGGTGTATGCCTTGTCACACAGATACAAACACACACAAACGTGTAATTATTTTGGCGTTCAACAAAAAAAAGCGCTCATCGCTCAATAGTTATTCAAGCTTCGTTGTGTACGGTTGTGTTTCTCGCGAAAAAAAAAAACTAAAAATCATTAAAAACAAAATGTTTGCGCGTTTCTTTCAAAAAGGTTTCAAAGTAAGCAATAAAAGAGGGCAACCCTATTAAAAACTATCTTATGTCTTAACTCAACCTGTCGTCAGTTGGCAGTTGTGCGACCTTGACTTCTACGACGTATCTTTATGTGTGCATAATCATATTGAAAACAGCTGCTTTGGCTTACCACACAACACATAATAATAATACGGCAAAATGTTTCGAAAAATTATGAGATTTCGTTTGCTGTTGGTAAATTACGAAACTTTCCATGAATTCATCCAACCAACATTTTTAAAGGGCGTAAACGTAAGAGCAGAGAACGAGAACGCAGCGCGCTAAAAAAGCAGAACTCACTCGCAGTCATGATGCCTGCAGTCAGTCGAGATTTTATTGCTGGAGTGCACAGTAGATTGCAGTGCCGTGAGTGTTGCGCGCCTTGAACACAAATAAAGCAAACTAAAATAAATAAAGAATGATTCAAATTGCGAGAATTCCATTTACACTTTCATTTTTATTACTGGTTAAGTGTCGTCATCGTTATTTTTTTGCCAACACAATACGCGCTTAATTGATTTTTACTAAGCAATTTTCTGCCTTCTTTGCTTCTTTGTAGAGCACTGTACGCAATGAACAAAAGGACATGTGCATCACGCCGGTGCATCACTTGAATGTGCCTGTGAAGACGGCCACCTTTGGCATGGGCTGCTTCTGGGGCGCTGAGTCACTCTATGGCGCTACGCGCGGCATTGTACGCACCACAGTGGGCTATGCTGGCGGCACTTCGGAACTACCAACGTACCGTAAAATGTAAGCAACAAGTTAAATGCAAATTGCTAAAACGCCTCTTTTTTTCCCACTTCTGCTCTATCTATTCCCTGCTTTGCTCGGCTTTGTTGTACTATCGTTTGCTAACTCACACTTTTCTGCCTACTAACTCAACAGGGGCGATCACACAGAAGTGCTTGAAATCGACTACGATCCAAGTGTGATCGGTTTCAAGGATCTGCTTGAACTCTTCTGGAACAATCATGAGTATGGTCTAACCACGCCCATTAAACGGCAGTATATGTCATTGATTCTATATCATGACGAAGAGCAGAAACGCATTGCAGAGGAATCGAAGGCCGAGGAACAGATACGTCGTGCGCCTGAAGTCATCACAACAAGCATTGCGCCCAAAGAGAATTTCTATCCAGCCGAAGAGTAAGTCTCTAGATGAGCAAACAAGAAAATAGCCATTGAATTTTGTCTGATTTTTGTTTAATATTATTATAGCTATCATCAGAAATACAGATTGCAAGGCCACAAGGATCTGTCTGCCTCACTCAATCTAAACCAGAAGCATCTGCAAACATCCTATGTTGCTACCAAGCTCAATGGCTATCTGGCTGGCGTCGGCGGCATTGAACTATTCAAGTCTGAGGTAGACACGTTTGGTCTGACGCCCACACAGAAGGAGTATTGCAATCATTATGTCGCTGAGAATGAGGGCGCAGGCCTTTACTGCTGACCCGGCTCGAATTCAATCTGCCAACGCAGAATTAACGTTAAGAAACGTTATTATACTCAAACCGATGACGTAGCGGCCTCAACGTCCAAGAGATATTAGTTATTATTATTACATAAAGAAATTGTATTATTTTAATTGTGCTTTTTAACATTAAGGAATAAAAATAGTTGAATAGTATATGTTTCTTTTTCTGGCATACATTTTGCATTTGAGACTTTGCTAAATGATAAATGATGAGACCAATCTGTGCCTTTTGTGGTGGCTCACATTAACATGTCTTTTTGGCATGAAGATTATTAACCGAAAAGGCAAACCGTAATTATCCCGAATAATTTGAAGCACTTTTGAGCGTTATATTGTCGGCAAAGCTGAACCTGTTCAAGGTTTTTGCACGTCTAGCAGTCAATTGATGTTGACGGAATACAAAAATTTATATTTGCAAATTCCGTAAGCCATATTAGCACACGAGACCTTCATATTTTGCTGATCTTATGCAATAAAGCAATTTAGTATAGACTTTTTTTGCAACAACGACAAAATTCAAAAGTAATAAGTTTTATCTTGTGCCAAAATTGTGACATTTTTTATGATTGCCCTTAATTTCGACATTTTATTCGTTATAAACTACAATAAGCAGACGAGCGTCGGTCAATGACATGGCGTTTCTAATTACATTAGGCGAGATACGAAATTTACTTGCTTACTCGGTTGCCTCAGTACTATTTTTTTTCGAAAGTCTATGCAAGTAAATCTGAGCAGTAACAATACGATACGATATTGTTTTTTGATTAAAAAACTATTTGTCGTTTGAAACGTCAGTGTCAACATTATTATGCGCGCGCTCACTCTCTCCGCCAGCACCAGCAGCACCAGCAGCACCACCACGAACGCACTCTGGCGCACATACGCTCCCACACGCTGACACATGCTATGCGCTGACCGCGTGTAGCCGATAAACCTGTTGATTATCAAAAGTATCGCGCTGCAAAATCTCCGACAGATGAAACTGTATGTTTACAACCATTTGACTTATTTAAAATCTTTTTGTATAATTGTTTTCATTATGAAGACATTGCCCGAATTTATGCAAACTTTGCCAACCCATACAGTTTTTTAGCTAGTATCAAATTTAACAAGAATCAACAAAATCGGTTGCGTCTGAGCAGAGCTATGAAATTTCGCCTTTTACGGCGTTTGCACAAGTGCGATTTTGTTGAAACTTTGCTTGTATATAAAGGCTGATGTCCTGCGGCCGTTGCACAAATTTCATGCATTTCTGATAATTCGTTTGGCGTACAGAATTTTTACAAAATTTTTTGTAATACGTTCGCTATGAGCGCACAATTTGTGAAAGTATCTGTTTATATTGTACGTTGTGTTGAGGAAGAGCGTGCGGCGGCTGAGCGGCTGAGCGGCCAGACGGACGGCGTGTGTGCGATAACCGGCTTTGCCGTGAAGCTTTTTTAGGAAGTACAAACAATTGTCAAACATGTATGCATCTGCGTGCTTCAGTATAAGCAAATATAATAAAGAACAGACATTTTGGCACAGATTACGATATGTACATATTAGAACAGCATAAGGGCGCTGTGGCGTATCACGTTGCAATGAAATACGGCAAGAGTTCAGTAGGTTTGCAAACGTGTGTAAATGATTTGCATAAATTTTGCCGTCATTATAAATCAATAGGCTATTTGAAATTTAGTGCAAATCATTGACTTTCTAAGACAGATAACGTTTCTAGAACGCTATAATAATTAAGAAACTATAAAAGATAACGCGCCGAAATGCAATGTCATTCAGGAAAAAACAAAATGCGTCTTGATTAATGCTGAAAAGGACACATGGCATAAGAAATCGAAATTAATAAAATTACCAAAGGGCCAGGCCAATGACCAACCAAGTCACACTGTAAGAATAACTTTGTCGGCAAATAAATGCAAAGTTTTTGAATAAGTATTTGTAAACATTATCGCACGTGGAGAAAGTCTGACTAAAATAGCATGTGAATAGAGCAAATACCAAGAATGTACTTATAAATAGCATGCGACAAATATTGTGCATGACTGACAATATTTTTTGCTGCCTTTGAAATCATAAATTTGATCACTTATATATTCAATGATAACTTTGAAATGTGCGATTCATTATAGAATCTGCCAGATCATCGCCAAGTACTTAGATCGTTATTGAAAGAAATTTAAACAAATACAACATATTACATTTAAAAGGTAATTTGTTTAAGATATTTTTTGCCAGTCACTCCGGAGTTCACAAATTAACTGAAGTATGCTGCGCTTTTTAAGCACATACTGCAACATCACACTAAACAGGCACCTAATGATCGATTGCATTTCAACCATGATTTGTCTCATGTAAGAGCACTCGCATACAGACACTCGCCAATATCGTGTTAATAGTCTTGTTCGTCATCCTTCCGTCTAGAAGGCTTAGACGTTTTCAAAAGTGGTATACTGTTATACAGGCAACGAACACTTTTTGATCGACGTATGACGGAATTCGCTTGATATAATTTTTTTGTACACAAAGTTTTGTTGTAATTGAAAAATTTCGTATGCAATGCCTAAGACATGCCATACTACCCCCACAATGGATTATACATAAGACTCAGCTTAAAAAAGGCGAATTTAAATTATAAGGTAAATTTTTAATTGTTGCATATATTATTAAATATAAAATGTGTGTATAGTAAACACTTAGTTTAGCATTAAATTTAAATAAACTTCTTAGGGCTATAACTATAAAGCACATTTTTTTTTGCTGTGTAGCTGGTAAAAAGCATTACCAAAAGCAGCAAGTTGTTGGTTTGTGTATTAGAACTAGAAGCTTAAATGTACTAAGCGCAGTACTGCGATATAAATAAAGCATTTTGTTCAATGGAAGATCAATTTTATATTCGCTTTAGTCACATGTATCGCCATAGCTGTAGTGCACAACTGGCACAACAGCGCTGAAATTAGACTTGTTGGTATTTTAAAATAGCAACAAAATTGCTGTATGTGTCGATAACGACGTTGTTTACTTGAGGCAAATTAACTCTGAAACTAATTCAGGCGGGCGATCATTTGTTTGTGTTCTCTCAAACACGCAGAGAGGCTCTCTGTGGCTTCTTGCTATTCTCATTTCTCAGTTGTCGTTTGCGTAGATGCTCGTAGCTCTGGAGCACACGCTTGCGCTCCCTTGAACGTGGCGACAACTCGATACAACTTGCAGGCGGCTTGGATGCGCTTGCCAAAGAAAATTGCTCAGCAAAAAGATTCTGTTGCCGTATTTTGCACGATGTTCGCTTCGGCGTAGTAAAATCGCTGAGTTCATTGAGACGACGATTGCATTCATTGCTACTTGTAGCACAATCATCTTGAGCTCTTGTTGGTTTGACTTTGATATGTTGTGGTTGTTCATCACGTAAGGCGCTTGAACTGTGTACGGCATACTTTGTAAAGCATCTAAAACCGGGCGTATTCTCCAGATGTAATTCCTCGAACATGCTCTCCAACGCGGTATAATAGAGCGCACTTTCTTGTAGCAATGCTGACTTTGTAGCGGACATGATTTCAAGATTTGCAAATGTATGAATTGTATACTTGTATCCTGCACTTGGCAACTTTTCACGTTGAAGCCGAAAATCGAACTAATGCTGGGATTGACAGCGTCACAGCCTTTATCACCCTCGTCAAGGGGCAGCAAGTGATCGCGCAAGGCATCAGGTAGCAAATGATATATGTACATATATACCGAAGACCTTTGTGCCGTTACCTACGCAGCCTTGCATTTCATGGAATTACTATGCCTATCTCTTTCTTACACACAAATTGCATTGCATTGAAAATTTTCAACTTAATCCCTTAAAATTCGTTTGCTTTTACGACTTTTCTAACATATGGACAATATGTACTTATATGGTATGTACATACATACCTCTATTGTCCGTGTTTATGTGCATAGTGTAAAGATTACTGTAAAGAGTATGCCAGCATTTGATTGCAATCTATAGAGTGACTCAGTCTATAGGTAACTTTTAGTTTTTATAAACAATCAACACACACAATTGGCTATTTTTGTGCTCAAACTGATAATGAAAAACCCCAAACTAATTTCATGATAAATATCACACTCAGGACAAGATAAGATTAGCGAAACAGTTAGAAAATTCTAAATTAATTGATGGTATTAACGGGTTTCTATAAATTCGTATTATTATTTATTTATTTATGACAAAAAGTGTTACTTAAAATTATTGATTTCGTAAGTTTAATCTTGTTTTATGGCAGAAAAGTAATCCATAATTGAACGTTTGCTGCGTTCAGTAATCATTTCAATGGCTTTTTGTGACGCTTCGTCGTTTTTGCCATCCTTGTTATGAAATACGCAAAAGTAAAGAATCACACCAATCAGGATGAGCAGCACAATGCCTGAGCATAAAATGGTCATAAGCATTTTACAGGCGCAATTGCAGCAGCTATAGAACAAGAGTGAAAAAGAGTAGATACAATATACACATATTAACGCCTAACAAAATGACTTTGTAACAATTGACACTTGAACAATAACAGAAACAAAAACAAACGCGTCATCAAAGTAACAGTTGTCAAAACAAATATTACAAATTAATACGTTAAGTCATTTTGTCAATAGAAAAGAAGTAACCATTCTTACCAACACACCACCCTGCCCGGGCATTTGAGACATTCGCACAGTGCATTGCACATTTTCACAAAATACTTTTAATCTTTAAAGTCAACGAACGTATAATAAATAATAAAATATAATAATAAAAATTCGTTTTTTTATTTTTGCGTTAAATTTTCGGCGTTGAACTCGATTACAGTTACAAAATTGAACTGAATCGAAAGCATTTGTCACATATATGAAGTATGAAAGCTTCCTTTATTATCGGCAAAAAACAAATTCAAGTGATAAGTATTAATTATCGCAAAGGTGAGCCAAGATAACACAAAAGCACGTTAAAATAAAAATTAAAAAACAAACTGTCAGCCGACAAAAACAAAGCACGCTGCATTTGAGAGAGGGAATTCCGATTGTGTTTGCTTTCCAACAACAACAACTACAATAATACAGACTTAATAAACAAAAGTCGAAACAAATAAAGATACAAAAGTTGGAAGTACCCGCACAATACAAAGCTCTATAGTCTGAGTCAGGTCAGCAAGTGCAGGTGCACTGAGGCCTTAATATATTCAGTGTACATTAACAGTTATACAAAGTTGGTATGGAACTATCTAGTAATCCTTGAGCGCTTAAATTAGTTTTACATATATTATTAATTTCATTTTGGACAAACATACAACTTTTGTTGCTATAAATTTAATATAGCCGAGTAATCGAGAAGATTGCAGGGTATCTGCATTACTCACCATCAATTCAATATGATCCACCTTGTGTATATGGTATTTTTGTGCTGTGACAATGAATTTATTTAATTGAAGTGCCGTGCATGTTGAAAATAAAAGTTTCTGTTAAGTTGCATTACACAAACACGCAATCGCTCCAAGTGCACACACGACCCATTGCATTGCAGCGCGCAAAAAGATAAATAACAATGCGAAAGTCGGGTGCTCCCCACTTTGCTCTTCGTCTATAAGTCATCAGCGAAAGTGAAGGCGGTCAATATTGATATAAGTGACTTTACCAGAACCGATCGATTCGAGAAGTTTAATAATAAATTCAATTTAGTTACAAAAACACTAAAATAGTATTTTTCTTAGTTTAACTATCATATATGTGGAAATGGAAAACGAATTTATTTCGCGTTTTGTGTTATGGCAAAACACAACGTTTTGCAGCAGCTGCCTAGCATACGAGTATGTTGCTAGACGTTGTATGTAGCGATAAGCTACATAGTTACTCAATGTGCTAACAAAAATGTGTTAACATAAAAGTGATTCAAGTACGTTGGCAATGCTTGTTACATACAACAAAGCAACATACAATTTATGTTACTCATATCGTGCTGCCTGTAATATCTTCGAATCAAAGATGGAGATGAAAACGAAATGAAATATGAGCAAATGTGAAGATAAAGTTTATTTTAAATGCGTAATATATGTACATACATCAATTCAAATTCACACATTACATTGAAGGTTTCAAGGTTTTTCATAAAATTGTGTGAAATTTTATTTATTTGAATTTAAGACAAAATGTGTTACTTAAGATGTTATTTAATATAACATTTTTACAAATTTTTAGCATTTTTCAATATTTCAGAAGCGTTGTAATTTTTCAATATATCAGAAACGCTGGCGTTAAGATTTTTCATTTGATCGGCGGAAACATCCTTTAAATAATTTGTGGTTTCATTAGTAATCGTTTCAAGCATTTTTTCTGGCTCGAATTTGTTGTCCTTGTTATGGTACACGGTGAAGTAAACAATCAGGCCAATAACGACCGCCAGCACAAGGACTGAACATAAAAGGCTCAAGAGCATTTTTAAGGCGCAAGAGAAGCAGCTGTAGAACAAGATTAGAAAAAAAAAGATACAACATATGTTTGTACATCATTATTCATAAGAGGCAAAAAAAATGTCCGCGCAAAGGGAATAACTGACACTTCAACAAAATATACACAACAAACATGACATCACCATTTAGTAGAATGAGGAAAATTTTGAGTTTTCCCTTGACTCATCCTGCATTCATATATTTACTAAGATAATCTTGATAATTCTTGTTTCATTATGAATAATACAAACCGGACTTATCGTGTTTCTACTAACTGTAATTAAGATTCCTTGAATTTAATAAAAAAAATTGTTTTAGCACAAATATTCAAACAGTTTCAACCCCTTTATGATGTCAACGAGACAATTGTAATCTTAAGGATTATTATTTAGGATTATTAAATGTATTATGAAAAATTCCTAAACGCTTAAACCGATTTTACTGCGACTTTCTTCAATATTTCACTTAGTATTTTTATAGCCCGGTTCTTTAAATTAGTCCTTCTTAAGAATTACAGCAATCCTTACCAGCATGCAACGTTTTCCACACACATGTTTGAATGTTTGAATTAGTAGACGAACGTAAATGAACTGAACTACTGAAGGCGGGTTTTTGCACTGAAACACAAAGATCCAGTTTGGAATATATTTAACTGTAGAGAACATCTGTTCAATTAAAATAAAGATGTTCAAGAGCGTAGCTAGTTTTTCATAAGTTCAGGGGTTGAAAATAACTCTCCTTGCTACGCATTGCTACGCAACGTCATAAACAGTAGAATATTGAAATGAGCGGCTGCAGCATAAATACATAGATTGTAGAACGTTGAAAACTATATTTAGCTAGGCGACGCTCCGGTCTACGCCTCTGTACGTTGTTATCGCAAAAATATACGCGAGACTGCGTTACGAATTTCCACCTAATGTGCTATTCAAGAATCTCAACATAGTTTCCGGAAACTCTGAGCTGAGTTTCATATTGTTATGAAATTTGTGTTTTTTATTTCAACATTTCGCAACAAAAAGTATGTGTATATTATAGTATATTATTATCGCTTAAAAATAGTTTTATTTTTTATCGTTTATTCGCGGAAAAACTAAACCAATAGTTTTGGGAGCTCGGTGAGCAATATTACCTTTGTCACACTATAAGCCATCTTTATAAAAGGATACATGTCCAAAATGACGGGACTGTAGAAATGATTCCCCAACTCAGGATTAGCTTATAGTTATAGTAGGTGTATTATTTCTTTTTATTATTTTATTATCTGAGAGTGATTGCACAGAGAGCTTCGGATCCGAACTCCTATGTTCCTATTGAAGTTATTTTGTACCAAGCCAGTCATTAAGACATGTCTGTACAATATACCATAACTAGTATTGCTTATAATTTTTTTCATCCGTTTAATAATTTGATGGATGTCGTTTAATCTATATTTATGCTACTTGGGAAACAAATAGCAATTTTTTTTACATGTTTTTGATAACAAAAATATTTGGTAGAAATAACTTATACCTTTTTTACTACAACAACAATCTCAACGGACTCTGGAAGGTATGAATGAAATGTAAAATCAATTTTTCACACTTGTTGCACCAAATATCATTAGTATTCCATAATTTAATAACAGTAATTAAAACAACAACAAACTAAGATCACAGCAAAAATGTCAAAAAGTTTTATCTGTCCCAATATCTTTTTATAGTCAGCGAGACATTCGCGTTATAACAGAAGGGAAGACGGATTAAATTAACCGTTTTGTGGTTCAGCCATACATATTGATATGAGTATGCACTTTGTAACATCTCTCTGAATCTAACATTATTTTGCGAAAACCAAATTGTTAGTTTTAAGTACATGATATAAAACGACCAACGAGCACAGAAAATTAATTCTAACTGAACTTACTTCGAATGCATTTACAAACGATTCACGACTTTTGCTTGAAGGCGTGTTAGGCATAAATTCGCTGGAGCAGCCGATGGTCGCAAAGGAATATTAGAACCGCAATTGGAATAAGCCGAAGTCAAAACAAAATGAATAGCGCACAAGACCTTAATCCCACATGGAAATTAATGGTAAAAGCTTCAAATATCAATGCCCAACTTGTAATTGAAAAGAAAGAGTAACAAGAATAGCGGATAGCATATCCACGATGTTTGGTGTGACACTTCTCTGATGCCACATAGCCAGATTACCATAATGATGCCATAACAACAAATTAACAATAAAATAACGATATGAATAAAAGTCTACTTACCAAAACATTACACACTTTTATAATAAATAAATATAATATATAACACAAAACAACGCGACACTTAAAATGCAAAACT